>OZ057407.1:25145893-25567562 GCA_964056735.1 Allodiplogaster pararmata | reverse complement strand
TGGATCATGTTTAGAACAACTCGTAACCCGCGGATAAAGGAATAGCATGGATCATGTTTAGAACAACTCGTAACCCGCGGATAAAGGAATAGCATGGATCATGTTTAGAACAACTCGTAACTTTTCATGGATAAACAGATTCATGCGTTCGAGTAGAAATGGGTGAAAAATCTGGTTTTTCTTCGTCCATGAAAAATTCATCTTCATTTTCTAATCGCGCCAAACTTTTGGCCATCTGTGAAAAACACTTTTCAATGTCTGTTGCTTTTTCTGGGGCCTCTTGTCTGAAAGTAACGATTCGCCTTCGAACGCAAATGAGACTGCACACGAAAATTCATAAAATGAAAGTATAGTAGCATAAAACCCATTGTATTACTATTCAAAAACATTTAGAACGATTGACAGCATAATTGATTTTTTTATGAATAGTCATACTCTAAGTTATGACTATTCTTAACTTTGAAAGTTATGAATAGTCATGAAATATATTTATATGTTTCAAGTTTAATAATTTTGTTCATGAAAACTTTTATGACTATTCATATTTTTTTTTGTGTGTAATCAACCTCGGTAAAACCTTAGTCTTTCAAGACTTCCACGCTTTTAGAAGTTTTATTATTACATTGAGGGTAGGTCAACATAATTTTCGGTCTTTTTCTGAAGTCAAATTATCCTTTATTTAGCATAAACAGGGCCGGAAAATATGTAGCATTCAAAAAAAATTTCTCACGAGCATTTAGTTTGTTTTTTTTAATTATCAACTTCTGTCATATTTTCTTCAACATTGGCTAAAAAACTTTCTAAGGAACTGGGCGGGCGTCCAAGAGAAATTTTACACGTTTGGTGAGTCATGCCTCCTTCCGAATTGTATCCTTGAGAAATTGAGTTTGCTCCTTGAGAAAAAGCATCCTTAAGCAATTATGTTTGCTGCCTTCATCTATACCGCCCTAACCCCGACCATGACTCCCTCAAACCATCGTCCTGCTCGCACACGAGTTGAGTGTCAATCAGAAAAATTCTACGAGCTTTTTTCAAATGCTTCGCTATTCGCTAGATCAACATAGGCGATTATATGGAAATTGTCTATTATTTCTCCATTTTTGTAGTTTATTCTGAACAAAAAATTTGTTGGTTAGTATGTGTTTATCAGCGTTGCACACAACCAAACATCTGTGGTGTAAACGCCGAGCTTGTTATCCATTTCAGAAACAACACTTGGTTAAATTTTGATTCAGCCTCCCGCACGGGAAAAATGCACTGGGAAAGTTCTCTCATACTTTAGCCTCCAATCTATTCAACCTGGGCGTTATAGGATGCTGTACCTATATTGGGTTCTTATATGTTTCTATGGACCACTTTTTCTCTCGATTTGTGACTGAATTGTCATTTTTCAAATGTTGTTTTTCTGTGAAATATTTGCTTCCGTTTAGGAAAAAATATTAAATTTATTGGATTTTGGAGAGTGTGTTGTTGAAGTAAAATTCTGCGGAGATCTTTTGAGGCCGTATGCATGGAAAACAGATTATAACAATCTGGATTAGTCAAATCCAAGGATTGAAAAATCCAAAAAAGTTAAAAAATTTAGGATTGTGAAAATCGGTACACCCCCCGTCAGACGACCACTTTCGATAGACAAGGCCAGCCCGCAAAATTTTGATTAGGATGCGCAGGCACGCACGCGAGACGCACTCGAGACGTAGACGCATCCGCTCTTTCCCATCTCTCTCTAACTCGCTCTTTTTCTCTGTCTCTCTAACTCGCTCTTTTCCTCTGTCTCTCTAACTCGCTCCTTTTCCTCTGTCTCTCTACCTCTCTCTTTCCCTCTCTCTTTCCCTCTCTCTACATCGCTCTCTGCCAATGTTACTCTCTCTCATCCACTTTTTCTTATTCTTACTCTTTCTCTCTCAATGCTTTCTCTCTCAATGCATTGCTCTCTCAATCCCCAATGCATTGCGAATCGCAAACAAAAAAGTGAAAAAAACGGCCCTTATCGACTTTTTTTAAAAAGCGCGCTCGCACGCGCACGCGAAGTGTGTTTTAAAATTATTTTCAAATCCGCCGCCTTTTTAGCTACTTTAAGGCGGGACCTTTTGAAGTAATAAAAATTGGTAGTGCGTGCAAACTTAATTCCTCCTTCCTCCATTGTGTGACGGGGTGTGTCGGTATGCATGGATGTCAGATTTCTTAAACTTGGATTATTGTCAAAAAGGACGCGGAAAGACAAGCGTAAGCACTAAAATGCATAAAAATGCACTCTAAAAACTCTAATTGTCGATAACTAAATGCACTCTAAACACTATTATAATTGTCGAATATTAGTTTTGTTATATAATTACAAAATCATTTTTTCAATTAATTTCGTTGTTTTTGTTGTTGTTATGTTTTCATTGTTTGTTTGTTTAAAGCCGAGTTGAATGTTGAATGTAAAATTTGATGGAATTGGAATAAAAAATATTAATATGAACATTTTCAACCTTTTTTAAATCAATCTGTTAGATGAAAGGTGATTTTTAGTAATCGTTGTACTCTGTTTGGGACTTCTGCACTTTAGCCCCCTCTCCCCCCTCCCAGAGGTTCCATGGGTCAGTTCAATTGGATCATGTTCTTGGTACGGCCTCGTTAGCGTAAACTTTTACTAACCCTAAGCGCTTTCTGATGTAAAAATAACTTTTTTTAAATGTAAAAATGACTTTCGAAAATGTAAATGAGTCAGTAGTATGACCCATGGAACCTCTGGGAGGGGGCCTAAAGTGCAGAAGTGCCCTTTGTTTGTATGCGCTATACTTCTTCTTCTTCTTCTTAGCGTTGTCCCGCGCCGGCCGAGGTCGGAGTAGGGTCCGCTGTACGGCTTCTAGCTCTCCAGAAACATCTGTCCGTTGCGTCTTCCGAGTGGAGTCTTGCAAGGCGCAGGTCTTGGTTGAGCGTATCCATATATCTTGTCTTCGGTTTGCCTCGAGGGCGTTTGCCTGGTACTTCCATGTCAAGGGCGTGTCTTGCGATGTTGGTCGCGTCTCTTCGCATCACGTGTCCATACCATCTAACTCTCCCTTCTCGCATCTTGTCTTGTATTGGGGCAACGCCGAGTCTCCCTCTCACAATCGTGTTACGCACACAATCTAGGCGAGTCAGTCCTAGTGTCCAGCGTAACATTTTCATCTCATTCGTGTGGATAATGTTCTCGGTTATACGCGTTGTAGGCCAGGTCTCCGTCGAATAGAGAAGCACGGGACGGATTGCTGTTTTATACATCTTTCCGCGTATGCCAGCTGTGATATTCCTATCACAGAGGACACCTGCAGCTTCTCTCCATTTCATCCAAGCTGCATTTACTCTTTGGCGTGCCGCTGCATTTGTTGACGTGTCTGAGGAGATGACAGAACCAAGGTACTTGAATTCGGAGGTCTTCGGGAGCGGTTCACCGCTGATGTGAACAGCTCCCGTCGTTTGCACTCCGATTTCCTGGTACTCGATCTTCTTGATGTTGAGGCGTAAGCCATGCCTACTAAGAGCGTCATTCCATTCTTGGGTGCGTTTCTCGATTTCGGCACGTGTAGGAGCAGCAAGGAGAATGTCGTCGGCGTATGCGATGGTTGACGGAGCCGGAGTCAGTAGAGGACGCGTGACGGTATCCATAACCAAAATGAAGAGAAGGGGAGACAAAGCACTCCCTTGGTGCACTCCAACGTTTACTGCGAATGGCTCTGTGATGCCGACCGGAGCTCTGACAGTACTCTTTGAATCATCGTACATCGCCATTGTCCATCGAATGTACTCTTCAGGAACCTGATGATCGCGCAATGCATATGAAATAAGATCATGGGGGACTCTGTCGAACGCCTTTTTCCAAATCGAGGTAGGTCAGATGGAGAGGTGATCTTTTCTCTGCGTGCTTCTCGACGAGTAAACGGAGTGCAAATATTGCATCTGTTGTGCCTCTTCCGTTCACAAACCCGCATTGCTGAGCTGGAATATCGACGATATCTCGTATGCGTGAATCCAGTATCCTCTCAAATATCTTCATAGTGTGGTTGAGAAGGCGTATTGGACGGTAGTTGCTGCACACTCTGGCATCGCCTTTTCCTTTGAAGACTGGAACGGTCGTGGAGTAGCGCCAGATATGTGGAATTTGGCCTTGCTTTACGATGGTGTTGAACAGGTGCACGAGATGTGCTAGTCCAACATCACCCGCAAGTTTCCAGGCTTCGGTGGCTATGTCGTCCGGTCCAGCCGCTTTCCCAGTCTTCATCTTAGAGAGTGCCTTCTTCACTTCCTCGGCCGTGATGGTTGGCACGGGTCCTTGTATGGCGTGGGAAGTAGGGATGGGAGGGTGCTCAAACTCTTGGCCGCTCATTTCTTCGAAATGTTCGCGCCACCTGTTTCTGACTTTTAAAGGGTCAAATACGAGCTTCCCTTGTTTGTCCCTTATCGTGGCTGCTCTCTGGATGTCCAAGGTGTTGCGGTGTCGAGCCTTGGCAAGCCGATAGATGGCTTTATCGCCTCCTGGTTGGTTCATCTTCTCATAGAGATCGCGGAAGTAGGAGGCTTTTGAAACTGCGACAGCTCTTTTGGCGGCTTTCTTGGCTGAGCTGTATGCAGCGCGGTCGTCAGCCTCATTTGACGTCCTCCATCTCTTGTAGGCATTCTTTTTCGCCTTGATCGCATCCTGAACTTCGGAGGTGAAAAACCAGGTGTCTTTCTCGATTCTTGGCTTTCCGGGTTTCGTCTTTCCGAGGATGCTTGCGGCGGGTGCTCTGATGCTGTCTTCAAGAAGCTTCCAATGTTCATTTATGTCCTCTGGAAACTGCTTGTAGAGAGCAGGAGGAAGTAGATTGCGATGGATGATGTGCATGAGAGAGAGACGTTCTGCTTTCCCAGTCGAGCGCCACCATTTGACACGTGTGCATTCAGGATTACGAGAAGGCTGTTTCTTCGACTTCAATACGCTGTAGTCCATAAAGAGAGGGTGGTGCTGAGATGCGCTATACGTTCCTCTGTAATTAATACATGTTACCATGAAATAAACATAAAAGAAGCACTAAACAAGAGAACATGCAAAAAAATATGTAAAATTCCGTTCCGTTTTACTTTCAATACACACTTCAAAAAGAGCAACATGAACGGAATGGGTCAAATTGAGCCGAGAATCCTTTCGGATTGCTCGCTAACTCACCTCCGGAGTAGGGTTACGAATTTTCTCGGATTATCTCTTATCCAAAAGTATTATAGCTTCCATGCATACCGGATTAGTGAAATGTATTTGGATAACTTCTAATCCAAGCTCTTAATCCTTTTGGATTGCTCCATGCATACGGCCTTAGTAGTACAAACTTTTTTCTTCAGATATCGTCCTCGGTAAGGGGCTTATGTAAAAGATTGGGCTTTAGCCACCCATTTTCTGTGGTGAGGGGCTATTTAAAAACGTGACATTAGACTTTCTCCCCCCACTTCTCAATTGTATATATTTTACTTAAGCCCCCCACAAAAAATTTCCAATTGTGTGGCGGCTATTGTATCACTGGGGGGAAGACGCTTAAGTTAAATTTAACTTTACACTTTTACCTAACTTTCTCACGGTGTGTTTACTGAGGAGTATTGGGTTGACCAAATACAGTTCTGTAAAACTTCAATTTCTTGGTACATGTTTGAAAGTTATTCTGTGATTGGTCTGCTCTTCATCATATTGCTGGAGTTTCTACCCTTAAATACCCAACAGCCCGTGGATTTCGTTTATAATTTGTCTTTTGACTCTGCATAGTTATCGGTAACTGCCTTTATTAACCTTAACCTCGTCGTCCTATGAAAAAAACACAACAATACAACACAATAAATACAAAGAGACCTACGCGAATTCCCGCCATCAACTGAATATTTTTTCCATCAAATAAAAAAATTAAAACTGAATCAAACTGGTTTGGAGTGAGTTCGAATCCCGCCACGTTTGTTTTTTTTTCTTCTCTCAAATTTTGGAAAGTTATTTCAAAAGATAAACCAACAAAAGAATTGAACTATTCTTGTTACTCCGAACAGGACCTCAATTCATATGTTCCCGGTCAAAAAAAACCGCTGCCGAGATGCCAATGTGATTGAAGAGCTTGAAAGTTGCAAGACATGATAAATATTCTTAGCGATTGAATCAAATTTCCTCGCTTGAGACCCACAACTGTTAGATCATCCAGTTAGAACAACATTAAATAACAATTGAAGTAATAAAACAGATTACAACTTAGAATATGATTTTTTTAAAGGGAACATAGTCATTGCGCTTCTATTCGCACAGAAAATAAAGTAAGGTAAGAGCGCCTTCGTTGCCATGGCCCTCGTTTTTGCTCCATCCTAGATGGTGATTGGTCTGTGCTTGCTAGAGGCAGGCTTTTTCATATACTCATCCAACTCTCTGTCCAACTGCTCCTGAAAATCATGAGCAACTTCATACAATTAGTTTTTCAGTTTATATTATTAATTTTTTTGTGTTTATTGCGTTCGTATGCGAAAGTTCTTTCTTTTAAGGACCTTTTTGCCGTTTTTAGACCCCCCTTACCAGAGTGGGTTCAAAGGTTCAGATGGGTTCAAGAGAGTGCATGACCACTGGCGCTCCTCTGCATCTCTATGCGCTGTGCCTCCTCCTACTATAGCTGTCTGTGCACTCTTCTCTTTTTGTTGTCTGCGCACTCTTCTTTCTATGTGCTGTCTCATCGGAGGAGGGACAGCGCATAGAGACGTATTACATGACCCATTGAACCAACTCTGGTAAGGGGGTCCAAAAACGGCAAAAGTTCCCTTTTAAGCGATAAATGACGATTCAAATGATGTTTAGACAATGTTACAAAAATTAAAAAAATGTCTAAGTCAAAGTTCTTTGTTTAATAACCGGAAAACTACCAAAAACTTGGGCAGAAACAGATATTTTGAGAAGGCGAGCGAGAGAAACGATCATTGAAGAAAAGGGGCGCATTACGATGATTAGCGTCAGACCGAAAAGAGGAAACCCGTGGTCTCACAAAAAAGTTTTGACTTCTTCCCGATAACTTGAACGCCCACCGCTTTTCTTCGAAACACGAACAGAAACTTGAGAAATTAAGTTTCGAAAGTTGTGAATTATGGGAACTCCGCCAAACACAAATTAATTAGTTATTTGAAGCTTCCAACTCGAAGCTGATTACTCCATTACAAGTATTAGAATAGATGAGTCCCAAAACTCCTCTCAAGAAAACAACTTACCCTGTTTCGAGGCGGAATCAAGCGCGTATAATAAAATTACCATTAAAAACATCAAAAAACTGATAGATAGTTAGAAATCGAAAGATCACAGTCACATAAGGCCTTAAATGAGACCGGTCTAAGACATGTTTGTACGCGCCAAGTGAAATGAAAAATGGATGGGGAAAGGCAAAGTGAGATGAGAAGTAAAGCAAATGTAAAACAGAAGGGAAGAAAAGATAATGTAGATCTTTTTTGATGCGAACATGTATGCGCCAATATATGTATTTGGTCCGGTAACGATTTAACCCCTGAGTCACATATGTTTTTTTTAAAAAGTGAAGATCATAGAATGCTACTAAGACTTTTCGAGTACTCTATACATCCAGGATGTTTCTCTTACCTGCACTGCGGGTAAAAAAATCTATGTACTCTCCAAAAAACATTTAAACCTAGGCGCTTGGAAAAAAATTTCTCCGATTTTTCGTAGGGGAACCCCAAAACATTGGAAAAATAGAATTTTGAACTCCGAAAATTTAAGTCTATGCGCTCGAAAAAAGTTGTGAGGGTGCTAAGAAACACCCAGTATACATCTCTGGGAACCTGAAAAAAAAGACTTTAAGAACACTAGACTCAAAAAATAGGTTGCAAAAAAAAAGATTGGTCAAGAACTCCTCACCGGGGTTCTCTTCATTTGCTGTTGTTTCCGGAAGGTTCCTCTTCTGTTCAAACCTGCGCGGAATCGGGGGCTACCGAATCGGGAGAACTGTAGAGAGAGCGACCATTCATTTAAACAATTGGTGTTTTTAAAACTCAAAAAATTATCATAGACTAATATTGTGTCATTTTGAATCATTCAAGCTTCCGTATGAGCAAGCAACCAAATGAAAGAGGTCTGGAGTAAGAAAAACGGTAATTGGCGGATAGGCCCATTCTTCCTTACAGGGGAACGGTAATTGGCGGATAGGCCCATTCTTCCTTACAGGGGAACGGTAATTGGCGGATAGGCCCAATCTTCCTTACAGGGGAACGGCTCAACTCAGCCCAGGAGGTTTATAGTGTGCAAGAAAAAGGTAAAGACGCCCACCGAAGGCGGAAAAGTTTTTTCACATAAGGGTCCCCTCTCACGATTCTTCAAACGAAGACCCGCAAAAAAAATTTGTGTTCAACAAAAGGGTACCCCCTTATGCTTTTGAGAAACAGAGGCCCGCCGACAGAAGGTCTGACATGACTATTTAACCCCTGACTCAGCCCTGAACGGAATCCTCGAATGTCAACCAATCCTCCTCACCCCATTGCTCATCTGTGGTCGATTCTTCACTGGCGAGAATGCATTTTGACTTCTGAAAAAAAAGATGCTTTGAAAAAAACGGAAAAACGGGCAGCGGAAAATTCATAAAATCTTAGGTAACATATAGTAGCTCAAACAGCCTTTGGTAAAAAAAGCCTTTAATTCTACTTTCGAATAGTTTTAGGAAAAGAGAACTTGAATAATTTTTTAACAAAAAACTTACGCACCTGAAACCGTTGTTGAAAGGACCCCCGAATCGGTTGAAGGTTCCTCGAGGGCTGAATCCCCTACTCCTTTAAAACAACCTATTGCATATTAATGAATTAAAGGACTGAAAAAAAAAATCTAATTCCATTATTTCCTACGGCCTAACGGTGAGCAATTGCTTACAACTCTAAGAGGTCTCTGGTATCTTCATTACAATCAAGATGGATCCTTACGGAGGTCGCCTGCAAAGACCACCTCCTAAGCGAGAGAGGGCTAGAAGAATGAGAAGCAGCTAGAGATTCTTGTTTGAGAATGAGCAATATAAGAGGTCTTCGCTGTAAAGACGCGCTCGTTTTGCCATTCAATTTCCTTGCAAAAATGCGGATGATTTTTACTTCAATGTTTTGAAAATTGCAGCTGAATTATGTATTATTAAGCTTTTAAATACGCCTAAAATCCGTTGATTCGACTTTCGGCAGACATTTTTTCATCTCGAATTTCCCGATTTTTTGTAACTCTCTAACACATTTAGCTCAATTCATTTTAATGTTTTAAATGAATGATAAAAAACTTTTTAAGTGGATCTTCATTCTGGAGATACCGAAGAGCAAACAAGCGAGCCACGTCGAATTAGAGAGAGAGAGAGAGAGAGAGAGAGAGAGAGAGAGAGAGCGAGAGAGAAAGAGAGAGAGAGAGAGAAAGAAAGAGAAAGAGAAAGAGAGAGAAAGAGAGAGAGAGAGCGAAAGAGAGAGAGAGAGAAAGATAGAGAGAGAGAGAGAGACATCACATTAATTTATCCAAACCTGAAGTTGTTCATTCTTTGGACTGGTGCGTACAGGCGCTGCGGCGGGAATGAAATTCGTTCATCTGAAGTAATAACTATAATGTATTCATAACTTCTCTAACAAAGTGGTTACCCGGACTTCTTTTTCATTTATAATGCGAGCGACAATTGTTAAAACAAATTTTTCTACCGGATTTTGTTTATAAATATGATTCCTCATTGTATTTTATTTAAAAAAAATATTTATTTAAAAATGAAAATGGCAGTTCCCAGCGTAGGGTTACTGTAAGTGATTTCTTTATTGAGTTCATGACTATAACTCTCTAAATTGAAAGAAATGATGGAGGGACTGCTCCATACTTTATCAAACATCACAAACACCATCAAATATAAGGAAATATATATCTGCATCAAATAAATTTTTAAAAAAACGGAGGAAAATATTCCTAATTGGCGAAGGACCGGGAGGTTTTTTATAGCCCTAGGTAACCTATGCTACAGTAACCTATGCAACAGATTTAGAGGCTACTGCTCATCCAAGCAGAAAGCCCAGAATCATAAGAAGGAAAACGTTAGCTTTGCATTGCCGGAAACCTCTCCCTATTGTGCGCTTTGCACTCCCATTGGCTCTCTCTCTCTCTCTCCTCTCTCCTCTCTCTCTCCCTATTGTGCGATTCACACTCCTATTGGCCAACATCTCTGCCCAGTTGTTTAATTCAGAGAATCACTCGCATTTTACAAATTTAATGATTGAAAAAATTAGGAAAGAAAAATGAATTACGGTGTTATTCACAAGAAGCAATGAATTACGGTGCTGTTCACAAGAAGCAATGAATTACGGTGCTGTTCACAAGCAATGAATTACGTTGCTGTTCAGAAGCAATGAATTATGGCGTTGTTCACAAGCAATGAATTACGGTGCTGTTCACAAGCAATGAATTACGATGTTGTTCACAAGCAATGAATTACGGTGTTGTTCACAAGCAATGAATTACGTTGCTGTTCACAAGCAATGAATTACGGTGTTGTTCACAAGCAATGAATTACGGTGCTGTTCACAAGCAATGAATTACGGTGCTGTTCACAAGCAATGAATTACGGTGTTGTTCACAAGCAATGAATTACGTTGCTGTTCACAAGCAATGAATTACGGTGTTGTTCACAAGCAATGAATTACGGTGTTGTTCACAAGCAATGAATTACGGTGTTGTTCACAAGCAATGAATTACGGTGTTGTTCACAAGCAATGAATTACGTTGCTGTTCACAAGCAATGAATTACGGTGTTGTTCACAAGCAATGAATTACGGTGCTGTTCACAAGCAATGAATTACGGTGCTGTTCACAAGCAATGAATTACGGTGTTGTTCACAAGCAATTAATTACGTTGCTGTTCACAAGCAATGAATTACGGTGTTGTTCACAAGCAATGAATTACGGTGCTGTTCACAAGCAATGAATTACGTTGCTGTTCACAAGCAATGAATTACGGTGCTGTTCACAAGCAATGAATTACGGTGCTGTTCACAAGCAATGAATTACGGTGCTGTTCACAAGCAATGAATTACGGTGCTGTTCACAAGCAATGAATTACGGTGCTGTTCACAAGCACTCTATTCACGCACACCTATTAGTCTATCAAAACGAACGTAAAATTTAAAAAATTGATTCTAAATTTTTTTCTCCGTCAATGAACTACTCTAAATTCCTAATCCAACCATTCCATATTCATCAGGCCAGCTCTGTTGAATTTTCACGTTGGTCAGTGTAAAATGTCCACTTTCCTAATTAAAACCTTCCACCTCTCATTTCAGCAACTTTCATCAACTAGTACAACCTCGAAAATTTTTTTGATAGAAGATAACTTTTTAAAAAATTTATAAATTGTTTTTTTTTATACTAGGAAGCCCATCTCTATACTAATAACCGGACCAAAAAACAAGAATTTGAGCGATGGGCAAGCAGGACATACAGTACCCACGTACTTACCAATAGGCAGCTGGGTGAGAGGGATTGGCCGGAATACTGGCGGCCTTTTTCGACGAATTACCGGTAGAGACGTGCGGTGCAGGAAAGCAGTCGGGACATCTTGCTCTTCTGGCTTCAAATCAATCAATAATATTATTTGCTTCCCTTTGAGAAGAAACTTTTGAGAAAAAAATTACATAAAATACTGAAATTCTTTCTAAAAGTTATTAACTAATACGGCAGTAATATTGCTGAGTTCAGGACTATTTGTCACCAGAACTTGTGAAAGTTTTTTTAAACAGCCGCTCACTCGAGCGGGACGCATAGAATGATGAGAAGTGGAGAGAGGGCAGAAAGCAGCTTGTTTCTTACCATCCGTCAAAGAACGGTGTATATCAAGAAGACTAATCTTTAAAAAGGGAAGACTACGGAGAATACGAAGCGCATACAATGAGAAATGAAAAAAAGCCTACGTTACGAGCATTTTTCGCTAGCTTTTTTGAATTGCGTATAGATTTGACCCGCAGTCTTATGTGACAGTGATCCACTTTGCACACCTATCCTTGTAACACTAGTATGCAATTTCGAACAAAGATTGTTATTGTATTGCAGTGCGGGTTAGAGATACACCTCTGGAGAGGACTCAGAGAAATAAAAGAATAAAACTCAGCGAGAAACCAGAAGTCGAACAGGACAAGTGATCATAGATTGAGAAGGAGAGCGAAACGCATGAAGAACTTTTAAACTCGTTGAGACCAGGGGTTAAATAGTGACCGGATCGGTCCCGTCGGCGGATACATGTACACATACTATTGACAAAAAACTCCCTCTCCTTTCTTACCCTCTTCCTTCATCCCCTCTTCTTTTTTCTTTCAAACTTTGAGCGGCGGATACATGTAAACCCAAATTGGGCGGCTCCATTTAACCTCTGGTTGAGACCTACGAACTATGCGGCACGTAAGTATACAGTTTTCTTCCAAATTGTTTGTTTTGTCGTTTTAGAACACATCTAATTAAAAGTAAAGTATTTGAAAGCTTATCCAATGGCCGCATAAATAATAATCCTCGGCTTCCATGAAAAAAAATTCAAACAGTTATTAAAACGGCGGAAAAACCTTCTGGCCCGACAAGAAGGTGGTAATTTTTTCATCCAGCTGCAGTTTTGTTGGCACTTTTGCAGTTCAGGGCCCCCTTTCTAAAGACTCTATGGGTCTTACTTCTGACTTATTTCCAATTACAAAAAAAAATTTACATAAAAAAACGCTTAGGCTTAGGAAAAAGTTTACGCTAACGAGGTCGTACGGCTTAGGCGAACGAGACCGTATGAAGAAAATGCCACTCTCATCTGACCCAATTGAACCTCTAGGAGGAAGGGCCCTAAACTGCAAAAGTGCCGTTTTGTTCTTCTCCAAACTTTCAACAAACCAAATTAGCATTTGAAAAGAGTGAAGAACCATTTCTGCGACATCCATAAAATCTTCCTCTTCTTCTTCGTCTATTCCTCGGTATTTGGGGACGAGTTTCGCCTTGCGAAAGCCGAGTGTTTGTGGACGAACAGTAACCTGGGTGGAAGGGAAAGATAAAGAGCAGTTCTTATTGAATATTCCTTGATACCGAAACTTCAACAGTTTATTTCTGTGGTTTTGAAAACTATTTTCTCAAAACAGACTTTTGCATCAAGTGCCAATGACTTTTTCCTTTTTCTAGTCTTTGAAAAGTTGCGTAAAGCTCAAGCTTGCTGAGATTCGATAGATGAACGGAAAAATCAAGTTTTCCTAGCTATATTTCTTTCGAAAAACCTTTTGCTGAGCTGGGCGTGTTTGTTCAATCTTGGAGAATCTCTGATGCAGAGTCATACTTGAAGTGCCCACGATGACGATTTTTGATGGAACTGAGACACTCATATTCGAGGACATTCCTAGAACATAATAATTGCGAACTTGATAGAAATTTGTACAAAATCAATGCATATTGAAAACTTGACTCCAAAACTTGAAAACGTTGTGTAAAAACAAAAATTCATACCGTACAATCTCATTTCAATGATAGAAATCGTTGCAGGAAATTACTAATTTGGATGTGGAAAAGCTCAATGCTTTTCTATCGTTCTAAAATTTTTAAATATATCGTTTTAAAATGTTTTCGTTATAATTAGTTTGTAAAGTTTTCTCTGCAGTATCGATGCGGAGTTCTATTCACCGTTTTTCTCGAGTCTTCTCACGGAGGCAGCAATTCACCCGGCGATTAGTTTCAAGTGTGCGTAATTACTTTGCTTTTTTTTACTTTGTGAGCTGAAGTTTTGCGTAATTCGTAGCCTGGTTTATTACAGGTGAAAGTGAATGGCTCCAGTTTCTTAGTGGGTGGTGGCTCTGCTTCCTTCGCGCTCACTTTATTTAACTCTTCAAAAGAAGAGAATAGCCCACCGAAATCGTCTATCGCTAATTTCGATATAGTTGTTCGAGAGGTCGACACGCTATACGAAACTTATCTTATTGACAACGCTTACAGTATTCTCCGGAGGTTGGTTCTATGTTGAGACCCATGTCTATGCTCTTTAAACTACACTATGAAAACATTAAGCTTATAGTATACGCTTCTCTGTCTATGAATTATGTCATGATCCACGAAAAAAGCCAGAAAATACTCAATATTGTTTTAAGCGTTGTGTCACGCCGCCCGAGGTCTGTTTAGAGGCCAAAATTTTACTTAGGGGGCGCACTTTACTAGAGGAAAGGGGCTTTTATTTTTATTTTTTTGATGGAAAAGTATTTTTTTTTGTAAACATTTTTTTCAAGAACCGGAGTCTCTGATGCTCAAAATGATCATCTGAGATGCAAATTTTCTAAACCGTAGCATTCAAAGCGTTTCTGTGCGTAGCGCGCACAGAAAAAAAGCTAGTCCACCGGGCGGGATCGAACCCAGACCATATCGACTCAAACCGGGAGCGCGTGTTACCATTACACCACGGGGACACATTGCTATTCCGTGCGAAATTGTTATATGAGAGGCTTATATGCCTTGTTCTTTTTTATTCTTTTTATCATCCACCTTTTTATCATCCACCTTTGACTAAGCCTAAGCGAGACCAAAAAAACAGTAAATAATAGCTGAAAACAGCTAAATCAATTTCCTCAATTAGACTGAATAAAACTAAAATATTGTGGCTAATTGTTCTATACGGCCTCGTTCTTAAGCCGTACGGCCCCGTCAGCATACGGGGTGGCCCATATATTCGCAAACCAATCTTTCGGCGTTTATAATTCAATTTGTAGTGCACGCTGAGCTCCAATTTTTACACATGTTCTTCTCATATGTTTTTTTTATTACATGGTTCAAATTTCATATCATTTGATCCATTCTCAAAAGAATGGTGGTCTCTCATAAAGCACGCTCTATCATTGTGGAATTGCACAAACTTGGCCGATCAAATACGCGCATCGCTAAAGATCTCAACGCCTCGCAATCTTGTCTGAAAAGCAATCAAACGGTTTGAACAGATCGGTACACTTGCTGACTTGCCCCGAAGAGGTGATCCTCGATTAGTGCGCACCCCTAACAAGATTGAGGCCATGAGGAAGCGAGTCGGTCAAAATGCTAGGCGTAGCTTGAAAAAAATGACCTTCGAGATGAACTTATCACGCAACACTCTTCAAAGAATCGTTGAAGAGGACTTGAGTCTCCCCCCATATCGTACTAAAAAGGCTGCCATCCAAACTCTAAAGAACAAGGAGAAAAGACTCAAAATGTGCCGCGCCCTAATCCTCTGGACGCGCGACAGTGCTCACCTCAGGACAGTCTTCTCCGATGAGAAGTTGTTCACTGTGGAAGAGGCCTACAACCCTCAAAATGTGCGAGTGCTTGCTCGGGACTCATAGGCAGCTAATCATACCGGTGGATTCCTGCATAGAGCTTCCCATCCTGCAAAAGTCATGGTTTGGGACAAAGTGTCCGCCACCGGCAAAACTCCCCTTGTTTTGTTCAAACCAGGAGCCAAAATTAATCAGGAATACTACCGCCAGCAGATTCTTCGAAAAGTATTGCTTCCTTGGTCTGCTTCCCACTACCGTAATACACCTTGGGTCTTACAGCAAGATTCTGTGCCTGCTCACAAGGCTATCGGAACACAGGCATGTTTCTCTTTCTCCAGTCGCAAAAGTCATCGAACGTCTTCTACTCAGCTCCATCCAGTCAAACATACAACCGGCAGAGCATCAGCATGGATTCGCCTCGGGACGATCGACTACCTCGACACTCCTCACGCTCTCCCAAAACATCGCGGAAGGATTTAACGAGAAAAGACCCGCAAAGCGGACAGTACTCATGGCCATCGACATGTCTAAAGCTTTCGACAGCATCAACATCTTCAAGCTGATAGACCTCCTCCTGTCTACAAGCATGTCCAACTACATCAAGAAATGGCTCTCCTCCTACCTAAGAGGCCGCACAGGACGCACATCTTTCCGCAACACGCTATCAAGCTCGAGGCTCATCAGAAACGGAGTTCCACAGGGCAGCGCTTTATCGCCCACACTGTTCAACCTCTATCTGCGGGATCTCCCAACAGACAGCGCACACACCAAGGTCGTATCTTACGCCGATGACATCACGATATGGGCTTCAGACTCAAACATCAGCACCGCCTCCGAACACCTTCGCACAGCCATCCCGAGAATCGAAAGCTTTTTGAAAGGCAGGTCACTCGACATATCTCCACTCAAGAGCCAACTGATGCTGTTCACTCCATACAGCAGAGAGTACAACACAATTCTGGACGTTTCCATCGGAGGCACAGCTGTCCGCACCGTCAACCAGGCCAAGCTCCTCGGCGTCACCTACGACTCCATTTTCACGTTCAGCCATCATGCCAGAGACATCGCGAGCCGTATGACACAACGCAACAACGTCCTGAAGGCCCTAGCCGGAAGCACTTGGGGCAACCAGAAAGAAACACTTCGTCTGACATTCAAAGCCATCTCGCAAGCCATCTACAGCTACGCCGCGCCAGCCTGGTCTACCTACATATCCGACTCCGCTCATGCGAAGATACAACGCGCCCAGAACGCCGGTCTACGCATCGTCACAGGGAACCATCAGATGGCAGACATTGACCACATCCACAGAGAATCCAAGGTCATGCGGACCGAGCCTCATCTACACATGATCTCCGCTCAATACCTGGCCAGGTCATTGGATACAGCCCACTTCCATCACGGTCTTCTTCGCAATCCCTCTCCGCCGCGAGCAATGAAAAGCGACCTCTTGATGAGTTGTAAGACCACGGTCGAAACTGCTACGCTGATGTCGAAAGACCCACACAACGGCAGACTCGTCGCAAATGCCATCCGCACGACGATGATATCTAACGAAATGTGCTCAATGAAAGGCGCCATTATCCTGGGAGGCAGGCCTCCGCCCGATATACAGGAAGAAGAGAAGGATCTCCCTCGCAGTACACGATGCACACTCAGCCAGCTTCGCTCTGGATTCAGCAGATTCACCAAACATTACCTGCATCGCATCGACGACTCGATACCCGACGTCTGTCCCGACTGCTCATCCGGACCACACGACGTCGCCCACCTCTTCAACTGCACTGACAACCCGACAACACTGGCTCTTATTGACCTCTGGAAGAAGCCGCTGGAAGTGGCAGCTTTCCTGAAGATCTAGACGGAAAAAAACTTACAAAGAGGGAGAGATCGCCTACCGTGGACATCACTCTTCGATGCCGGTCGCAGCCGGCAACAACAACAACAGGCATGTTGCAACGCTCATTGTCCCGACTTCATCTCCAGCGCAGAATGGCCCTCCTCATCGCCCGACCTCAATCCGCTGGACTATTCCGTGTGGTCCTACCTTGAGAGCAAAGTCAATGCTCATCCTCACTTGAATCTGGAGTCTCTAAAAAATCCCTGCAAGAGGAGTGGTCGAAGATCGACGAAAAGTACCTTCGTCTCTTGCTCACTTATGCACTGAGATACACGTTTGTAAACGCGTTTGCGAATATATGGGCCACCCTGTACATTTTACCTAAACCTAAGCGAAAAATTATTGAAAAGTGACCTCCCCCCAAGTAAAGTGCGCCTTCCCAAGTCACAAAGTGCCGTTTAGGGTATACTACATGGCTTCTTTCTTTCTAGACATTTAGTTCGATTCAAATTTGTCATGTCGAATAGAAGTAAAAAGTTGAGGAACTACCTATTGTGAAACTTAAAAATCCATTCAAGATATGAAAACTGTACGGAAAGCGAACTTCTGTGGCGACTGGCCCGCATTCTATGCGAGAAAGGCAAAATGGCAACTAACCAGGTGACAAAGATTCGTGGTGCTTTTTACAACGTGCTAATGATTAGCTGCTGAGAGTTCATCGAAGAACAAGCATAATGAGAAGAAAACATTGAGGTTCCTATACTGCTTTTGTTTGAGGTGAAAGACAAACTCTCTTTCATAGCAATACAGAACGAATTTATGAGAGGAAACTGTTTCGAGGATCTAGTGAAATGTCGAAATCTACCAGAGGCATTTGTTTAATGTGACAAGTCAAAGTGATGTTTTTACGCGCCGCTTGAGTTGGAAAGTCGATAAGTTAACACTGAAAAAATGGGCAAAGAAGTTTATGAGAAAGTGGAGAGAATTTGAGAAGACATTCTACACTCATGGTTCACCGCGGGGAAAGGTTGAATACCTCTAAGGCGAGTGTATTCGAAGAGAAGTTTTATAAGACGACGGATGGAGTTTACGACAGAATGAGCCAATATAAGCCAAGATATATCTCTATGGGTGCACCCATGTATTTTATAATCCTACCCAGCTGGTCCGGCTACTACTCAACCCCTATTCGGAGGTTTGTTAGTGTGACAGTCGATACTTCTTGTTTTACAGCATCCTGCTGTTCCAGGCTGAGAAGAAAGAGCACATTATGAGAGCATATACCGTCGTGAAGAAAGCTGTCGAAAATGAACCGATTGGGGGCTGTTTTGGTGCGCATAAGTGGTAAGGCTCTGGTTTTTTTGTTGTTTTAAACAGGGTGTTTCTTTCACCCGCAATGCGGGTGAAAAAAGTCTATGCGCTCTTCAAAAAGTCCGAAAAACATTCAAATCTATGCACTCAAAAAAGAAATTTTCGATTTTTACCTAAAAAAAAATCTCTGAAGAAAAAAAATTCCAAACTCTTAAGTTCTGGAAATCTATGCGCTCGAGAAAAATTATGCGGGTGGTAAGAAACACCCTAGTTGTAAATATGACTCGGATCAGTATAAAATACTCGCGTGAGAATTTTCAAGCGCTTGTTTGACCAAAATTAATTGAAGACCACATTTCTTCTCATGTTCATGCATATTTTAGCATTAAAATATCCTTTTTTGTAATTACTGTTTGTCTCGCCCAGTGCAATCAAGCGAGGTCTCAAATAATATAAAACGAGTGGTTCTTTACAGTCTTGACACTCTCAATTTTTTAATCGCTCTCCTTTGTCTTTCCCCCATACCTCGCTTCTAAATTTCTACTTTTTGGAACATCTGACCAATGTACGAGTTCCTGAAGCCATTCGCTAAAAAAATTTAAACAGCCGTCCACCTCTCAGTATCATGTACAGGGGTTAAACAGTCATGTCAGACCTTCTGTCGGCGGGCCTCTGTTTTTCCAAATCATAATGGGGACCCTTATGTAAAACAAAAAATATTTTCGCCGGCCTCTGTCTTTTTTTATCATAAGGGGGAGGGACCCTTATGTTAAATTTTTTTCGCGTTTGGCTGGCGTCTGTACGTTTTTGTTGCACACTAAAAACCCCTGATCATGTATGGGTTTGAACTATTTTATGAGCTTCAAAGTGAGCTGTTGAATATCCAGGTTAGCTATAATACTCGACTACGTTGGAGAGATCGAGGGGACCAAAGCGCGCATAATGAAATCGTACGATGTACGCAAGCATCTCGAACGGGCTATCGAGATAAACGCCAATGATGCTACTACTTGGCATATCCTAGGTTTGTCGAGGTTTTAAGGTAATGAAAAAGTTTTTTTCGTTGTAGAATACAATGTTTAGAGTTATATAAACTAAAATCGAGAAGGTTAACTCTTAAGATGCCATATGATCAATTCAATTTGTTAGGTTTAAAGGCGAAATTGTGTCTGTGTTTGAGAAAGTCATAGAAAAAGAAAGCCCTAGATAGAAACTAGTAGATTTAATGGATAGATAGATGAGAAGATACATATACAGGTGTTTTCGAGGTATGACGACCTATAGTTTACTGCGGTTTCTCATCCGAAGACCGAAAATGCACATTAATTATCTTTATTGTAGTCACATTATCGCAATATCTGAGTTTGGTCTAAGTTGACTGCTCCTCTTGTGAATGAAAGTGTCCAGACGACTGAGGTGGGGTAAATAAATAAAGATAGCCGCGGACCACAACAGGCTATCACCTCGAGACTGCGAAGAGGGGCTACAGTAAAAGAAATGATAGGGTGTTTTCTCAGTTCCCAGAGAAAGCTGATGATGTCGGCCGGACGGTCTTAAATGTTTCCCATCACGCATCACTCATAGTTTTTGCTGACATCTTCACCACGATCCGTACTCCCCTTTTTTGTCCTAAAAGAGGCCAAAGTCGATACGAAAGTATACATTTTGGAGATCCTCGATAAGTATGTGAAGCCTTTAGCACATTAACACTCAGGAACTCACAAGTAGACATACCAACAAGGTATGTGAAGCCTTGAGCACATAAACACTCAGGAACTCACAAGTAGACATACCAACAAGGTATGTGAAGCCTTGAGCACATAAACACTCAGGAACTCACAAGTAGACATACCAACAAGGTATGTGAAGCCTTGAGCACATAAACACTCAGGAACTCACAAGTAGACATACCAACAAGGTATGTGAAGCCTTGAGCACATTAACACTCAGGAACTCACAAGTAGACATACCAACAAGATATGTGAAGCCTTGAGCACATAAACACTCAGGAACTCAAAAGTAGACATACCAACAAGGTATGTGAAGCCTTGAGCACATTAACACTCAGGAACTCACAAGTAGACATAGCAACAAGATATGTGAAGCCTTGAGCACATAAACACTCAGGAACTCACAAGTAGACATACCAACAAGGTATGTGAAGCCTTGAGCACATTAACACTCAGGAACTCACAAGTAGACATACCAACAAGATATGTGAAGCCTTGAGCACATAAACACTCAGGAACTCACAAGTAGACATACCAACAAGGTATGTGAAGCCTTTAGCACATTAACACTCAGGAACTCACAAGTAGACATACCAACAAGGTATGTGAAGCCTTGAGCACATTAACACTCAGGAACTCACAAGTAGACATACCAACAAGATATGTGAAGCCTTGAGCACATAAACACTCAGGAACTCACAAGTAGACATACCAACAAGGTATGTGAAGCCTTGAGCACATAAACACTCAGGAACTCACAAGTAGACATACCAACAAGGTATGTGAAGCCTTGAGCACATTAACACTCAGGAACTCACAAGTAGACATACCAACAAGATATGTGAAGCCTTGAGCACATAAACACTCAGGAACTCACAAGTAGACATACCAACAAGGTATGTGAAGCCTTTAGCACATTAACACTCAGGAACTCACAAGTAGACATACCAACAAGGTATGTGAAGCCTTGAGCACATTAACACTCAGGAACTCACAAGTAGACATACCAACAAGATATGTGAAGCCTTGAGCACATAAACACTCAGGAACTCACAAGTAGACATACCAACAAGGTATGTGAAGCCTTTAGCACATTAACACTCAGGAACTCACAAGTAGACATACCAACAAGATATGTGATGCCTTGAGCACATAAACACTCAGGAACTCAAAAGTAGACATACCAACAAGGTATGTGAAGCCTTGAGCACATTAACACTCAGGAACTCACAAGTAGACATAGCAACAAGGTATGTGAAGCCTTGAGCACATAAACACTCAGGAACTCACAAGTAGACATACCAACAAGGTATGTGAAGCCTTGAGCACATAAACACTCAGGAACTCATAAGTAGACATACCAACAAGATATGTGAAGCCTTGAGCACATTAACACTCAGGAACTCACAAGTAGACATACCAACAATATATGTGAAGCCTTGAGCACATTAACACTCAGGAACTCACAAGTAGACATACCAACAAGGTATGTGAAGCCTTGAGCACATTAACACTCAGGAACTCACAAGTAGACATAGCAACAAGATATGTGAAGCCTTGAGCACATAAACACTCAGGAACTCACAAGTAGACATACCAACAAGGTATGTGAAGCCTTGAGCACATTAACACTCAGGAACTCACAAGTAGACATACCAACAAGGTATGTGAAGCCTTGAGCACATAAACACTCAGGAACTCACAAGTAGACATACCAACAAGGTATGTGAAGCCTTGAGCACATAAACACTCAGGAACTCACAAGTAGACATACCAACAAGGTATGTGAAGCCTTGAGCACATAAACACTCAGGAACTCACAAGTAGACATACCAACAAGGTATGTGAAGCCTTGAGCACATTAACACTCAGGAACTCACAAGTAGACATACCAACAAGGTATGTGAAGCCTTGAGCACATTAACACTCAGGAACTCACAAGTAGACATACCAACAAGGTATGTGAAGCCTTGAGCACATAAACACTCAGGAACTCACAAGTAGACATACCAACAAGGTATGTGAAGCCTTGAGCACATAAACACTCAGGAACTCACAAGTAGACATACCAACAAGGTATGTGAAGCCTTGAGCACATAAACACTCAGGAACTCACAAGTAGACATACCAACAAGGTATGTGAAGCCTTGAGCACATAAACACTCAGGAACTCACAAGTAGACATACCAACAAGGTATGTGAAGCCTTGAGCACATAAACACTCAGGAACTCACAAGTAGACATAGCAACAAGATATGTGAAGCCTTGAGCACATAAACACTCAGGAACTCACAAGTAGACATACCAACAAGGTATGTGAAGCCTTGAGCACATTAACACTCAGGAACTCACAAGTAGACATACCAACAAGATATGTGAAGCCTTGAGCACATAAACACTCAGGAACTCAAAAGTAGACATACCAACAAGGTATGTGAAGCCTTGAGCACATTAACACTCAGGAACTCACAAGTAGACATAGCAACAAGATATGTGAAGCCTTGAGCACATAAACACTCAGGAACTCACAAGTAGACATACCAACAAGGTATGTGAAGCCTTGAGCACATTAACACTCAGGAACTCACAAGTAGACATACCAACAAGATATGTGAAGCCTTGAGCACATAAACACTCAGGAACTCAAAAGTAGACATACCAACAAGGTATGTGAAGCCTTGAGCACATTAACACTCAGGAACTCACAAGTAGACATAGCAACAAGATATGTGAAGCCTTGAGCACATAAACACTCAGGAACTCACAAGTAGACATACCAACAAGGTATGTGAAGCCTTGAGCACATTAACACTCAGGAACTCACAAGTAGACATACCAACAAGATATGTGAAGCCTTGAGCACATAAACACTCAGGAACTCACAAGTAGACATACCAACAAGGTATGTGAAGCCTTTAGCACATTAACACTCAGGAACTCACAAGTAGACATACCAACAAGGTATGTGAAGCCTTGAGCACATTAACACTCAGGAACTCACAAGTAGACATACCAACAAGATATGTGAAGCCTTGAGCACATAAACACTCAGGAACTCACAAGTAGACATACCAACAAGGTATGTGAAGCCTTGAGCACATAAACACTCAGGAACTCACAAGTAGACATACCAACAAGGTATGTGAAGCCTTGAGCACATTAACACTCAGGAACTCACAAGTAGACATACCAACAAGATATGTGAAGCCTTGAGCACATAAACACTCAGGAACTCACAAGTAGACATACCAACAAGGTATGTGAAGCCTTTAGCACATTAACACTCAGGAACTCACAAGTAGACATACCAACAAGGTATGTGAAGCCTTGAGCACATTAACACTCAGGAACTCACAAGTAGACATACCAACAAGATATGTGAAGCCTTGAGCACATAAACACTCAGGAACTCACAAGTAGACATACCAACAAGGTATGTGAAGCCTTTAGCACATTAACACTCAGGAACTCACAAGTAGACATACCAACAAGATATGTGATGCCTTGAGCACATAAACACTCAGGAACTCAAAAGTAGACATACCAACAAGGTATGTGAAGCCTTGAGCACATTAACACTCAGGAACTCACAAGTAGACATAGCAACAAGGTATGTGAAGCCTTGAGCACATAAACACTCAGGAACTCACAAGTAGACATACCAACAAGGTATGTGAAGCCTTGAGCACATAAACACTCAGGAACTCATAAGTAGACATACCAACAAGATATGTGAAGCCTTGAGCACATTAACACTCAGGAACTCACAAGTAGACATACCAACAATATATGTGAAGCCTTGAGCACATTAACACTCAGGAACTCACAAGTAGACATACCAACAAGGTATGTGAAGCCTTGAGCACATTAACACTCAGGAACTCACAAGTAGACATAGCAACAAGATATGTGAAGCCTTGAGCACATAAACACTCAGGAACTCACAAGTAGACATACCAACAAGGTATGTGAAGCCTTGAGCACATTAACACTCAGGAACTCACAAGTAGACATACCAACAAGATATGTGAAGCCTTGAGCACATAAACACTCAGGAACTCAAAAGTAGACATACCAACAAGGTATGTGAAGCCTTGAGCACATTAACACTCAGGAACTCACAAGTAGACATAGCAACAAGATATGTGAAGCCTTGAGCACATAAACACTCAGGAACTCACAAGTAGACATACCAACAAGGTATGTGAAGCCTTGAGCACATTAACACTCAGGAACTCACAAGTAGACATACCAACAAGATATGTGAAGCCTTGAGCACATAAACACTCAGGAACTCAAAAGTAGACATACCAACAAGGTATGTGAAGCCTTGAGCACATTAACACTCAGGAACTCACAAGTAGACATAGCAACAAGATATGTGAAGCCTTGAGCACATAAACACTCAGGAACTCACAAGTAGACATACCAACAAGGTATGTGAAGCCTTGAGCACATTAACACTCAGGAACTCACAAGTAGACATACCAACAAGATATGTGAAGCCTTGAGCACATAAACACTCAGGAACTCACAAGTAGACATACCAACAAGGTATGTGAAGCCTTTAGCACATTAACACTCAGGAACTCACAAGTAGACATACCAACAAGGTATGTGAAGCCTTGAGCACATTAACACTCAGGAACTCACAAGTAGACATACCAACAAGATATGTGAAGCCTTGAGCACATAAACACTCAGGAACTCACAAGTAGACATACCAACAAGGTATGTGAAGCCTTGAGCACATAAACACTCAGGAACTCACAAGTAGACATACCAACAAGGTATGTGAAGCCTTGAGCACATTAACACTCAGGAACTCACAAGTAGACATACCAACAAGATATGTGAAGCCTTGAGCACATAAACACTCAGGAACTCACAAGTAGACATACCAACAAGGTATGTGAAGCCTTTAGCACATTAACACTCAGGAACTCACAAGTAGACATACCAACAAGGTATGTGAAGCCTTGAGCACATTAACACTCAGGAACTCACAAGTAGACATACCAACAAGATATGTGAAGCCTTGAGCACATAAACACTCAGGAACTCACAAGTAGACATACCAACAAGGTATGTGAAGCCTTTAGCACATTAACACTCAGGAACTCACAAGTAGACATACCAACAAGATATGTGATGCCTTGAGCACATAAACACTCAGGAACTCAAAAGTAGACATACCAACAAGGTATGTGAAGCCTTGAGCACATTAACACTCAGGAACTCACAAGTAGACATAGCAACAAGGTATGTGAAGCCTTGAGCACATAAACACTCAGGAACTCACAAGTAGACATACCAACAAGGTATGTGAAGCCTTGAGCACATAAACACTCAGGAACTCATAAGTAGACATACCAACAAGATATGTGAAGCCTTGAGCACATTAACACTCAGGAACTCACAAGTAGACATACCAACAATATATGTGAAGCCTTGAGCACATTAACACTCAGGAACTCACAAGTAGACATACCAACAAGGTATGTGAAGCCTTGAGCACATTAACACTCAGGAACTCACAAGTAGACATGCCAACAAGATATGTGAAGCCTTGAGCACATAAACACTCAGGAACTCACAAGTAGACATACCAACAAGGTATGTGAAGCTTTGAGCACATTAACACTCATGAACTCACAAGTAGACATACCAACAAGGTATGTGAAGCCTTGAGCACATTAACACTCAGGAACTCACAAGTAGACATACCAACAAGGTATGTGAAGCCTTGAGCACATTAACACTCAGGAACTCACAAGTAGACATACCAACAAGATATGTGAAGCCTTGAGCACATAAACACTCAGGAACTCACAAGTAGACATACCAACAAGGTATGTGAAGCCTTTAGCACATTAACACTCAGGAACTCACAAGTAGACATACCAACAAGGTATGTGAAGCCTTGAGCACATTAACACTCAGGAACTCACAAGTAGACATACCAACAAGATATGTGAAGCCTTGAGCACATAAACACTCAGGAACTCACAAGTAGACATACCAACAAGGTATGTGAAGCCTTGAGCACATAAACACTCAGGAACTCATAAGTAGACATACCAACAAGATATGTGAAGCCTTGAGCACATTAACACTCAGGAACTCACAAGTAGACATACCAACAATATATGTGAAGCCTTGAGCACATTAACACTCAGGAACTCACAAGTAGACATACCAACAAGGTATGTGAAGCCTTGAGCACATTAACACTCAGGAACTCACAAGTAGACATGCCAACAAGATATGTGAAGCCTTGAGCACATAAACACTCAGGAACTCACAAGTAGACATACCAACAAGGTATGTGAAGCTTTGAGCACATTAACACTCATGAACTCACAAGTAGACATACCAACAAGGTATGTGAAGCCTTGAGCACATTAACACTCAGGAACTCACAAGTAGACATACCAACAAGGTATGTGAAGCCTTGAGCACATTAACACTCAGGAACTCACAAGTAGACATACCAACAAGATATGTGAAGCCTTGAGCACATAAACACTCATGAACTCACAAGTAGACATACCAACAAGGTATGTGAAGCCTTGAGCATATAAACAGTCAGGAACTCACAAGTAGACATACCAACAAGATATGTGAAGCCTTGAGCACATAAACACTCAGGAACTCACAAGTAGACATACCAACAAGGTATGTGAAGCCTTGAGCACATAAACACTCAGGAACTCACAAGTAGACATAGCAACAAGATATGTGAAGCCTTGAGCACATAAACACTCAGGAACTCACAAGTAGACATAGCAACAAGATATATGAAGCCTTGAGCACATAAACACTCGGGAACTCACAAGTAGACATACCAACAAGATCGCGCTCCTGCCCACACAAGCAAAAAAGAAGTGGTTGTCAGAGAAAAAATTCCCATGTTTATACCCTCCAATGAATATCCCGTGATTAACCCGAAGTTGAACCTGATAGACTAATCAATCTGAATTATCCTGGAGAGCAAAGCCGGTGCGTAAAGTTACAAAGCATTGGCCAACCTGAAGACTTAACTTCATCTCGCATCGAGTCAGATTACGCAGGAAACGTTGCGGTCGAGGCCTACCCCTTCCTATGATGCTTTCACTCGCATGAGAGGCAGTCAAATTGAAAAACTCAGATCTTGTGATAAGGTGCTATTGAATCAACTTGGTCGAGGAAGAAGTTGTATAATCGCGGTCTTTGAGAAAAATCACGCAGTCTCCGTAATTTTGAAACATTCCGTGGATAGGTGGATAGAAAGATTCGGAACATATGAAAAGCACTATAACTCTCAGTGGAGAAAGTTAAGGCATTCATTGAGGGGTGCATAGCTCACCGGCGCTTGTCAAAAAAATTAAAACGACCGCTCCATACGAGCGGAAGGTCTGGAATAACGAGAAGCAAGCGGTAGGTGAAGAGCCTACAAAAGAGAAATCCATTATTTCAAGCTTCCGCTTGGATGTTCGGCCGTTTTAATTTTTTGGACAAGTGGTGAAGAGTTATGGAACGGTAAGTAATTTCTGGATTTGTTCATAGCTCCATTCCAGGCATCTGGCACTACACTTTCGCAGACATGCCTTATCTGAGTCGAATGGCCGCTTCAGCCATATTTGGCAAGCCGCCAACTTCCACCTATCAAGAGGCTCTCGAGCAGTTCTTGAAAGCCGAGGAAATACAAGTAGCAGCTTCTTTTTATTAATTGAAATATGTATCGCTTAAAAAGTGGAGTATCACGAGCACGGAACCTGTTTCCACAGGTACTGCTAACAGCGATTGAAGACTCCTCTCATATAAGTGCTTTTAGTGAGCTCTTCTCAGATTTAGTAGATTCGTTTATGAACAGATTTCCATCTACATAATTGACCGTTAGAATCCAACTTTTCACTTTGTCAAAGTAATCTCGTTGAACGCTCCAATGTCTCACCACGAATTGCCGTGAGAAAGAAAATGGACTACGGTATTTTTTATATAATAAATTTTACTGTTAGAAGTAATTTTAATTGAATATAAAAATACCGCAGACCATTTTCATTCTCACGGCAATTCGTGGTGAGACATCGGAGCATTCAACGAGATCACTTTGCAGAGATTACTTTAACAAAGTGAAAAGTTGAATTCTAAAGCTGCATATTTTTTTATTTATCAAAGAGTTGATCAAAGAATAAGAACTGTTTCACTATCCAAAAATCTTTCGCAAAGTAGTCTTTGAAATGATCGAGTTAAAAGTCAATTTCAGCCTAATTTTTACTCTACCAACTTATTTTACATCGGAGAGACTTATGTCAAACTGGGTCGACAGTCTGAAGCCATCCCGTACTACAAGAGGGCCTTCATGATGCCAGTCATTACTGTAGATGACCAACAAACCCATGTAAAGGTATTCCAATGTTACTCTGAGGACAGGGTTGTTGCACTGCTTCACGGATGAACAATATGTCTGTAAGGACGGCTGCATTACTTTTCGCCTCACACAAACTAGCTTTTTTCTTTGTGATAGGTTAAGAATTTTAGGTCTCTGTGCCCTATTCGATGTTTCTCACAACCGGCAAAGAAGGGTGTAGATTGTATGGTCTAGTGTTGGGGAGATGGCGCGCGCATAGAAGAGCAGAAGTTATTTTGTAAAACGCATAGATTTGCGTTCATGATAATTCTCATTCGCAATGCGGATCATACATTCCACTGGGTTACATACGAAAATATTCAAGATTTTGCGCGCTTTTTCAAAAATTTTATAGTTACATAGAAATGATATTCATGAAAAAATGATATTCATGAAAAAAATGATATTCATGAAAAAATTTGGAGTTTTTCCAGCTTATATCGGATTTTTTTCAGGCGCACGAGAGACTGCGACATCACAAAGTGAGTGACAGCGAACTGTTGCAGCACAAATGACATGTTTTCATGGAGTATTCAGGCCACGTATTCGGCATAGCTGGGCCAAATTCGATGCAATGGACTTGGTATCAGCTGCCGGCTGCATTTTCCGATTACAGTGTATATAGAAAACTTTTATGAACATATATATGATGTATTAAATATCATTCAGAGTGGAACGTGTATAATGTGATTGTCCATGTTGACTCCGGTTTTCTAGATCCATTTAGCTTTGACGGTTACAAAGTTGAATCGATGGCAACATATAGAATTCAGTATTTAAACTTATCATTCGGCTTTTTACATTTAAGTAATCGAGAAAAGACGATCAGTAGATTTTTAACCCGTCAAAAGATGATTTATACAGGCAGAATCCAATGTATAGTAATATCGAAGAATACATCTACCCAACTGCAGCAGATATACATCAGCATGTATCCAATGTGACATGCTGGATTTTCAACCGCAAGTGTTACGATATTTCAAACCCTTTAACCAGACATATAAAGTGTTACGATATTTCAAACCCTTTAACCAGACATATAAAGTGTTACGATATTTCAAACCCTTTAACCAGACATATAAAGTGTTACGATATTTCAAACCCTTTAACCAGACATATAAAATAAAGTTGGAGAAACGTTTGAGAACACCCGATCAAATTTTTTGAATATCATTAAAAATTTCGGTGTTCTTGGTTAGCTGACAACATAAACTACAGCACACTCCTAGAAATACAGTACTCCCAGTATTCTATCGTGCTGACGTCGGTCTTCATACTTTGGCGTCGACTCCGGGCTGATCTTTCACCACCCGATACGACCCATTGTGGAGGGAGAGGAGATTCAACTTCACTTTTCGTTGCAGAAATGCCACTACAGTACCCAGGGAAAGAGTGTGCGAAGAGGGCGAAGCAAACATCTTGTAGATCGTAAGCAGTCTCTCTGGACGGATCTCACTCCCTTCTTGGTTCGACTGAAATGAGGCGGAATGACTATAATCAAAAGTCATCGACTAATGTCACATGACTTATCAGTGACTTACACACAGCCAATCATGGCATGACTTATTTAGAAGTCGACAAATTCTTTCAAGCTTTTTCTCTTTTTTATAATTCTTTTATACTCTTTCAATATCGTTCAACTTCAAGTTGTATGGTGCAACTAACAATATAGCTCCTGGTGTACTTCCAGTATTGCTCCAGACCATCCACCGCATCTTGCGGATCATCTGCTTCTGTGATGCCTTCCTCATCATCTGGCTCTTCGATTTGACCCTGATTCAGGACCAGGATGTTTCTTCCTACCCGCAGAGAAAGCGTGCATATCCAAATGACTAATGATGAGAAAAAGGCAGGCTTTTGAGAGAAGGTGAGAGTATGTGATGTAAAAAAGAGAATTCAGACGATTAAAGCATTTTTATCATTTGCTCTCTTGTATAGCGCATAGAACTCTTGTATAGCGCATAGAACTCCTATAATTTAAGCCGCAGCGCTGGTTCAAGATACACATTGTTCAGGACATTCATCGGTAAAACTAATTCAATCTGGTGTAACTATTTTTTTATAGATCGATTGTTTCCGACTTGGTGGTATTGACTGGATAAAGAATGAATCCATAAAGATCAAAGACTTCGGAGTTGGTGTCCGTTATTTTTCAACATATTTCTTCATTAGCTTAAATATCAATCTTAGGCTACAATCGATCTCTACTGGTCTCGAACGGAAAATGCACCTTGTATCTTTGAATGTTGCGAGGCTGCTTGGTGAGTGAGAACACCTCCGAAGTTGCTCCAGGAGGCAGAGACTGGAGAATAACTCCTGTGACATGAAAAGCTGCCATCAAAAACATTGTGAGAATGTTGATAAGTTCTCCACCCTACCAGTAGATTACCATATATGCAATAGAAGAGTAATGAAGCGTTAGAATTCAACTTTTCACTTTGCAAAGTAATCTCTGCAAAGTCATCCAGTTAAACACTTAAAGGAATGCGGCCTAGAGCGTTTAACGGGATCACTTTGCAGAGTCAAAAGGTGAATTCCAACGCCCCATAAGAGAGAATCGTAAGTTTTGGAGCAACCGATCAACAAAAAAAAACAACTTGTTGAAAAAATAGCTCTGCCAAACTGGCAATAAAAGTTGAAAGAGGTTCTTGTGAAGAAGAAGGATGGTTAACCTTGAGCTTGCCACCATTCCAATCTCCTCTTCGCTAAATTCCGCGGTATGTTCAGTTCCGCGCAAATCTCAGCTAGATCCCAATCTTCTGCAACAGAAAGCACAATCACTTCAGACAATTACATATATTTACTATCATAATTCATCAATTATGAGTTAACACTATACGTTTAACACTATTAACACATAAACAACTGATCACTGTACACCCTATTTGAATTATGGTTCTACATTTCGAGCAGAAAAACGATCCGGAACCGAAGCTGACCGAGCTCTGTACCTATGTATGAAGAGAGAAGCTAAGAGAGCCGTAGCGAAGGCACGCTCCTCAGCCATCCAAGAAATCTACAGTAAGCTCGACACGCCTCAAGGAGAGAAGGAAATTTTCCGGATTTGCAAAGCACGAGCCACAGCAGCAAAAGACCTTTCTCACGTGCGGACAATCAAGAACCGGGACGGCATACTACTCCGATCCAATGTCGAAATTTGTCAGCGATGGAGAGAACACTTCGAGGAAATCTCGAACATCGAGTTCGACCACCCTCCCGTCCCGCTGTCCCTACCAGTAGAAGGACCAGTTCCCACCATCTCAGAGATTGAAGTAAGAGAAGCCCTTCAGAAAATGAAGCACGGAAAGGCATGTGGGCCAGATGATCTTGCCGCCTCTGCATGGAGACTCGCAGGTGATTGTGGACTTTTCCATCTTACGACCCTCTTTCAAAAAGCCACTGCTCGCCTGGAGTATCCCGAAGACTGGAGTAGATCATCTACAATACCCATCTACAAAGGAAAAGGAGATGTCACAATATGCTCCAACTACCGGCCGATAAGAATCATTCCTCATACCACAATGATCTTGGAAAAGATCATCGAAGCACGGCTCCGCAAAATTGTAAGCACAACCGTCAATCAGTGTGGCTTCGTCAAAGGAAGTGGAACAACAAATGCTATTTTCGCCATTCGTCTTTATCTAGAGAAACACAGGGAAAAGGCGAAGTCAGTCCATTGCGCTTTCCTTGACTTGGAGAAAGCTTTCGACCGTGTGCCTCATGAGCTGATATGGTTCTCTCTTCGAGACCACCTAGTCCCAGAAGAGTACATAAGATGGATTCAAATGATGTATACTGACTCTAGAAGTACCGTGAGAAGTCCAGCGGGTACTTCGGAGTCATTCAAGGTTGCTGTAGGAGTTCATCAAGGTTCCGCCCTTTCCCCCCTGCTCTTTATACTGATAATGGACACGATCACCAGAGATCTACAAACAAGCCCTCCGAAAACTCTACTGTATGCTGACGACGTTGTGTTATGTTCCAACACAACAGAGGACTTGGAGAAACAGCTAGGAGAGTGGAACGAACGCTTCAGTGACTATGGTCTACGACTAAACCTCCAAAAGACTGAGTACTTGGAAATGGGAAAAAGTACTTCGAATACCTCGAATACCATCAAAGTCAAGAACACCGAACTCCGGAAAGTGGATGGCTTCAAGTACCTCGGATTCTACATCACCGCAGACCTAGACCCCAAGGCTACAGTTGCTGCGAGAGTCAATGCTGCCTGGCTCAAATGGAGAGAATCAACCGGTGTACTATGCGACAAGCGAATGCCTGACAGACTGAAAAGTAAAATTTACCGATCAGTTGTCAGACCAGTAGCGTTGTACGGCCTCGAATGTTCTCCATGCACAGCAAAGACTATACAGATGCTGCATGTTATGGAGATGAAAATGCTGAGATGGAGCCTCGGACTCACTCGTCTAGACATGGTGCGAAATGAAACCATCCGAGATCGTCTGGGCATCGCCCCTATATCTGAAAAGCTTCGAGAGTCAAGGCTGAGATGGTACGGGCACGTGATAAGATCAAATCCCCATTCCGTTTCTCAATCGTCCTGGAACCTCGAAGTAGAGGGCAAAAGACCCAGAGGCAGACCCAAAACTAGGTGGCGAGACTGCATCGAAGTAGACATGAACACGACCGGGCTGAAGACTGAAGACGCAGCTGATCGGGTGAAATGGCGTGGTGCAGTCTACAAAGCGGACCCTGCCCGGCGGCGGGATAAACGCTAGGAAGAAGAAGAAGAAGATTTCGAGCAGAAAAACATAGAATTCTTAATAATAAAAAATACAGAAATTAAGACCGATTTATACATCCACGAGTCGGCACTTCAGCTACCCTTACAGAGTAGAAAATGAGCAACCTTTAGTGTTGAAGAGAAAGATTATCGGAGCACAGACGTTCGGAACAACTTTATCCACGATAACTCCATCTAAAGTGAGCGACATCTCCATGCAACTGAAAAGTTGGTAGACATCGCAATCCTCGAACGAACTATTTGGTTTTCACACAGTAGGTACAGTACAACAAACCTTTGAGAACGTTTTTTCGTCATCAAAACTTCAAATAAAAGCTACCCAACCTTGAAAAAGAGCATCATACGAGTCTCACTAGCATTTCCGCTGTATAAACCTAAACATCTTCCCCTGTTCGCGCTGTGAACGAACATTTCAAGAGAGAAGAGGACTATGAAAAAGGGGGTGGGAAGTTTATATCCCAGAGTGAAAGTCTTCTCCTTTCAACCAACCCTGCAGATCGCATCCATTCCAGACATCGCAATCCTTTTGTGTGCTCCAGATAAACTTTCCCATATTCTTCCATCGCGTTCTCCAACGGTGTAGGAAAACGCTTCAACAGCTTTCATCTCTACTTTTTTCGTGATATGTCTATTCATGTCTAAATTTCACAGCCTCTGGTCTTATTCGTTCCTCATTATTAAACTCAGCTGTTTTGAGACACCGCAAATAAAAGTTATGCTTTGATGGGCAAACGTCTTTGAAGAATTATACCACAGGCAAGCTGTTTCGTTATCAAACAATTTACTCTGAATTTTTGACTCAGCTTTTCTCTTTCAACTATCTTTCCTATGTCTTATCTCAGTATTACTTATAAATTTGAACTCGTACTTCACATGTCAATAACATGATTAGTCTCAGTGACAAGTTTGTCTCTTCTCCTCCCAAACTCGTACCCTGAACTCTCAACTCAAGTCACCGCTGATTGCTGTACAAAAATCGACCACACTAAAAGTAGTACCTTACCTCAACCCCCTTTTCCTTCTCTACCAATGGCCAGAAATGAGAAGAGATGATGCGGGCCGAAATTAACGCTGCCCTCTGAAAAGTTTGCTTGGTTTTTAAAAAAATTGTATATTATATTCCACAGTGTTCATATGTAATACAAATTGCGGAAAATGATAATATTCATTAGGGGCCTAAGAAGTGGTTCCTAATTGTTAGGGGGCCTAAGAAGTGGTTCCTAATTGTTTTGGACATGTAAAAAACGACATTAAAAAAAATTTCTCACATAATTGTAAAAATAATTAGTTGAGAGATCTTACTAGATTTACATTTTGGAAAAAAGTTCTGAACATATCCACATGAGAGGCTTTCAATATCTCATTGAGGCAATCATTGGTCACAATTCGCCATCTACACAGCGCAACATGCGGGACGGGACTACTTCAATATCTCATTGAGGCAATCATTGGTCACAATTCGCCATCTACACAGCGCAACATGCGGGACGGGACTACTTCAATATCTCATTGAGGCAATCATTGGTCACAATTCGCCATCTACACAGCGCAACATGCGGGACGGGACTACTTCAATATCTCATTGAGGCAATCATTGGTCACAATTCGCCATCTACACAGCGCAACATGCGGGACGGGACTACTTCAATATCTCATTGAGGCAATCATTGGTCACAATTCGCCATCTACACAGCGCAACATGCGGGACGGGACTACTTCAATATTTCATTGAGGCAATCATTGGTCACAATTCGCCATCTACACAGCGCAACATGCGGGACGGGACTACTTCTAGCAAAAAAAACTTTTTCAAAAGCAGTCAATACCCGCTTGACTATGAAACGACGCTTACGGAGGAGTCATAACAAGCTTGCACTTACATTCTTCGCCAGTTCATCAACTTTCTCAGATTCGGCCACGTCTTTCAGCATCACCTGAAAACGAAAATTTTCTCCATTATAGCTTGAGACAAACGATTATTGGCCGCAAAAATCAGTGATGAGTTTTAAGCATAGGTTACCAAGGGGTACAAAAAAACCTACCTGCCCCCCGCCCACGAAGGAAATTTTGTTTCTCACGTTCATAAGCTTTTATCAGATGCAGATTTTTCCCTTATGTTTTATTATGGTGTTTGATAAAGTATGTAGCAATCCATTTACAATTTTATTTAAGTTGAAGAAGTTACGGTCAAAAACTCAATTGAGAAATAAATTCCAATAAAACACTGCTGGGAAATTCAAAAATTTTCATTACTTGAATGTAAATCTAAGAAAATACAATAACAAATCGAATTTGAAGACAAAACCCCGCCCGGCCCCCCTTTTCTGATAAATTTAGGTGACCTATGGTTTGACTATATTAAACCAGTCAAAATCTCTCACTTCGCATTGTTGAAGTTCTCCATCGGAGAAGCGCAACTTGAGCAGCTCTAGGTAACGCCGTTCAAACATCGGCTGCAAACAACACATTTCTGCTACAACTGAAAACTTTTTTGCGCAGCAATGATCTTGAATATCATATAAGAAAGTGATAACAGTTGGTTTCTTGAAGCTTTCTCTATCTGATTCTTTATCTATCTTTCTCTATCTCTCTCTCTTCCTCTTTCTCTTCCACTCTTACTCCCTCTCTCTCTCTCTCTCTCTCTCTCTCTCTCTCTCTCTCTCTCTGGGAAACTGACATCTTTGGTAGCCACAGAAGAAAGCCTCTCAGCGAGCAGATGACGGTATTCCTTCACAAACATCTCCTTGCTACCGTACACGGAGACAAGCATATTGAAGACGTCCGCCGACTGTCGATACCGACCGCTCTCCCCTTAGAAACCAGGAATAATAATTGGAAACAATCTAAACGCACAATCATTGCGTGAATCACTTCTCTCTGATATAATACTCACTCAATTACTCTATTTTTCCATTCTTGTCTCTGTGTCTCTCACTTCATTTCTCTCTCCTCTCCTTGTCTGGCTGCCCCAACCTGGTTGGGCATCTGGAGGATCGGGAAGCCATTCCCTCCATGAGCACTCGGAGTCCTCTGCGACTGGCAGATATTCATCATTCACACCCACCACATCCTCTTCGTCCACTATCGTCCCTCGCTTCCGAATCTGATCACGATATATAATGCTATCGAAAGGACACAGAGGCACGGCGACGCCCCTACAGATAGAGACCCGTCTGTGGCTATAAAACGCCGTTTTCTTATAAGAAAATTGGCTTTGACATGTGGTTCTGCCCTTGTTATATAAACAGAAACCCGTCGAAAGTTTGAAAGAGAGACCCGCCAACAGAGCACAGGAATAGCTCATTTCTCGAAACACACTGGCAACAGTAGCCATTCATGACTCTACAGCCTCAAGAGCCTGTCACGAATGGAGCCGAATCATCCAGTCCGGAATCGAGCGCGACCTCAGGTGGCGGATAGAGGGACGCCTCCCTACGAAGAATTCGTGCTGGGAAATAGCGGGAGAAATCACGCCGCGCACCAAAACTGGGTAGTATAGCTCGTCAAAGGAGGGCGATGCCGGACCGGCCTGGGCATGTCACCGGACAAAAATAGGCCGATACTCCGCTATACTTTTCAACGACGAGTCGGGGCGCCAGTCAAATAGCCTATTGCCTATCTCCGGTCAACGACAGGCGAGTCGTCTCTACTCCCACCCAAAACGATGCTAGACCGGGTTGACCACCCACTCACAAGGCCTACAGCATGTACAGGTGCTGAAACGGGATCCGCCTTCACGCGGTGCAGCCGACAACAGCGACGAAAGTTCGCTGCAGCAAATGTATCCTATCCCCCCTCCCGCAACAACGACAGGGTTTTCGCTGACGGAGCAGCCTACGCCAGCCACGCTGCTCCGTGCTCCACTACCTGAGGACCTGTGGAGAGATCCAGAGATCGTGGCCTCATGCCTCGGTCTCTGATCTAGCAATTTCTACTAAAACTACTCGTTGCAATTGCGGGTAACAACAACAATAGCTCATTTAAAGCCTGCTTACCATGATTGTTCACAAGGAGGGAACAAATTTACTCGAAAGGCTGAATTAAACTCCCATTGTCCCTCCGTCCTAAATGCATGATTTTGCCAAGCCCTTATTTTCAGGTGAAAAAAGTTGGGAACTATAAAAATTTTTTTCGATTTTTCTCTGCTTCCCTAATTTTTGGTCTTATAGTGAATATTCATGTCGTTCATTTATTCTTCTTTCTTTTACAACACTTTCTATAAAGAATCTCATCTTTCTTATTGAACTAAAATTTTACTTCATTTCATTTCTGACCATTTAAATGCATTCACCTGTGTCTGGTCGCTTTCTGAAAATCACAAATTCCACACTTGGTGGATTCGGGAAAAAAACTCGTTACACGGATGAAACTGCGTCAATCAAGAATGAAAGGCGCACTTCGCAAACGAGCTGCTCGCCCAGTTCATCTCGCTTCTCCGTCGTTATGTAAGTGATGATCTGCCGAACTGTGTCTGGTCGCTTTCTGAAAATCACAAATTCCATTAGAAGCTTGTTAGTTGTTGTTGTTGTTGCCGGCAAGCATCCCGCATCGAAGACTTGGTTATGAACACTCTCTTTAATGAGAGAAGTTCTCGTGTTCTTCGGACAAGATGCGTCCGGAGAAGGGTTTTGATGTCCTTTGCAGTCCTGAGACTGTCATGCTGCACCTTGTGAAGGCGGACATCGTTGTAGCAACCTGTTCATGCTATAGGCCTTGTGAGTGGGTGGTCAAGCCGGCCTAGCATCGTTTTGGGTGGGAGTAGAGACGTCTCGCCTGTCGTTGACCGGAGATAGGCAAGAGGCTATTTGACTGGCGCCTCGACTCGCCATTGAAAAGTATAGCGGAGTATCGGCTGATGTTTTGTCCGGTGGCATGCCCAGGCCGGTCCGGCATCACCCTCCTTTGACGAGCTATACTACCCAGTTTTGGTCCGCGGCGGGATTTCTCCCGCTACCTCCCAGCACGAATAATTCGTAGGGAGGCATCCCTCTATCCGCCACCTGAGGTCGCGCTCGATTCTGGACTGGATGATCCGGCTCCATCCGTGACAGGCTCTTAAGGCTGTAGAGTCACGAATGGCCACTGTTGCCAGTGTGTTTCGAGAGAAGCTTGTTAGTTATTGGTAACTCTAGAGTTACTTAATCTCAATTGGAAAAGAACAAACTTCATAGATAATCTTTTTTCAGGATACCTACAGAATTTTTTTACCGAATATTTTCCTATTCGATAAAACAAAGTCGACTAATATTTCAACTCAATTAAAATCAACGCCATCCGTATCATGTTGGTTCAAACTTTTGATATGACTGAAGAGGTGGGCAAAGGAGTTGATCCAGTCCACCAAATAGCCCGGATCCTGTCATTCTGGCCCCTAATTTCCCTCCAATACTGTCACTAAAAGTCATTAGGTTGAACTGACTTGATGTACTCCTTGATCACACGGCATACTTTGTGCATGATGACACATGACTTGTCCAGCAGCCGAAGTGACTCTACAGCCGAAGCGTACGCTTGGAGGATCGCACCAGTGCTGATCCCTGCGGTCAACAAATCGTTTATGCTTGAACGCATATCAGAATTTATCTCATCGACCGCCAAATAGGCTTGTAGATCACTAAACCTAATAATGAGGACACAGAAGAACTTGAAACGAAATCGACATCGTGCGATAGAAATTTCATACGAACAGAGCACTCATACCTTTATTTTTAATAGTGCATAAATTTGTGCTTTTTTTTTCGTATATAGTTTTTTAAACAAATTTTTTTAATTCTCATCGTGCGCTTACGGCCGCGATGACAGGCTTCTGTTTCTTCCTCATAGTTTTACATGTTTCGAATGACTTATCAAAATTCACTCCTAAGTATCGAGAAATGTGTACAGTTTAGTAGGAATCATATGTTTATATTGTGTCCGAAAAGTGAAAAAGAAGCCCACTGGAAGCCGAAAATTAGCTCTAACAGAAGCCCGCGAATGGTAATAAAAGGTCTCTACAGATCAAAATTAGGTTTCATTGACTTGTTGCGCTCAAAAAGTAAAAGGAGACCTGGAAAAATTGAGAAAAAGGCCCGCCAACATACAGTAGGGCTTGACAATAGGGCTTGAACAGAGAGAGCTTGTGATGAAGAGAAAGTAACATGTTGATTGAGTAAAAGCATGATCTATGATGATTGAATTGACCAACCGACATGGAGGAGGAACTTCTTCACATCTCCCAATAACTTTTCCACCAGTTGCTCCCTCCCAAACTGCTTCTGCCTGTATAAAGAAAACTATTAATAATAATCTTCCTCGCGCTTGTTCCCGCCTCGCGGCTGGGTACGCGCTCCCCTGAGATGCAGGACAGACCTATCCTGGTAGAACCACTGGCTGCCCGATAGATCACTGCTAGTGTTTAAAGCAGCAGTGGGAAGAGTCAGATTCTTGCCAACATCTCTTAACCCCCTTGGTTTGGGTGGATCTGTCTGGGGTGGGAGTCGAACTCGAAACTCTTCGCACAGTAGTCGAACACACTACCATCATGCCACGCCCGGACTAAATGGAGAAAACTATTATTCAATACAAATCGAGTTTAAGACTCTCTTTTGAAAAGGTCACAAATATATGATTGAACTATCGATCGGAAAGAAGGTATTCCGAGTTGCGGGATCGAATTCAGCTTTATTTTACAACAATGAGTTAGCATGTCTCCATAACACTACCGAGGACGCATTTTTAATGAATGCCAAGTAAAATATTCCTTTTTTTCTCCAAATACGTGACTCAACTTATTGTTTCGAGTTCCATTAATAAATCAAAATCGAGTTGACTAAATTGCTTTGAGAAAAAAACTATTATAGAGTAAATTAAAGCAAAATAGAAACTACAATCTATCCTAGATTGCAGTTTCTATTTTGCCCAAATTTTGTAGTGGTCTATATTTGAAACATTGCACTTCTGCCTCCAACTCTCTAGGATCTACCGACGCGACTCACCTTGACAAGCAGTAAAGAAGCAGAAAAATTGATCTACCTATTTTGGCTGAACTCTGAGCGACTCACCTTGACAAGCCGTACCGAAGCAAAAAAAATTATCTACCTATTTTGGCTGAACTCTGAGCGACTCACCTTGACAAGCAGTACCGAAGCAGAGAAATTGATCTACCTATTTTGGATGAACTCTGAGCGACTCACCTTGACAAGCCGTACCGAAGCAAAAAAAATTATCTACCTATTTTGGCTGAACTCTGAGCGACTCACCTTGACAAGCAGTACCGAAGCAGAGAAATTGATCTACCTATTTTGGCTGAACTCTGAGAGACTCACCTTGACAAGCAGTACCGAAGCAGAGAAATTCTTTGCGCACTCTTCGGAAAATCCACTATCGTTAAGTCATATATCTGAAAGAATGTCTGTCGTATTTTCTGAATGAGACTACGGAAAGAGAGCAACACTGAAAAACTAATTTAAAGTTGAGCGTTGAGAAACTCCAGTGACCTACAGAAAGATTTTAGACACCAATAAAAAGAGCTATAAAAAAAGGAAATATGTCACCTAGATGAATTTCCCGACTTCTGAACATCTGTGAGAGGATGAAATTACCTTCAATGATAGTATTCGAATGATCTCCTTGTCAGTTTTCTCCTCCAAGGTTGGGTCGAACTCTTCAATATGTTGAACGTCCCTTAGCCAAGACTGCACAAGGGTCACACGCTGAAAATATGGTGATTTGTATTTATCACTTTGTTAACCAAAACCCTTTTTTTCCATAGAAACTCCGAAATAGCTCACCGAAAACTCATTCGACCTCACTGGAAGAACATAGTTGATCTACCCATGACGCTTGCCGACCTTCTGACCCCGATTTCATACATACCTTCTGAATGCTACGGTAGAGATCGTGGCAGAAGTCTGGCTCGCAGACTTGCGAGATCAACACTCGCACGTACTGGAAAGCAATGATTCCAATAAGATGAGGGACGAGACCCTTGATGAATGACCTCTCCTGCTGTCTATAAGAAGAACCTCGTTTCGTACTTCAAGCTAAAGGCATGACAAACGAAATACATGACAGACTAAAATTGTGATTCTGAACTTCTTTCGATGAAGCGAGCATAGCATTGGTGTGTGACACAATTATAGTGTGTCTGATTATTGTAGAACAGAATACCTGGCTGGACGAGCTTTACTACCCAATTTTGATCCATTGCAAGCAAGCCTATCTTTAATTCACACCCCTTTATCTGACTACCGATGAGGGGCTCAATACAGGTGCGGTCTTTGCAAGAATCTGAAGTTGTTGACTGTAGAAACATCGGAGGCGAGAAAAACTACAGTGCTTTAAGAATTTAGATATTTTTAAAAGGCACAAAAAGTGATTCAAACTGACATTCCATCGACAGAACTCGCTAGTTTCTGCAACTTCGCGTAAGATTCGGAGGCTTCGGAAAGCCTGAATTTTTTCATCAAAAAATAAATTGTCAAAAGATGCCAAAGAAATTATGAGGAAAAACCTTTGAAAGATATGGCTTTCATCAAAGACATAAGGAATTTAGCACGTACGATGAAGACTAGGTTACCTCTGCGTTCTTAATGAATAAAAAATAATAATAATTTGACTATTACCCTTCCCTCAAACATATTATATAAGCGAACCTCCGTTCCACTTCTGCCACATCAGTCAACTCTGAAAAAAACACCAGTTTTTATCGATGGAAATGATTTGACCACATTCTGAATGTTTCTCAGAACTAACAGTGTATTCTATGGCAAGTAGCCGTTAGTCAGATTTCCCTTGAATATTTTATGAAACCAAAACTAATAACCCCGTCAGAGGGGCAAGAGTTGCACACTTTAAGACTATTTTTTTCTTAAAACTTCAAGAATATTTCTTTTTCTTTTAATCTTAGAAAGACCAATGTATACTTTCCAGTAAGAACAAAAAAATCTTTGGTAGAATCAAAGCCTATTTTTTAAAGTAAATAGGCAGATTTTCACAGAATCTGAGTGGAATCTTCAGTTGAATCATAGTAGATTTTTCGAAAGTCCCTCAGTACTTTTAAGCAGAATAATTGGTTTTTCCGAAAGACCCGAAAGATTTTTCGTTAGGATCAAGGTAGTTCGAGGACCCGAACAGATTTTTGGCCGACCAGTAGAGGCTGCAGTAGACAGTTGCTGCTTGAGATTAGCGATTTCTTCGTAGAGAACAAATGACTGCTGGAAGGCTCGGATGAGAAGAAGTCGCAGATGAAGAAGAGTCGACGTCGACAGGACGTTGTATCTTCGCATTTTCAAAAGTCGATTAATCAAAAAAATTAGGTAAATTCAATATTACATAGAGACAACTGATTTAGACCTCATTGAACTTTATGGTGTTCGAATTCTGAGTTTTTCAGTTGTTTTTAAAATGTCCATGAAAATATAATAAACAAAAACAGACTTCAACTCGATCATGAGAGCCTTAAGCGGCGGCGCGTTCTGCTGGATGCGTCCGTATGCCGTTGTGATGACCTGAGATTGAGGGAAGGCTTATTATTCTGATTTAAGATTGTTTGAACCACGAAAGCACTAAACTGTGTTGCTGAAGTCGAGCAGTTCGAAAAGCGCACGAAGGAGAATTTCCGTGGTCGGGGAGAGTCGCAAGGAAATCGAGTGCAAAGTTCCAGAAGATTGCTCTGCCTCCATCTCTCTCTAGAAATTCGGGTTGAATCGTAAAGTTCGACCATAACTCACCAAACTTTGTGATGGAGAAAATATAACAGAAGTTGACTTTGAAAAAAACCCACTAAATGTTAGTAGGTGAATAAAATGTAAGATTTTGATCTACGTCCCGGCAATGCGAGAAAAAATCAAGTGACTCCGGAAAACAAACCAGAAATTTTGTTGACTACCCGACCCCCTCTCCGGTCACCCAGAGTCGCCCGGTCAACCGCCCGAAATTTTTTAAATATCATATTCTAAAGAGATATTATTGCGACTCTCTGCCTCATACATATTCTGTTTTCTTTGTATAATTTGCCAACTGGATACCTGACAGCTTCGATGGCCATTGAATGGATGTCGTATTTGAAGCATCTTTTATTAATGAATTCTAATTATATCCGATTCTCGCTCCTAAGTCTAAAATCATCATCACTCAACTAATTCTAATTCAACCTTCTGCTGAATTATCATTATATTTTCTATCCCTCTCAACTTTCAATTACGAATTGTGGAGTCAAGGACGCAACGCGTCGGAAGCATTCGGAAGCGTTTGTTCCTTACTACCCTCGACACATGTGAAGATTTTTTTTAAAAAAACTAGTTACAAAGGTGCAAGAATTTCCAGAAAACCAAGTGAGTGCAATGTAAGAATAAATAGCTTTACGAACAGACAAGATTGTCGTGTCTTTTTGATCTACTTACTCTCTTACATTTGGTAAGCCAGGATCAAAATATCAATCAATACTAACTAGAGCCTGCTTGTGGAGATCCTTGGCGAATCTCACGAGATTCGGAGAGACCCACGAGCTTACGAGCTTGCTGCAAATAGATACATTACTTTCAGATTAAGCATTAGGACTTAGAAAAAGCACCATATACATATGACCACCGTGCTCATTTTCCCCTCGAGACCATGCGTCCGCTTCCCTGAGATAAGATACACACAAAAACTGAATTATACCGGTGCAAGGGTTTTTGTTCGCACCGAGCAAGTTTTAAAAAAAATGGGGAAAGGCTGAAAATAACGGAATTGGAAGTAGAGAAAAATTGGAATACATAGAACGAAAGGGAAGAGAAATCAGATCATTTTCGGAGCAAGCACTAACATAGTTGGTCCGATTACCATTCAACCCTTGAAAACACCATATTCTGTCCGAACCCTTGGCTGCTCCCTGGATGAGTTTTTAGTGTGTATACAGGGGTTAAATAGTAACCACACCAACTATGTCGCATACATGTTCTTTTGTAAAATGATGTACACTCTCTTATTATTTCGTTCTATTACAACTTTCCTAAGTTTCCCTCTCCATTCTTTCTAGTCTTTCACATCTATTTTCCAACTCGTTCGTCTCGTCAAAGGAGGGCGATGCCGGACTGGCCTGGGCATGCCACCGGATAAAACATCAGCCGATACTCCCCTATACTTTGTAATGGCGAGTGGAGGTGCCAGTAAAATAACCTCTTGCCCTTCTCCGGTTAACGAATGGGTCTCGCGAAGAGGATCGCCGACTGCGGTGCGAGTGTAGACGGATAAAATTTCTCCGGACTCAAAAGGATCCTCAACAACCTATCCCAAAAGACTCCCCTCGACAGGACCTATGGGCAAAAAACAACAACAACAAATCATTCGTCGTGTAAAAACATTTCTTCGACCGGTCTCATTGAATGCCTTTGTGTACAGCAGCAGTGATGAGAGGCAGGTTCGTGCAAACCCTAACAACAACTATTAACCCAAACTTTTGAGTGCATTTTTCTTGAGATATTTGAGAAAAGTCCATTTAGCCACACCCACAGTTATATTTTCCCAGACCCTTTTTTGAAAAAAAAGCATATTTATTATGCCATTAATTAGGAAATAATTCGGCTTCAATGCAGGAATCAATGCAAACCTAGAAAAACAACTGCAACGGTTGTTGTCACTAGAGCTTTGTGAGGACACTTCCAACATCGAATACGCGTTACGAGGATTTTTTTTCAAACCGCACCGAATGAAAAATCTCTGCTTGAACCCCCGCATAGACCACCAGGACTGTTGGAAATATCAAACGACCGTTATTTAGGTTCAGGAGTCTAATACAGAGAAGAGCTCTCTTCTTTGCCTTTTACATAGGTCAAAAGTGTCTTGATTTTTCAATAGGTCGCTCGCTGAAGTAGGATAAAAGTACTTTTACTCTACGAAACCGGTTGAAGCTGTGTTATGGCTGATGAAACGTTCTATTTAAGTAGAAGAATGAAGATTTTTCTCTTTAATTTTAGTTGTGTAAGTTCTGATACATTCATTTCGAGTGAGGGAGAGGGTCGGAAGGTCGGTCGCCCTAGTAATGTTTTTTTTACCAGATGTCAGTTTACCTATGGCCCTTTACCTCTAGCTAGCTTCTCATAAATACCAACTTCCCCACTCAAAAAGCGGTTGTCTTTTCTTTCAACAAATGCGAGTGACTTTTGTTGAGGTATGCCGTTATCTAAAAAGCTCGTGATATGAATTTTCTGTTTTTATGGCATTCTCTACAGGTTGTTTCTTCCCACCCGCACAAATAATGTGTTTATCAATATCACTAATGATGAGGGAATGGCTGGCTTTTGAGAGAGCGTGGCTTTTGAGACTCGAAACACACTGGCAACAGTGGCCATTCGTGAATCTACAGCCTTAAGAGCCTGTCACGGATGGAGCCGGATCATCCAGTCCAGAATCAAGCGCGACCTCAGGTGGCGGATAGAGGGACGCCTCCCTACGAAGATTTCGTGCTGGGAGGTAGCGGGAGAAATCCCACCGCGGACCAAAACTGGGTAGTATAGCTCGTCAAAGGAGGGCGATGCCGGACCGGCCTGGGCATGCCACCGGACAAAACATCAGCCGATACTCCGCTATACTTTCAATGGCGAGTCGAGGCGCCAGTGAAATAACCTCTTGCCCTTCTCCGGTTAACGAATGGGTCTCGCCAAGAGGATCGCCGACTGCGGTGCGAGTGTAGACGGAGAAAATCTCTCCGGACTCAAAAGGATCCTTACCAACCTATCCCAAAAGGACTCCTCTCGACAGGACCTATGGGCAAAACAACAACAACAACAGAGCGTGGCAGTGTGTGATGATAAAGAGAGAATGCAGACGATCAGATCATTTTTATCACTAGCTTTCATGAAGAGCGCATAGATTTTACACGCACTGCGGGTTAGAGAAACACACTGTTTCTTCATTTACCCGCTATCGATCTCATAGTCGTTCGTTGCAAGACACTTCTTCAGCGTGTGGTGCGAATTAACCTGGTTGAAACTCCCACTGAACTTCCTTACTCGAGCAACGCGATTAAGAACATGCTGTTCCCCTTATTTATGCTGGCCGTAGAATTTATGTACTTTAAAAAAATTGAGGAAATTATGTACGATATCTCTATTTAACATACTCTATCTATTCATTCTGAGTGTGCCGTTCCCTCAGTATGAATGTTCTTGTTCTGAAAGTATTTCTTGCGGACGTAAGGTAAATACGTTACTACTAACCACCTGCTAATTCCCTAAGTAATATAATTTTTGATTAGAAAGGTTTTTTGAATACTGGTGGGACAATGAAAGTGACTGAATCTGACACGAGAAAGTCTCGGCAGTAGTGGAAGTACTTGTCGTTTAGGACTGTTTCTTCCCTGGAAGGAATCTTCCATCTCATTACAGGATGAGAGTCGTTTGGCTGTGAAACAGTTTGATTTAGCAACTCAGTACTTTCCAATCCAAGGATCGACTATGATATGCTTGTTGAAATACATTCCTATGCACAATTTATCGTTTTGAAAATTCTTGATACTTCTCAGAAAAAAATGCACACTCAGAAGAAAAGCTTGTTACAAACAGAAAGAAAAAATGTTGTGTTAGCATGCTAGTAATTCGGCACTGTTTCACTTTAGGGACACTCCCCCCCCTACCAGAGGTTCCATGAGTCCTACGTCTGACTCATTTACATTTACAAAAAAATTAGTTTTACATTAAAAATATTTTCACATTAAAAAACGCTTAGGCTTAGGAAAAAGTTTACGCTGACGAGACCGTATCAAAAAATGCCACTCTCATCTGACCCAATTGAACCTCTGGTAGGGGGGTGTTCCTAAAGTGAAACAGTGCCAGTAAATCAGCGCTTCCTTTTACATGTACACGCCAATGCAATAAAATTTCAAAGTAATATTGATAAAGGAAAGCTGTGTGCTCTAAACTTTGGTTAAGAAGTTTGGTTCTTTTTTACTTGGGGGGTGCGCTTTACTTGGGGGGGGAGCGCTTTACTTGGGAGAGTGGGTTTTAAAAAAAACTTTTAAAGATTATTTTTACATTAAAAAACGCTTAGGCTTACAAAGGAACGTGGTTCAGACGCATATGAGAATTTTTAAAAAAAAGTTTTCTCTCGAAGAAGATATGATATGTCCCAAGATGCGCGTTCGCTCAAAATCTGCCAATCTCATCTGTAAATGTAAGAAAAACTTATTTGAAAAACTCCCACGAGTTTTCAGAAACATTGTGTGCGCTGTCTATCTTTGATTTTCTTACTATGATTCTGAATAATTAATTGACAGCGTGGCGCAGTGGGGTGAGGCGGGGATCGGAGCCGATAGGTTAAAAGTTCGAAACCGTCCCAGTCGATTTTCTTTGCTAATTTTATGAACCCAAAAACCCGGACGAGAAAGAGAAATCATTATAATGAGAAAAGTCTGGGAAAGTTGTTGGCGTTTCCAAAGAATCAAAAGAGTTCCCATGTGAAAGTTGTATTGGAATTCGCGCCCCATATTTTCATCATCAAACAGTCTTAAAGTCCAATATCAACAATTGGTTCAAACGTTTCAAAATGAACTTTGAACCCTCCGTTGTTGTGACTCTCCTACTGATGAAGTTTGGCAGTAAACCTACCCCAATGACCATTCCACCGACTATCAGAGAGAGAGAAGAATATTTGAAGGGTTCAAGAGGATTCTGGAGAGTGGGAGGTTCGTCGAAATCGACGAAGAATTAGAATCGACAGTTTAGAACGTTTATACGGATCTACAAGACGATGAGTGGATAGAAAATGAAGTTTACCAAATCAGCCGTAAACAGGCGAAGGGAGTCTGTGTTTATCTCACAGGTATGCAAAGTAGCGCAAAGTTTATCAGCCATCAGCCATTCCACCCCTGTTATACCAATGTTATTCGCGAATGGCCGACTGGGAGCCAAGCTCTTCGTCCAAATGCACGAACAACAAGGTCGAATCCCACTTCGCTGGTCGAATAAATACTCCAATTTGGCCATAGTAGCCGGCAAGTCAACCATTATGACCAAAAAACAACAGAGGAATGGATCAAACAGTGTGTAGTAGGGCCTTACTCTCCACAAAAGATGTTACTAATTCTAGACTCCTGGACTTTTTTTCAGATATGATAGCATCTTCCACTCAAACCTACCTCCTCAAAATAATCTTACGATCAGAAATATACCTCCAAGATGTACAGCTCTGTTCCAAAAATTAGATATATACTTTTTCCGACCATTCAAGTGCTTCTATCGTAAACTGGTAAACCATGTGTGGGTTCTCGACATTCCGAACTTCATCGTTTCACAAAGAGATAGAATATTGCTTCTTCTTTCTCTAACCTATAATCAGTTCTGTGCTCCTCGATTCATTAACTTTCTTCAATACAGTTAGAGAGCTGCGAGGTACTTGGATTGGTTTGCAGTCGAATTCGAAACTCTCTCGGAATATGCTTTCACCACTATCACAGAGCAAGAATGTGTCCCTTGAATCAGATGCTGTTATTGTGAATATTTCCTATGTTTTAAATGTTTTATGATAGATTATCACTACCATTAGAGATGGAATTTTTTAGCGGAATTTTTTTTCCGAATAAAGTTTTTTATTGGTGAACAAGTTTTAATGAACAGTTACATTTGAACGCTTGAAGCTATAGTTTTGAAAACTAGTTTTAAATTCGATTCTTCGGGTTCCTAAAAGTACCAAAAAATTGACTGGGACGGTTTCGAACAGTTAACCCTATCGGCTCCGATCCCCGCCTCACCCCACTGCGCCACGCTGTCAATTAATTATTTAGAATCATAGTAAGAATATCAAAGATGGACAGCGCACGTAATGTTTCTGGAAACTCGTGGGGGGTTTTCAATTAACTTTTTCTCACATCACAGATGAGATTGGCAGATTTTGAGCGAACCCGCATCTTGGGACATATCATATCTTCACCGAGAGAAAACTTTTATTTCAGTTTTTATATGCGTCTAAACCACGTTCTTGTTAGGAAAAAGTTTAGGCTAACGAGGCCGTACGGCTTAGGCGAACAAGACCGCATAAGAAAATTTACTTTTTTCAAAAAACATTTTTTGAACGCACCGAAAAGAGTAAAGCGCGCCCCCCAAGTAAAATTGTGCCAGAAGTTTTTCAAAAAAGATTAGATGTTTTTTTTCTCTCGTGAATCTCGAACATAAACAATCTGATTCCGAAAAAAGCAAGAGATAGACCGATACTGTTGAACAAGAGCTAGAAGAGAAAAAAACAAACAATCAGAACATAAAAAAACTAACTGATCGAAATGGATTGAGACGCTCATCAATGGCGAACCCAATACCGCTCTCTGATTGAGACGGTAGCCGACCATCATTAGGATCAGGGTCCACGTCCATCACTTCGACTTAGGAAGCCTCAACTTGAGTAATCATTAAATTAAGAGAACTTTTTGTTCTCTAAATAAAGTCTGAAAAATAAAGTCTGAAGATATTTGTGCACTTGATCCCAGTTTTTTGTTGTTGTTAATATACTATAGAATGCTTGAATCAATCATGCAACAATGAAAATAATAGTAATATTCTTAAATGAATGTATTATTACTAGGCCGTATGAATGGAAAACAGATTAGAACAGTCTGGATTAGTCAAATCCAAGGATTACAAAATCCAAAAAAGTTAAAAAATTTAGGATTAGGAAAATCGGTATGCATGGATGTCAGATTTCTTAAACTTTGATTATTGTCAAAAAGGACGCGGAAAGACAAGCGGAAGCACTAAAATGCATCAAACTGCACTCTAAAAACTGTAATTGTCGATAACTAAATGCACTCTAAACACTAAAAAAAGAGCAACATGAACGGAATGGGTCAAATTGAGCCTCAAATCCTTTCGGATTGCTCACTAACCCACCTCCGGGGTAGGGTTACGAATTTTGTCGGATTATCTCAAATCCAAAAGTATTATAGCTTCCATGCATACCGGATTAGTGAAATGTATTTGGATAACTTCTAATCCAAGCTCTTAATCCTTTTGGATTGCTCCATGCATACGGCCTACTGAGTTTGAAAATGATTTAGATGTGTGACACATCGTCTTACATAGGTATTTAGCAAACATGTCTCTATTTTCCCCTACCTGTCTGTTTCGGTCTTCAATGAAATTGGTGAATACATAGTAGGAATTAACACACACGAAAAAAAATCAATTTAGTGTGATTAAAAAGACAGGTTTTCTCACAGATTTATGTATGGAAAATCACAGATTTTCTTCTCTTTCATTATCTCCATCTTTCTGTCTTTTTAAACACACCAAAAGTCTAAACTCGCTGTTGTTTACCATTTTCTCCGCTACTTTAGCTCAGAAACCTTCAACCTCACACAAAGCGAAAGTTTTTCTGTTATTCACCAATTAATTTTTGCGATTCACTATTTACTACAACTTCTGGTGATCTCAGAGAAACAGAAAGACATAGTCAGATGAACATGTTTGATGAACACGCAAAAAAGGAAAAAAATGACCTTTCGCAAGTCAACCGTCCTGTCCTTCTGCAGTTCCTGGACTGATTTGAGCACACTGAAAATAGCTACTCATTTTAACTTACTATATTAATTGTTTTTCTTTCTCTGAAACCTACTACAAAATGACACCGAAAGTCAACTGTTCTATGAATTACAAATGAATTTTCTCTGATTCACTAATACCAGAAGCAGAGAGGAGAGTGGGAAAAGCGATCGAATTGCTAAATTCCAAAAATTAGTAAATCGCAAGAAGTATTGAGTTTCGGTGTGTTTACGAAGAGAAGTGAACATGTTTCCAAGGCCCGTAATAGAGCATTGCGTGTTGCGTTGCAGTTGACATTTGCCTACGTGTTCTTTGTTTAGAAATGCTATGTTTCTAAACTGGTTTTTTTGTTCTTCAAAGTTTGGGGCTTGTTGAGATGAACAGATTAATAGGCGTGGCATATGAAATTGGAACCTTCTAGATCTTTCCGTCTGAACTTACGTGTTCTAAAAAACACGCATACCCACGGTTTGAAAGAAATCATAACCGCGGGTGGGAATGAAGTAGTTAATAAGAAATTTTGTTCCCGGTTCTTATGGTTTTTTCTCTCACCTGTTTCTTTGTTCTATGATCAAAAGACTTTTTTCTCGACTTTTCGCTTGACATTTTTTCTGTTGACTTCTGTGTATACACGTCTTAAACGTTCAACTTTTTCCACGTTTATATACTCTCCACTGGTTCATTATGCATCAATAATATCTGTCTCTATTCGAGTCTCACAGTATTCCTTCTAAATGACATATAGAACTCAATACGATAGCCAATCTATGATATTTGTTCACATGGTTATTAAACAGAAAAGTGGATTGAAATTGATATTTCAGCACGCAGCAAGAAATCTCTTAACGACGGAAACTTGTTTAGAAAGTTATTATAGCTCTTCTCTCTCTCTCTTTCTCTCTCTCTCTCTCTCTCTCTCTCTGCTTTTTACTCGAATGATTAGAAAAAAGTGTTGCTACTCTTATCTAACTGCCAGATTGATATCGATTTGCGTTGGCTTGTGCATGAAGGCTCTTGTCAGGACCTGCAACTTGAGTGATGACAAGAAATTTTATTAATCTTTACTTCGCTGTGTTGTTGACATCGAATAAGGGTTGTAGAGCAGTTATTCTTGATTTAAGAAAATAATTTATCTTTGGTTAAGAAAATTTTAATTATTGCGTTTGGCCTCAAATGTTCTAGAGTTCTAACTAAACAAAACTCGCTGTTTCTTATCAGTTTTTTTGTAGTATTTTTACCAAAAAAATTTGGTTCAGATTTTATAATCTTCATTTATTTGATGAATGCTTTCCAGCTCCGCCTAACTGATTCTCTGGAATGAAACTTCTCTTCCTTAGCGCAACAGACCTGTTTATTTTCGTATAATCTGCTTAGTCTTCAAATTGAGCGCTGTCAATAGAATTCACATATTATCTCTTTTTCAATGTGTATCTTCTTTATTTTCATCCTCTAATTATTTCCTTCAGAAAATGTCAACCCAATACGCGACAAATCCTACGAGCTTCTTACGTAATATCAATCGTATCTTTGGAGCTCTCGATGAAAAATTGTTAGTTCGAAGAGATGCTTCTTTCTTTCGCAATCACATGCAAATGAAAACGATGCGGTACAAAATCAGATGTAAATGAAACCGCTCTAAGGCATGTTCGTTCGCGCCGAGCCGATTGACTAAGATATGGGGAAGACAAAAGGGTGAAGAGAACTAGAGAAAAATAAAAATAGAACGGAAAAATAAAAGAATGTAGATCATTTCCCGTGAGAACATGTGTGCGCCAAAAAAGCTAACCCGGTAACTATTTAACCCTAGGATGTCCGTAGTTCAATTCAAAATACTTCATCGGAAAGAAAAGATGATTTGGTCATAGTACTGGAAAAATATGAAAGGCTAACGTTAAAATTTTTTGGTTGTTTATTTCTTGTCAAGGAAATAAATTGTTTGAAGAAACAAATTAAATAACAAAGTTTCGAAAGCTATACATACAATTAAAAATTGAACACGGTGGAGATTCCCTTCTTCTGATCGTAAAGTTGTATTGGTTACAGGGAAAAGTCCGTCAAAGACCATCTCTTCGCAGTCTACAGTACCCTGGCGGTCGGGCTTACGGTAGCGGGATTAGGATCCGCACTCCATCTTTTCACGGAAGTCTTCCGAGCTGGATTCCTTCTTTCCCTTGGTTATATAATTTTTTCCTACTCGAAAAACGTTATTTTGATTAGGTTTTATGTTTTCTAGTTCTCGTATCTCAAAAATGTATTCAATACAAAAATTGAATTGAATGAGTTCATCGTATGGATGGCTTGCACGATGAGAGCATCCTCGTATGCATTTGATCCTATTGATTTTTACAGGCTCTTTCTTCTTGATGATGGCCGTCTTGACTACGCCTGCGACTAGAGAGAATGACAAGAAAAGACTCGGCTACTTTTTCGGCTTCTGCCTCACTTCAGGTAGATCAATTCATCTCTAGCAATATCTTTGTTTAGATATGGAATTATAGTCGCAAAAAGGTTTTTATTTGTTTTTTTGCGGGCCTTTTTAAACTTTTTTTATATCGTCTCAGAACAGTCTACAATGGTCATATGCAATAGTTTAAAAATGTAAAAGAAGAATTCTTCGCAGTCCAAGTGATCTTTGCTTGGAACACTTTTGCACGAAGGAGTGAAGTTTTGGAAAACTGTTAACCAATCTGAGAAAATTGGAATCAGGTGTTAAATGGAGCCGCCCAATTTAGGTTTACATGTATCCGCCGCTTAAAGTTTGGAGGAAAAAAGAAGAGGGGATGAAGGAAAAGGGTAAGAAAAGAGAGGGAGTTTTTCTGTCAATAGTGTGTATACATGTATCCGCCGACGGGACCGATCCGGTCACTATTTAACCCCTGTCAATAGTGTGTGTACATGTATCCGCCGACGGGACCGATCCGGTCACTATTTAACCCCTGTCAATAGTGTGTGTACATGTATCCGCCGACGGGACCGATCCGGTCACTATTTAACCCCTGTCAATAGTGTGTGTACATGTATCCGCCGACGGGACCGATCCGGTCACTATTTAACCCCTGTCAATAGTGTGTGTACATGTATCCGCCGACGGGACCGATCCGGTCACTATTTAACCCCTGTCAATAGTGTGTGTACATGTATCCGCCGACGGGACCGATCCGGTCACTATTTAACCCCTGTCAATAGTGTGTGTACATGTATCCGCCGACGGGACCGATCCGGTCACTATTTAACCCCTGTCAATAGTGTGTGTACATGTATCCGCCGACGGGACCGATCCGGTCACTATTTAACCCCTGCTTAGAATATTGATGAATGTTCATTGCGCTTTTTCTTGAATTGAAGCTAATTTCATCAAAAGTTAGAATCAGGGGTTGAAATGGAGCCGCCCAATTTGGGTTTACATGTATCCGCCGCTCAAAGTTTGGAGGAAAAAGGAAAGGATGAAGGAAGAGGGTGTGAAAAGAGGGAGTTTTTTTCAATAGTGTGTGTACATGTATCCGCCGACAAGACTATCCGGTCACTATTTAACCCCTGGTTAGAATACGTAAACCTATTTCATAATCGATAGATGTGGACAATCTTAGCGATGCTTTGCTTTCATCGATCTAATCAACCACACTGCGGATAGAATCTCTGAGTAAAAAGCCAATGACACATGCTCTGTCAGAATGACCTATGCTTTCTTTCTTCGCACGTTTACTCTTCCATCATGATGACTCTTTTTGGTCTAAAAGTGTTTCTCTTGCGGGGGATAAGAAATAGCCCAGTTCACGCCCCAGGTAAATATGGATTCATCAACACTACTGATTTGTTTTAGGAATCTCCCTTGGACCCCTTCTAGAGATGGCCATCTCGGTGGACCCAGCAATAGTGACAACGGCCCTCTTCTCAACTATCATCGTGTTTGGCTGCTTCTCCATGGCCGCTCTCCATGCACCCTCCACCAAGTTCCTGTATCTAGGAGGTCAGTTAGGGCTTGATACAGGATCTCGCTGATGGAATAAAGTAGTCTATTCAGCTTCTCTTAAGTGAAAGTTTTGGTTTCTTATGTCGAGTGTAATTTTTTGTAGCTTTTCCATTGGTGAAAATTAGATAAACGAATTATAATTATGAGTCACCTCCTCATGTCGAAAAATGTTCACACTATTGTTTATTTAGACAAGAAGTCTAGAATAATGAGAAGCTAGTGAATGGTAGAAGAGAGCAGAAGAGATAGAGATCAGAGAATAGAAGAGATCGATGCTGTCAAGACAAGAGATAGAGCAACGGACCGAGTAAGATCAGTTTTGTTATGGTGATATTTATCTTTAGGATGGTGAACCTGAATCAAGTTTAGAGCGTTTTACTTGAGAGCTGGTTTGTTCAAAGAAGCCAAAGCGTAATAATTTATTGATTCATCGAAAATTCGTTTCTTGTTTGAATGAAGATGATTGAAGGTACACTGGCCTCTGCGACCTTCTCGCTGCTGATCTTCACAATCTTCTTCCGCTGGCTGGTTCCATTCACTCTCTTGATGTGGGCGGGGCTTGCCATCTCCTGTGTATTCATCCTCTACGACACACAGCTCATTGTCGAGAAGGTTCATTCTCAGAACGGTCTACACTCAAAACAGAAAAATACTAAAACAAACTGAGTGATTTTCGTTGTACTTCTCATACAAAGAAGTTTTTCACTAGTTGGAAAATTTCAAACAGGTTTTAAATGGTCATGTTAGACCCTATGTCTCCTGTGGGGGCCCTTTTGTTTGAATCTAGAAACTTTCGGTAAAATTACTCTACCATTTTTGGATTGAGAATGCTGTTAGCTGTTTTTACTTACTTGCTGATTGACCTCTGTTTGTAATTGGCAGAATCGTCGCGGTGACCATGACTACATCTGGCACTCGGTTGAGCTCTTCATCGACTTTATCCAGGTTGGAAACAATTCCAGTCGATGACTTTCGATCTTGACAAGGAATAATGCTGATAGATAAATGTAGATGAATGAATGAAATTTTGCCTTGCATTAAGACTCTCGATTCTAGAGTTTCTTAAACTGTAGAAAATTGACACTAGGTAGACTTTTTTGATTCAATGATTGACCGAAATGTCAACAAACGGTGAGATTCGTAAATATGAGCCTAGCTGGAATATACTATGATGTGCAGTCAAAAATGATGATGCGCAGGTCTTCCGCTACGTGATGATTCTGTTGACGGAGAAGCGCGACAGAGACAATCGCCGTCGTCAGGACTGAGTGCATTTGCACCATTCAAATTTTTTGGCGGGAACTTTTCTCTTTAAGTAATTGTTTATATTTTTCATCGCCTTTATAGCCTGTCTCTATTCCCGCTGTATTATTTTTTCCGAAAATAAGAAACGCGTCATTTTGTAACGAAATCTCTTCTGCTTATCATTATATCGTCGATTTCGAGGAATTTTCGTTTATTGATTACTAATTTGCTTTTGCACAGAGTTTGATAAATGCTTTGCTATGGTTGATGCTGTTGTTTCGCGGAGCACGTAATGTAGGAAAAAAGATGGAAAAGTTCAAGGTTAAATAGGGTCAGAAAAGGCGGGCAACTTTTTTTACTTGAGACTGTGCTCTCACAAGAGCAGTTGTTGAAAATAGCTTGTGACATGTTTTATAGCCTACTTGTTCTTTTACTCTGACACGAGTAGAAAACGGTATGCATATGAAAGATAGGCAACGAACACGATATTTCAAAGGCTTCGAAACACGGTTTATCATCACCCGAAAAAAGATTGAGCATTTTTAGACATTTCTGCCTTTACGTTCGAGTAAACTTCACCAAGGAAAATTTTTACCAGGGGTCGGTGTACAGGGCTCAAGGACCTTTTATTGGATGTTTTACCCCACGTCGGACTGCGTCTCTGACTTTTTTTACTGTCTCGTTTCTAAGACTGAAGACACCGATATCGGCGGGTTAAATTTTACTTTAGCTCCCCCCCAGTGATACAATAGCCTCTTACACAACTGAAAACCTTTTGTGGAAATCGAAAGTGGAATATTTAAATTTGAGAAGTGGAGGGAGAAAACATGCCAAGTTTTTAAAATACCCCCACCACAGAAAATGGGTGTCTAAAATCCAAACCGGAAATCTTTTGCATTTTTTCGTAAGCCTAAGCAATCATTTCATAGAAAGATCAACATTCGTAAAAGAATTACAACTCAATGACAAATTGAGAAAAAAGTGGTCCATGGAAACATGAAACAACCTATAACGCCCGGGTTTAAGAGGATCGGGGTCAAAGTAATATCACAGAACTTTCCCAGTGCGTCTTCTCGCGTGCAAGGGGCTAAATTGAAATTTAACCGGTACTTGTAAAAGTTAACCAGCACTTTTTGGGTTTAGCCCCCCCCCACACCACTAGAGGTAGAATTGGGTCAGATGAGAGTGGCATTTTTTGATACGGTCTCGTTAGCCTAAGCCGTACGGCCTCGTTAGCGTAAACTTTTACTAAGCCTAAGCGTTTTTTTAAAGTAGAAATAATTTTTGATGTAAAAATAAATTTTGTAAATGTATGTCAGACGTATGACCCATGGGACCTCTGGTAGGGGGGGGGGCCTAAACGCAAAAAGTGTCATTTAACCTAGCGGCGAAAGCTTCACCCAACATGAGCCTAGGCAGAAAAAAGGAAAAAACATTGAAAGTACCTGAAAAACTTTCATTCCTGAGTTTTCAATTAATTGCCTTAGTGAATTAAAATCTGCATTGTCTGACGATGCAAACTGACCCAAGAAAGCGTTACGTGATCGCTGACAAACAGAAGAATAAGAAACAAGATAGCATGAAGAGACTGCAGATTATCACAGAAAAATGCACGATCTGACACTGCTACCTTCACTGCACCTAGGAAGTCAGAGACGCAGTCCGGTGTGAAGTAAAGTTTATAGCCGAGTCTTTTCCCTTTCATTGTTATTCTGTTCAATACTTCCTCAATGCCTTTGTGGGAGTGATGGTGTGCGAAAGTGTTGTTGGAAAGAGGTTCAAGATTAAAAAAGGACAAAGATCAGGTTTTGTTTGGCTTTTCTGTAGAGAGAGATGAGCCGTTCAATCTCCTACAAACTTTTATTTTATTTCATTACTCTTGAAAATTAACGTTAATGTACTCTCTAGGCACTCACTGATGAGCCCCACCCAGAGAGCACAGAGATCTGTCTGAGCTGGGGTGAAACAGATTTCTGTGAATAGCGTAGAAACAGTGAATTCATACTTTCATTCACTTCTTTTACTTCTTTTATTTCCTACTCTTTTACAAATTATTTTACTCCTACTGTACAATAGCAATAATAATACATGGGCCAGATTTTGATGAAGAAAAGAAAAGAGCCAGATTTTGATGGAGAGGCTTGAGAAATGATACGAATGGGTGCTCACATGAGCGATTGAGAAGCAACATTCGAAGATGTTCAAGCATCATCGCTCCTCAGAAAATCTAAAGTTTCTTAACTGCAAGAGATCTTTTTGTAGCGAATTGTGTTCTTATTAAAGTATTCCTTTGAGTTTTAGTTTTTTACCATAAGAAAACTTGCAATGGTTTGGAAAAAACCATCGTCTTAATAAAATAATTTTAGAGAAACTGAGCTAAGTTTAAAATTCGTTCGGGAGATCAATTCAATCACTTCATCTCAACATCATTGAACAGCTTCATTGTTTTAAGCACTTCTTGTTTCGAGCAACTCACAAGAAATCTGCTCCAACGCAGCTCAAAAAGTCGTCTCTCGATCTCTTTCCTGTATTTTCATTTTGACGTCTTGGTCCCTGGATTGAAATTCTGTCACTATACGGCTCCTCTCCAGTTCTGCATGGTCGCAATCCGCACGCACCAGTGCCACCTTCCTTCACGTATTCAGTCCCTACAAATTTTAGTCATGTTCGTTATCTCACACAACATTCGTCCAATGATCGAGGAGAGTAGCATTGACCTTTCCATTCGCCTTTGAGCAACAAGCAAGCTATTCAGAGTGACTTTTTCGACGGCTAATATTTCTGACCCGTATGTTAATGCGGGTAAAAAAAACACGCTTAATAACTTATGTTTTTATAGATATTGGAACCCTTGTGTTCGAGAAATCATAACAGATTAAAAGTACAATTTTCTTCTCTTTAACTCGTTGTTTCTTTTGAATCGCTTCGATATGAATCTCTTGAGACTGAACGACACAATTTTCCCTATTTACGTTCTGTTCCCGGACGTTCCGTTCTTGCCCCAACAGGGTTCGACGTGCACTGTCGTGGTTCTCCCCATTACGGTTGAGGAATCTTGCAAAATCGTTCTTCGCTGTATGTGGAAATGAAGTGGAATGAGGCTGTACACTTTTATCCTTTGAAACATAGTTGCGCTCTATTGATAGTAAAAGAACTTTTGTAGAATATTTTTCTTGATATTTTTTAAAATTATACTTTGGAATTTATAGGGACTAAATTTCTCATTCATTTCGCTTCTTTAAAAAAGTGAATTTGGTTTCTTCCTCGACCTTAAAATAGACAAGCGTCAAAACTAAATTGATCAAATCTCACTTCACTACCGTAATAATGTGTTACTATAAAAAGGCAAACAATACTTACTCTTCTTTTTTCTTGCTAAAAAGTTTTCGATTTCTATTTAAGTCATCTTATTTGACTCGTATCGAAAAACTTTTTTAAATACACGAGGTATAAATAATGAAATTGAGTGTAAATTTGACTGTACATATTTTCATACATTGACTGTACATATTTTCATACATACTTCATCGAAGACACGTTTACACTGAACGATCGCTATTTAAGCGAATCTTTCTATTAAAGTGAAGAAAAAATGAAGTAGCGCGAAAAACAGAGTAGGTGTTTGACTACGTTGCTGGGGTATTCGGTTGATGACGCACGGACTAAGAAACCCTCCTAAGATATAGGGAAGCTCGGAGGCTTATCTCTTGATTCGGAGCCATTATCCCTTTCCAGACAGGGATTCCCATCGTGAGTTTCTCATGTAAGCATGTTTTCTTCACTGTGTATTAATCGATCTCTGTTTATCCTCTCTTCTTTGTATTACTACTTCCATTAGATTTGAAACTTATCGTTTCTACAGTCTGTCGAACTGGAAACTTATTTTTATACGCTCTGAATCGAACTCCGAATAGTGTTTTTTCTGAAATTAGTGTTTTTTTCTGAAATAAGTGTTTGATCGGTAACTATGTCAGTCATAGAAGATGACTTACCTAGATAAAACATATCGATCAGTGTCGGGATGAGTTGTAGACATGGGTTCACGGGGCCTTCTAAGCTGCGATCAGTGTCTGGATGAGTTGTAGACATGGATTCACGGGGCCTTCTAAGCTCATTTGAAAGTGGATTTAGATTTAGGCGATAAAAATAGAGAGGAATGTGAGGACTGAAAAGATGGAATGAGTCGCAGACAGAGAGATATAAAGGATGAGGAGGAGAGAGAGAGTGCAGTAAAGATAGAGAGGAACAGAGAGAGAGAGTGGAAGAGGAAGAGAGGAAGATCTTTTCTTCTCGGATCTCAGTAAAGATGCGCAAACGATATCCTGGCTGCTCAAAAAGAAAACATTGGAATTGTAAGACCTACAGTATGTGACCGGTTCGTGACACGAATAATAATGTCTTTCTCTTCGAAAGTTTCAAGTCAATCTCTTTCAAAACGTCAATTTCACATTGTTTCATACTATCATTTTTTATCATTCACTATAACGGTTTGAAACCAGGCCGGTGGACCAGCTTTTTTCCGTGCAATGGTATATTCAATTTTCTTCTTGACCAGACGTCCCTGCTTTTGAACTGTGTAACTGAGCATTTCTAATTATTTTTTTATATAACTAGCTTCAACTTTTTTCTCTCTCTTACTCTTTTATTTATTACGTCTCTTTTTTACTCTTATATAAATATACATCTCATTCTTCAATAATGAATTATTAATATTCATTCAAAGAGATACTTATTTGGAATTTATTTTTTTGTTGCATTTATTAAGCAGTTGTGGAGTGGAATCGCTCATATTCTTGATCAATTTTCATCTCAAATGTTTGCCATGCGTTATTCAATTTTTTGGTTTTGAGTTACACCGAATGTTACTATACTTTAAGCCCCCCCCCCCCAATGTTACTATACTTTAAGCCCCCCCCCCATGCTTTGCGAATCAGCCCTCGGAAGAAAACCTGAATTTTTTTTACAGTACATAAAGTGTACAAATATAAAAACAAAAAATTATATTATTTAACAGACAATTAAACAAAGTTAAAATTTTCTGTTCTTTATTTTTCACTCTTTTTTTTCTTCCTACGGTTTGAATACATAATATGTTTGAATACATATACATATCTCTACAACGTTATCACGAAAAATCAAATTTCCCTTAGGAAACTTTGCGATGTTTTCTCAAATGCGAAAACTTTCGGGGAAAAAGTCCGATGTAAATGAGACTGTAGGAAAGGAAGAAGATCTAGAGAAAAAAGAGAAAATACATTGAAAGAAAGAAAGAAAGCGAAAGAGATAACTATGAAAATAATGAGGCATAGATATAATTATAACTTTTTATAAGAAATGAACAAAAACCCGAATGAAAAATTATTGAAATTTTTTCGATTTAAGTTTTCCTTAATTAGCTGTGAATTTTATTCTTTTTTAAAGCTGTATATGTTGTATTTCTGCCTACTTTGTGAGTTAAGACTGTCTCGTGCGACAAGTTCACTCAAAGTAGTTAGCTTCTTCCAGGTTCTTTATAATTTTCATTGAAAACTCGATTGAGCTAGATTTCTTGCAGGAAACAATAGGTCTTATTTTAACTCTTTCGAAGTCTTTCATCTTTGGGTCACAGCTTTAAAAAAATTGGATAATGCACGTAGCTGTCAAGGATGGAATTTTTGCTTTGATATTGCTTGAGACCAAATCGATAAATGATGTTTCTTGTTGAAAAAAGATCTTGATAACAACTTTATGTTGAAGCTAGAGCGTTCTCATCTTGCTTTTTTATTCCACAAAAAACATCGAGTAAGCTTGATAGGCAAGCGAGGATACCATGTTATCCAACTTTTACTTTTCTTGTCTCTTCTTTTTTCATGCTTTCTTGTAAGATCCTGTTCACATGCTTCACATATCGAAACTGACAGCACCAACTTCTTTGCCTCGCAGTCGGCCGAGTTCTGGAAGAAAGAAATCCACAATCTTGTGACACCATAAGATCGATTTGTTGATACAAAAGATGATTACATTGTGGACTAATACTAATTTAGAACAAACATAATCAAATCATAGGAAAACTTTTAAAAACGGTCACAATTATGGGACAACCTAATATTTCAGACACATGCAACCAAGACATGTGTTATGGAAACGAAGAATGATTCGTCCGAAATAGCTCTGACAACCACTATGTTGTTACTGTAAAATGTCGTCCCTTTTGATGCACAGCGTATTTATTATTATAATTTACAACCCTGCTGACGTTAAACAGCTTTTGAAATTTCTAATTAAAATTTTTCACATGACAAATTTTCAAATCTCGAGACTTTTTAAGTTCGTCGTTTCCATTTCCACTACATTTCAACTCGCGTTTCAATTCTGCATTCAGTACCTAACTTTTGGAAAGAATAACAATATGTATATCAATTATCTGTATTTCCTTTTCGCCCTTACGCTTCTTTCTCATGATCTCTCTCTTTCTCTTTTTTCTCTCTATCTTTCTTTCTCTTACTTATCATATCTCTCTCTATTCTTTCCCGTCTTCAATTACTTTACTCTTCGCTTTGCTCCATGTTTCTTTCTTCTTTTTCTACCTTTTTTAGGTATTCTGAACGCACTCTTCACTTTCATTTTCTTCTCTAGTGTCAATCTCTCACCCCATATCATTTCCCCAAACTGGACACATCCTTTGCCATGGCAACATTAATGGGGATCTTCATTTTCCTACTCGCTCCGCAGAAATTTCCACTCTCCCTCAACCTTCCTTACCCCAACACACCCTTTCCCCTTCACACCCATCCATAATCCTCCATACTCTGTTGACGCTTGTTGATTGAAAATGGCTTCTCAAATGACAGTTTGGCACGACAGGCGTTAAACAACATTTCTGAGATCTCCTTTTGAGTGTCATGGTGGGGGCGGAATTGACAGAAGAGAGAGTCGAACATTTTCTACGAACACATCCAAGGTTTCTGGAGTCTTACGTTACAGGTTCATCCATTTTTTATTTCTCAAAAGGAATTTTTTCAAGAATATGAGAGAAAAGAGTAAAGAACACCAAAAAACTCAGAAATTAGGGAAGAAATAGATAAGATTTTGAAAACAGAAGCGATCACTGAAGAAAAATTACAGAAAATGAAGAAAAGGTCTCACAACAAAAAAAGGTTGTGAAAACAGCGACAGGTTGCTCATAGCACATGAGAAAAATATAGTCGAAGCAAGAGAGACATTAACTTTTTTTTCTGACAAAGAAGAAGAGAAAGAGAGAGGAAGAAAGAGAGAGAGAGAAAGAGGGAGGGAGAGAGACAGAGAGAAAGAGAGAGGGAGAGAGACAGCGTACTTAGGTTATTCTAATTTTTAAGACTGATATAGACCAAGTTCGACTTATTTTCGGTCCCAATGTCTCTCGAGAGATCTTTGATGGTTGGGCAGGAAAAAGGAATTCCAAAACACGCCGGCAGTCTTCAAAACCTCTCGCTAATAACTTATGGACTGTGAGTGGCACAGGCAACTTTTTTAATTAATTGAAACTCAACTTCAAGTTAATATTAAGTTATCCCTCGGATGAAATTTAAATCAAGCTACTCAAAAGTTGGTATTCTTACTCGAGTCTCAAGTTAGGAAGTTCTTTGATCATGGTTACAGTAAGAGTTCTATTCTGATGCAGCTCTAAGAGCAGCTTTCGACTTCACCCACCTATGAATTGAACACAAACTGACAACAAAAAAATGAAAAGAAACAACATAATTTCTTCAAATTTTCAGAAGAGTGACCTCAGCTCCCGTCGTCGAATTATCAATGACCAGGGAGATCAAAAAGTTATTTAGTCAACCTATTTGAACACGATAGTTCCGTTCATAGAGTTTTAAATTTTCATCTAGCAATTTCTGCCTAAACTTTTTGAATGAAAACACTAATAATGATAGTTTACTTTATGAATAAATCGTTTTTTTTATTTAAAAAATTTCTATTCAAAATTTCTCCAAGCGAATCTTAATTTCTTTGAAATCATGTTCTAAATTGGTATAATTCTTTAAATATTTGTTCAGTCATGAAAAAATATGCGGTACAAAGTCAAAAATGTTCTGGTTGCTTGCTTATATTTGTCAAATCCTTGCTAAAAATCTGTTTTTCTTCAGTTTCTAAAAGTTTTGAGTTGGGACGGTGAGTGAATAATATTTACCTGTTCGACTCAATGTCAATAAAAAGAAGAAAAAAAAGAAAATTTTTTGAATGAAATTTCATCCAAGAAGAATTGAATTGTGATCTGATTCGGAAACTTTTAGGAGTACTCAAAAAAAAATCATGAAGTTATCAGAAATTTAGTTTTGTTCATTAACTGGAGCTCCTTTATAGGTTTTTGTATTTATTCCTAATAGTTGAGTTTTCCAGGGTATGTAACTATATTCCCCAGCCTGTTGGTGTTTGATGACGGGTAATCTTCAACCAACTCTTTAGAAAGCCACTGATTTGTGCTGATTAATTCAGAAGAAGCTTTTTTTTTGTAAGCGTATGGCTTGCTCTCAAAGTTCGCGATTCCTATCATAAGTTCGATTTGGAATTCACTAGCTCCATATATCACGAGGTAAAACGGCCTTTTTGAGCAGTTGAGATGCCAAGATGGTTCTTTAATATATGTATTTAAGGTGAGGATGGCCTACGAGATCGGCGTTTGCATGGGGCAGCTTGTTGGAAACAAAGGAGTTGATGTCGTCATTGAAAATGAAGAGGGAGCTTTCAACGTATACAAGGACAGTGACAACCAGCTCCAGCTGGAAAAGGTATATGGAAAACACAGAGAGAGAGGGAAAAAGAGGAGCTAGAGAGGGAGAAGAAGTGCACGAGAGAGAGAGAAAGGGGGGAGGGAGAGAGAGAGGGGGGAAGGAGGGAGAGAGAGAGGAAGGAAGGGAGAGAGTGAGAGGGAGAAAAAGAGTTTTAGAGAAAAAGAGGGAGATAGCAAAAGAAAAAGAGAACAATTTAACATCATTTTTTGATAACTGAAGTAAAGTCGACGGTACTACTAAATATTATTGTATTAAAACAAATTTTTTTGATAATTTTGATAATATTGAACCTGGTGATTATCTAGCTCTCCTATAGCTCACTCAATCCATTTTCAGTTGAAACGATCTCGAAGAGCGCCAGCATTCGTCCAGAAACTCGTCGATTGTGCTGGGAATACTTTGGGTTTCTCATATTTTTATGAAGCCCCATTTATGTTGGATTAGATATTCATGAAAATCATCGATAATTCTCATAATTTGAACACCGAATGTTTAGTTTTTGTTCAGATAGGGCCTTACTTATAGGTATATAACAATAAATTTATTCACATTAATTTTTAGAATGTATCATTTCTCTGAAAACTTCCGCTCAGAAATCCTTCTCCAAATCTTTTTTTTGAAATTGGAAAATACCTGGTACTTAAATTTTTAAGGTGAGATCGGCTTCCACAGCATTATCTCAGAGCGAGACAGGCAGATTCTCAACGTCATTTCCATATGGGCATCTTCTACTGTTCACTTCGCTCAGGTTTCGTTTAGTAGTTTAACATTCGTGAGTGAATTTTGTTAATCATTTTCCATTGTTGTTGTTGTTGTTGTTGTCACGCTATGCGTCGTCCGTTGGCGGTGGCTCCGGTTGAGGCCGGGTCGGTAACCTAGGAACTCCGCGACCTCGATGGGTTTGTGCCAGAGGGTGGAAACATCGAGGGATGTTGGAGACACCGAACAATCGAACAGATGACATGAGTCGTGGCCAGGCGTTCCGCAGTCTGGGCACTTGTCTTGGGTAGTAGGGTCCAGGCGGTTACGATAGGACATCAGAAGGTGACAGTGGCCTGATCTGAACTGGCATAGGGTGCGGCGAGTGGATCGGGGTAGGGAAACTTCGTCCTTCGAGATTCTCGGTGGACGGTCGTTAATGATCTTGTTGAGGGGGCATTGCTGATGGCACGTGCGACGTGAGCTGTATGGGTCGAAGTCAGCAGGGACCTCCTCTGGCAAGGCGGGTGGGATCTCCATAAGGTGCGTTGGGTGACATCAGCGAGGAGGGGGAGACCTGGACGGATCTTGCGTCTTTCCTCGGGTTGAGAGAGGATGGTGTGGTTGGGGTGAGATGAATCGCAGAGAGCTGAGTCGAGGAATCGGCATGACAGCAGCCTCTGATGGTCTTCCACACGGAGTAGTTCCGTCTCGGTGTGTATATGGTGGATGGGGGGAAGAACGGGTCGCGCCCGTGGCAATACGGATGGCCGTATTCTAGACTGTCTGTAGCTTTCCCAGGCTGGAATTCGAAGCCGTGGGGGTCCATACTGGAGCAGCGTAAGAGATGATGGAGCGGGCCGTAACCTTGTAGTAAGAAAGAAGGCCCTCTTTGCTCTGGCCAAATGTGGCTCCCGCAAGGGCCTTGAGGGCATTGACACGGAATGCGGCCTTCTTCTTGGTTGCGGTGGCGTGGAGGTGGAAGCGCAGTGTTTGTTCTATGGACACACCCAGGATCTTAACCGATTGAATTGTCGGGATGAGTTCGGATCCCCACTTCATGTCCAGAGTGACCTTGAATTCAGCGGGATCATTAGTCAAGATGATGGAATTGGATTTGGCCGAGGATACGGGAAGGTGCTTCTCGTCTAGTGCCGTCTTCAATTTAACAAGGTACTCGTTGACTAATAGAGCCGCAGTGTCTGGCTTTCGGTGGGATGCCCAGATGGTGTCATCTGCATAGCAAATCATCTTCACGCCTTGGGTAGGGGTGGGGAGGTCGCTGACGTAGTGGGCGAAGAGAAGGGGGGAGATCCTTGAGGAACTCCGGCCGTGAGGGTCCCGGCACTGGAAAGAGCGTGTTGATGGTAGACACAAATTTGTCTCTTCTCCAGAAACGCAGAAATCTAACGAATGGTGTTGTTGGATAGGCGGGAGTCAGCGATCATGCGTAGGAGAGTCGAGGTGTGGGCTCTGTCAAAGGATGATTTCATGTCGATAGCCGTCAACACCGTACGATTGGGGGATTCCTCTTATTGAATCCTGCCTTCACATCCTCCGGGAGTTGGACTAGCGCGGTGACCGTACTCTGGCCGGACCTGAACCCGTGTTGGGTGTCGCCGAAAGGGAGGCCCTCTTTAAGTTCGGGAAGTAGGAGCCTGACCAGCAACTTGGCTGCCGGTGACAGGAGCGAAACAGGACGATATCAGTATCCACGGGAGGGATCTTTTCCGTTCTTGAGGAGGGGATATTCTTCGCCGATTTCCAAAAGGCAGGGATGGTGGCAGTGGAATAAGATCAGTTCAAGAGGAGAAGAAGGTAGTCTTTCCCGTAGACATCCAGGTGTTTGAGGTGCGTTGAACGTATGCCATCGGGCCCTGAGCATTCGAATTCTTCATGCACTTAATGGTAGTATAGAGGTCTGCAGAGGAGAATGTCGTGTCCTGATCTAGCGGGAAGGATTTCATCTTCCTCTTAGTCCTTCTCCGTTCCTTGTCCGTGGAGGATCGGAAAAGTGCGTAGAATTTTCAGAAAGCGTCAGAAGCCTGCTTTCCTTCGACCGGTTGGGAGGTGCCAAAAGAAATCAGACGATTCTTCTGGGGTGGAGCAGCAGAACCATTGAGGGTTTTAATGGTATTCCATGTCCTTCTGTGTTCAGAGCGATAGTCCAAGTTAGAGACTAATTCCTCCCATTTTGCTTTGCGATCCTCGATAAGGGCAGACGTGATCTCCTGGTTGAGGGCGGGAATTGAGAGATCGGCTGGGTTGGTTGCTCTGTTAATGTCGCGGATCTTCATGAGTTCCTTGATTGGGGCCGAGATGCCGGGGATGGCCTCCTTAAATCGACCTGCTGGGATGGCGATGCGTTTTCCGCGGGCGATGGCCTTGGAAAGAACACTGGCCATTTGATGAACGTTGTGGAGAGGACGGCGTAGGGAGGCAACTGTGGAGGAAACCTCCTTGACAAAAAGAGACCAGTCGGCTTTTCTCATGCTGGTGAATGATCGACCGGGGGCAGAGGAACCTTTGGTGCTCGTGACTCGTACCACTATGGGTAGGTGATCTGAGGACCCGTATGTGTGCACGCTCAATCGCAGCGTGGCGCGATGGATGGGGAGGCAAGGGAGATGTCAGGGTTAGAGAGCGTACCATCCTTTGCAGCACGAGTCTGTGTGTGATCGTTTAGGACCATCACAGGGAAGGTGTCCAGCCAGTCTGACAGATCGGATCCTCTGGAGTCTTCGTCCAGCAAAGAGTGCCAGAGAAGACTGTCAGCGTTGAAGTCTCCGAGGGCAATCAGGTGGTCTTCAGAGTATGATGGGGGGGACAGCAGCGTCAAACCATGAGGATGGAAGGTCGGCACCTTGGGGAGCGTATATGTTGTTGATCAGGAAACGTTCATTTACGAACTCTATGTGCGTAGAGAGCGTTTCCAGAGAGGAACCAGATGGGTATTTAGCCGAAGAAAAGCATGGTATTCCATTCTTGACCATGGTGACGAGACCACCACCGTGCGAGTTTCGATCGTGTCGATGGATATCGTAGCCTGAGATTGTGAAGGTAGAAGAGGCACCCAGCTTAGTCTCCTGGAGACGCGACAACTTCAGCGTCGAGTCTCTTGGCCAGTTCGACAATTTCTCCTCTTCAAGTCTTAAGCCCGTTTGCGTTCCACGATATAATAGTGAGAGTGCTGCGGGAGGAGGACGTGAGAGGTGGGATGGAAGGAGGGAGAGGAGCTGGATGAATGGGTATTATATTAGGAGGTGGAGTGTGTAGAGGAGCAGGACCACAACGCGAGCAAAGATAAGTCATGGGATCGTAGTCTCTTTTATAGCGTAGGCCGCTGCATCGGGGTGCCGTGTGGGTCCAGTTGAGACAATATGAACAACGAATAGATCTTTTTGCTACCGATCTACCGCATGTGGCACACGACCAGCGTGGAAGTGGGGGAGGGGGGCCTGGGTTTCGTTCGATGTCTCCAGCGATTAGGAGTAGTAGGGGGTTGGATGCTGTTGGCCCGGTCGATGTTGTTGTCCGGGGTGGCTCCACGACTGAGACGCCGCATCCGTAGAAGCCATCATTATCCATTCTTCACTCATACCTTCCCAAATTAACCTTCTTCCCGCTAATAGAAATAGCTCACAATTTCTTTCTGGTAAAAAGTTCAAGACTGTGCAATCTAAGATGTCGGTCCTACAATATTTTCATACTATGGCTCATGGGAAGAACATTCAATTTAATAGTCCAACGTCCACTTGAGTTTGAGCCTTTTTACCGGATTCTCTTGCATTTAGCGTAAGAAGAAGAGTGAGAAGACCAAGAAGCTTTGGTGGAAAATCTGAGGCTTTAGAGTGGGATTTAGAATCTAATATAACACCAGCAGATGCAACACTTGAATTGCACATTTTATGTTCCTCCGTTTTAGTTAGCAATGCAATTGGAAGCCAAGGGAGAGGAAAGTGAGTTGTACGTCAGACAACGCAAACTCAACATGTTTCTTCTGGACGTCGCCAAGTCAGACTTGCTTGATTTAACTTCAAACCAAAGGTAGAGAAACAATTCAACAACAAAAAACCAATGAGATCGTTAATAAAGTTTTCTGATATGAAAATATGAATGTAAAGTGAAAACTTTATAGTAGTGTCACAAACTAAAAAGACAGAGTAGACGATGGTTTCAATTATAGAGTGAAACTGCGGGCGTTAATCACATTTAAAAACACAGATAAAAATGTGGAAGCATTTATTATTCAATCGTAGCTCACCAATCCACGTAAATGGTCTCTTTTAAACAAAATAGGAAAATACTCACAAAAAAGGTTTTGTTCGAACGATATCTGGTTAAATCTAACGAATCGATCCGATGGATCCCTATCCCCAATATCCCTTCCGGTACTGCACTCCAAGAGCAGTTCAACAATCGCTCAGGCGATTGACAAAAGTGGATTTCACATGATATTGAAGTGAATAAGATCTGACTAATGCAAGTCCTAGGGCTCACTCCCTGTTTTCCTGACTCACGGGCCTCAATTTAACTGATTGTAAGTTCCATTGGCATTTTACTCATGAATTCCAATCGCAGGTCGATTTTCCACGACATCGTCCGAATGGACACCGTCATACTCAAAGTCATGGTGAGGTCGTAATCTTATCCTTATACATAAATATATGTCATGTTGATGTTTATATACATAAATATAAATATACAGGGTGCCGCAAAAAGCAAGGTGAACGACTTTTTTATCTTGTAGTTTATTGTTTGTGGTAGCGGTCGTGTTTTTTGTTGTTTGTATCTTATTCATATTTTTGATATGGACCGAGGCTACATTCTGCGCTTGAGCCACTCCACGCTCAATCAAACCGCGACTGCTTCCTTGACCGCGACTGCTTCCTTCAACGTGAGAAGCATCCGAGACAAGATTCGTTATAACCCCAATAGGAGAATCGCCAGAATCACTGTAGTTTCCCTCAGGACCATTGAAAACACAATACGTCGCTTTCGTGAGACTGGTACGACAAATAACCGTACCTATTGCGGTAGACCAGTAACCGCGACTGCTTCCTTCAACGTGAGAAGTATCCGAGACAAGATTCGTTATAACCCCATAAGGAGTCTCAGAAAAGTTGCAAAGGAGCTAAATATCTTGGATGGATCTGTTCGTAGGATCGTCAAATCTCGAATGCGACTTCGTCCCAGCAAGCTGCAGAAGACTCACGCATTGACGGACCAAATGAAGGTCTTCCGAGATGTTGTGAACCGTCAAAGCGGTTCAAGCCGGTAGACTGTTAGGATATTCTCTTTATCGATGAGAAGTTGTTCAATATTGAGCAGTCATTGAACCACCAGAACGATGGGATTTGGTCGAAATCGGTCAACGAGACCAATGAGAGTGGCCGTTACGTCTCGAGAAAGAGCCATCCCGCTTCTGTCATAGTCTTCACCGGGATTTGCGTGACTTGAATGCTACCTGAACGACATTCTGAACGACGAACTACCTCAACGACATTCTCGGGGCTCCCTTCACGGGACGCAACTGGACGTTCCAGCAGAACTCTGCGCCCGCCCACAAGGCTAAAGTGGTGCAAGAGTGGTGCAAGACCAATTTCCCCTCCATGATCACCTCTTATATAAATGTATACAGACCGCGCCATAACTATGCTATCACACTATTTTTCAGGTTTTTCGGAAAAAAACACTGATGATACCTATTAGTTTATTTCATGGCCTTTTCAAGAAAATTATTTTTGAAAATTTATGTGCAATTATGGTAATCAATAGACGCAAAAAAAATAGTCTATTCTGACACGTCATAATCATTGTAACACCCAGATTTTTAACATGTTTGAACATTCTGTGACAACGGCACGGTCGCTCTAGATTTTATTTAGACTCGTATAAACTCAGGAGACTATCGCAGCTTCTAGGCTTTCATTTGGTTCCAATCCTGCGGCAGCGTGGTCATGCACAGTACACCTATCAGCAGGACATGCCGCCATTCACGTGAGCAATTCGACAAATGCTTGGTTTGCGTCAAAGCGAATCGATGTCATGGATTGGTCGGCATGCAGTCCTGACTGCAATCCCATCGAGAATATCTGGGGCATTATTGTGCGTCAGATCTATGTAAATGGAAAACAGTTTTGTAGTGTACAAAAGCTCAAAGAGGCGGACTCCTGGCAGTCTCTTAGTCCACAGACGCTTCATGATCTTGTTTATTCAATGCCAAATCGTGTGTTCATTGTCATAAGTCATCTGGTGGGCCAATTGCTTGATAAAATAGGGCTAAAAAACGCTGTTGTGCTGTTATTGTGGTGAATAACCGGTGTTATCATAATTATGACGCGGTTTGAAATCATTAAAAGGTTGTGAAAGAACTTATTTGTCGATCAATTCACACGAAATTCGCAGACAATGATTTTGAAACAGTACTGAAGTATTGATATATCTAACAGCTTGCAGTCTTTTTTTCATTTTTTTCCGAAAAACCTGAAAAAATAGGGTGTTAGTATAATTATGACGTTGTCTGTATATATGTATGTACTTATATATATATGAAGAAAAAATTTTTCCTGTCATACCCTTCAGCATGTGAACGGAACTCGCGACTCCAGAGCTGCCAGAAGCAATAAGAAAACATGAATAAATTCTCGCTCACTGCAGAACTTCGCGCAAAAGTTGGTGTCGGCTGACCGAGCTTCTCTCTTCCTTGTCGACTCGAAAACAAACGAGTTGTATGCGAGGATATTTGATGTTGGCACTGGAGACGAGGAATACGCCAATGTCAATGCGGCGAAGGAAATAAGGTCAGCATATCTCACTGAATATGTATTACTAAACATCGATTCAATGATGCATCAAGAGAAAACTACATAGTCTAGAACGCAGTGATAGAGCTTATGTTTTCTGAACAAAAACGAGACTCGAGTTAGAGGACACTGAAAGTTTATATCAACTCTCATTGCAGTTTTTTTATTCCGTCTCAGAATATAAAGCACTTGTTTAAAAAATGAATGAATGAATGAATATTTTTCAGAGACAAGAATGGCCCAAACAAATTCTTTCTGAAGCCGGGTTCGGTCTTGAAGCAGGGATAAAGAAACGAGAGTAGCATAGGAATAGAAGGTCTTGAAGCAGGGATAAAGAAACGAGAGAAGCATAGGAATAGAAGGTCTTGAAGCAGGGATAAAGAAACGAGAGAAGCATAGGAATAGAAGGTCTTGAAGCAGGGATAAAGAAACGAGAGTAGCATAGGAATAGAAGGTCTTGAAGCAGGGATAAAGAAACGAGAGAAGCATAGGAATAGAAGGTCTTGAAGCAGGGATAAAGAAACGAGAGTAGCATAGGAATAGAAGTTGTTTGACTGCTCTAGACATTGCGAGCAAAAAATTCAAAGATTTTCGAAAAAAGTTTGAATATATTTAAAATTTTGTAAGGTTTCCGATGAACCGTGGAATTGCCGGTCACGTCGCGAGTACCGGGCAGGGACTTAACATTGAGAATGCCTACGAGGATGAAAGATTCAACCAAGAAGTTATACTTTTTTCTTTCAAAAAATAATATTGAATGATTGTTGAAATATCGATTGTTTTTCGCATTTGGATTTTTTCGGATATTAGAAAACGTCTACCTATTTCAGTGAAACGTCTACCTATTTCAAGAAACACATCTACCTCATTTTGAAAAAGTTTTTATTTAGTTTAGTGACACGTCTAACTATTTTATTGAAGCTTCCACCTTTTTTGAACAAAACTTATACCTATTTTATTGAAATTTTTACCTATTCTAGTAGAACTTCTACGTTTTTCGAACAAAAACGTCTGCCTATTTTAAATAAACTTTTACCAAAAAAATTAAACGTCCACCTTTTCTTGTGAAATATCAACCTATTTCTGAAAACACTTGCAACGTGAAAAAAAAAACAAAAAATATTTTTTTTACTGAGAATGGGGTTATATTCTGTACGATTGCCCTATTTCATGTATTCTGAAGAAGGTGCTCACATTTCTTATAGTTTTGAGCGTGTTAGTTAAAGAGAAAAGTTATTGCTCATCTCTTTACGTTTCTCAGCTATGAGGATTACTTCTTTCATTCAGTTCCCTCTTAATGTCGAAATGCGAAACAGATGAGCCTACCTAGTTAAGGTCTTTTGTAAATAAAAGCCTTTTTTGTGACCCCAAGTCATCCTCTGATTTGTCTATCCATTGTGAGAATCCTGATTCTTGAAAGAATGATTATCACTATCACAGGTTAGTAATTTTGGGTGCACATCTTCGATTCTTCTTCCGCTTGCATCATCTGAATAAAAAGGTCAGCAAACCGACAAGAGGTTCGGATGAGCTAAATCTGGTATTGTCTAGTGACTCCTTTCTCGTGAAATTTTTGTTGTTGTTTTATATTATACAATGTATTGCTGCATATAAAGTTTCTTTATAGTTTCGCGTGGAGTTCCGATTTAGAAATTGTCGCAGAGCACTTTGCTGCAAATAAAAATTGTCGCAGAGCACTTTGCTGCAAATAAAAATTCAGATTAATTTTCTAAAGAAACTCTCACTTGCCACACTCTCGCGCCCTATTTTCTCTCTGTTTTTTTTTCGCGCAAATTTGAATTTATACTGGAACAACACGAGAGCTTATTCGGTTTTTAAAATAAGTTGAAAGATGTTCAACTCAAAAAAATGGCTCCGAGATCTAGCTTTTTATCAGATAAGATTCAAGGAGATTCATCAGAGACAGTTATCTGCGAGGAAGCTTGAAGAAAACAACTGATTAGCAACGAAGGCTGTTATTGGTGAATATACCTACTTCCTAGTTCATAACAGCGCTTCTGAATTAGTGTTTCTGTTTTTCAGTTCTTCCCTACACTCTCTTTAGGGTCCCTCTAACCCCCTGTAGGGTCCTCTTCTCCCTTCGATTCCTCCTCTTTTTATCCTCCCTCCCCAATTTGCTTGGGTAGTGCCCCTTTTTCCTTTAGGCCCCCTTCCTTTACCTGCTCAGGTAAACTCTTTTTGCCCACCCTCTTCCTCATCTAATTGTTTTCATTAGGTGAAGAATTTTCTCATTGAGGTTCTGCTTTCAACAAAACCATACCTTGTTTTGAATTAACCTTCTGAAAAGAAGAGAAAAGGCGAAATTTTTAGGTGCAAGTGTTTTCTAATTTCTGTTGACGCGACACAAAAAGGTTGAAGTTTCATTTTTTGTTGAAGAAAGTTTCATCAAATTAGGTAAACGTTTTCGCTTAGAAAAGCTAGAAGTTTCACTAAAATAGGAAGGTGTTTCACTAAAATATTTAAATAGACGTGTCACTGATTTAGATAAACGTTTTTCTCAAAAAAGGTAGACGTGTCACTGAACTAGGTACTAATTTCACTAAAACAGGTAGACTTGTCACTGTTTCAGAAAGACGTTTTTTTGGGAAAGAGGGAAAGGCTTTTTTTGGGAAAGAGAGAAAGGCTTATCTGTCTCCAATTCTTGTTCTCTATCTTTATCTTTCTCTTACTTACCATCTCTGACAGTTTCTTAGGTCGGTCATTGACAGTTTCTTAGGTCGGTCATTGACAGTTTCTCAGGTTGATTCTCGCACCGGTTACAAGACGCAAAGCATCCTCTGCATGCCAATATTCATCAGAAATGTGTTAGAGTTTTTGATTCAACGTATTGAGCTCATCTCGAGACAAACAAGCAAGAATAGCGGTCTCCAAATTGACTATAACCTGCTTAATCATTGAATAGAATGTCCTTAAATCAATTATCAGTCTTCATTCCGGAGACCTTTGGCTGTTTTTCCCCAAGACCATAAGCCAGAAAAAAACATATTGAATCTACCTCATTAACGTTAATGATGAGAAATAATTACAGGACAAACCTTTCCTAAAAGCAATCCTGCTTCACTTCCCTTTTTATTTGTTAATTGTTGATAGTAAAAACTAACGATGTGGAATTTTGGTATTTTGGAGTATGACACGAGGGAAAAATTAGAAGAAATCCAGTTTTAATTGTTCCTGTACACATTTGAATTGTCACCTGAAACAAAAAGTTCAAAAGAGTGTTGCAGAGTAATTGGAGTAGTGCAGATGGTGAACAAACAGGAAGGTGTATTCAACAAGTTGGACGAAGATGCGTTTGAGGTTGAGATTTATCTGATTTATTTATAGTAAAGAACACTAAATAGTTTTATCACCAGTTAAGACTTCATGAGCGAACTATTTTACACACTCAAACTCTTTTTTCAATTAGTTCTAGAACAACCGTAACATATTTAATAAAACGGTTTCAAGGTTAGCAATTGTGGAAAAATTACCCAATTTTCTTATTTAATCAAGTTCGAGTTCTAACTACCTACTATTTGTCGATAAAACTTTCCTAATCACAACCTTCAACTCATACATTCAAACATATATATGTATATCGACCACAGCTATCTATGTATATACAATTAATACATATACTTTCCCGTCTTTTTGAATTACAAAAAAATAGTTAAGGTTTTCGCTGTGTATTGCGGTCTCGCTCTGCATCATGCCAAACTGTACGACAAAATTCGCCGCTCAGAGCAGGTTTGTTCTCCAACTCAACAGTCAAATATAAATACCAATAATGCTTCAATTTTTTCTCTTTTTTTTTTCCTTTGTATGATAATAACTAAGCCAATTCTAGTGGAATTACTGAAAAATGCAATATTTTTTAAACTCAATAGAGAAGCCGCTTTTGAGAAAAAAAATTAAGAACTGAATCGATTACGACCATTAGAACTGCGAATTTCGAAATGATACGCCTTATTACTTTACCACTTTTTTGAGCAATGTTCTCTGTATTGTATTAATTTTTCATTTCACGAACATGTATCAACAAATCATCGCAGTGCACGATTTAATAAATTAGAAACGGAATCATGTATATGAACAAAACCATTCTGATCTTACCGGTAAATTAGCTTCTGTCCTTTTCGATGAATCAATCAGAAATGATTTTTTTTCGAAAGCAGGTTTCAATGCATTCAAACTGAGGAGCTGAACAAATTTTGTGCTGAATAAGTTAAGCTGAGGATGATGTTCTCAGAAGTACCGCGTCTCTCTGGAAGTCCTCGCCTACCACAGCGTCTGCAACCGGGACGAAGTCAACAGACTCCGCCGGCTCGAGCTCACCAACAAAGTCCCCGAACTGGAAACGTTTGTGCATTTTTCCTTTTAATCAGTAATTGTAATTCATGCGATGAACACGGACTGCCGGGATGTTATCAACAGTGTTAACTAATTATTGGTCTGCAAAGATTGTCGGGTAGGAATGTGTGCCTTCCTTATGAAGTAAGATGTTCAGAAACTAATGTTGGATGATCATAATCGGCTAATAACACTCTCATTCGCTGTCAAATGACAACAATTACTCTGTCAGGTTACCAGAGAATTCATAACTATTTGGCCGGGTATGGATGTGTGGCTTTGTGCCGCAAAGCTGGAAAACCGTAATAAAACAGGGAATCAATAAAATGAACTGCCAGCTTTTTAGTCTCCTGAAGGGCGTCTCCAGGGCGTAGTAATACAGCACAAATTTGATGGATTACCTACAGAAACCAAATTTGTTCTATAACACTGCAGAAAAATTCAACTTTTACACGGAAAAAGCTACTCCGTTGGGCAAGATTGAACATCGTCATCTCTCATAAATATCTCTGTTAGTGAGTGCAGCACGTTAACTTTTACACACAGTAGAGAAAGTTTCACAGATGGGAAACTTGTACCGACATGTCATTTCAACTTTCTGCAGGTTCGATTTCAATGGAATGCGCCTGTCAGAACTGGAGAAGCCTCTGTACGCAATATACATGTTCCGAGACCTGTTCAACGAGAAATTGTCAGTTTTTGGTAACTAAGTAATGAAGCAGTTCATGAAAAGCATGGAGATTTTTTCTGTTGAGGAATCTAAACTTTAGTTCCACTGAACCTCCTTCTTGCACAGTTCGGTTTTATCGTGCTCAAAGTTTGATGTTATTTTTACGGCGGGAACAAGAAATCCCTACTATTCTGAAAATATAATTTTATCTCAGTTAGAATGGCAGATTAAAGTCCTGAAACCAAATTCACATGATTTCGCAGAGTTCAGAGTTCTTGAAGATTTCATGAATCTACAAAGCTATTCACAATCATGTTCTTCTAGATACGTCAGTATTATTCAAAATTTTACCCTTTCCATATAAGTTGTTGTTGTTGTTGTTGCCGGCAAGCATCCCGCATCGAAGACTTGGTTATGAACACTCTCTTTAATGAGAGAAGTTCTCGTGTTCTTCGGACAAGATGCGTCCGGAGGAGGGTTTTGATGTCCTTTGCAGTCCTGAGACTGTCATGCTGCACCTTGTGAAGGCGGACATCGTTGTAGCAACCTGTTCATGCTATAGGCCTTGTGAGTAGGTGGTCAAGCCGGCCTAGCATCGTTTTGGGTGGGAGTAGAGACGTCTCGCCTGTCGTTGACCGGAGATAGGCAAGAGGCTATTTGACCGGCGCCTCGACTCGCCATTGAAAAGTATAGCGGAGTATCGGCTGATGTTTTGTCCGGTGACATGCTCAGGCCGGTCCGGCATCGCCCTCCTTTGACGAGCTATACTACCCAGTTTTGGTCCACGGCGGGATTTCTCCCGCTACCTCCCAGCACGATTTATTCGTAGGGAGGCATCCCTCTATCCGCCACCTGAGGTCGCGCTCGATTCTGGACTGGATGATCCGGCTCCATCCGTGACAGGCTCTTAAGGCTGTAGAGTCACGAATGGCCACTGTTGCCAGTGTGTTTCGAGTTTCCATATAAGAATAGGACATCAAATTCATTTAGAATCGCTCTCCCCTTTAAGATTCTTAATTCTCACAGTACATGATCCTTTCGATGTATAAGTTCTTGGAATTCTCTTCCATCCCAGATAGTTGCAACATCTTCTCCAGTTTTATTCAAAAAGTCTCTTGTAAATCTCCCCTCTTCTTTTATTTTTCCAGAATAAGATTATAATTCCGATGAATTGATATTTACCGACTCTTTTCAAACTTAATATGCCTGTACTGAAATCGCAATTGCGACAAATCTCCATTGTATGCATATGTTTATATGTCTTCAAGGAATAAAGAAATCAATTGAATGAAGTATGGAATAAAGATTCTTCCAAGAAATGGATTAGATTACTGGCTATATGGCTACCAGCACTTGGAGTATTTTCATGATGAGCTCACTCCCAGGCATTTATGCAAATATCCATATTTTGCAGCCGCTACGACCCGGATGATTTGACCCGATTCGTCTTGACTGTACGCAAAAACTACCGCCGGGTTGCTTACCACAACTGGGCACACGGCTGGTCGGTGGCGCATGCCATGTTCGTCCTCTTGGTGCAGACTAACATCTTCAGTCCACACGAGGTGACCTCTTACATTATTGTTATCCGGTATACAAAGGGTTCAAATCAACATTTACAAAAATACAGCTCAGGATGTCAGTGGCCCTGTGAATTTATAAAGAGAATCTCATGAGATTCTCTTTATAAATGGTAAGCGTGCATGGTAAGCGAAGACCGCAGGTTCGGTAACCGCTCGATGCAAAACCTTTCAACAAGTTTTATTGCAGGGTACTTTCCTCTGTGATCAAGAGACATTGTTCCTGTTGAGAACATGACTTAATGTAATTTTGTAGGCCCTTGCACTTTACGTCTCGTGCCTCTGCCACGATCTGGACCACCGCGGCAAGAACAACGCCTACATGAAGACGATGAGCACTCCGCTGGCGGCCATCTACTCGACAAGTGTCATGGAGCACCACCACTTTAACCAGACCGTAACCATCCTCCAACAGGTTCCACCTCTCTCCGCTTCTCGATCATCCAAATGTTTATGTTGTTGTTGTTTTTTGCCCATAGGTCCTGTCGAGGGGAGTCCTTTGGGATGGGTTGGTGAAGATCCTTTACAAAAAAAAACTACACTCGCACCTCAGTCGGCGATCCTCTTCGCGAGACCCATTCGTTAACCGGAAAAGGGCAAGAGGTTATTTTACTGGCGCCTAGACACAAAGTATAGGGGAGTATCGGCTGATGTTTTATCCGGTGGCATGCCCAGGCCAGTCCGGCATCGCCCGCTTTTACGAACTATACTATCCAATTTTGGTCCGCAACGGGCAAGTCCGCTATCTCCAATGCACTTGTGCAAAGAGGCATCCCTCTATCCGCCACCTGAGGACGCGCTCGATACCGGTGAGGATGAACCGGTCCCTTGGGATGGTGTGAACTTGTGGGCTGTAGCACCATCGAAGGCGAGTCCTAATGTTTATAGAAAATATTTGCTTCTCTAAAACCTCTTTGTTGGGCTTGATGACCTGCTTTCTCTGTAAAATTTTTTTGCAGCATCAACGTCGTTCTTATCCTATTTTCTGAAGCCGCTTTTCTGGATCTTATTGATAAATCTTGAAAATGATTACAAAACAGAAGTTTGGTCAACGATAAGATTTGGATAAAATTTCGGACATCAAACTGAATAAGCAAGAGAACGCGTTTTAGATTGAGCCGCATTATCTTCTAATTAAGGACGGGCACAACATCTTCAAGGCAATGACGAGCGACGAATACAAGGAGCTGCTCTCCACCATCAAGCAGTGCATCTTGGCAACTGATCTGGCTCTCTTCTTCAAGAACAAAGACAAACTCGGTGCTATCCTGGACGCTGATCAGTTTGACATCAACGACAAGCAACACAGGTAAGTTTTGCACACAATCTCGATTGTGATAATCGTCATTCTCACCTAAGATATCTGGCACTTTGGCCGGTCATAAAACTTAAAGCTTCCAATGAATTTATGTGATAGTGATAATAGTTTCCGAGAGATCTCGATTGATTTGTTTTTTGATGACATGTTTACATGGGTGCAAAGTGTAGCTCGAAATTGCTGATCTTATCGATTGTTGCTGATCTTATCGAGAGCTCTGATGCAATCGATTCTGATGACGGGTTGTGATCTTATCGCCTCAGCCAAACCTTGGCAGGTACAGACCGAGACTGTCAAAGTCATCTTCGAGGAGTTCTACGAGCAGGTAATTTACATAACATTAATTTTATCATTCAAAAATCATTCATTCATCCAATAACTCACTCATTCATTTATTAATTAATCAAATGTATTGGTTTGTTTGTTCGCGATTATCGCAAGACGGGCTCTTCGGAGGTTAGATAAGCTTACTGTCAGAACCAGTTGAGTTTTTTTTTAACAGAAGCAATCCCAAATTTAATTTTGATCAAGAAAAACTAATCCAATACTTCATCTATTTCGTTATCGAATTACATGCATTGGAGTGACTTTTCATATTCATATCTTTATCGCCAAAGGATAACGTGTTCAGTGTTATCACTAACATGGTGCCAGAAAGGGTTTAGGGGTTTAGAGGAAACTTGCGAAGAGGTTTTAGCAACTGTGGCGTTGCGCTGAAGAGTCCCAATGAGACCGTTCATCTTTTTAACCTCATTTTTCCGAAGAGTCCTCTAAATCGGAGTAGAAGTAGAAGACCAGTACATTTGTTAGTAGATGAGAATAGTTGGGTCAAGGGAATCGTGAGGGAAAGTCGCGGACACGACCAACTTATTTGCTTGGAGAAGGGAAGAATGCTTGGAGAAGGGAAGAATGCTTGGAGAAGGGAAGAATGCTTGGAGAAGGGAAGAATACTTGGAGAAGGGAAGAATGGAGAAGGGAAGAATGGAGAAGACTTGAAGTGTACTGTTTGCACTGGTCATCTGAAAAGATCGAATTCAAAATTATTGTTTGTTTTTTTATAAACAATATGTTTATCGATATCCCGATGAACGTCCACTTTGAAGGGAGATGCGGAGAGAGTGAATGGAAGGGAGCCTATTCCCATGATGGACAGGAACAAGGCGCACGAACTGCCGCAAATGCAGGTATGTAGCTTATTAAGTCTTAACTCAATCAATACTTTATGTGCCAAAACGGTAGTAAATTCGATACCAGCTCATTCATATTAAATATAAAATTAATATTAAAAATTAAAATGAAAAATTTCGATAACGATGATAACAATAATATTAACAATCATAACTATAGTATGTTTATACATACCCGCTACAGAGTGCACGTGACATGTAGCCGAGTCAAGTAAATAAGGTTCAGTGTTAATTAATGCCTGACGCCTTTTTCACGCAAAAGTGAGAAAATTTTGAAATGTATGGATTAGTCTTGATAGGTCTGAATTCCTTTGAGACAAGCAGAAAAGGTAGTTCATATGCGACGACTCTTCCAAAGGCACTACTGTAATCAAAATTTTAAAAAAAACTTGAGAATAGATCCTTTTTTAGGTGGGTTTCATGCGTGGCATCTGTATTCCATGCTACACTCTCATAGGGAGAGTCTTTCCCGAGGCTATTCCTTTGAAGGAGAGATGCGAGTTAGCTTACTTTTTCGACTTTATTTCTCATTTGGTTTGGTTTTATTGATTGAAAAATGCTTCTTATCATTTCTAAAGGAATAAATGTTTTTGATAACTTATGACTAGGGCTATGACTTATGACTAGAGTTTTCATGGGTGTATGATAACAGTTTTTGGGTGACTGATACAAACGGCTCACATTGTTTAAGGTACAATGCGCTAAAGTGGGAAGAGCTCGCGGAGGAGCAGAAGCACAAGGAGAAAGCAGCAGAAGTTGTAGCAACCAATGGCAGTTGACGCTTTACAACAAGTCTGCATATCTTCAATAAATAGTCATAATAGTCATTGACATTGTGTATCGTAGTCTCCAAAAGCAGTCTTGAAGTAGAAAAACATATAATTGGTCACCGTTTTCCCGGGAAAATTTTTAGTCTTAAAATTGTGTTTCTCAAATATTTATAAATTTTTCGACTGGTTTTAGTCATCATCATTGCTATCTTGCTAGCTGACACATTCGTATAAATTCTTAACTGATAATAAACTAGTCACGACAAGGAAGCTAATGTCATAATCAATGACGCTCTAGTAACGAAAAATTGTAAGATGGCATTCATTATCTTTTTGTATTAGATATTGAAAATTTCATGATAAGAGAGAAGCATTGCTGTTTGCAAAAGTAAAACTAAATTTTTATTTGATCTAAATCTAGATTTGATCTATTCTAAATAAATCAATAAAATTGATTCATATTGCAACGCTGAATAAACTGGTTTTGGTTCTTGTGGTTCAGAAAATTCCATGAATTTACGCGAAACGAGTTATGGAAAAGGTTTTAAAACATATCATTGCAGTTTCTGATCAAAAAGGATATTCGATTTATCTGATGCTATAGATACATTAATTCATATAATATTCATCGATAGATGAAGCGAACCCATTCAATGATCGGAGAGAAATCAAATTTAGTCATTATGAATACCCTGTTCAGGCAAAAATTAAAGTTATAACGTTAATTAGATCGGAATAATGAAAATCAAAAATCATCGGTTAATCTTCTGTTTGTGGTCTTGAAATCTACGATCTCGACGACATTTCGACTCTTTGGATTCAAATAAACGTCTTGTTTGCATTTTCTCATAATTTATCGTGACTTAGCGTTTCTCAAGAAATTCTATGTTATATGAATACTCAGATATTGTTTGCTCAGGGGCCGTATTCAGAGACAAAACTTTGTACTAAAATTTATGGTAAACTTTATACTAAGTTGTTTCGCCAAAATGAAATTTAGAGAGTAGACTTTAAGGTAAACTTTATAATAAAGTTCAGTAGGAAAGCTGAGACGTCTCTACAACTTGTCTCTGAATGCGGAACTGAGTTGAACTTAGGTCTACAATATACTAGGGTAAAATTTACCCCTGAGTTCATCTTAGATCTCTGAATACGGACCCAGTTTTTTTCTTGATTCGCTCTTTGCCCTTCCGTTATCTAATAACGCTCCTTGTTTCGGTTCTTCTTATCTTTCCTAGTCTTTGTGAAAAAATTGTGCTCATCAACGTCTCATGGTTCCGAGTAATCAATTAGGGGAATAACAAAAAAGTTTTTTCCTCTCAAAATAGACACAATGCTGCTGCGAATGGGTGACTCAATGGAGAACTTTCGCCCCAAGTTTTCCTTCCATCGTCATGTCGTCTATTTGGCATTATTACAGTTTATTGTCATCAAGATTAAAAAAATGTTCAGCAAACCGAGACACGGAACTTCCGAAAGTTCGACCAGTGATCGTTGGTTTCTTGTGCTTGACCTTCCACAGCATCAGCTGGTTATTTTTTCGACATCGAAATTTTCGTTTTTTAGTCTCTTCAAGACAAAAGTATATATATTGTATAAATATACATATCTTGTTACTCCAAATTAAGTCTCACTCTCCATTCCAGAAAATTTCATTAATTAATTCTCAAACTGATAGTGAATATGGGCTAACTTCTTCTGATTGTTTCTCTTTTCTCAGAAAATTGTATTCGTTCAAACATTTCGGTCGACTGTATTGATGTATTAAAGCTGTAAACCCCCTTCTTTCACTCCAAGTGCATCTTCTTGTTTTGCGAGACTGTAATAAAAACTTCGATACTTTTTAAGCAATTATTAAAAGTTTTAGTCAGCATTTTCTTCCATCGAATTTATTCGCTGAAGTATAAAATTCCAAGTCCTAGTTTGTTTGTTTTTCAAGTGGGCTCGCATCTGTATTTGTTCGGAAGTGAAATAAGTGCTCAAATTGTGTTGACTAATTCATATTTACATAGACTTTCAGATGTACGGTATTACCTGACTCTTATATCATTAAACAAAACTTGATTCATCCGAAAAATACCAGATTTGGGACAGAGAAAAGATGCTTGGTTTGATTGTGGCACATATGCCTTGTTTCTTTGGCATTGAGACAACGCCTGAATGTATGAGATTATGATCAGAGAAGATGTTGGAAGATGGAACGAGAGATCGAGCAATTTCGAGAGACCGAGAGGGTAAAAAGCAACAAATGATGGATTACTTTCTTTTACACTAAGTATTTCACAAGTTCTCGATGGATTCTAGTGTTCTCTAACTAATGATATAATCTTCCTCTCATTCTTCCAATCCCTTCTCGCCCCTCCCCTTCGAGATCAACATATCCAGCAGGCCAGTGAGTTTCAGGAACAAGTTGCATTCGACTCGGTCTCTTCTTTCCAAGATGCTATTTCAACTCTTATTTCTCCACTTCATAACTTCAGGTTACTAAGAAGAGCTGAATCTAGTTTTCCACAGAAAAAACTACGAAATTTTAGGACCTATTTCATAAGTGGAAGACCTAGCCTCAAAAGTTGTAGAATAATGTAAAAAGAAACTATTCAAGAAGTGTCGCAAACTCAAGTCCCTGTTTACGGTGCCACAATGCAGAAGAGAAGGTGGATGAATATTTTGTGTGGTTCAAAAAGCACATTTTGTTTTATGTAAACCAGTAGTGGATTTCTTTGGAGAGAGGAGCTAACTAAGTTATCTCACCCTGATCTTTAGTGGCAGTATGCCTTCTTCTCAGTAGTCCCTACTCTATAAAAAAAAAACTATCTTGCCCCTCGGGGTTCCTTTTCAAAATTATATAAAACTGATGCGTTTGAGACTTTACTTACAGTAGTTTCTTGAATAACGATGTCTTATGAGTAATACACCATAGGTTTTTTTCTCTCTATAGTATTCATTTACATATCCTCTTCCTTCTATGATTGACTGCATCAACGTAAAGAAAGACCCCAGAGAACGACGAACTAAGATGACGATTGTAACAGATTGCATCAACAGACCTGCAATTAGAGCACGTGAAACCCCTCTTTAAAATCAATCTTAAGAATCTTTGAGACAGGAGGTTGAGATTAGAACAACTGTCAATTACTCGGACCACTCAGGAGATAAGCAACTTCTTTCAAGTTATAAGAAACTCTCACCAGGCGATCACTGAACTGTGAATGCACAAGTCTCTTTTTTTTTCAAATGTTTCTCCAGCTCTTGATCACAGCTCAGGGGCAGACTTTAATTGTTCCTGAAATCACAAGTATGACCAAAAAAACTCTCATGGAACAAAAGCGAATTGTGTCATGAGATAGAGCAGACTCATAACTTACTCTAATCATGACAAAACTTCTATCCTGAAAGCATAGAAAAGGGTCAGGGTGTGATTCAGTGTCTATGACATCGGTGACACTCCACAACATCACCGACACTCTTTCGCCTGAAAATGAGAAGGTCAGCTGTTCTCGAAACATTTTTCAATTGCTCTTATTGAAAGGTAATGTTTTTGTGTAGTGAATAAATCTCAATGATTCAGAGTATCCCAAGAACGAGCTCGCAAAAGCAAAAAATATATTTCGCCTCAAAATGAAACAGGGACCAATTGAACACTGATATGTGGCTTTGCTTTTCTTATAAAACCTTGAATACGAAAAGATCGCGCTTTCAAAGTTAGAAACAGTTTTACAAATTGCGAAGGTTGGCATAATTAGTTTGCTGGTGACTACACCTAGGAAATCAAAGACGCAGACCGGCGTGAAGTGAAGTTCAACCGAAATGCGCAACTCGCTAGTAAAACATTTATACTATACAGATATAAGATATAAAATTAGAATATGAGCTGTTAACGAAGTTTTTAATTTGCGAGGTGCATAATCGGCGGAGATGAAACAATGTTTCAAATCATGAGAAGATTTTCGTTCAGTACGCTGCTGCGTTGGAAGTCGCCGCCGCTTCATTCAGGGAAGCGGAAGCGTTGTTCCGAGATGAAGCTTTCATTGAGAAGTAAATTTTCGAATATTTCTTTGAACGTTTTATTCTAATAAAGTACAATCGAAGTCTGCGAATGATTGAGAAAAAAATGTGTGAGACGTGTGAAACTCGTTAGTGAACCAGTTGTATAAAGATGAAAAATGTAACATTAGAATATGAGCTGTGAACGAAATTGAAAGACGAAAATTCTATCTGCACTACTATTTCTCTTCTTCATCTGCATTTTAGTAATTTTGGCATAAGTTACTTATTAATTGTCAATTTTTTTTCCAGGCGGGGTTGGAAGAATGAAGAAGAGACTGATGCGGGTGACATCATCTACGGCAAACAAACCCCGAGGGGCAAGATAGTTACGGTATCGGTCAGTCCCCCATTCTTACGGTATTGGTCAGTCCCCCATTCTTGAGGTATCGGTCAGTCCCCTTTTCTTACGGTATCGGTCAGTCCCCCATTTTTACGGTATCGTTCAGTCCCCCGTTCTTGAGGTATCGGTCAGTCCCCTTTTCTTACGGTATCGGTCAGTCCCCCATTTTTACGGTATCGTTCAGTCCCCCGTTCTTGAGGTATCGGTCAGTCCCCTTTTCTTACGGTATCGGTCAGTCCCCCATTTTTACGGTATCGTTCAGTCCCCCGTTCTTGAGGTATCGGTCAGTCCCCTTTTCTTACGGTATCGGTCAGTCCCCCATTTTTACGGTATCGTTCAGTCCCCCGTTCTTGAGGTATCGGTCAGTCCCCTTTTCTTACGGTATCGGTCAGTCCCCCATTTTTACAGTATCGTTCAGTCCCCCGTTCTTGAGATATCGGTCAGTCCCCTTTTCATACGGTATCGGTCAGTCCCCCATTTTTACGGTATCGTTCAGTCCCCCGTTCTTGAGGTATCGGTCAGTCCCCTTTTCTTACGGTATCGGTCAGTCCCCCATTCTTACGGTATTGGTCAGTCCCCCATTCTTGAGGTATCGGTCAGTCCCCTTTTCTTACGGTATCGGTCAGTCCCCCATTTTTACGGTATCGTTCAGTCCCCCGTTCTTGAAGTATCGGTCAGTCCCCTTTTCTTACGGTATCGGTCAGTCCCCCATTCTTAAGGTATTGGTCAGTCCCCCATTCTTACGGTATTGGTCAGTCCCCCATTCTTGAGGTATCGGTCAGTCCCCTTTTCTTACGGTATCGGTCAGTCCCCCATTTTTACGGTATCGTTCAGTCCCCCGTTCTTGAGGTATCGGTCAGTCCCCTTTTCTTACGGTATCGGTCAGTCCCCCATTTTTACGGTATCTTTCAGTCCCCCGTTCTTGAGGTATCGGTCAGTCCCCTTTTCTTACGGTATCGGTCAGTCCCCCATTCTTACGGTATTGGTCAGTCTCCCATTCTTGAGGTATCGGTCAGTCCCCTTTTCTTACGGTATCGGTCAGTCCCCCATTTTTACGGTATCGTTCAGTCCCCCGTTCTTGAGGTATCGGTCAGTCCCCCATTTTACGGTATCGTTCAGTCCCCCGTTCTTGAGGTATCGGTCAGTCCCCTTTTCTTACGGTATCGGTCAGTCCCCCATTTTTACGGTATCGTTCAGTCCCCCGTTCTTGAGGTATCGGTCAGTCCCCTTTTCTTACGGTATCGGTCAGTCCCCCATTTTTACGGTATCGTTCAGTCCCCCGTTCTTGAGGCATCGGTCAGTCCCCTTTTCTTACGGTATCGGTCAGTCCCCCATTTTTACGGTATCGTTCAGTCCCCCGTTCTTGAGGTATCGGTCAGTCCCCTTTTCTTACGGTATCGGTCAGTCCCCCATTTTTACAGTATCGTTCAGTCCCCCGTTCTTGAGATATCGGTCAGTCCCCTTTTCATACGGTATCGGTCAGTCCCCCATTTTTACGGTATCGTTCAGTCCCCCGTTCTTGAGGTATCGGTCAGTCCCCTTTTCTTACGGTATCGGTCAGTCCCCCATTCTTACGGTATTGGTCAGTCCCCCATTCTTGAGGTATCGGTCAGTCCCCTTACGGTATCGGTCAGTCCCCCATTTTTACGGTATCGTTCAGTCCCCCGTTCTTGAAGTATCGGTCAGTCCCCTTTTCTTACGGTATCGGTCAGTCCCCCATTCTTACGGTATTGGTCAGTCCCCCATTCTTACGGTATTGGTCAGTCCCCCATTCTTACGGTATTGGTCAGTCCCCCATTCTTGAGGTATCGGTCAGTCCCCTTTTCTTACGGTATCGGTCAGTCCCCCATTTTTACGGTATTGTTCAGTCCCCCGTTCTTGAGGTATCGGTCAGTCCCCTTTTCTTACTGTATCGGTCAGTCCCCCATTCTTACGGTATTGGTCAGTCCCCCGTTCTTGAGGTATCGGTCGGTCCCCCATTTTTACGGTATCGTTCAGTCCCCCGTTCTTGAGGTATCGGTCAGTCCCCTTTTCTTACGGTATCGGTCAGTCCCCCATTTTTACGGTATCGTTCAGTCCCCCGTTCTTGAGGTATCGGTCAGTCCCCTTTTCTTACGGTATCGGTCAGTCCCCTTTTCTTACGGTATCGGTCAATCCCCCATTCTTACGGTATTGGTCAGTCCCCCATTCTTGAGGTATCGGTCAGTCCCCTTTTCTTACGGTATCGGTCAGTCCCCCATTTTTACGGTATCGTTCAGTCCCCCGTTCTTGAGGTATCGGTCAGTCCCCTTTCCTTACGGTATCGGTCAGTCCCCCATTTTTACGGTATCGTTCAGTCCCCCGTTCTTGAAGTATCGGTCAGTCCCCTTTTCTTACGGTATCGGTCAGTCCCCCATTCTTACGGTATTGGTCAGTCCCCCATTCTTACGGTATTGGTCAGTCCCCCATTCTTACGGTATTGGTCAGTCCCCCATTCTTGAGGTATCGGTCAGTCCCCTTTTCTTACGGTATCGGTCAGTCCCCCATTTTTACGGTATTGTTCAGTCCCCCGTTCTTGAGGTATCGGTCAGTCCCCTTTTCTTACTGTATCGGTCAGTCCCCCATTCTTACGGTATTGGTCAGTCCCCCGTTCTTGAGGTATCGGTCGGTCCCCCATTTTTACGGTATCGTTCAGTCCCCCGTTCTTGAGGTATCGGTCAGTCCCCTTTTCTTACGGTATCGGTCAGTCCCCCATTTTTACGGTATCGTTCAGTCCCACGTTCTTGAGGTATCGGTCAGTCCCCTTTTCTTACGGTATCGGTCAGTCCCCTTTTCTTACGGTATCGTTCAATCCCCCATTCTTACGGTATTGGTCAGTCCCCCATTCTTGAGGTATCGGTCAGTCCCCTTTTCTTACGGTATCGGTCAGTCCCCCATTTTTACGGTATCGTTCAGTCCCCCGTTCTTGAGGTATCGGTCAGTCCCCTTTCCTTACGGTATCGGTCAGTCCCCCATTTTTACGGTATCGTTCAGTCCCCCGTTCTTGAGGTATCGGTCAGTCCCCTTTTCTTACGGTATCGGTCAGTTTCCCATTCTTACGGTATTGGTCAGTCCCCCATTCTTGAGGTATCGGTCAGTCCCCTTTTCTTACGGTATCGGTCAGTCTCCCATTTTTACGGTATCGTTCAGTCCCCCGTTCTTGAGGTATCGGTCAGTCCCTTATTTTTACGGTATCGTTCAGTCCCCCGTTCTTGAGGTATCGGTCAGTCCCCTTTTCTTACGGTATCGGTCAGTCCCCGTTCTTGAGGTATCGGTCAGTCCCCTTTTCTTACGGTATCGGTCAGTCCCCCATTCCTTGGCTATAGGTCAGTCCCCCATTCTTTAGTGAGTCTACTCAGGTTTTACTGATTTTCCAAAAACATCTTTATGAAAAAAGAGAACATTCATTAGATTCGTTTGTACACCGAATGATGATATGGCTACAATCAATGGTTAGCATAGAGTATAATTAGATTCTGACAATATAATTTTTCTTTCATCAGAATTTGAATGGAAACTATGAATATTTCATCGATCTTTTTGCATTAGAAACGTAAATGAGTTATTAAATCAAGGTTTTTAATTTGGGTACACCAGACGAAGAAGTAGTAATTTTGAGCGGGTTGGCTTCTCGGATGACTTTGAAGTCATCTGAAAAGCCTTTTTTATGTCAAAGGGTAACTAATCAAGTGTCCGATTGCAGACGGTTCTCAAGGGCCAGGTTGACTATGTCATGGAGGAAACCTGGACGGGCATAACGGGATTGCCCGATTGGAATCCCAATATAAAATTCGCGAGGAAAATCGCCAACCTCTCCGACCACGCTGACATTGTTACAGTCAGTTTGTTTTTCAAATGCGGGTTGGTTAATTTTAGAATCCACCCCGAGGTTACAAATATTCCCGATCAAGCGTAAGGTGCGCGGCTTTTCCAAGAACTTTTCGCTATATTTCTCATCCGCCACTTTTCCGATTTCTCTTACTCTCTCCACCGTATCCTCAATTAATTTCTCGCAACTCTCTGACCGCTTGCCCTATCGCACGCCTTTTCCTTATCCTAAACTTCCGCTTGTCGAAGTTTTTTTTTTGTTATCCGCTTTCCCCAAAGACAATGTAATGATTTTCAGTACGGCAACAACAGAATTCTAGTCGTGGATGGGCGGGACTTTGTATCTGTGCGCATCTATCGCCCTATTCCCGAAGGAGGCTACTTGATGACTAGCAAGTCGGTCGAGATTGACGAGTATCCTAAAGTCGATGGGAAAGTTCGGTGAGTTCTTGCCCTTCAGACCAGTACTTATCGCTTCTTGGTTGCCAGACCATGGGTTAAATGTGACCAATCAAAGGGATGTTGGTAGGCGCCGCGCAAGGGATGGGTAAGGTTAAAAAGAATGAGCAGCGAAGTGTAAACGTGAAAGAGAATGGAACGAAAAAAAAAGGTAAAAAGTTATTTCCCGCGCGAAAATGCATGCCCTAACTTAGCTGTTAAGGGTATCATTCAACCCCTGGCCGTGGAGAGTGGTAGGAGATGAACAGTTTAGGCGGGGAAATCCTTTGAATCCACCCTGGTCCTGAGAATTTTTTATTGATCTATCAATCAATCATCAGTAGCCTGATAATAGGTTGTTGCATCAGCAAATGGTCTTCCCTGGATTCGCGGTCTAAACTTGATAAACGCTACTTGTTTCTATAAAATTTTGGATGGCACACTTTCTGATCCAGGGTGCTATAATCAGTTAAAATGGGGAGAGATTGTGTGCTCTAGTAGTTTGTTGAGAATGCCATTGTCTCTATAGAAAAAAGCGGGGAGTTTGATGCATTCCTAACGCTTAAACATTACAAGTGTTTTGGTGACCATATTTCATAACTCTGTTCAGAGCGTGATGGAAAAGGTAATGTGCCTTCTTCATTATTATCGTTCAATTTTTAAATATTTTTTTAAAAATCAGTTTTTACTCACCATTTTAGTGTTAATTAGTGTAAATAAGCGTTATCGAAACGGAATTGCTAACCTTGGAGAAAGGTATATAGCGTGCAATTGAAAAAAGAGGGTAACTAGCAAACATTTATCATTACCTTTTTAAGAGCGCATAGTTTTGCGCAAAGAAGCACAAAGATACGAGCAGATACTGGTCAAATCAGGATAGATCTGTCGCGCATCTCAGGGGAGCGCGTACTCAGCCGCGAGGCGGGAACAAGCACGAGGAAGAATATTATCTCTATGCAGTACTTATGTATAAAGTAATTAGTGTTCTTCTATACTTATGGCATTGATTGGATCCTGAATCAGAGCTGATCTTATATTGGCTGTTGGCCGCTTCCGCCCGGACCCCTCCGCTCCGGCTGAGCTGACTTTGTGTGATGTCGTCATGCTGGTAGATCTCAAGGGATTGATCCCCAAGATTGTCGCTGATAAGGTTATCGATTTTCCCACGCAGTTTTAAGGATATCTGAATCAAAATCGAAAAAAACAGTTCCTAGGTTTCAATAAGAAACGCTTTTTTGGCGATGAATTTGCTTCTTTTTATTCAATCAAAATTTAGCATATTGATGCAGTTTAAATATTTAAACTGATACAAGGTTAAATTATTCAATTTTGAGTTTGTGAGTTTTATTCTGAGTTTCGTGAGCATTCAAAAACTGATTACGAGAAGAGGATACTGTACTAGTTGCACGATAATCCGCCACACTTACGTTTCACCACACACGGATAATTCAGTGCAGCGTGCGATCTTCGAAACGTCATCCATAGCTCGTTTCTCAGTATTCTAGGATTCCTGTTTTTGAACGTTGTCAATTTCAATTGACCTGTTTTAGTGATAAGTGCCTAAACTGAATGATTGAAGGTTATCCCGAAGATAATGATGATGGACACGGAGCAGAACAAGAAGCACTTCGAGACACTTGCCAAGAATTCTCTTCCCAAAGAGTAATCCATCTTCTCCCACGACCTTCCATCTTCTCCCACGACCTTCCATCTTCTCCCACGACCTTCCATCTTCTTCCACGACCCTACATGAATAGAATCGCTTAGGCTAAAGAGGCTCCATGAAACTATTGTGTTACAATTTCCTCTAGCAGACTAGAAAGTGTCCTTTGTTAACCTCCCTGATGTAACCATTTGTAAACATATTATTGGCCCCCAAAAGAATATCTGAACGGGTAACCATCCGGATATGATGAATGAGCTCTAATATTCGTTTTTCGCTTTTTTTAGTAGTGGAACAAGCTCAAAAATTAATTTCATACTTTTGTGGTGTCATAAGAGAATAATTGCAATAAGTCTTGAGGAGAATCTGCTTTATATCACGGCTTCGGTCATATCTGAATGGATTCAAAGCCTTAATTAATAAAATGCTCATAAAGACGATTTGAAGATGATTTACTTACTTTCTTGACGATTCGAGGTTTTTATTGGATTCAAATCAAAATCAAATCTGTAATTTTCGCTGTGAGGTTTTTTTCTTCAGTTTACTATGAATCTTTTTAATAAAACATTTTGTTGCATCTTCCGACAAAAGCAGAAAAATTAACATCCAACCGAGAATGAAGACTATTAGGGTAAATTATACTTTGGACCCCGGCACGGGACGAAATGCACTGCAAAATCATGGACCCTTTTTTGGTCATGTGTGTTTGAATGGCACTATTTTTCTATACAATGCACACAAACAAAGTATGAAAAATGACATCTACATTTGAAAGTATGACTATTTATACTTCATAGGTATAGATAGTCTTGTCTTTGCTCATATCGACTAGAATCGTTCATAGAGCTTCACATCCGGTACAAGTCATGGTTTTGGCCGGAGTGTCCGCCACCGGCAAACCTTCCCTTGTTTTTGTCGAACCAGGAGTCAAAATTGACCAGGAATACTACCGCCAGCTTATTCTTCAAAAAGTATTGCTTCCTTGGTCTGCTTCCAACTACCGTAATACACCTTGGGTCTTCCAGCCTGCTCACAACGCTATCGGAACACAGGCGTGGTGCATGGCTCATTTTCTCGACTTCATCTCCAGCGCAGAATGGCCCTCCTCATCGCCCGACCTCAATCCGCTGGACTATTCCATGTGGTACTATATTGAGAGAAAAGTCATTGCTCATCTGGAATTTCTAAAAAAGTCCCTGCGGGAGGAGTGGTCGAAGATCAACAACAAGTACCTTCGTCCAGTGATCGAAGCGTTCCCAAAGCCACTCCGGGCTGTCGTTCGTGCCAAAGGAGACCGAATCGAATCATTTTTAACTCAAAGGTTTCTAAATGTTAATGTTAGCTAATAAATTTACGAATTTGAACACTTTTGCTCACTTATGCACTGAGATACACGTTTGTAAAAGCGTTGCAAAAAACATGGGCTACTATGCAGTAAATTCCTACTCCGGACAACTGCCATACGATGCAAAATCAAACACACATTACAATTAAAATTCGAGCACAAACATTGACTAAGAATACATATAATATTATCAGCAATCAAGTAAGCGAAACATTTCTCCTATATATATTTTATCGAAATTTTACAATGTAAGATTATCGTGAGACACATTTTAAACCCCCCCACGATCACTGAAAATTGAGTATCTAGAAGTTTTTTTGGTATCACTTGTCCATGCTTATTTTTTGTATCGCTCTGTTAATGTGCATGGAACAAATCAATGAATGATTTCTCATTTCTTTGGGTGAGACAGGCTTTGTTCTAAGGGGAATAACACACTCATGACATTGTTGTGTTTCTTCTCCTGAAAAACTGGATGAGTCATTAACGCAGTCATGCATGCAGTATATAAAGTAAGAAACTTCTAAATTACCATGTAATTCTCTCTTGTTTGATTTCCTAATTAGATCATTCCTACTAATTAAAAGTTTCTTAAGACAGTCATTGTGATCACGTCACCTATATTAATTTCTTTTAAAAAACAGGCCTTTTATATAAGTAAAGGAACTTCGTTCAATACCTAACAGAAGGGTAGAGTCCCGATCCCGACTTTGGTCGGGAATCGTTCTTTGTACCTCTTTAAGTTGAGTAAAGCTAAATCGCCCTCAATGAACCTAAATCCATACTTTTGATTGCAACTATATGATAAGCTGTAAACCGTTAGAATACTCATGTTTCAAAATAATCAAATCATCATCCAAATTGATGCAGTATCATTCCTAAATCTGAAGGTACCCGAAACCGAAGCACGTGTACCTTGCTCGAGGCCGGCTTGGAAATGATCCTCCGAATCCCCAGCCTTCTCTATACATCTTTGCTGATTCTCAGCCCATCGTCAGTACTTCCTTACACGGTGGCCGAACAACTTGTTGATCAAAACCATAACTAAACAATAAATTTATTTAAATTTCAGACTCGCTGCGAATTCCTCTTGGACTATTCATCACCATCCAATCAATTCTTATTGTACAGGTCGTATTTCCAATTCATGTATTTATTGTTTGAATGAAGAGTTTAATTGTCTAACTTAATATCGACTAAACATTGTCTAACTTAATATCGACTAAACATTGTCTAACTTAATATCGACTAAAGATTGTCTAACTTAATATCGACTAAACATTGTCTAACTTAATATCGACTAAAGATTGTCTAACTTAATATCGACTAAACATTGTCTAACTTAATATCGACTAAACATTGTCTAACTTAATATCGACTAAACATTGTCTAACTTAATATCGACTAAACATTGTCTAACTTAATATCGACTAAACATTGTCTAACTTAATATCGACTAAACATTGTCTAACTTAATATCGACTAAACATTGTCTAACTTAATATCGACTAAACATTGTCTAACTTAATATCGACTAAACATTTTCTAACTTAATATCGACTAAACATTTTCTAACTTAATATCGACTAAACATTTTCTAACTTAATATCGACTAAACATTGTCTAACTTAATATCGACTAAACATTGTCTAACTTAATATCGACTAAACATTTTCTAACTTAATATCGACTAAACATTGTCTAACTTAATATCGACTAAACATTTTCTAACTTAATATCGACTAAACATTGTCTAACTTAATATCGACTAAACATTGTCTAACTTAATATCGACTAAACATTGTCTAACTTAATATCGACTAAACATTGTCTAACTTAATATCGACTAAACATTGTCTAACTTAATATCGACTAAACATTGTCTAACTTAATATCGACTAAACATTTTCTAACTTAATATCGACTAAACATTGTCTAACTTAATATCGACTAAACATTGTCTAACTTAATATCGACTAAACATTGTCTAACTTAATATCGACTAAACATTTTCTAACTTAATATCGACTAAACATTGTCTAACTTAATATCGACTAAACATTTTCTAACTTAATATCGACTAAACATTGTCTAACTTAATATCGACTAAACATTTTCTAACTTAATATCGACTAAACATTGTCTAACTTAATATCGACTAAACATTTTCTAACTTAATATCGACTAAACATTGTCTAACTTAATATCGACTAAACATTTTCTAACTTAATATCGACTAAACATTGTCTAACTTAATATCGACTAAACATTTTCTAACTTAATATCGACTAAACATTTTCTAACTTAATATCGACTAAACATTGTCTAACTTAATATCGACTAAACATTTTCTAACTTAATATCGACTAAACATTTTCTAACTTAATATCGACTAAACATTGTCTAACTTAATATCGACTAAATATTAATTGAAGAAGAGGAAGCGATTCCTATCGGTGACTGCTCTCCATACTTCATCCAATGTACTCGGCAAGAGATGGGATACGTGTCGAAATGTGAAGACTACACAGAAGTTGGCACAATCATAATCATAACCCTTCTCGAGATCTGGATTGAGTATGTCTCATCTTTCTCTCTACTTCTTTCACCCTCCCTCTCTTTCTCTCTCTCTCAAAGACAAGTTAAGCATTTTCTTAATCATTTTCCTCTTTTTCTCTCTCTTATTCTATATACTATATTTATCATTTTTTTTGCTTTCTTTCTCATTCTCTCTCTTTCTCTCCCCTTGCAATGAATAATTCTTCGTTCTCTTTTCATTTGTACATCTTTTTATCTTTCTATCTTTCTCTCTATGTTCTATCTTTATCTCTCTCTCCCTGTCTCTTTTTACTCAGGTATTTGTCGGCAAAGAATGCGTCAAGGCGAACACAGTACTTTCGTGCAAAGAGCGCAGAAGGGCTTGCACATTGGAACTATTGCAACAAATGCAAAAGGTTCCTTTTCCAGCTTCACATTACTAAAAGGACCGGAGTAAGTGAGGTAGATTTTGTTGAAAAAGTCACATTATGGGCTGGAAAAAACATTACGGATGGAAACCACATATGTATATATCCTTCGACGAGCTAACTACACGGTTGTAAATCATAGTTCATAGTTTAGAGTTTTAAAAAAATCATAGTTTAGAGTTTTAAAATGATTTACTGAAAAGTTTTCATCAAAGATTCAGTAACTATATTCATTATTCAAAGTACCACACACTTTTTTCAAAACAAAGATTAGAAGAGCTATTTCGAAAGCTCTTTTTCATGAGTTCGGGAAAAAAGCTTCTCATTTGAGATTCATGACTTCTGCGTGGACCGTCGATATGGGCTCTACATAGTTCCTCAGTCGAAACAGGAAAGAAGGAAGGCTAAACAATGCCTCTCAGATGTAGCGGTGTTGTGTCTCGAGAAAGGCCGGAAACCTGATACTGTCTTCGTTGGGTGTGCTTACGGTAAACTACAAGTTCTTATACCGATTATTTTTTCTTCCGAAATGAGTTTTCAAATGCATTGAGTAAATCTAAGCCAAGCTCTCTGAAAGCTGTTTCAGAGATTTTTTCTCTTTAAAGTATAGCAGCAACTTGGTCATGCGAACCACAAAACAAACACAGAAAACGGTTGGGAATGCATAGACCATGTTTTATAGCTCAGGAAACATAAGCTCCGAAGTTTTACATTGACAGCGGACCGATACATCAAACGGGATTTGAAAATGTTGATAGTGCTTGCACGAATTTAAGTTTCCTACTGTGGTTAGCACCGAAAAAGACCCAAACGGGCAGAAACTGCCAGGCTGGGTTCAAATCTAGTCTCAAAGAAGCGCGCACCCTCTCACGACGCTATGAAAAGCGTTAGGAAGATCATCATCACTCAGAAAATGTCCCAGGATGGTTCATGTCGACAATGTGAGCTTCTGATGAAAAAATTTACGTTTGACTTTTTGAAAAAGTTGTTGAAGAAAAATCTCCGATGCTCCCTTTCGTTAACCATTTCATGCGTTTATCAACAATTCGAAGTACTTTTCCAATTTTCTTAAACAACATACCTTAATAGTTTCTTAGTCATGTCTTTAAAATCACAATACTGAAGCGCTTAGGTAAACATGATGAGTTCGACTCAGCTCAGACTGAAAAGCACGAACTCTTGTCCATGCTAGAAGTTCTCAAATTGAAAGTCATTGTATTTCCGAGTAGGTAACCGCCTGGATGAGGACACCCTTGAATGCGTAGAGCAAAAGCAGCGGTCAAGTCCTTGCTCGAAGCCTCCACCACTTCTCCGTTTCATCAATGAAGAATACTGCAAGTTCGTGAGCTTTTACCCATGCTTCATTCCCACAACAAAAACAGTTAGTGTCTGATTTATTTGAATGAAGCGGTTTCCAGGTGAGTGTCAATTCTAACAGAATTTCGCTTTTCTCTCATGGTTTTGGTCTTTACCTAATGATGATTTCTTTTCATACCTCATTGATTGTTTAATTTAACTGACAGTTACCGTTTCTTTTTTCAAATGTCAATCATTTAAACTGAATGACATTTAATCAAACTGAATGACAATTAATTAAACTATACGAAAAAAGCTAGTCCGTGGGGTAGAATCAAACCCAGTAATTTCTCATATATTTAACCGAGAGTTCGAGCGCGTAACCATCATACTTTAATTTTGAACTTTCTTGATGAAAAAACTTCAGGCGAGTCATCGAAGGAGAATCATCCACGAAAACGAAAGAATCCAGGAGCGATCGGCTGAAGAAGTTCGACTTCTTTGTTCTTCTCTACTTTTGTGCCCCCAAAAAAAACTTTTCTTTTGACTAAATCAACTTCATTTAAAAATTTCTGTGATAAATTAACATTATGTTCTGGTTAGGACCGTGGTGACGCTGAATTCTTTGCATTAGAAAACTTTTTTTCAGTTGCAATACTCCAACAATCAATCGTTACCGGTCCATCGATGAGATCCCCTGATCTTTGAGGCTCTACATTTTTTTCAAATAGGAGAGGATCTTGTTGCAGATGTCTCGAGCTGCCGCTACTAAACAGTGAAGCGAACACTACTTGTGCATTACCAGAGAGCGGGGCCTTAACTCAATGCTTGTCAGTCAGAAAAGCGAGTTAGATTGTAGTATGGGCCTTGAAATGTTTACCATAGAGGATGCGTGTGTAGCTCAGTCGGTAAGAGCATTGTCTTAAAAGCGAAGGTCGCGGATTCGGTTCCCACCCGCCGCACAACTTTTGTACATTTTTAAGCGTGCATGTCCGTTCCTCTTATTGGTATAAACTTTTTGTTTTATAAACCGATTGTTAGATAACAGCGATGAGTAGTGGGTCCTTTAAGCAAAAAGATGAGGGACAGACGATATAAGTATGGTACTTGATGGAGAATACAGCGGCTACATTGAACTTTTGAATTATTTCACCGTCGAAAGAACTCCTAAACGCAAGCAATGCGTTTCACGTAGATTTCACATGCTTCCCAAGAGATATGATAAAAATGGATTTGAGTCAGAAGAGTGCAACCAACAGAATCATCAGAAAAGGAGAAGTATACATATAAGAAGAAGGAAGGTTAGGCGGATAGAATGCGAGGCTACCGCCTCATAATTCTGTTCAATCACTTGATGTATTTTTGAACTTTTCTAGCAGCATTTGAATGAACACAGATATGTGAGTAAATTAGCTGAAAGTTTAATTTTTTGTATGAGCAAGTATTAAAGGCATGATTACTCTTCTTAACGTTCAGAGGTTGAACAGCGGGGATGCAATATGAGTAATTTGGCTTCTGCATGACAGGCGCAATTCTAGTTTTTCCTTTATTTAAAAAAAAAAGAGTTTGATGAAGTTACCGATGGGTGTTTGCACACACATCAGAAATGGACGAGCTCTCAGAACCATAGCTCCATTCAGAAAGTCTCTTTGGTCGTTCACACCATCTGATGATACATGCGCACGCGAAGGGACCTTCTGCGTGAGTCTTCGTCCCAAAACTGTCTGGTGCTTGGAAGGATTGGTCTTCAGGTGAACTGCCTAACTTCTTCTGAATCAAAATGGAAGTTGGAATGCCTATCGATAGATTTATAGGAAATTTGTTCTTCAAAACTTAGTTTCACCCAAACTTCTGTGCGACTCTTTCTTCTTCTATGGTTTCAGAACTTCGCTTAAAATCAGACTTTTTCATTTCATTTCATTTATTTCATGTAACTTTGAATTGCTTGGGGGAAGGTTGAGGGGAATAGGTTCGAAAACATGTACTACAAGATACTTATTCCAGATACTCATATAATAACCGGGTTGATCTAAGAAATATAACCGCAAGTTTTTATTTTTTATAGCTTTCTTGTTACTGGTTGTAAAAGGTATTATACTTTACGCCAGTCCTCTTTAAGCAATGGGTCTTGTGTGAACTCACCAACGGGATGCGAACCTTGCTCCATCATTGGGAAGAAGAGGAAAGATAAACTAAACTGTTTCACTGTGAGTTGGTTTTGGTGAGGACAAAAACTTTATTCCTCTATTCAAAAATGATGTTTGTTTGATTAGTCAAAGCATAAGAGTATTTGAAAGATAACGAGAAATAGAGACGGAGAAAGAGAGAGAGAGAGAAAGAGAGAGAAGGAGAAAGACATAGAGAGACAGAGAGAGAAACAGAGAGAGGGAAAAAGAGAGAGAAAGTTAGAGGAATACAGCGAGCCTCTGCGACTTGTTCGACTGATTCAGTACGACAAATGTTTGGAAGGAGAGGATGGAGACGGATTCTGGCACACCCATCACTGCGCCCTTGGGAAAGTTTTTGACCCCAGTCGGTCGCGGTGTACCCGCAGTGGAGTCTGCCCCGAGGAGAAGATGGTTAGTTCAGATCTGCTTGTGTTATCTGGATAGTGGCACCGAAAACAGCTTTGTTCTTGTCTTTAACATATTTCAGATTCAACTCTAATGATGAAAGCTGTAATAAGTATGATACTGCCAAAATTATAATTCCTGTTTTAAAATTCTCTTTCTGAGCTCTGTGAACAATATAAGTAATGTAAGTTATGCTTTTAACCAAGTTATCCTTTGGCTGAGAAACTTTCAATAAATAACTAAAATTTAGGAAGAAGCTATGAAAAAAGTGAAATTGACAATATGAAACACTTAATATAACTAATCTAAGCGTTATTTAATTATATTCTTTCTGTTAGGATAATGAAGCGTTGTGAAGCTTTTAAACCCAAAGATTCCTTCTTGCGTCTTTAACCGGGCTGTCGTCTGTCTGCTCTTCCAACATGATAATGTTTCAAGTGCGAGAAGGATTCGACCATTCCGATTTCTTGCGGTCGTCACTTCGTATGTTCATCTGGCCGCTTCAAGGTATATATGTATCAAATGTGATTCAAATACGCTTTAAAGAAGGGGCTCGTATGAGCGTTATACATGTACTTCAGTGAATTCAGTTAACAAAAACTTCCATTTCAGGTCGTGAACAATACTTGATTGAAATCGTGACCACGATGTTTATGCAAAGATGAAAGAAAAAATATTTTGGCTGAGGAGCAAAATTAGATAATTTTTTGCGTGTTCACATGAACAACTAATTTTTTTTGTGGATAAGGTTATGAGAAACAAGTTTCTGATGAATGGCACCGTTTTAACAGTCTGCTTCATGAAAAATAACAATGCGGAGGGAATACCCTGAACAGTGAGCATGATGTTTTACTTTTCATTTCATTTATTCATCCATGTAGGGTATATTCAAAGAATAAAAATACAAATACATTCACAAAAAAGTATAAACATGGTTTTTATGGGAATAAACGAATTCATATAATCTTAGGAAAATTAATCTCAGTGGCAGTGTTTCTATTAAATCGGAACAACAGAATTAGGTAAAATTACATCGATTGGAAGTTCTCTAATGTTTTCTATGAAGAACTCAGAGGAAGGGTTTCTAACTAAGTTGTATGGTAACAAATTCCAGACGAATAAGGATCTAAAGGCACAAGTGGAGTACCGAGAAGACTTGATGGTATAAAGCAGTGCAATTCTGAAACTTTTTGAACTACGAAGAGCAATTGAAAGAGGAGCCATCAAATATAGTCGAGATGAGTGAACTTTTTTGTGGATGATTGCTAAGTCTACAATCATTCGTCTGTATTTAAGGGTTTCTAGACCAATAATTCTAAGCCTCTCAGAGTAGGATGAGTGAGACAAATCATTTCGGGCTAGAATTCTTCTAGTGTAATTTCGCTGAACATGTTCAATATCTCTAATTAGACCTAACGCCGTCGGAGAGAATACTGGTGAGGCGTATCCAAGAATAGGCCTTATGTAGATAACAAAGGCTTTAACCAACACATCTAGCGATTTAGTCTTGAATTTTCGCAGAAATAGATTGGCTAGGTTAGAAGACTTCTTACAGACATTCTCAACTTGTTTTATTACAAGAAAGATTGCTAGAGAATATGTCACCTATATCAGTAATATCGCGAGAAGTTGTTAAGGTATTGTCATTTAGACTATATTCTTGCTGTTGATTCATACCAAAATGGTAGACAGAACACTGTTTGATGGATAACTTTAGATTCGAATGTTTGCACCAATCAGCAATATTGTTGATAGCTACCTAATCAGCAATATTGTTGATAGCTACCTGGAGATCAGACGAATAGGCCGGTACTTCAGTATATAATTTAACATCGTCTGCATATATCACATAGTTCACATTAGACGGGGTGACATCCTTCAAATCATCAATAAACAACAAAAAGAGCTTTGGACCAATAGCTGAGCCTTGAGGTACACCACTCAAAACACGAGAAGGACTAGATTTTTTGCTCTCTATACATACTGTTTGTGTTCTATTGCTGAGATAATCTTTGACCCATCTGAGAAGTGGACCACAAATGCCTAACATTTCCAGCTTTTTAAAAAGCAGATTAAGACAGACAGTATCAAAAGCCTTTGAAATATCAAGGAGAACAACATCAATAGCTTTACCATGACTGAGAAGATCGGCGAGATGAGAGTGGGATTGTATTGAAGAAAGAATTGCGGACCTTTTACTACAAAAGACAAACTGATGTTGGGACAAAAGTTTATTACTTTCTAAATAATCATCAATTTGTTTGATCAGTACATTCTCCATAAGTTTAGACATGGAGCAAGTTAAGGAAATACGACGAGAACTCGACAAGAGAGAGAAAGAGAGAAAGAGAGAGAGAGCTGATCCGCTTTTAGTCTTGGTTTTAGAACAGGTTTTACTATCGAAGTTTTCCAAAGAGAAAAGGCACCGTTCCAACGAGAAGAGAATTGTTAAAAAGAATAGAGAGAGGCTTCAGGAGAACAAAGCCGAGTTTTTTTAATCACATTATTAGAAATATCGTGTGGAGACGTGTTGCATTTACTCTTCATCTGTTTAATGGCCTATAGTATCATATCTGTATTTATCACATCGAAATTCAATTCAGTAGCAGTTCTGCGATTTATCACTAGTGATTACAAATTTGGTGTGGAATAGACAGAAGTGAAGTATTGAGAAAAATCTTCAGCTTTAGATAATATGTATACTTGTTCAGCTCTTCGAGTGTCCCGAGTTTTCTCGATTAGTTTGGAATGAACGCTTCTACTCATGTGAACCGGATGAAAGTTGTGTGTCTCCAGAGGTTCGCTTTATTAATTTATCCTCTCAAAGTGCTTCTCAATTTTTTAAACATGGGAGAAATAATAATTCAGTGACTGAGTTGCTGAAATATTTTATTAGATTTTTACCAATCATCGATGCCTTTAATTACTTATTAATTGACTTATTAAGTCATTACTCACACCAAAAAACAGCGGAAAAGTCTCCGCTTCCGACTCATTGAGTCATTCATGAGGAAAAAAGATCTAACTCTTCGACATCAAAACTCTGGAATAAAAAAAACTTGTTTAAAAATTAAAACAAAAACTTTCAGAAAGCAGTGGAAGAGCCTTCTAGATGCTCAGAAGGCAGCGCGAAGGTTAGCGATGCTTGCCACAGACCGTTGTTGATGAAATATTGGTTTTTAAATCTACATCACACATAAAAAGTGCATCATTTAAATATGTAATAATAATTATACCGGGTGTTGATATAAATTTTCTCAAAAGTCTTATAAAAAATAGTAGATTTTGAAAATTGGTTGTTGTGAACTCTTCTAAAACAGCCGCTCGAGAGAAAGGATCTAATTGAGAATAAAGGTTCATGTGCATCAAAGATGAACTAAGTAGTATAATATTGAGAATGTGCCTTCGGTCTCTTCTAATCCGAGCACTTGGTCAGATCTGCATCACAAAAAATCTTTCAAGGAGCCTTATAGATTCGTTTTTCCAGCCAAACCCAGACAATTGTCACTGGTACTATGAGTGTGTGGGAGGATTTTGGAAGAACACTCTGTTAGTTACACTTATAACATCGAATGCTTTTAATTTTTCCCTCTCAAAAAGGTTTTTGTTTGTTTGTATGTTTTTCTTTTTTTTGTAAATTATTCATTCTTCCCAAGGCCCTCATGAAGTTGAAGACAAATATACATACATATGTGGACCTGCTATATATATTGGCAAGGGCGTTTTTCTGCCACTCGTTGAGGCAATCTCCAGAGTTTCGTAAAAATGCGGGTTTTTCAAAATGCATGGTTTCTAAATAAAAAAAAGGGTCAACAAGGAAATCAGGGTAACCATGAAATCTAAAAATTTTCTAAATTGATAAGAAATAGAACTATGGAAAGAAAGTTATGATTTTAAGATGTGAAATGAAAAGAGGCGACGCGCATCCTACGATTTGTCCGGAGATTGAACAAATGTTCTGCACTCTAGGCACAACGGTAAAAGATTGCACGGACGGACAGGTTGGACTGACAATTCTCTTATTTATTCAACCTCATTCTCGATTTTGATTTTTTTTCCAAGAGGTCTCCTCGTGTTTTAGAACAAGACAGTCAACTCTATTACTCACAGTATGGGTCTATTCTAGTATCCAAAGTTTGGTCCAATTCACGATGTTTAATAGTGTTCATCTTCTTCAAGAGAGCTATCCATTGTTTTTTTTTTTCACGAGAGTCTTTTGCGTGTCTGAGTTTATTAGGCTTTTAGTTTTTTTAAAGAGAGCTATCAGTTTATTAGGCTGCTTAACCTCAAAAAAATGATATCAAAGTGAGGAATTGAGCTGTATGGTTATCAATGCATTCGAGATAGAAAAAACGTTCTTGCAGCAACTTCTCTTAGCAAACACTGACTGCCGGGAAGCCTTGGAGTGTGTCGATGGAAGATGGAAAGAGTTTCAATGCCGCGAGGGAACTATTTTTGGTCCGTTTCGATACAGAATTTTTTTTCTTCAAAGCGTTATATGTAGAACAGCGCTGCTGATTTTTGAAAAATCAGATAAAAGTTTTTAAATCAACCGTCTCATGCCAAATCACAACACAAAAAGACTAATACTTGTATAAAGCATCGCATTATATTATAGATCCAAGAACTGGACTCTGCAAGTTCAAAACTTGTCGTGATAATCGCGTCGTGGACACACGTCGGTTTTTTTAAAATTTCGATTCTTTTCAAATCCTTTTTTTTAAATCAGCAGTTTTAAATTCATAGTTTTTTGTCGCAATTTCATGGAACGTTTCATGAAGCACAATCACGCGGAATAGCGATATGTCTTCGGTTCCATTCCCAGTCAGAGTAAAAAAGAGAAGACTGGTTTTGAACCCGACTCATAGGCGAGATTTGTCCGTGCGTTATTTTTCTTATTTTTTTTCCTAAAAATAATGAGAGAGATATTAACAGTGTTGGAATAAAAAAAAACTCTTTTTTTTCGAGGTAACCAGTCGGGTGTGGTGTTCCCCTTGCGTCTAACCAACGGGGTGATTATTGACATCGGCTCGGTGCAACCACCCTCCAAGAACATTGATGATAAGGCGCGAGAGCCTTTCATTGAGCCCCGCAAACGTCTCAACGGTGCTCCGGAACCGTACCCGGAACCCTTCCGACGTCCAAACGGCGCTCAACAGCAGTTTCCTACGAGTTTCGATCACGCCCCTGAGCTTTCTGGAGATTCCCCCAGGGTCGTGCACATCCGCCCCATTGGTCCGGTGAGGAGTCCACCCCATCAAACACCAACGAAGGATTATGTTCCTAGTCGTCGAAGACCAATGAATCCTCAGATTCCGTACGATGATTCGGGGTACCCAGGAGCAACTGAGAGGCCGTCTTTCCTCGAGGACTCTCCGCAGACCTATCAAGAATTCAAATTCCGATGCGAGGTTGGCAACATTGTCTGTTAGTTGGTGTTTTCATGGTAGAGAGAGAAAAATTCGCGGATGAAAAATTAAACGAGTTAGGGAGAGAAAGAGATGCGGAGAGACACAGAAAGACGGAGAGAGAGAGAGAGATGTAGATAGTACAGACAGAGATAGAGAGAAAAAGAGAGAGAAAAAGAAAAGAGAAACAGGGAAGAAGAAAGAATAAGAAAAAGAGACATAGAGATGAATTCAGAAAGGTCCAGAGGTAAAGAGAGTGATAGAGAGACATACAGAGATTAAGAGGAAAAGAGAGAAAGAGATGCGGAGAGTCACAGAAAGACGGAGAGAGAGAGAGATGTAGAAAGTACAGACAGAGATAGAGAGAAAAAGAGGGAGAAAAGGAAAAGAGAAACAGGGAAGAAGAAAGAATAAAAAAAGAGACATAGAGATGAATTCAAAAAGGTCTAGAGGTAAAGAGAGTGATAGAGAGACAGACAGAGATTAAGAGGAAAAGGGAGAGAGAGCGGAAAGATATAGAAGGGTTGTTGAGGGCGAGTTCAGCCAGGCAGACGTGCATGACTCATCTTACTATCTGCACTGCTTGGATGGCTTTCTGACACGGCGACATTGTCCAGCGCAGACTAACTACGACCCCCACGAGAAAGTCTGTTCCAGCACGTGAGTTGTGATACCTTGAACTAACAAGGTGTTTTTTTATTAACTTGTTCAGCGAGAATTAATACATTATTCATAGTTTTTTTGTTAAATAAAAATACATATATATATAACATTGAGTTATCGCGCCGAGCCAACATACTGCATGCAGTACGCGACACAACCGACCCCCTTCTGCGGCAAGTATCGGTAAGCGAGCGCACTCCCACTCTCACTAAAATGATATTTATGTTTTTGATTGTTTTACTTACAGTATATGCTACAACAATGAATGGCGAGACGGAATATGCCCAGGGCAAGCTTTCGTCAACGGAATTTGCGATGAAAGATTCGAATGTGAAAAGGAACCAGGCAAGTTATAATTCTGATCGCAAACTCATTTATCATATTTGATCAAGCCCTTTTTCAGATAAACATACATACATACTATCTGATTTAATATGCGGAAACTTATTGAACCATGCTATAGTTCAATCATTTCTCATCTTAACCAGGCGTCACTGCCTTTAAACTGTGTAACTTAGAATTTTGAGATTTATACGGAAAATTTGAAAAGTTTAGAATTGACAGTACTATAATTTTAGAGCGAACTTTTCTGGAATTTAATTGACAAAACAAATACTGTCATGAGCAAACGAGTCGGATCGTATATGAAACCTCTAAAAACATAATTACTTATTATTTCAAACTGTTATAATCTTCTACTTCAAGATCAAAGTTTTGAAAAAATTCAAAGTACCTGTTTTAGGCTTTTACTTGTAGACCAGTGTTTGGACAATATAATCAAATTACATTCAAATATAGTCAACGTGAATTAGTTGGAACCATACTTAAATTTAGGTTCGAAGTTTTTGAATGAATGAGTGTTAAGAAGACCCATCTTCCCTTGCTCCTGAAGTCTTCGTCTGCGTTTACGGGGCTGTTCGACCATCAAAAGAGGATTCGAGAGTATACGAAGTGTGCTACAACAACAAATGGATGAGGAGGAGATGCTCTGGAAACAGCTACTTCGACCCCAGTGTAATATTCATATGTTATTTACATTATTACGTTGAAAGAACGGAGCAAAGTTCATGAAACTCACATTTCAGAAAGTGCTCGGTAGGATAGTATCCATCAAACCTGTGCCTATTTAAAGTTATAACACAGAGTCTTCTTTCTTTTATTAGCATTGAAGAGAAATAAGTTTGAATATCCCATTATCGCTGTCTCTTGTTCAATAATAGATGTAGTGCTATTTGATTGAGTTTTTCGTGAATTATGCTTTATTATAACAAGCGTCTATTTCACGTAAACCCGTAAACCGTAAACCCGTAAATTTGTCATTCCAGATTTCTCGATGTCACTACTTCGAATCTGCTGAGCTAAAACCCATGACTCCTAAGCCTACTAACCATCTAGGAGATTGCTATGAAGGAGATATGAAGAGTCTTCCTCAGAACTGCACACAATATCAGGTCCGAAGTGTTGTCACATTTTGATAAATGTCTTCAATAAATAACCATTACGAGTTTCTCTATTTGTTTTCATTCTTCTCCTTGTTTTTTCTCTTATTTCCATGTGTCACATTTCAAATAATGTATGAATATATAAATAAACGTATAAAAGAGATGACTGGGTTCGATCCCGCTCGTTGTACTTGCTCTGTCATAGTTTAATCATTGTGATCTTAACTAGACGTCATTGCCTGTGTTACTGAGAATTTCGAAGCCTTTGTAGTACAAGAGAATGCTAAAAGGGTTCAGCTCTAGAAACAATCACGCCAGAGTGTTTGCGAGCATTTTGCTCTATTTGTGAGTGTGAAAATTTTCAGGTTTGCACCCGTGGCAAATTCGAGACTCGTTACTGTCCCTATGGAGAAGGATTCGTGAACGGCCACTGCCATCCGAACTTCGAGTGCCGCGCGTATTCAGGACCGTGTGAGGTGATTGCACTTTCTCCATTCTGACTACCTTGGCAAACGGAAATGCTTCTGTCTCGACCGAAATTTTCTAAATACATGTCTAAATTGATAAAAACTTTACTTTCTTAACATTTATAATATCTCGTTTCTCAGAAAGTCTTACTAATCAAATAATTCACGTGAATTCAATAATGCGTTTTATGACCTAACAAAATCGAAGAGATACAGTAACCTCAAATTGTTGGTATTGTAGCTGAGAAGTTTTCCGGCAATTTAACAAAAGATTTTTTTGTGAATAAGACTAAGACCGCTAAGCGAAAAGGTTTTTGAGTGGTTGAAAAATGAGAAAAATTGAATGTAATTTCTATATAGATAGTCTAGAAACGGAGATTTTGGCGAGAAATTAGTCTAAGAACTGTGGTGAAAGCTTTCTAGCAATGTGAAAGAAATTTTCGATTGAGGAATCGACTGGACTGCGTGGCTACCTCGCTGACCAAACCGACTGCTCGCACTTCTACCAATGCGCGAGTGGCGAATGGACTCGCATGTCTTGTGCTGCCGGCACCCATTTCAATCCGAGATCGGCGGTGTGTGACCACATCGGACTCGTTCCCGAGTGCGGCTTCAGCGGAAAGATTGACGGATACGCGTAGATTCTCGCCTCGCAAATTTTATTTCATGCCCTGGTGTTATATCCATTATTTCAATGCTTTTTTCTCAAACTGTTTGCTTTGTAACACCGATGAAAGTTATACTATTTATTCTTCGTGAAATGTGGGAAATGAGCGGAGAAGCATGACATGGAAAAAGCGAGTTCGAGACCATTGCCGTGGACAGTTTGAGATATGGATGGATGCACAGAACAAGATATTTATAAGGAATTGGGTGCTCGAAAATGTAACAGGCAAGCAGGCGAAGAATGTACATATATATATTCTTTGCCTGCTTGCCAATATATACTCAGATTACAATACTTTTTTGTTCAAAAAATTAAATAAAATTGTTATTGCAAATAATAAAGAGTCACTTTATCTCCTTATACGATCTCTCGGAACGAAGGTTAGGCACACAATTAAGAAAAGCTGCGCTAAGTAAATGATAAGTAAACTGTACGTTTTTCGGCATATCACTATATGAAAGTGATTAAGTTTTCTTTTTTTTAAAATCTAAATTTTTACTTTTTTGTTTTTTTTTCACTTTCAAAAGGCACATATTCCAATCTAGTTAAACGCTGGACATTCCAGAGCAATCTGTCAATGTTCGAAGTTTCTCTATACTGACATTGCTTTGAAAACCGGTAATCGAAAGGCCAAAAATGAACGGAAAGGAGAGGGGTCAAAAAAGAAGTACAGGCTATAAAATATTGGGCGGGTAAAAAGAAAACAATGAAAGAGATGTTGAAAGAAGTGAAGGAAAGGAAAGGAAGCAAAGGGCATGAAGAGTCATAAGTGAGAGAGATAGGGAGAGAAAGAGAGAGAGGGAAAAATGAGAGAGAGAGAGATAGGGAGAGAAAGAGAGAGGGGAAAATGAGAGAGAGAGAAAGAGAGAGGGGAAAATGAGAGAGAGAGATAGGGAAAGAAAGAGAGAGGGAAAAATGAGAGAGAGAGAGAGAGAGAGAGAGAGAAGTAGAATTACTTAGATTCTGTATGATTGAAATAGAAAGATGATCAGGAAACAATATAGGGAAAGTTTGTGAGAAAGTAAGAAACGGAGAGAGAGAGAGAGAAAGAGAGAGTAAGGAAGATAAATATAGAGAGAAAGAGAATGTTCCGCAATGCGCAAAAATACGCGGACAGCTAGCGTTTTTAGTTCATAGTTACCTTTCTTCCTCTCCCTTTTTCTCTCTTTCCCCCTGTTACTCTCTCTTTTTCTTTCTACTTCTATCTATCTTCATACCTTGCTCTTTTTTCTGTCTCTCTTGCTCTCTTTCTCTTTCTTTTTAAATGCCTCTCTATGTGATCAGTTATACCATAAATAACACTTCTGGTCGATTTCTGAGTTAAGTTCAAGAAAGTAACCAAGAACTTCGCCCCTCTCTTCTTTCTACTTCCAGGTGAAGCGAGAATTTGCAGTCCAACCACAAATGGGACCGTTCTTAACAGCGACTGCAGTCGCTCTTGTCGCCGCTTCTATTTTTCATGTCTAGTGAGTGAAGTTGAGGCGAAAAAAAACTGAAAAGAATATTGAAGAGCAGCTTATATCCATAGCAAATTTAACACGGACAAATTTTATATGATCAGTTTAACAATGTATGTTTAATGTTGAATAAAAACAGTTCAACAATGTACCGAACAGAATGATTCAATCTGTGGTTCAAACGTTTTTTAAGAGCCATATGTGAGTTGACTAAGGATATGTGAATATGTATGACTTTGATGAGAAAATATGTATGATTTGGAATGCGATGTAAGGCTTTAGATTTTATGAGTGACTAAATGCAAGTGCGACGTATAACTTTTTTACGCGTTGAAATGTGATGTATGACTGTTAAGCCTCGGTCTCGACTTGGATAAAGTCATTCACAATCACAGGCCGGGCCTTTGTCGAACTGTTCAAGGACCAGGTCTGTTTCAACAAGATGATTCAGCATGAATAGAAAAGCCGTTGTCTCTTTTCACGTCCCTCGTTGCAGTGCAAGGGAGCGAGGATCTCGAGCTGGTTCGGTCTCTCGGTCTGGCCTTTGTCACCTCCGGCATCATCTATCTCGAGGAAGCACCACCTAATGTCTTTGGTAATCGGGTCTATGTTGAATTTGAGAAAAATCAGGAAAAGTGGCTGATGAAGAGTAACAAGTTATACTTTTCGAGTACAACTGAAAAAATACGTGAGTGTTTGAATTTAGCTACATAAATATATTTAAGGTAGGATGTTCTTGTTGAATTGAGCTACATAAATATATTTAAGGTAGGATGTTCTTGTTGAATTGAGCTACATAAATATATTTAAGGTAGGATGTTCTTGTTGAATTGAGCTACATAAATATATTTAAGGTAGGATGTTCTTGTTGAATTGAGCTACATAAATATATTTAAGGTAGGATGTTCTTGTTGAATTTAGCTACATAAATATATTTAAGGTAGGATGTTCTTGTTGAATTGAGCTACATAAATATATTTAAGGTAGGATGTTCTTGTTGAATTGAGCTACATAAATATATTTAAGGTAGGATGTTCTTGTTGAATTGAGCTACATAAATATATTTAAGGTAGGATGTTCTTGTTGAATTGAGCTACATAAATATATTTAAGGTAGGATGTTCTTGTTGAATTGAGCTACATAAATATATTTAAGGTAGGATGTTCTTGTTGAATTGAGCTACATAAATATATTTAAGGTAGGATGTTCTTGTTGAATTGAGCTACATAAATATATTTAAGGTAGGATGTTCTTGTTGAATTGAGCTACATAAATATATTTAAGGTAGGATGTTCTTGTTGAATTGAGCTACATAAATATATTTAAGGTAGGATGTTCTTGTTGAATTGAGCTACATAAATATATTTAAGGTAGGATGTTCTTGTTGAATTGAGCTACATAAATATATTTAAGGTAGGATGTTCTTGTTGAATTGAGCTACATAAATATATTTAAGGTAGGATGTTCTTGTTGAATTTAGCTACATAAATATATTTAAGGTAGGATGTTCTTGTTGAATTGAGCTACATAAATATATTTAAGGTAGGATGTTCTTGTTGAATTGAGCTACATAAATATATTTAAGGTAGGATGTTCTTGTTGAATTGAGCTACATAAATATATTTAAGGTAGGATGTTCTTGTTGAATTGAGCTACATAAATATATTTAAGGTAGGATGTTCTTGTTGAATTTAGCTACATAAATATATTTAAGGTAGGATGTTCTTGTTGAATTTAGCTACATAAATATATTTAAGGTAGGATGTTCTTGTTGAATTGAGCTACATAAATATATTTAAGGTAGGATGTTCTTGTTGAATTGAGCTACATAAATATATTTAAGGTAGGATGTTCTTGTTGAATTGAGCTACATAAATATATTTAAGGTAGGATGTTCTTGTTGAATTGAGCTACATAAATATATTTAAGGTAGGATGTTCTTGTTGAATTGAGCTACATAAATATATTTAAGGTAGGATGTTCTTGTTGAATTGAGCTACATAAATATATTTAAGGTAGGATGTTCTTGTTGAATTGAGCTACATAAATATATTTAAGGTAGGATGTTCTTGTTGAATTGAGCTACATAAATATATTTAAGGTAGGATGTTCTTGTTGAATTGAGCTACATAAAAATATTTAAGGTAGGATGTTCTTGTTGAATTGAGCTACATAAATATATTTAAGGTAGGATGTTCTTGTTGAATTTAGCTACATAAATATATTTAAGGTAGGATGTTCTTGTTGAATTGAGCTACATAAATATATTTAAGGTAGGATGTTCTTGTTGAATTGAGCTACATAAATATATTTAAGGTAGGATGTTCTTGTTGAATTGAGCTACATAAATATATTTAAGGTAGGATGTTCTTGTTGAATTGAGCTACATAAATATATTTAAGGTAGGATGTTCTTGTTGAATTGAGCTACATAAATATATTTAAGGTAGGATGTTCTTGTTGAATTGAGCTACATAAATATATTTAAGGTAGGATGTTCTTGTTGAATTGAGCTACATAAATATATTTAAGGTAGGATGTTCTTGTTGAATTGAGCTACATAAATATATTTAAGGTAGGATGTTCTTGTTCAACTTCAATGAGGTCGATTCAAGCGCACAGTTGCAAGCAAAACTGTTGCCAATAAAGGGATCATCTTTCGATCAGGTCTAAAGACTTTTTCAACTGGATAACGATTGGCTAGATTTTGATTAGTTTTGGTTTACAATTGAGTTGCAGAATAACTTCCATCCCCACGGTTTGACCCATTGGGTTGTCAATGGTGTCGTCCGACTCTTTGTTGTCAATCATGACAGTCACTTTCGTCATTCCATCGAAGTTACTTCTTCTCATGATTATGTTTTTAGTTTTTTCTACGCTTTTGTTCATGAAAAAAATATTCAATTAGCAGAATGTTCATGTCTGTTTATGGACGTGAAAAAATAAGAAATACAGCTTAAATTTAGAACTGTTAGCCATTTTCCAATGAAAAATCAGCAAACAACTACAAATAAATTGTTAACTGTTATAAAAAGCAAAAATTAGTGTTACAAAATACAGTTCTTGAAAATAGTCGGACATGTTTGTATCTGCAGATCAAAAAATTCGTTTATTAGCAAATTTAATCTTATCCGAAACCGTTAGTAACTAATTCATTCGAAACAGGTCTTTGATTACGATAAGAAAAGCCAGTCCTTGAAGCATCTGAAAACGATAAAGCATGATCTACTCATCAGGTTCGTCTTACTTTCTTGGTCATAAAAAACCTATCTCTTCAATGGATTCTTCTTTGAAGTTTCATCGTTAAAACGCCTTGACATAATGAGATACATAAACACCCATAGGTAATCTCAGAAATCTATTAACTTTCGAATAAGTTAGTGATAACTTTCAAATATGTTTGTATGGCATTTGAAATTTTTTAAACACTTTATCATTAATTCTTTCTGAAATCTTCCGTTAACTCATTATTAGTCTTTTTCATTCATGTATACGCTTTTTTGGATTATCATGGAACAGCCTGAAACATAAAACTCGTTCTAAGGTAGTACAGAGAGGGTGAAGCAGGTTTATGGCAATATTTAGAGCGCTTTAGATTAGACCTTGACCTACATGTATTTCCATATGACACAGCCAAGGAAGTTAGGGTTGTCTGATTAGCTAGGCCAATCTTTCTTATAAGCAAAGCCCAGAAAATTGGTTCCGCGTCATGTCTGCACACTTTCTGCTCTGCGTAGATGTTTCATCCTTTTGACAAACATACAATGCGCATCAGTCAAAGTCTTCACGGCACCCTACAGTATGTTTTACAAGTACTTCTGGACGTTCACTATGGCGTTCTCTTAGACGAAGTATGTAAAGCAATTACACGTTATTCATGGATTCTATTCTTCTTTTCTGCCACTGAAGATGACCGTATCTAACTTGCCGCCATTCAAAGTTACGAGCTTGTTTGCGCTTCTTGCTCTTCTTTAGAAGTGATTCTTAGATCGGTTTCGATCAAGAGAGGAGAAGTTTTGAGCTCCGTGGCCATCATTCTCTTGCTAACCTTTGGCAACTCTTTGTAGGCAACTTTTTGTATGACGTTGCGTCTGCAGGGGTTGGTACATTTTGTCTCATGGTACATTTTGTCTCATAGTAGCTGACCATTTTCTTTTGCTTGGTAGGTCATGGATCTCTTAAGAGTTTTGAAATCGTTTTTTTCACAAGAAAAATTATGTGCACATTCCGAGTGTTCTGACAGTTTCCTTCTTTTCGTATTCACAGCCGTGCTAATCGAAAATGAGTCCACGCTGTCTATTGGCTGCTACCAGAACTTTATCAAAAATTGATAGAGTAGTCCCCAAAAACTCTCTTTTGAACAGAAAAAAGCACCCAGTCATTCGTTTTTGAGTCCAAATGTAGAAAACAATAGGTGGGACATTTATTGCAATATATTAATATTACTTTGGCGAAGAAAATACTGTGGGTTTTCGAGTTCCAGAAAATGTTCTACTCAGCAAGCTTTCCATGTCAACATTGCTCCCAACTTCAAAGGCAATTTGGCAAACTTGGCAGCATTCTACGAAATTTTCCTCTCCAAATAAGCAGGCCTTCAGATTAATGACGAACAAGCATCAAACAAGCGAGTAATTACATTTCTGCAAAGCAGTGACTGATTAGATTCACTGACTATCAGAATTATGACTTCTCAGACCAAATGACATCGTCGCCGTCGGGCCGGAGTCGTTCATCTTCACAAACGACGGAGTTTCGCAGACGAAAATGGCAAATAATATTGAGATGCTCTTTTCTTACAAAGGTGGCAGCGTAGTCTATTACGATGGAAAGGTGAGATGTGACTTGTCTTCAATATTAGATAAAGTTATGACTTAAATTCTCATTCACATACTCTTATCCCTCATCGGATTGATGTTTACTTATTTTTCAGATGTTGAATAACTGTTTTGGTCGTAATTAATCTCATTGTTTAACTATTATAGTAACTCGTGTTATAGAAATTTTCATTGTACTCATCAGTCATACCTTTATTATAATAGTCAAACAATACATAATAGTTTTCAGTTTCGTAGTCATCATGTTTAGCGGGCTGATAGATCGCAGAAAAACTCAAGTAGGTGAATCCCGAATAACTTGTACTTGAACAGAGCTTCACGACCATCCTCTCGAGCTTGAAAGGCTCGAATGGCATAACATACAACAAAAATAACGGCTTGCTGTACGTCTCGCTTGTTCTTGACGAGACTGTCAACGCTTACATGCTTTCGAAGGTACAGGAAGTTGCATGCTGTTCTGGGTACTGTAATTTAGACTGATCAGAATACGGTAGGATCATGCTGATCAGACCATTGTATGTTTCATTCTTATCGGAGTATTTTATTTTTAGTACTCATTATAGTACTGTGGTTTTCATGCTGATCGAACTATTCGAGTATTTCAGTGCTTATTAAAATATTAGATGCGCAATAAAATGCCCATCTGTAGGCAAAACTTTTCTTAATAAGTAGAACTAATTTAATCCGAATCGAAATTTATACCATGGTTTTAGCTAAAAATTTTGAAATTTTTTGTTGTGACTAATACATAGGCTCTTCCAGCGCGGAGAAATTCTGAAATTGTAGAGCACAATCAATATTATTTCATAATCATAGAGGATTCTATCGAATACTCAGGGAGGGCTTTTTTGAGAATTTAGGAACTAAAAAAAACTTACGAAAACGGAAAAAAAACTTCAGGACTTCAAATCGGCCACTTTAATGTCCTCGACCCCAGTTTACAGGATTTCAAATCCGCCACTTTAATGTCCTAGACCCCGGTTTACAGGACTTCAAATCCGCCACTTTAATGTCCTCGAACCCGGTTTACAAGACTTCAAATCGGCCACTTTAATGTCCTCGACACCGGTTTACAGCACTTCAAATCCGCCACTTTAGTGTCCTCGACCCCGGTTTACAGGACTTCAAATCGGCCACTTTAAGGTCCTTGAACCCGGTTTACAAGACTTCAAATCGGCCACTTTAATGTCCTCGACCCCGGTTTACAGCACTTCAATTCCGCCACTTTAATGTCCTCGAACCCGGTTTACAAGACTTCAAATCGGCCACTTTAATGTCCTCGACCCCGGTTTACAGCACTTCAAATCCGCCACTTTAATGTCCTCGAACCCGGTTTACAAGACTTCAAATCGGCCACTTTAATGTCCTCGACCCCGGTTTACAGCACTTCAATTCCGCAACTTTAATGTCCTCGACCCTGGTTTACAGGACTTCAAATCGGCCACTTTAATGTCCTCGACACCGGTTTACAGCACTTCAAATCCGCCACTTTAGTGTCCTCGACCCCGGTTTACAGGACTTCAAATCGGCCACTTTAAGGTCCTTGAACCCGGTTTACAAGACTTCAAATCGGCCACTTTAATGTCCTCGACCCCGGTTTACAGCACTTCAATTCCGCCACTTTAATGTCCTCGACCCTGGTTTACAGGACTTCAAATCGGCCACTTTGATGTCCTCGACCCCGGTTTACAGCACTTCAAATCCGCCACTTTAGTGTCCTCGACCCCGGTTCACAGGACTTCAAATCCGCCCCTTTAATGTCCTCGACCCCGGTTTAAAGGACTTCAAATCGGCCACTTCAATGTCCTCGACCCCGGTTTACAGCACTTCAAATCCGCCACTTTAGTGTCCTCGACCCCGGTTTACAGGACTTCAAATCGGCCACTTTAATGTCCTCGACCCCAGTTTACAGGATTTCAAATCCGCCACTTTAATGTCCTAGACCCCGGTTTACAGGACTTCAAATCCGCCACTTTAATGTCCTCGAACCCGGTTTACAAGACTTCAAATCGGCCACTTTAATGTCCTCGACCCCGGTTTACAGCACTTCAATTCCGCAACTTTAATGTCCTCGACCCTGGTTTACAGGACTTCAAATCGGCCACTTTAATGTCCTCGACACCGGTTTACAGCACTTCAAATCCGCCACTTTAGTGTCCTCGACCCCGGTTTACAGGACTTCAAATCGGCCACTTTAAGGTCCTTGAACCCGGTTTACAAGACTTCAAATCGGCCACTTTAATGTCCTCGACCCCGGTTTACAGCACTTCAATTCCGCCACTTTAATGTCCTCGACCCTGGTTTACAGGACTTCAAATCGGCCACTTTGATGTCCTCGACCCCGGTTTACAGCACTTCAAATCCGCCACTTTAGTGTCCTCGACCCCGGTTCACAGGACTTCAAATCCGCCCCTTTAATGTCCTCGACCCCGGTTTAAAGGACTTCAAATCGGCCACTTCAATGTCCTCGACCCCGGTTTACAGCACTTCAAATCCGCCACTTTAGTGTCCTCGACCCCGGTTTACAGGACTTCAAATCGGCCACTTTAATGTCCTCGACCCCAGTTTACAGGATTTCAAATCCGCCACTTTAATGTCCTAGACCCCGGTTTACAGGACTTCAAATCCGCCACTTTAATGTCCTCGAACCCGGTTTACAAGACTTCAAATCGGCCACTTTAATGTCCTCGACCCCGGTTTACAGCACTTCAATTCCGCAACTTTAATGTCCTCGACCCTGGTTTACAGGACTTCAAATCGGCCACTTTAATGTCCTCGACACCGGTTTACAGCACTTCAAATCCGCCACTTTAGTGTCCTCGACCCCGGTTTACAGGACTTCAAATCGGCCACTTTAAGGTCCTTGAACCCGGTTTACAAGACTTCAAATCGGCCACTTTAATGTCCTCGACCCCGGTTTACAGCACTTCAATTCCGCCACTTTAATGTCCTCGACCCTGGTTTACAGGACTTCAAATCGGCCACTTTGATGTCCTCGACCCCGGTTTACAGCACTTCAAATCCGCCACTTTAGTGTCCTCGACCCCGGTTCACAGGACTTCAAATCCGCCCCTTTAATGTCCTCGACCCCGGTTTAAAGGACTTCAAATCGGCCACTTCAATGTCCTCGACCCCGGTTTACAGCACTTCAAATGCGCCACTTTAGTGTCCTCGACCCCGGTTTACAGGACTTCAAATCGGCCACTTTAAGGTCCTTGAACCCGGTTCACAGGACTTCAAATCCGCCACTTTAATTTCCTCGACCCCGGTTTACAGGACTTAAAATCCGCCACTTTAATGTCCTCGAACCCGGTTTACAAGACTTCAAATCGGCCACTTTAATATCCTCGACCCCGGTTTACAGCACTTCAAATCGGCCACTTTAATGTCCTCGACCCCGGTTTACAGCACTTCAATTCCGCAACTTTAATGTCCTCGACCCTGGTTTACAGGACTTCAAATCGGCCACTTTAATGTCCTCGACACCGGTTTACAGCACTTCAAATCCGCCACTTTAGTGTCCTCGACCCCGGTTTACAGGACTTCAAATCGGCCACTTTAAGGTCCTTGAACCCGGTTTACAAGACTTCAAATCGGCCACTTTAATGTCCTCGACCCCGGTTTACAGCACTTCAATTCCGCCACTTTAATGTCCTCGACCCTGGTTTACAGGACTTCAAATCGGCCACTTTGATGTCCTCGACCCCGGTTTACAGCACTTCAAATCCGCCACTTTAGTGTCCTCGACCCCGGTTCACAGGACTTCAAATCCGCCCCTTTAATGTCCTCGACCCCGGTTTAAAGGACTTCAAATCGGCCACTTCAATGTCCTCGACCCCGGTTTACAGCACTTCAAATCCGCCACTTTAGTGTCCTCGACCCCGGTTTACAGGACTTCAAATCGGCCACTTTAATGTCCTCGACCCCAGTTTACAGGATTTCAAATCCGCCACTTTAATGTCCTAGACCCCGGTTTACAGGACTTCAAATCCGCCACTTTAATGTCCTCGAACCCGGTTTACAAGACTTCAAATCGGCCACTTTAATGTCCTCGACCCCGGTTTACAGCACTTCAATTCCGCAACTTTAATGTCCTCGACCCTGGTTTACAGGACTTCAAATCGGCCACTTTAATGTCCTCGACACCGGTTTACAGCACTTCAAATCCGCCACTTTAGTGTCCTCGACCCCGGTTTACAGGACTTCAAATCGGCCACTTTAAGGTCCTTGAACCCGGTTTACAAGACTTCAAATCGGCCACTTTAATGTCCTCGACCCCGGTTTACAGCACTTCAATTCCGCCACTTTAATGTCCTCGACCCTGGTTTACAGGACTTCAAATCGGCCACTTTGATGTCCTCGACCCCGGTTTACAGCACTTCAAATCCGCCACTTTAGTGTCCTCGACCCCGGTTCACAGGACTTCAAATCCGCCCCTTTAATGTCCTCGACCCCGGTTTAAAGGACTTCAAATCGGCCACTTCAATGTCCTCGACCCCGGTTTACAGCACTTCAAATCCGCCACTTTAGTGTCCTCGACCCCGGTTTACAGGACTTCAAATCGGCCACTTTAAGGTCCTTGAACCCGGTTCACAGGACTTCAAATCCGCCACTTTAATTTCCTCGACCCCGGTTTACAGGACTTAAAATCCGCCACTTTAATGTCCTCGAACCCGGTTTACAAGACTTCAAATCGGCCACTTTAATATCCTCGACCCCGGTTTACAGCACTTCAAATCGGCCACTTTAATGTCCTAGACCCCGGTTTACAGGACTTCAAAACCCTCCACTTTAATGTCCTCGACCCCGGTTTACAAGACTTCAAATCGGCCACTTTAATGTCCTCGACCCCGGTTTACAGCACTTCAATTCCGCCACTTTAATGTCCTCGACCCTGGTTTACAGGACTTCAAATCGGCCACTTTAATGTCCTAGACCCCGGTTCACAGGACTTCAAATCCGCCCCTTTTATGTCTTCGACCCCGGTTTAAAGGACTTCAAATCGGCCACTTCAATGTCCTCGACCCCGGTTTACAGCACTTCAAATCCACCACTTTAGTGTCCTCGACCCCGGTTTACAGGACTTCAAATCGGCCACTTTAAGGTCCTTGAACCCGGTTTACAGGACTTCAAATTCGCCACTTTAATTTCCTCGACCCCGGTTCACAGGACTTAAAATCCGCCACTTTAATGTCCTCGAACCCGATTTACAAGACTTCAAATCGGCCACTTTAATATCCTCGACCCCGGTTTACAGCACTTCAAATCGGCCACTTCAATGTCCTCGACCCCGGTTTACAGCACTTCAAATCCACCACTTTAGTGTCCTCGACCCCGGTTTACAGGACTTCAAATCGGCCACTTTAAGGTCCTTGAACCCGGTTCACAGGACTTCAAATCCGCCACTTTAATTTCCTCGACCCCGGTTAACAGGACTTAAAATCCGCCACTTTAATGTCCTCGAACCCGGTTTACAAGACTTCAAATCGGCCACTTTAATATCCTCGACCCCGGTTTACAGCACTTCAAATCGGCCACTTTAATGTCCTAGACCCCGGTTTACAGGACTTCAAAACCCTCCACTTTAATGTCCTCGACCCCGGTTTACAAGACTTCAAATCGGCCACTTTAATGTCCTCGACCCCGGTTTACAGCACTTCAATTCCGCCACTTTAATGTCCTCGACCCTGGTTTACAGGACTTCAAATCGGCAACTTTAATTTCCTCGAACCCGGTTTACAAGACTTCAAATCGGCCACTTTAATGTCCTCGACCCCGGTTTACAGCACTTCAATTCCCCCACTTTAATGTCCTCGACCCTGGTTTACAGGACTTCAAATCGGCCACTTTAATGTGCTCGACCCCGGTTTACAGCACTTCAAATCCGCCACTTTAGTGTCCTCGACCCCGATTCACAGGACTTCAAATCCGCCCCTTTAATGTCCTCGACCCCGGTTTAAAGGACTTCAAATCGGCCACTTCAATGTCCTCGACCCCGGTTTACAGCACTTCAAATCAGCCACTTTAGTGTCCTCGACCCCGGTTTACAGGACTTCAAATCGGCCACTTTAAGGTCCTTGAACCCGGTTCACAGGACTTCAAATCCGCCACTTTAATTTCCTCGACCCCGGTTTACAGGACTTAAAATCCGCCACTTTAATGTCCTCGAACCCGGTTTACAAGACTTCAAATCGGCCACTTTAATGTCCTCGACCCCGGTTTACAGCACTTCAAATCGGCCACTTTAATGTCCTAGACCCCGGTTTACAGGACTTCAAAACCCTCCACTTTAATGTCCTCGACCCCGGTTTACAAGACTTCAAATCGGCCACTTAAATGTCCTCGACCCCGGTTTACAGCACTTCAATTCCGCCACTTTAATGTCCTCGACCCTGGTTTACAGGACTTCAAATCGGCCACTTTAATGTCCTAGACCCCGGTTCACAGGACTTCAAATCCGCCCCTTTTATGTCCTCGACCCCGGTTTAAAGGACTTCAAATCGGCCACTTCAATGTCCTCGACCCCGGTTTACAGCACTTCAAATCCACCACTTTAGTGTCCTCGACCCCGGTTTACAGGACTTCAAATCGGCTAAGGTCCTTGAACCCGGTTTACAGGACTTCAAATCCGCCACTTTAATTTCCTCGACCCCGGTTTACAGGACTTCAAATCCGCCACTTTAATGTCCTCGAACCCGGTTTACAAGACTTCAAATCGGCCACTTTAATATCCTCGACCCCGGTTTACAGCACTTCAAATCGGCCACTTTAATGTCCTAGACCCCGGTTTACAGGACTTCAAAACCCTCCACTTTAGTGTCCTCGACCCCGGTTTACAGGACTTCAAATCGGCCACTTTAAGGTCCTTGAACCCGGTTCACAGGACTTCAAATCCGCCACTTTAATTTCCTCGACCCCGGTTTACAGGACTTCAAATCGGCCACTTTAATGTCCTAGACCCCGATTTACAGGACTTCAAATCGGCCACTTTAAGGTCCTTGAACCCCGTTCACAGGACTTCAAATCCGCCACTTTAATTTCCTCGACCCCAGTTTACAGGACTTAAAATCCGCCACTTTAATGTCCTCGAACCCGGTTTACAAGACTTCAAATCGGCCACTTTAATATCCTCGACCCCGGTTTACAGCACTTCAAATCGGCCACTTTAATGTCCTAGATCCCGGTTTACAGGACTTCAAAACCCTCCACTTTAGTGTCCTCGACCCCGGTTTACAGGACTTCAAATCGGCCACTTTAATTTCCTCGAACCCGGTTTACAAGACTTCAAATCGGCCACTTTAATATCCTCGACCCCGGTTTACAGGACTTCAAATCGGCCACTTTAATGTCCTAGACCCCGGTTTACAGGACTTCAAATCGGCCACTTCAAGGTCCTTGAACCCCGTTCACAGGACTTCAAATCCGCCACTTTAATGTCCTCGACCCCGGTTTACAGCACTTCAATTCCGCCACTTTAATGTCCTCGACCCTGGTTTACAGGACTTCAAATCGGCCACTTTAATGTCCTAGACCCCGGTTCACAGGACTTCAAATCCGCCCCTTTTATGTCCTCGACCCCGGTTTAAAGGACTTCAAATCGGCCACTTCAATGTCCTCGACCCCGGTTTACAGCACTTCAAATCCACCACTTTAGTGTCCTCGACCCCGGTTTACAGGACTTCAAATCGGCCACTTTAAGGTCCTTGAACCCGGTTTACAGGACTTCAAATTCGCCACTTTAATTTCCTCGACCCCGGTTCACAGGACTTAAAATCCGCCACTTTAATGTCCTCGAACCCGGTTTACAAGACTTCAAATCGGCCACTTTAATATCCTCGACCCCGGTTTACAGCACTTCAAATCGGCCACTTTAATGTCCTAGACCCTGGTTTACAGGACTTCAAAACCCTCCACTTTAGTGTCCTCGACCCCGGTTTACAGGACTTCAAATCGGCCACTTTAATGTCCTCGACCCCGGTTTACAAGACTTCAAATCGGCCACTTTAATATCCTCGACCCCGGTTTACAGGACTTCAAATCGGCCACTTTAATGTCCTCGACCCCGGTTTACAGGACTTCAAATCGGCCACTTTAATATCCTCGACCCCGGTTTACAGGACTTCAAATCGGCCACTTTAATGTCCTAGACCCTGGTTTACAGGACTTCAAAACCCTCCACTTTAGTGTCCTCGACCCCGGTTTACAGGACTTCAAATCGGCCACTTTAATGTCCTCGACCCCGGTTTACAAGACTTCAAATCGGCCACTTTAATATCCTCGACCCCGGTTTACAGGACTTCAAATCGGCCACTTTAATGTCCTCGACCCCGGTTTACAGGACTTCAAATCGGCCACTTTAATATCCTCGACCCCGGTTTACAGGACTTCAAATCGGCCACTTTAATATCCTCGACCCCGGTTTACAGGACTTCAAATCGGCCACTTTAATATCCTCGACCCCGGTTTACAGGACTTCAAATCGGCCACTTTAATGTCCTCGACCCCGGTTTACACGGGCGCTGATAACCTTTTCTACGACGAAACGGATAATTCAGTCTACACCGGGGCGCATCCTATCATTCACAAGGTTTTTCCTCCGATATGTAAAATGAATTACACATTCATACGTCCTTTAAAAAAAAGGTAATGCGTTCTTTCTCAAGAGAAAATATTGTACTATCCAGACTGTCCGTTTCTTCTAGGCAAGTAATATACAAATTTGCATAGACGTGAAATTCAACAGAACAAAAGGGTGAGTGTAATGAAATTTCCGTTTTTCATTGAACGCTTTACAGTTTCTACTCGCTTAAATGATTCAACTCATAAATGAACGGTTAATCAAATTTATAGAAAGATAAATTGTAACAAAAATTTAATAGAAAAGCTTGAAACATTCCTTCTTGTTGAAAACTTAATTCCCCTGATAAACTCAAATATGACTATGTATCTTGTTTCTTATTTTTCTGAGTAATCACCTCATTCTTAACAAGCGATAGAAGAAACAGGTTGCAGAACGAATTTCCTTAATTTTGAGAATATTGTAAATGAATCAATTCTTCAGCATTACTTTCATTTCCTACAAATTTTGCGACGTGAAAATTAAGCTAAAACGTTACGACGAAGATTTTTTTGTTTTCAGTCTTTCGCTCACTTCAATAACTGCTCGGATATGAGCCAATACGCTCCCTCTCAGGTAGTTTTTTTCAACCAAAAGCCATTCTGAAAAAATTGGAACTCACTAGTTTCATTATCAAGGTATTCGAAATTCGTTCATTCTTACGACTCCGCTTTCAAATTTTCAGATTAAATCTGATTGGAAGCGTTATTCTTGAAATAAGTTTGTCTGCGGATATCGATGAAAAGTTGGAATTAGATGGGTCCAAACCTGTTTTCTGGATTACTTTACTGATTGAGCGGTATACTTTACTGATTGGATGATTTGTTAAGGTTCTACGGCTAAAGTACGGGAAAGCAGAAGAGAAGGCGGAGATTACAGAGGTAACCGTTACTTAACTTCCGTCTTTTGTAAACTGTTTTCAGCACGAACTAGATTGGTTTTATTAACTATATCCAGTCCTGTCGAGCGAGCTCCAAGATCCGTTTAAACGGTAAAACTCTCTGTGCGAGAGGTCTGTCGGCAGAGGTTTGTTTGTCTCAGCAAGGAATTTGTTAAAGCCCGAGTTCTGTCTCGGCAATTAGTCTGTCATTGTCACGGTTCTTTCTTAATAATTAGTCTGTCCGAACCATGTCAGAGATTTAAAATAAAAAAAACTTAGCGTAACCCTCAGAATTTTTTCCATTCAATTTCAAGGGAATTTTGTGATATTCATCCAATCCTTCAGTTGTACGTGGACGATGGCCGCCAGGCTTCCGCATCGGCTTCCGCCCTCCGATTCGGCGAGCACCTACTGATCGGAACGGTCTGCCGCTCGCTCGTCCACTGTCACATTACGGATCCGGCTGTTCTGGAATGACTGCTTTCCGCGTCGATTTTCACTTGAGTCGGAGCGAATCTCGGAAAACTTTAGCGAATTCAGCTATTGAGAACGAGATTTTTGGAAAGAATTTAAAACCATTTTATTGAAATTTTGGAGTATTAGTGGTCACATCTATTCCCCGACACTTGAAATGTTATCCAGTTTTCCTGATTTGATATAATACACGATAACTGTAGTACACGAGGTATTTTTTCCGTGCATTTGAAAAATTCACTTCACATTCGAAATTTTCTCGCTTCTCTTCTCAAACCTACCTTTATTTGCTATAAATTTAGGTATGTTTGCTATGAATATATGATATACTTTAATTTTTTCTGTCGGTTATCAAATTCATTTCATTAGTCCAGAATCGAATGTACCATTACCACTACTATTTATTAGCCAACTATTTCATCTTCAAAATTCAGGTTTTTTTTCTTCAGTTCTAACCAATTGGGTATACTACAAGTCTTGTTTGTATTTAGAAAGTTCCTCCTATTCTTCTCTCCAGCTTAAGATTAGGACAACGCTGCATTTGAGCAAAGGCCCTATGGTGTGGCTCAGGCCTTGGCAAACTCCTCATCACTGTCATTAGAACAACAAAAAAAACTATTTCCACTGAAAACACCGTTCTAAACCTATGAACAGAGCACGTTGACAGCTTGCATATCATTAGAAGCAAGTTATTTTTTATTTTTAATTTATATCAAGACCGAATAACTCAAAACTAAACATAAAAAACGGAGGAATGCAAATATTTTTTGCTCAAACTCTTATTGTACTAGATTTGTGTTTCAACTGCCAATTCAATTTACTACATATTTCTTACTCATACCATTTTATCGCTTCTTATAAACATACATATTTTTATCATAAAATGTTTATAATCAAAAATAAATTGAATAGTTTCGCTGTCTACTTTGCGGAACATTCGACCAAGCAAAACTCACAAACACAAATGTAGATCGAGAAAGTTCAATTATAAGACGTACACATACAATTCAAACTAGAGAATTTATTTGAAAAAATAATGTTTTTGTTGTTATATCTTATGTCAATCATACATCGATCGATACAAAAATTAGCACTTTCTGCCTTACTAGCTTATCAAATAGTGTTATATAAAGCTTCTACATTGTTATGTTCTACAATTGCAGTTCCTTAATAGGTAAATTTTCTCAGACTTTCTAAAACTGATGTTAATCATACAAATTTTTGTTCTCGAGTAAAGATTAGTGCGATGCTCGCCTTAGTTCACCACCCGAATAATGGACTCCCAACTACTTGCTGGCCCGTTCACGCTTTTCATCTTCCTTCTCCAACATGGAAAACTTAATTCATGTTCAGTTTTTAAAACTTCAATAATAATTGATCTACGTGAACAAAACAAATATACTTTTAAAATATGTAAAATTCATGATGATTCATTTCTGAAAAAAAGTAAGAAACGCTTCTCTGGTTTTGTTTATAACAGTTACAATGTAATAATGTCTGGATTCGATTCAGAAGAAAAGAAAGAAGAATTTGTTAATTAAGACACACCCGGAATCACAGTGAGAGCATAACTGGAACATTTCAATACGAATGGTTTCGGATTTGAGGCGCAGTGTTAATATGTACAGTACAGTACAGTACACATCTACAAGTACAGTACACAAACACTCAAGAGCAACACCCGCCCGCAGAGGAAGCTGAGCTTGCGGAGGGATTCACTGTCGATTGATCAGCTTCATTCGATCGATTTGGCATCTAAATTTTAACTTTTAATGGAAATAATATTCTTGCAAAAGTATTTTTAAAAATTCAATGAATTTGACCGAATCATCCCTGCCGGTCCTCTATTTCATTGAAATTTTGGAGATGAATGAAATGAAACCAACAGATTTTTTTGAAAAATTAAATGACGAATCCTCTTTTACCCAAACTAAAGGTTGAGACGAGAAGGAATCAATGGTGAATAAAACAACCTGCTGAGAACAACGTTCACGTGAAATTAAAAATTTGACCATTGAACAGACGTATAAATACACCGTATCACTATCATTTATAAATGGCGCATAGATTCTACTTCCAGTGCCAGTCAGAGAAATATCCTCGTTAGTAGTGAGATGTTTTGACAAAAACGGAATAATACGGATTTTAGAAAATAACCAATCATGTCATTCTGGGGCAAAAACTGAACAGAGAGAATAAAAACAAAATCTCGATCGACCGTTTAAGACCTTGGAAACAAGAAATAATGAAGCAAGATATACATTGGTTGAATGAGTATTACTTCTTCTTCTTCTTCTTCCTCGCGCTTGTTCCCGCCTCGCGGCAGGGTACGCGCTCCCCCGAGATGCAGGACAAACCTATCCTGGTAGAACCAGTTGATGCCTGCTAGATCACCGCTAGTGTGAATAGCAGCAGTGGGGAGAGTCAGATTCGTGCATGAGCACTACCAACATTACTAAACCCCCTTGGTTTGGGTGGATCTGTCCGGGGTGGGAGTCGAACTCGGGACTCTTCGCACAATGGTCGAACACACATACCATTATGCCACACCCGGAATGAGTATGACTGACCCAGTTAAACTCGATTTAGAGGGACAGCGGGGGGGGGGCGTATGGAATGAGTATAGCACCCTCTGACCTATTAGAGTCAATCAATTAAAAAAGAAAAAGACGGATGAACCAGCCTCGAAGACATATCAAGTAAACAAACATTGCTTGCACCAACCATCATCACTTTTCAAGTTCCATCACAAAACGAGCCTCTCCCAAAACATATTTCATTTTTTCAGGTATTGAATAACATGCTTCATATTTGTAAATATAAAAGTTCATAAACAAACGAACCTTTTCCAAGATAGCCTCAGCCAACTCATAGAATGCTGTGTCGATGTGAACGTTCGCTTTCGCTGACGTTTCCAAGAAGCGAATGCTGTGATCCGCTGCGATCTGTCACACAATAAACAGCTATTTTGAGGACACGACATTTTTCAACCACATTTTGCATTCGAAAAACTGCCACATGTTGCTTGCAAATTTTACTCTCAAAACTATTGTTTTGATACGCTAAATTTCTGAAAATGTTACTTCCAATTCATACGCTCATTTTAATTGAACCCAAAAAACTTCTAATCGCCTTTTTATTCTTATCATTTTCGATTCTTCAAATTATACTTTTTATCAAACGCCTCTTATTTTTCATGCTTTATATATTATTTTTGGATGAGTCACCAGCCAATAACGAATTCCCTCTGCCCAATACTTTGGAGCCTCTCAATGTCGAATCGATCGCATGGCTTCACTTGATCATTGAACAAGTTTTTTGGCGCCTAAATCGCATTATTCTAGGGTTCTTCTTCTGTTTGGCGGTTTCATATTGATTTTTTGATCTTTTCTAAGTACTTTAGAAAAGATGAAACAAAAACTTTTTGATAAAAAACAAAAAATCATATATACATAAGTTATTGTTATTGAAAATTATTGAGTCTGTACAAGCTATTGAAAAAAGTCTCGCTGTGTATTGTATGTGTGCGACCCTTGTGCGAAGAGTCCCAAATTCGACCCCATCCCGAACAGATCCACCCAAAAGAGTCCCAAATTCGACCCCATCCCGAACAGATCCACCCAAAAGAGTCCCAAATTCGACCCCATCCCGAACAGATCTACCCAAAAGAGTCCCAAATTCGACCCCATCCCGAACAGATCCACCCAAAAGAGTCCCAAATTCGACCCCATCCCGAACAGATCCACCCAAAAGAGTCCCAAATTCGACCCCACCCCGAACAGATCCACCCAAAATAGTCCCAAATTCGACCCCACCCCGAACAGATCCACCCAAAAGAGTCCCAAATTCGACCCCACCCCGAACAGATCCAACCAAAACAAAAGGATTAAGAAATTTTGGTAGTGCTCTTGCACGAATCTGACTCTTCCCACTGCTGCTACAATATAGGTCACCAGTATGTGCTGAAATTTATCTTATCGGGCGGTTGACCGGGCGATCGAGGGGTGAGAAGAGTCATCAACAGAGGGGGGAGAAGAGTCATCAAAAGACTGGGAAGAAGAGTCATCAACAGAGGGGGAAGAAGAGTCATGTTGTTGTTTTTGTCTTGCCCAACGGGTGGATCTTCCTTCGCGAGACACTGGAGGAAGTCCTTGAAGCTCTCGACCCTCCAGCTTTATAAGCCCACACTCTCTCTCTCCTCTTTCTTTTATTTTTTACTTTATTTTTTTATCATCAAGTCATCAAGAAGAGTCATCAACAAACTTTTCTTTCGAAATTAGAGTCAAGGTTCGAGTTTTACATCCAAAATTCCGTAAGCTTACGAAGATTTAGTTGTTTTTTTTTACAAATCAACCAGCGTCTGTTACATTTTTTCCCTGGTAAAAAAGTTCTGAGGGGCTGGACCGGGACAAATTTTACAAGTTTAGTGAGCTATTTGCTACACACACTAGCAGTGACCCAGCGGGCAGCCACTGGTTTTACCAGTGTAGGTCTGTCCCGCATCTCAGGTGAGCGCGTACGCTGCTTCGCGATACAGGGCTGAAGACGAGGAAGATGATTATAATGAACATTCTGAAAATAACCTTCTCGCCCCTTTCACGGGACACGACTCTCCTCTCCGCCATGTCGCATTTGTTGCCCAAAAGCATCTTCACCACGTCTTCTGAGGCGTGCTGAAGAAAGCCCTTTTTCCACAAATAGCAGAAATCTTGAAAAACCAAACCAATAATAAAAAATTAAAGCAATAATAAAGACTCATAAAGGAGATGACTAAAGACTAAAAGAGTAACAGTCAGAGCAAATTACAGAGGAAGAGTAGGAAGAGAGAAAAAAATAGTGAGGGTAAAACAAGAGATAAAAAGAGTGAGATAGGAAGAGAGAGAAAGAAGGGGACATAGATAAGAAGAGATACATGAAAAGAGAGGCGTCAGAAAGGTTACCTCATCAATGTTCCGTAGCCACTTAGCAATGTTATCGAAGCTCTTGGCATTTGTGATATCATAGACGAGCATGATTCCCATTGCTCCTCTGTAGTAGGATGTTGTTATGGTGTGGAACCTTTCTTGCCCCGCAGTATCCCTAAAAAACATTATGGATTCATATCAGCACGCTGTTTCTTATAACTCACTAAAAAGTGAGTATATCAAAAACACTGATTATGAAAAAATAGAGAAAAGATAGATCAGCACCTTCCGAAAAATCATTAATATTTCACGGCTTCAATTTTGTTTATGTTGTGCTTTCGAAAACCCTGTAGACTAATAGTTTCTCATGTTGTCTTCGAAAGGTTTCAGAGATTGAAGACTCGATGTATCGAGAGGGCCTTCTTTCTTGAAACCCACAAAACAAGCTAGCATATCAATGGATAATAATAGAAGAATTGCCAACCCTCAAGAGAGAACCGAGAACTTGCAAGGAGAAATAAAGAGTGCCATACTTACAAAATCAATAGTATTATCCTTTTTTTTATGGCGCACTCGCCTTGTGGATTGAAGATGAACCTTGACCTATACCTAGTATATATATTACCCGTATTAAAGATGAACCTTGACCTATACCTAGTATATATATTACCCGTATTAAAGATGAACCTTGACCTATACCTAGTATATATATTACCCGTATTAAAGATGAACCTTGACCTATACCTAGTATATATATTACCCGTATTAAAGATGAACCTTGACCTATACCTAGTATATATATTACCCGTATTAAAGATGAACCTTGACCTATACCTAGTATATATATTACCCGTATTAAAGATGAACCTTGACCTATACCTAGTATATATATTACCCGTATTAAAGATGAACCTTGACCTATACCTAGTATATATATTACCCGTATTAAAGATGAACCTTGACCTATACCTAGTATATATATTACCCGTATTAAAGATGAACCTTGACCTATACCTAGTATATATATTACCCGTATTAAAGATGAACCTTGACCTATACCTAGTATATATATTACCCGTATTAAAGATGAACCTTGACCTATACCTAGTATATATATTACCCGTATTAAAGATGAACCTTGACCTATACCTAGTATATATATTACCCGTATTAAAGATGAACCTTGACCTATACCTAGTATATATATTACCCGTATTAAAGATGAACCTTGACCTATACCTAGTATATATATTACCCGTATTAAAGATGAACCTTGACCTATACCTAGTATATATATTACCCGTATTAAAGATGAACCTTGACCTATACCTAGTATATATATTACCCGTATTAAAGATGAACCTTGACCTATACCTAGTATATATATTACCCGTATTAAAGATGAACCTTGACCTATACCTAGTATATATATTACCCGTATTAAAGATGAACCTTGACCTATACCTAGTATATATATATTACCCGTATTAAAGATGAACCTTGACCTATACCTAGTATATATATTACCCGTATTAAAGATGAACCTTGACCTATACCTAGTATATATATTACCCGTATTAAAGATGAACCTTGACCTATACCTAGTATATATATTACCCGTATTAAAGATGAACCTTGACCTATACCTAGTATATATATTACCCGTATTAAAGATGAACCTTGACCTATACCTAGTATATATATTACCCGTATTAAAGATGAACCTTGACCTATACCTAGTATATATATTACCCGTATTAAAGATGAACCTTGACCTATACCTAGTATATATATTACCCGTATTAAAGATGAACCTTGACCTATACCTAGTATATATATTACCCGTATTAAAGATGAACCTTGACCTATACCTAGTATATATATTACCCGTATTAAAGATGAACCTTGACCTATACCTAGTATATATATTACCCGTATTAAAGATGAACCTTGACCTATACCTAGTATATATATTACCCGTATTAAAGATGAACCTTGACCTATACCTAGTATATATATTACCCGTATTAAAGATGAACCTTGACCTATACCTAGTATATATATTACCCGTATTAAAGATGAACCTTGACCTATACCTAGTATATATATTACCCGTATTAAAGATGAACCTTGACCTATACCTAGTATATATATTACCCGTATTAAAGATGAACCTTGACCTATACCTAGTATATATATTACCCGTATTAAAGATGAACCTTGACCTATACCTAGTATATATATTACCCGTATTAAAGATGAACCTTGACCTATACCTAGTATATATATTACCCGGATTAAAGATGAACCTTGACCTATACCTAGTATATATATTACCCGTATTAAAGATGAACCTTGACCTATACCTAGTATATATATTACCCGTATTAAAGATGAACCTTGACCTATACCTAGTATATATATTACCCGTATTAAAGATGAACCTTGACCTATACCTAGTATATATATTACCCGTATTAAAGATGAACCTTGACCTATACCTAGTATATATATTACCCGTATTAAAGATGAACCTTGACCTATACCTAGTATATATATTACCCGTATTAAAGATGAACCTTGACCTATACCTAGTATATATATTACCCGGATTAAAGATGAACCTTGACCTATACCTAGTATATATATATTACCCGTATTAAAGATGAACCTTGACCTATACCTAGTATATATATTACCCGTATTAAAGATGAACCTTGACCTATACCTAGTATATATATTACCCGGATTAAAGATGAACCTTGACCTATACCTAGTATATATATTACCCGTATTAAAGATGAACCTTGACCTATACCTAGTATATATATTACCCGTATTAAAGATGAACCTTGACCTATACCTAGTATATATATTACCCGTATTAAAGATGAACCTTGACCTATACCTAGTATATATATTACCCGGATTAAAGATGAACCTTGACCTATACCTAGTATATATATTACCCGTATTAAAGATGAACCTTGACCTATACCTAGTATATATATTACCCGGATTAAAGATGAACCTTGACCTATACCTAGTATATATATTACCCGTATTAAAGATGAACCTTGACCTATACCTAGTATATATATTACCCGTATTAAAGATGAACCTTGACCTATACCTAGTATATATATTACCCGTATTAAAGATGAACCTTGACCTATACCTAGTATATATATTACCCGGATTAAAGATGAACCTTGACCTATACCTAGTATATATATTACCCGGATTAAAGATGAACCTTGACCTATACCTAGTATATATATTACCCGTATTAAAGATGAACCTTGACCTATACCTAGTATATATATTACCCGGATTAAAGATGAACCTTGACCTATACCTAGTATATATATTACCCGTATTAAAGATGAACCTTGACCTATACCTAGTATATATATTACCCGTATTAAAGATGAACCTTGACCTATACCTAGTATATATATTACCCGTATTAAAGATGAACCTTGACCTATACCTAGTATATATATTACCCGTATTAAAGATGAACCTTGACCTATACCTAGTATATATATTACCCGTATTAAAGATGAACCTTGACCTATACCTAGTATATATATTACCCGTATTAAAGATGAACCTTGACCTATACCTAGTATATATATTACCCGGATTAAAGATGAACCTTGACCTATACCTAGTATATATATTACCCGTATTAAAGATGAACCTTGACCTATACCTAGTATATATATTACCCGTATTAAAGATGAACCTTGACCTATACCTAGTATATATATTACCCGTATTAAAGATGAACCTTGACCTATACCTAGTATATATATTACCCGGATTAAAGATGAACCTTGACCTATACCTAGTATATATATTACCCGTATTAAAGATGAACCTTGACCTATACCTAGTATATATATTACCCGTATTAAAGATGAACCTTGACCTATACCTAGTATATATATTACCCGTATTAAAGATGAACCTTGACCTATACCTAGTATATATATTACCCGGATTAAAGATGAACCTTGACCTATACCTAGTATATATATTACCCGTATTAAAGATGAACCTTGACCTATACCTAGTATATATATTACCCGGATTAAAGATGAACCTTGACCTATACCTAGTATATATATTACCCGGATTAAAGATGAACCTTGACCTATACCTAGTATATATATTACCCGTATTAAAGATGAACCTTGACCTATACCTAGTATATATATTACCCGTATTAAAGATGAACCTTGACCTATACCTAGTATATATATTACCCGTAACTCAGCCAAAACGGTTCGAATTGAAGCAAAATTAAACATATTTTTTCATACCCAATTGAGCTTTTAACGTAATCGACTTATTGAAAAAATGAAACGATTTTTTAATGAAATTATAGCTCACCAAAGGTTTTTTGCATTTGTTGAAAAGAATTACCGCTCTTCGAGTGGAGGAGTCTAAGATAATCAGAAGCGAACTAGGCAGAGAAAGAAGAGCTCATGATTATTCTAGACTACGCACCTCTCGCGAAACGGTTGTTTTTTTCATAATTCTCAATATTGCTAGTGACCTATGTATGACATCACTCCGAGACATACAGTATCAGGCATAAATTTACTCGGGAGGCACTTTACTTGGGCTCACTTTGTTGTGGGTTCGTAATATGTACTATATAAAGAGTATTATCTCTAATACTTAATACTATTTATCTGTATTTTGACGAACTCAGTCAATCGCATCAAAAATCATATTGTGAGAATTTTTTTTAACGTAATCTCGTTCCTAAGCCGGACGGCCTCGTTATCGTAACCCGTACCTAAGCCTTAACGAGTAAACAGTGAAAATAACTTGAAACAATTGAGACATTTTTTATTAGACCGGATCAAACATCAATTTTGTGGTTAATCGTTCCATACGGCTTCGTTTTGAGCCGTATGGTGTTGTTACTAAGCCCCCCCCCCTCCACAGGCTCTTCAACACACACTTTGTGTCTGAGGAGAGCGCAGTGTGGCCCCGAATTAGAAAGAGAAAACTAATACATACAGAAGACCGCCTAAAAAGAGCGAGGAACATATCTCACCAGCACTTGTCAAATTTTTTCAAAAATTGACAGCAGGGCGTTTCTAACCACCCGCACTTTTTTTTCGAACGCATAGATTTTCAAAATTTCCAAAAGTTCGAAGCCTTTTTCGCAATGAGTTATTAAATTCCCTGAGGTACGAATCGAAATAAAATTTCTGAGGGCATAAATCTGAAAGGTTTCCGGTGTTTTTGGAGAGCGCATAGATTTTTTTCCACCCGCAGTGAAACACCCTGATTAACACTGATCCGGGCGGGGGGCTTAGAATAATGAATCTCTTATTTTACTGCCCTCAAGCTCTCGCTTGCTTATCATTATTCTAAGCCCCCCCCCGCTCAGCCGAGCGGTCTTTTTAAAAAAATTTGACAAGTGAGCTATAAATGAGCGTGAGCAAGGAAGCGGAGCTTTCGCTTGTAAATCTTATGGATGTTTCAAGCTCATAAATATTCTTGCCTACTAACCAGATTTGCAGTTTAATCTTTTTGCCTTTCAGCTCGATTGTCTTGATTTTGAAGTCGATACCTCAAATTGTAAAATTTTAAATATGTGAAATAAATAATTTAAACTTGTAATTTTTTTAAAAAACAATAACTTAAGTATTGATAAAGAAAGTTAAAATTTTTAAAGGTGTTTGGAATTTCCGAATGCAAGCGTACCCCATTTTAAAATACAGAGAACGATATAATTTATTATTTTTTAATGGAAATTGAAATATAAACAAACCTATGGTTGAGATGAAGGTTGTGTTGAAGGCGTCATCGCTGAACCGGTACAAAATACAAGTTTTACCTACTCCAGAATCACCGATGAGCAGTAGTTTGAACAGTAAATCGTACTGACGTCGGGCCATTCTGACAGATTCAGCAGGAAAGCTGAACATTTTCTCTTATGAACTTTTTTCACATACAAGATAGACATCTCGAGACCCGAATGCCACAACATACTGTTCCCCTATGGAAATAGTTTTCTTATTTCCAATTCTCATGATGATTCTCAACCAAGACACAGTCAGATTATCATGAAGAACAGAAAGATAAGAGCAGCGATTGCTGACAAATCAATCACTCTCCGAGCATGTGGCCGCCTTCCATGCCTTCTACTGGAACCGAATTCATCCTTCTCAAGAAACGCGTAATAGTAAACATTTAAATATAATATACGTTTAACTGAAATTTAAAATAAATTAAAGTATTCAAAACGAGGCACATAAAAGGAAGAAAGAGAAATGAAAATTGGGTATTTGTTGGCTTGGAGAGAATACTACAGAAGATGGAGAGGACCTAGAGAAAGAGAAAGTGAGAAAATTAAAAGAAAAGAGAGGGAAGGAATAAGAGAGTAAGAGGTAGAGAAATAAACTAAGAGAGAATTAGAGAAAGGAAGAGAGATTTAGTGACAGAGAGGGAGAGGAAGAATTACAAAGTGAAAATAAGAAAGAGTAGAAGAAAAAGAAGAGAGAGAGAGAGAGAGAGAGGAAGAGAGATCCAACCGAGTTTGAGAGGGAGAGAACTACTACAAAGATAAGAAGATCGATTCGCGTTCTCCAATATGCACAGCATTCCTTCTTTCCCATTCGCACTCATTATCTTCTACCCCCCCCCCTTTCCCAACTTATCACTTCGTTAATCTCTTCGAGAATATCATTACTTTCGCAAAAAAAAAACATAGATAGCACTTTTCCACGCAGAAATCCCGGCATAAAACGACATAAGAAACTTTGCATTAGTCATAGGAATGCAAATAAAGTTGATGATTCATGTACGATTAGATCCTTCTTCGTTTTCTTGTCAACTTCCAATTTCGTAATTTAAAAACTTCTGGAATATTTTACTCTTGAACGATGGTCGGCGGAGGAACAGAATCATCGACAGGGTTCAATGCCTTTGGAAGAGAGCGAGTCTATCACGTGGACGGATGGAATGAATGAGAAAGGGGTTGATTACTCAGAGACAGGTCTTGGAAGGGAGACGAAATCTTCTTGAGAATATTTCCAGGTCTTGGGATGCTCTCAATCTCTGCTTTCCCGTATCTCTCCTCTCTCTTCTCTCTCTCTCTCACTCATTGGCTTGTCCTTCTCTTCTGAAGCCTTCATTCTCTCCCTTCTATGTTCTCTCTAAGATCTTCACTCTCTCTTTATCCTACTTTCTCTCAATACTTTTTTAAACTTTTCTCTTTCTCTGCCTATAAACATTGAATACTATCTTCTTTTTCTCAGTTCTCTTCAGCAAAAAAGTCCACACTACCTTCCTTCAACAGAAAGAACATAAGGTAAGAGTTTTTCTGTGAGTTTTTTTTGTTGAGAAGTATTGGATTCCGTTGCGAAAGGATTCGGACAAATTTGTCACTTTACAAATATACCACTGATTCAGGACCATGAGCAATACATTGGATGGGGGGCATCGAGAGAGGAAACAACAATCCTTCATGTTTCTATTTTAATCCTACACGGAAAGAAAGAAAGAGAGAGAGAAGAGAGAGAAAGAAAACAATAGAGAGCGATAGAGGAAAATGGAGAAAAGGAGTAAGAAAGATGGACAGGGAGTAAGCCGACAATTGGAGAAAAGGCATTCCCCAAAAAAGTCAATGGAGCAAGCCTCAAACAAGGCCTTCGCTTGGTTGGCCACACTTACAAGCCCCGAATTAAGCCAGACAGATGGCACAGAAGAGTGTACAGCACACGCACACAACCTTCATCAAGGGAAGTTTAATCGAGATAAAACTTCAAGAAAGCTTCGGTTGAAAAAACAATCGAAAAAAATCACTTTCTTTTTTTTCAATATTACCAAGTCACCTGCACTCGTCAAAAAAGTGACAACCGTTTCTTTTAACGGGGCCTGGAATAATGAGAGACGAACGAGATGTGAAGCGCAGAGAAGGGATAGAGACTAGATATTGTAAGAAGTAAAGAATGCAACACTCGCTCGAAACTGCAAACATAGCACACAACCATAATCGACCCTCACCACCAGGGTGATTCTTTCACCCACACTGTGGGTGAGAAAAATCTATGCGCTTTCGAAAAAGTCCGGAAAACATTCAAATCTATGCACTCGGAAGAAGAAATTTTCGATTTTTACCTAGGAAAATTCCAAATCTTTGAAAAAAATTCCAAACTCTTTCAAATTCGGAAAATCTATGCGCTCGAGAAAAATTATGCGGGTGGTAAGAAACACCCTGCTCACCGCCCTTCCACACAATGCTATCACTGGAGTAGGACCGACCAATAACTCGAAAGTTCTTTCCGAAATCAACGTCGACCCCTTCGACCTCATATGTTATCAACTCCTTTGACCTAATGTTTCCCCTCACATGGAAGACCCCTTTCCTTAAACCTCACAACGCATTTTCCATGCATATTAAACTCAACTCAAACTCACGCATAGTTCACCAAAGTTCTAGTGTAACTGTTGAAATTTTTTAAAGAACAACCGCTCTTCGAGCGGGGGAGTCTGAAATAATGAGAAGCGTATTTAAGGTATAAAGGGAAAAGGGATAGCTAGTCTTTATTCTAGACTCCATCAATCAAAGAACGGTCGTTTTTCGAAGTTCTTAACAGTCCTGGTGACGTATGTAATCGACACTCCAGTCCACAACCTACGTTCTCATCCTCAACATCAAAAACGGGAGAACAACGGGCCATATGCATGGAGTAATCCCAAAGTATTATGAGCTTGGATTATCAGTTATCCAACTTTATTTCGATATTCCGGTATGTATGGAAGCTATAATACTTTTCACTTAGTTGCTGTAACGTTCCTTTTTGAATGCGCTGTTGAAGAGACAAGATGGTTCCGAACGTTTCGCTTTATCAAAGCATCTTCAGCGAATAGATATCATCCAGGTATGATGATAATTATGAAGGGTAAGAGATGAAAGACCACCGTAGAAGAATAAACAGGCTATCTGGATACACCTCCAATGCGTTTAACTCAGCACCAACTTTACATTGGGATAGTCTGTATATTCTTCTACGGTGGTCTTTCATCTCTTACCCATAATAATTATCATCATACCTGGATGATATCTATTCGCTGAAGATGCTTTGATAAAGCGAAACGTTCGGACCCATCTTGTCTCTTCAACAGCCCATTCAAAAAGGCACGACACAACAACTAAGTGTATCGTCTTCTGGATACTCCTCCAATGCGTTTAACTCAGCATCAACTTTATAATACTTTTGGATTACTAAAAATCCGACGAAATCAGTAAACCAACTCCGGAGGTAGTTTATTGAATAATCTAAAAAGATAATCGACTCAATGAAAAAAGCCAATTATAGTGTTTAGAGTGTATTTAGTATTCGACAATTATAGTGTTTAAAGTGCATTTTGATGCATTTTAGTGTGCATTTCGGGGCTTACGCTTGTCTTTCCGCGTCTTTTTTGACAATAATCCAAGTTTAAGTAATCTGTCATCCATACATAACGATTTCCATTATCCAAAAAACATAACTTTTTTGGATTTTGTAATCCTTGTATTATAGTATTCCAGATTATTCTAATCTGTTTTCCCTGCATACGGCCTCAGATGGAGTAGTTTGAATCATGTCCCATGACATCGAGTATAAAGCGTTTGGATTGAATTGAATTGAACTCGCTCGTATCTCATAATTCTGAAACCATCTCCAATGAGCGACTTTTTTGGCCATTACTAAAGCACGCCGTGCACGCCGCCGTGCACGCCAAATCATTACTAATGCACGTCAACGCGCGGGAAAGAGAGAAAGAGTGTTTGACGCACTATTGTGTTTCACACTATAATTAATTTTCTCCAAAAAAATATGAATTTTCTTCAATAATATCATGCCATATCAAGCAGCATACGTGCGAAAGTTTAATAAACCATTGACGAAGGGCGACGTTTTAAATAAAGCACATGGGGCGGAGTTAAGAAATTTCCCGCGCGTTGGCGTGCATTAGTAATGATTTGACGTGCAGGCGTGCTTTAGTAACGGCCGCTTTTTAAATTATTCTAACTAGTGAAGATGACTTTTGCGAGTACGAAGTCGAAACCACAACGGAGTCGGTTCTTACGGAGGATACGAACACGAGGCAAAGCGCAGTCGAGATACTCAATCTTCTACCGCGCCTTCAATTTAACTATGTTGAAGTAACCGCTAACATCAACTCAGCGCTATACTGGTTGCGTTAGTTGCAATTCGACGTTTATCAGTTATAACAACACTGAAGAGTTTATCAACTAGCTCGCACTAGTGTTAACTACCTTATGAGCACACTAATACGAACTTTTTTATGGAGAAATTAAAGGCGCGGCTGTTCTTCACTTCAATATGGAACGGATACAAATTTGAACATTAGATTTCTTGTTAATAGACCATGTTTACAGTTTGTTAACGCGGTACGTAGTTCAAAAATTGCCAATACTAAAACATTTTAGAAGTTTCTTACAAGCCCAAGCAACACATAGCGAGGACATCGAGAATGATAATCTTCCTTCTCACCAATCTACTCCTAAATTTTTTTTCACAATAAATTTCTCCAGCTCTCCTATGCTTCTTAATCTTCAAATATCTCGGATACTGCCGATCTTTTGTTTACAAAATTGAAAATGCATATGCTCCGTTTGGCCTTTTACGGAAACGTTTTGAATTAATTGAAACGTAGTACGAAAATGACAACCGTTTCTCTCTCGAGTCACGAGATGATATGACACGGATAAGATAAGATCACTAGAATATCAGAAAAAGCAACGAACCAAAAAAAACTATTCGTGTGCGTGTACAGACACTTAAATGCTCCAATGTTTAAGGCTCGAATCCGTTCATTGAGTAAGCACCGAGAAGTAAATTGAACAAACACTTGGAACTGGAACCCATGCTCCCCTTCGTCTCACACTAAACTGCCAACGCAAACAATGAGACAAGCGCGAAAACGCAATCTTATTATGCGGCTTTCTTTCCAATCCACTCTTCTTAATCTACACATTCTCATGATTTATTCATTTAAAAGTATAAATTTTTCTCGCGGGAGAAGATCATCCCGTCGTAGAATTCCGTGCAAAATTCATGAATACGCGACAGTTGCGAGGGGGTAATACGTAAACAAGTAAACATTCTCAGTGAGCATTGAAATAGAGAGAAGCGATGGTGTAGGATTGATGACAAGGGAAGAAGGGGGGGGGTGTTCGATAGAGGGAGGAGAGAGAAAATAGTAGAATCGAAATAGACACATTACATTTTCTTTTCTGCCTTTCTCCTCCCCGCACACTCTCTCTCTCATATCGCCTCTAGCCCACAAGGTCTCAATCGATTACTCTTTCCTTTTCAACTCACTCTTACTAAATCCTGCCATGTCCATTTAGCCGAGGCTATCTCGGATAACCATCCGCTCCGCTAAATTATCTTCCTAATCCTTCTTACTCACATTTATATGATTAAATTTCACTTAAATGTATGATTTATTCAGCCAATTAAGCGTCGAAACACTTTTACAACGCAACTAATGTTCCATAGCTGCAACATTGGTTTCTTGCTTTAATGCGGCACTTTGTAACTTGGGGGGTGCACTTAACTAGGGGGAAGGTCACTTTTCACTGATTTTTTCGCTTAGGCTTTGGTAAAATGTATACTAACGAGGCCGTACGGCTTATGAACGAGGCCGTATAGAACAATTAGCCACAATATTTTAGTTTTATCCAGTCTAAGTAAATCAATTTACCTAGCTGTTTTCAGCTATTGTTGGAATGTTGGAGGTCGATAAGATCTTTATCCATGATATTAATAAAAACTGTAGACGCGGTTAAATGTTAAACAAATGTGAGGTTAACATAAGTTGTTGTAAAACTCTCTAGAATCGTCTGGGATCATTAAACATCATTAAATGATTGTAAATTTTTGAGAAAAAAACATAGCATTACGAGACCCTCTCAATTAGTTTAAAATCGATTAGAAAGAGGATCAGCTTTTTGATTAATTACTGCACGGAAAGTGGATCATCTCTTAGAAGATTGTGAGAATTGCAACAAATCATGTTATACATAGGATGCGTTCAAACAAGTCGAGAATGGGAGGAAAAACTAAAAAGCAGAAAATACAAACTACGGAATAAACAAAAGTAGCTGCAAGTAACAGAGAACAGCTGCAACAAAACAACAACTGAGAGATCGATCTTGTATAGACAACAATCAAAGTCTGAGACCGATCCAAAACCTTCTTATCTCCACGGCGGTCTCGATGGACCTGAGCCCCTTCCCCTCGGCGCTCGATAGTCTTGCGCCGGCTGCCGGCCACCATAACCCGCTCGTTGACTACTGTTGCTGTGGCTACCGTAACCTCCGGTCACTTCTCCTCTATACGGAGCGGCATATGGTGCACTAGCGAGAGAGGGAATTCCAGCCGGTGTCATTCTGTAAATGCCCGGAATCAGGACAAAACATTTTGTTGTTGCTAAGTCCCTGCTCACGCATCAAATACACTCCGCATGATTGACAATGATGCTAAAGAAACTTAGAAATTTCAAACTCAAAGTCAATGAGTGGAATCAAGAAATAGCTCACGAGTCATTACCAGGATGGTTCTTATCACCCGCCAAAGAAGTCTGTAAGTCACAAAACCTGATCATGAGGGAATGGTAGATTCCGGAGACCGACATCATTCGATAAAATGCAGAACAGAGCAATAGTATCTTCATCTTTTTGGATAGCGCATAGATTTGCGCATGAATTTCACCCGCACTGTGAGTTTGAGAAGAAAAATCCCAGTTGTAAACTAAAACTTTATTCTAACGTCTGCCGAAACTGAAGAAGCGAACATTTCAAGAGATGGTTTTTCTTTAGAAACCAAAATCAAACCTGGCATTCCTCAGTGGCTGCGGGGGTTGACCGTATCCAGCGGCAGCTCCTCGATTACCGTATCCAACGCCAGCTCCTCTATTACCGTATCCAACGTCAGCTCCTCTGCTACTATATCTGTCATTACCAGACGAACCCCGCTGATTGGTATACGGTTGTCGATCATCTCTTCCTCCTCCGTAGTTGTTTTGGTATCCATCGTTGCGTCCACGATAGCCTCCTGGAATACGACTGTATTGATTAGCTCAATAAACTTGACCGTATCTGATAAGACTGATCTACACTATAAATTAGAGAGTTTTTAGAGGAAGTAAGAGAGATGAATAGAGAATAAAAAATAAGCAAAAATAGGGAGAAAAGAGTAACATTTATAGCATAGGTAAAATACATATTTCTTGATTTTTCAATAGGTCGATTGCTAGAGTAGGTTATAAAAGTTGTTTCCCTATTAACTTTACAAACCGGTTGCGGCTGAGTTATGGCCAGAGAAACGTTGTATTCATGTGGAGAAATGAAGATTTTTTTCTTCCAATTTAAGCTGTGAAAACTCTTATACATTCATTTTGAGTGAGGGAGAGGGTCGGTAGGTCGGTCGCCAGACAATTTTTTTCGCCAGTTGGCAGTTTACCTATGATTTATACCAAAGAGACAGAAATTTTCAAGTTGAAAGCATTTGATAACATGGTATATGTATATATGTATGTCAAGATCTCTCATCTTGAGCGAACGACAGGCCTCGACAGAGGAAAAGAGAGCGCAAGAGCGTGTGATTTAAAAAGAAGGATGTAGACGAACAGAGCATTTGTATCCCTAGCCTTTTTTGATAGCGCATAGATTTCATCTTGATAGCGCATAGATTTCATCCACAGTGCGAGTTGGAGAAACACACTGGTCGATAATCACTGCCATGAAGAAAATTTACCAAATTTAACATAAAAATACAATTTGAAAAACTTACCAGATCGCTCTCGCTCCCAACTTTGTTGTGGAACAGAGCCTCGATTCGCGCTGCCTGTCGAGATAAAAACCCATTATACTCAATTGAGATGTTGAAAAACCTAACTTTGATCAATGATTTTATGCGTTCCGTCACATTACCTTCGATTAGTGTTTTCGTTCACATTGGCCTACCAATAAGCACCTTTCAAAGAGGGCCTATAGACTGACAGAAAATGGTATTGAATCGAAGGAGTGAAAAGCGAAAGAAAGCCTCCTAACCTCCCCCCATGCCAACTTCATGACGAATGAAACGATGGCCAGAAGGTGCCAGACTGGCTCTCTCTGTGTTGCGGCTGAACCCAATCTGTGGTCGGTAATCTCCTTGCTGCAAAACGACTATTGGGTTATCTGACAAAGTAATATCTGACAAACTTCCAGAAAACTGTTTAATAATTGTTAACTTTCCAAAACCCTTTCTATAATACCCTTTAATACATTAGACTAATCAATAACAACTTGCTCGATGTTGTCCGACGACTCAATCCTCTCAACTGCTTCAGTATACCAGTTTTAGAAAATGATTTCTTATACCCGTGCTAACCCTTCTGGTATTCCAATCTCCTGGTTTTAGGGTGGCCGGAACTGGGGAGGCGTTCTCGAGCTTCTTCGCAGGAAAGACGAATCCCTTGGGGAAGGGCGGGTCCTTGTAGATGGTCATGATGGCTCCGTTTCGCTGGAACGTCCTCATCTCTTTTTTTCATTCAATCAAGCAAGAACATTAACAAAACAAAAAACCATTCAATCAAGCAAGAACATTAACAAAAAATTTCTTTTGCTTCTGAAACAACCAATTTTATACGGAAAAAATTTACAAATGTATTGTTCATAACATAACAGACTCTCGACACACTTTGAATCAAGGTGTTCCCTAATCTACACTGCGGGTGGAATATATTCCGCAAATAAGGTGGTTATCCAAATATATTCCGCAAATAAGGTGGTTATCCAAATATATTCCGCAAATAAGGTGGTTATCCAAATATATTCCGCAAATAAGGTGGTTATCCAAATATATTCCGCAAAGAAGGTGGTTATCCAAATATATTCCGCAAATAAGGTGGTTATCCAAATATATTCCGCAAATAAGGTGGTTATCCAAATATATTCCGCAAAGAAGGTGGTTATCCAAATATATTCCGCAAATAAGGTGGTTATCCAAATATATTCCGCAAAGAAGGCTGTTATCCAAATATATTCCGCAAAGAAGGCGGTTATCCAAATATTTTCCGCAAATAAGGTGGTTATCCAAATACATTCCGCAAATAAGGTGGTTATCCAAAAAAGTCATGTCAAGTATTCTTTCTTTGTATGACATTCTCTCTTTTTCATTTTTTGAAGTCGGTTTTTTTAAAATGAAATCTGGATTTTCCCTCATGATTCAATTTTTTCGATCTACACGCTATGCTTGCATGGTTCAAGATGTAAACTGAAAGAATTCGAACCTATAATTAATGGTTATTCACAAGTTCGCAACTAGAAACATGCAGAAAACCTTTCCCGGGAAACATTTTTGGGGAAATACAACTTTCAAACTATTCAGGCGAACTTTCTATTCGAAAAAAACTTTTTTTAATGTCAAAAAAAGTCGGTACATACATACCAATTTTCGAACAAAAGGAAACACATTTTTCTCCATAATTTCAGTCGGTAAATGGTACTTGCCTACGGCCTACGATGAATAACTTCCATACAAAAGGTCTGCTAGAAAAATGCAGAAACGACTTTTTTTGAACGGGGAAGTCTCAAGTAATGAGAAGATTTCGACACTTTGCCCTTAACCTCAAGCTCGATCATCATTCCAGACTTCTTGCTAAAAAAGCGGTTGTTTTTTCCTTCAAATTTAAAATTTCACGCTAACGAAGCTTTACGGCCTCGTTAGCGTGAACTTAAGCTTTAGCGGAAATTCCAATGAAAAAACACTAAGGTTGAGCTGTGAGCGGGAATCTCATTGAAAAAAAATTATGGGAATACGTTGATTGCGAAATTTTTGGGTGCGAATTTCATGGTACCCATGGTTGAGCTACGATACCCACCTTCAGCGTGGGACACTCGTCACTTTTCACTGGGGAGACGAATTCCTCTTCTGGCTGAATCGCCGTCTCGTCTGCCTGCACCGCGCCCGCCATCCCGTATGTGAAATTGGCATCCAGGATGACCATCTCCTCTTCTAAAAGGCACCCATTCATTGAAAAAATATTGCTTAAAGATATCTTTCTGGCATTATCCACAAAATTCTTAGACATTGACTGATTGGTTTTTTTCATTGTTATCTTCTAAATACTTTTGAAAACTATCTTTTAAAAAGTGAGCTCTTTCCCTATTTTCACGCGAAGCTTTTTAAAACATCGCGCGGGAATAATGAAAATTCAGGGATATGAGAAAGGGTTTGAAGGGCAGAAGAGAGCAGAGAAAGCAGAGAAAGGGGGGAAATATCAACGAGAGCAGAGAAAGCAGAGAAAGGGGGGAAATATCAACGAGAGCAGAGAAAGCAGAGAAAGGGGGGAAATATCAACGAGAGCAGAGAAAGCAGAGAAAGGGGGGAAATATCAACGAGAGTAACTTCACAGGGACTCTATACTCACAATTGAAGAATGTAAAGAGTTTTTACGTAGCAGAAGCCCAGAAAGACGAGAAAAAAACTATATTGAATGAATCAAGCATCTAAAAAAAAACATACTATTAGCTCCGGCGGCGTACAGCTCCGAGATGAACTTGAAGGCGGGATGGTGACAACCAATGAAAAGTCGGTCCGGGCCCGTGGAATTGCGGACTTTCTCTTCTTCCGTCAGATTAGGGTAGACCTTAATTGGATCGAATTACTCTTATATATCATTCTCCTTGAATTCATCATAAATTCCTTTTCTCAAGTACATCTTTTTTAAATTCAGTTTCTGTCATTGTATTGCAAGCTCTCGCTCTCTATCTTTGTAGCATACAGTATCTAAGAGATAAGTCTTTTCGATCTACAGACTCACATAAGATTGGTGAAAAACATTCTACATCGTTAAAAAGACGCTGGAATTTGACATAAGGGAGCGATAAAGGGAGAAAACACGCATGAGAAAGAGAGGAAAAATCAGAGATGTGAACCTCCTGGAGTGTTTCGAGGAGTCTTTTCTCGTGTACGAATGGGAGGAGAGCGACACCCTGCCAAGCAAACTTCTTCCCGTTCAAATCGATACGGAAGTCAATGGGGTAGAAGTCAATCACGGGCGATGACGGAGAAGTCATCAGGGTTTGCCATGACTCTGGCAGATGTTGTCTGCAATACTCTCATGACTTTCTCCCTATACCGTGACTTCATTCATGACTCCATGTTGTTGTTGTTTGCCCATAGGCTCTGTCGAGGGGAGTCCTTTGGGATAGGTTCGTGAGGATCCTTCATGACTTCTTATTCACATCCAATCACGACTTTAAAAAACAAATAAAACTCACTGTAAGATGAGATATTGTCGTTCTATATTATACATCACTTCCCTATCTATTATCGACCTCCAATGAATCACGCAGGAGGAGGAGATTTGGAAGCCCCACCAATATGACGACTATATTATCCGGGATATTGGGCGGAGCAAGGAGAAGGGAGGAATCGGACCCAACTCTGCAAGGTCCTCAAGACCTTGCTTTTTATTTCTGATGTGACCTTTTCGTGTTGTTCCACTATCTTTTTGTTGAAATGATTTTTTTGTTTCGCTTTCTTTTTCATAAAATTTTTTCTTTCGTACAATTTCCGCTTTCATTTTTGGGTTTTCAATTTTCGCTTTCAACACAACCATGGGGCAAAATCACGCGTTCCCTCCCTTCTCTTCTTGACAATTGTTTGTAACTCGTAGAAAAGAAGCCAAAAGAACAAAAAACCGGTTGTACATTTCTTCGTTGTACATTTATTTTCAGTTTGGAAAACAATGATAATAATAATACCTCTTATAATAATGATAATCACATCAACAATAAGAATAAAGATATTAGAAAACAACCAGAAGAGTAAGACCAACTTGGAAGCTGCAGGAAATACACTCATAAGCTGCTCCAATGGCTTGAATGGCTTCGTGTTCTCATCAAAGTCGGGGACAAACTCCGAGGCAGAAATGAAGTCCGAAGCGAACGGCGCGTAGTGGTAGGGGAAGTACCAATCCCAGCTGACGCAACCCTGAGCAAACACTTCACAAATGCTCAAATGAAAATAACGCTTTTCTATCTCTTCGTAACTATACGAGTTTCACAAACTTTAGGGTTTTTCCTCGCTAATACTGCCCTTTTTAATACTGCCCTTTTAAGGGTTTTTTTCCACATCCAACGAATTCTCAGAAAAACAGTCTCAAAATTTTCCAGAAAAATTATCTCTATGTATATGTATATGTACAAAGTAAACCTGGGATTTAAGGTAAACACGAAAGGTTGAGTAACTGATATTGATAGAATTGTTGATACAGATCCCTGCTCATTGAAAAAAAAATCTTAACGTCTTCCGGGGGAAAGTCTCTGCTTCTAAACAAGAGTGATTAATCATGTTCAGCTTCTCATCAGGTCCCTCTCAACACTCTTGGCACGAAAGTCATGATTTTTCTGTTCTCCAACCTGGTAGTAGTACTGTAGCACCCAGCAAAGGCCGCGGACGTAAGCCCATGCTACTTCTTTCTTGAAGTCCTTGTCTTCCTCACTAATCATGAACTTGCTGCGGTAGTAACGCTCCTTGAAAGAAAACAAAATAGAACATAACCATTATCATAAACTCTTGTTACAGTAGGGATTTGATCATAAGCTCTCAATACAATAGGGGTTTGTTACAGTATGCGATTATACGGTAATTCTTAGCCAAAAGTAAAGCTAACCTTCCATCCGATTTCATGAAGACGCACTTCGTCGACTGCTTCTTTCTCTTCTTCCGAATCGTTCATGAGAGAGTCCATTCGCTCCTGCAAAAGGGGTTCCTTCACCACTTCAGGATGATCTAGACACTCGGTCACCACTTCAGGATGATCTAGACACTCGGTCACCACTTCAGGATGATCTAGACACTCGGTCACCACTTCAGGATGATCTAGACACTCGGTCACCACTTCAGGATGATCTAGACACTCGGTCACCACTTCAGGATGATCTAGACACTCGGTCACCACTTCAGGATGATCTACACACTCGGTCACCACTTCAGGATGATCTACACACTCGGTCACCACTTCAGGATGATCTACACACTCGGTCACCACTTCAGGATGATCTACACACTCGGTCACCACTTCACGATGATCTACACACTCGGTCACCACTTCACGATGATCTACACACTCGGTCACCACTTCACGATGATCTACACACTCGGTCACCACTTCAGGATGATCTACACACTCGGTCACCACTTCAGGATGATCTACACACTCGGTCACCACTTCAGGATGATCTACACACTCGGTCACCACTTCAGGATGATCTACACACTCGGTCACCACTTCAGGATGATCTACACACTCGGTCACCACTTCAGGATGATCTACACACTCGGTCACCACTTCAGGATGATCTACACACTCGGTCACCACTTCAGGATGATCTACACACTCGGTCACCACTTCAGGATGATCTACACACTCGGTCACCACTTCAGGATGATCTACACACTCGGTCACCACTTCAGGATGATCTACACACTCGGTCACCACTTCAGGATGATCTACACACTCGGTCACCACTTCAGGATGATCTACACACTCGGTCACCACTTCAGGATGATCTACACACTCGGTCACCACTTCAGGATGATCTACACACTCGGTCACCAGTTTTTAAGGAAATCTGTCGTCATTAACCGCACTGTGAGTGAAATTTATGCACTCTACAAAACATGGTTGATCACTCCCCCGTCCCCAGTTTAATAAGTTTTTCTAATCCGCACTGCAAAAACGTATGCGCAAATCTATGAGCTGTCTAAAAAAAAGTTTTTTTAAAAGTATGTCTAAAAAGTGTCTAAAAACGCTGCCTAAAAACTCAGTTTTACGAAGTATGCGTTCTCATTTTTTACACACATTCTCGGTATTTTTCCTAAGTATGTCGTTCCCTACCGATTAGTCTTTCTTATCTACAGAATTTTCAGGCGGGTAGTAAGAACCAGAACCCTGCCGAACTTACCGTTCTCTCTTTCTCATTGATTTTCTTGTAAGATAGTTAAAAACAGTCCATGATATATATTGGATAGTATAGTTCGTCAAAGGAGGGCGATGCCGGACTGGCCTGGGCATGCCACCGGATAAAACATCAGCCGATATTCCCCTATACTTTGTAATGGCGAGTCGAAGCGCCAGTAAAATAACCTCTTGCCCTTCTCCGGTTAACGAATGGGTCTCGCGAAGAGGATCGCCGACTGCGGTGCGAGTGTAGACGGAGAAAATTTCTCCGGACTCAAAAGGATCCTCACCAAACTATCCCAAAGGACTCCCCTCGACAGGACCTATGGGCAAATCACAATCACAACAACAACAACATATTTTTCTGCAAAAAAAGAACAGTTAGTTTTTTCAACGCCCTACTGTCAAGTAAGTGAGGATGTGCTATACTATTTGTTAATAAATCAACTGTTCTTGTTCTTTTCACCCTTTTACCCGCTTTCTCATTTTTCATCGTGTTGCTATTTCAACATTGGTATATTTTTTTCACCCATTCCTTCAGGATTGGTCGAATAACCCAGGAGAATCTGAAGTAAACCGACTTGGTTTTTCCGCTTGGGAGCCTTCTCGCTGCCCTCATCTCTGCCCTTCATCATGACCTTCAGTCTCTTAGCAGCTGCTTCATTCTCCGCAAAGTTTATCGCCTGATAAATTCAATTCTTAGCTCATCGATTGGGAAAATGGATGCCACGTAGCTAGAAATTGTGATACGAAACTTCTTGCTACATTTGTGAGGCCTTTTTTTCGAAAAAATATGTATCCTATAACTTGTTACCCTTCTCATTTCTTATTTTACAAATTTTCTTCTTGATAGTTTATACAAAACCGAAATGTTTGACTAAGTGAAATTTAACTAAAGACGTGCTGGTATAATTCAAGATAAATAAAGAGTAATCCAAGCATCATCAGCTTCTACTGTTTTTTTTTGTACATCATCTCGGGTTTCGGTGTCCAACTTGGGACCATTTGCACCATAGTCAGGAACAATAATATTATGCCTTATCACTTGCACCATACTCAGGAACAATAATATTATGCATGATTTTCAAAGGAACTACTTTCTTTTTCGAAGCTAGGCCACACCCACCTCCATGCGAGCATCTCTCGCCATTTCTCTCGTTTGCTCTCCACTTAAGTGTTCGGGACGCGCCTTGGGCTCCAAGATGCTTCCTCGGCCGGGTGTGAACGAAGGCCTTCAATATTACGAGTTGTTTTTCATTTCGAAAAATTTTTTTTCTGGTTTCATAAAATTTTGCTGCTTCCAAACGAATTCTGGGAGAATATTCTAAGTCGTTAGCTTGGAATTTTTTAATAATGAAAGGATAATATGTGCTAATGATTTTTTTTGCCAATTAAACGTAAGCTTATCCTCAAACGACCAAACGTTAGTGGTCTGAAGCAAAAGGTAAATTAAGATGACCAAGATTATTAAAAAAGTTTGCCTTGTAAGACCTATCTGGATTTCAGTATACAGGAGTCTTGCCAAGGTCAGACAGAAGGCGTCTTAAAAGGCGGGTACAAATCTCCATATAATCTGCTTCAGTAGAAAGTTAAAAATAGGCTATGCCTTCAAATTTAGGCAATTCTCCATATTTCATCGCAATACTGCTAGCGGTTGAGTCCCATCTCTGACATTATATGCAGATACAATATCTAGACTCATTTTTCTTACTACTGAGGCCTTACCGTACCTCTGAAGATACTGTAGTCTTACGTACCTCTGTGGATACTTTACCGTACGTCTGAGAATACTCTATGAGCAGATACAGTATCCAGACTCCCTTTACCGTACCTCTGAGGCCTCGGTCCGCCTCCCTCACCACGGGCTTTCTTCGCTGCGTTTTGCTCCTTCCAACGCTCTTCTCGTTGCTACAAAACAAACAAATGTTTCCTCTAGACTGTTTACAAACATGGATTTCATCATGCGTCCGAAAAAATTTCAGAACTTTGCCGAAAAAAACATTTGTCTGATAAGAGACCCATTTGTGGCCTTTCACCTTCGATGGTGCTACAGCCCACAAGTTCACACCAGTGTGTTTCTTAGCACCCGCAGAACTTTTTTCGAGCGCGAAGATTTTTAAAAATTTTACAGTTCAATGTTTAATTTTTCCAATGATTTGGACTTTCCCTACGGAAAATCCGAGAAAAAATTTTTCCAAGCGCATAGATTTCAAAGTTTTTCGGGGTTTTTGGAAAGCGCATAGATTGTTTTTACCCGCAGTGCGGGTCAGAGAAACATCCTGGTTCACACCATCGCAAGGGACCGGTTCATCCTCACCGGTATCGAGCGCGTCCTCAGGTGGCGGATAGAGGGATGCCTCTTTGCACAAGTGCATTGGAGATAGTGGGCTTGCCCGTCGCGGACCAAAATTAGATAGTATAGTTCGTCAAAGGAGGGCGATGCCGGACTGGCCTGGGCATGCCACCGGATAAAACATCAGCCGATACTCCCCTATACTTTGTAATGGCGAGTCGAGGCGCCAGTAAAATAACCTCTTGCGCTTCTCAGGTTAACAAATGGGTCTCGCGAAGAGGATCGCCGACTGCGGTGCGAGTGTAGACGGAGAAAATCTCTCCGGATTCAAAAGGATCCTTACCAACCTATCCCAAAGGACTCCCCTCGACAGGACCTATGGGCAAGACAACAACAACAACCCATTTGTGGCAAGAAAGTTCATCTTATCGAGATAAATTTTCATTTCATTTGAGGGTTTTGTCCTCGAAATGGTAATAGCGACCCGCAGATGTTTGAAACTGAGGACCGTCAACAGCCGGTAAGACTCGACCACATAGCGACCCGCAGATGTTTGAAACTGAGGACCGTCAACAGCCGGTAAGACTCGACCACATAGCGACCCGCAGATGTTTGAAACTGAGGACCGTCAACAGCCGGTAAGACTCGACCACATAGCGACCCGCAGATGTTTGAAACAGAGGACCGTCAACAGCCGGTAAGACTCGACCACATAGCGACCCGCAGATGTTTGAAACTGAGGACCGTCAACAGCCGGTAAGACTCGACCACATAGCGACCCGCAGATGTTTGAAACTGAGGACCGTCAACAGCCGGTAAGACTCGACCACATAGCGACCCGCAGATGTTTGAAACTGAGGACCGTCAACAGCCGGTAAGACTCGACCACATAGCGACCCGCAGATGTTTGAAACTGAGGACCGTCAACAGCCGGTAAGACTCGACCACATAGCGACCCGCAGATGTTTGAAACTGAGGACCGTCAACAGCCGGTAAGACTCGACCACATAGCGACCCGCAGATGTTTGAAACTGAGGACCGTCAACAGCCGGTAAGACTCGACCACATAGCGACCCGCAGATGTTTGAAACTGAGGACCGTCAACAGCCGGTAAGACTCGACCACATAGCGACCCGCAGATGTTTGAAACTGAGGACCGTCAACAGCCGGTAAGACTCGACCACATAGCGACCCGCAGATGTTTGAAACTGAGGACCGTCAACAGCCGGTAAGACTCGACCACATAGCGACCCGCAGATGTTTGAAACTGAGGACCGTCAACAGCCGGTAAGACTCGACCACATAGCGACCCGCAGATGTTTGAAACTGAGGACCGTCAACAGCCGGTAAGACTCGACCACATAGCGACCAGCAGATGTTTGAAACTGAGGACCGTCAACAGCCGGTAAGACTCGACCACATAGCGACCCGCAGATGTTTGAAACTGAGGACCGTCAACAGCCGGTAAGACTCGACCACATAGCGACCCGCAGATGTTTGAAACTGAGGACCGTCAACAGCCGGTAAGACTCGACCACATAGCGACCCGCAGATGTTTGAAACTGAGGACCGTCAACAGCCGGTAAGACTCGACCACATAGCGACCCGCAGATGTTTGAAACTGAGGACCGTCAACAGCCGGTAAGACTCGACCACATAGCGACCCGCAGATGTTTGAAACTGAGGACCGTCAACAGCCGGTAAGACTCGACCACATAGCGACCCGCAGATGTTTGAAACTGAGGACCGTCAACAGCCGGTAAGACTCGACCACATAGCGACCCGCAGATGTTTGAAACTGAGGACCGTCAACAGCCGGTAAGACTCGACCACTTAACTTCCGTTTACGAATAGGAAACCGGAACGTAGTGGCGAAAAAGATTCAAGAGAAAAAAGAAGCGATTATTTCTTTCATAAGTAGTTTTCTCAAAACTTTTCCCCTAGGAGTAAAAAAATTCATATCGATTTTTTATCAACGATTAAATTACTTAGATAATGAGAAAGTAACCTGTCTGTTCCTGAATATCTCATCCTCAACTCGACCCAATCCCATCATGATCATCTCCACTCCACTCATATTCACTTTACCCGCTTCCGTAAGATATCTGCAATAAACTAACCACTCTATGAGGAAATTTTTTTTCAAAAAAATAATTGGCTCATGAAAATATGCAAAATCGAGAGACAGGAAAGGGAGATATGTAGTGGAGCAGAGAAGAAGGAAGGGGGAGAACAGGAGTGAAGGTAACAAAAGAGAGAGCAGTAAAATTCTTTTCTTTCTTTTCTTCATTCTTTTCATTCTTTTCTTCTTTCTTTTCTTAAAATTCATTCTTTTCTTTTTCAAACCCCGGAGATGGTCGGGTCTATCATTTCTTCTTCACACTGACTTCTACTCGTCTCTACTTCATTGAATTACGAGATTTCTCTTCTGTCTTCTTGGGACTCAAGACTTCGTGAATCTCTTCGGTATGAGGTTGAAACGCTAAGTGGTCTACCAAGACTCTTCAGTGCAACGCCACAGTTGCTTATTCCTCTTCCGAAGATTTTCTACTTTTTCACTTTCTCATTGTCAACCATGTTAGCGATGACCCTGAACCAGTTGTCCTTTGGCGATAAAGAATATCAATATCAAAAAGAGATCGGAACGGGAGAGAAAGAGAAAGAGATAGATAGAGAGAGCGAGAGAGACAGAGAGAAAGAGAGAGAGAGAGAGAAAGAAAGAGAGAGAAGAAACAAGACGCCACCCTCGCATGCTGTAGACCATGTCCTTGTAAAGCTTGACAAGTCGATCGATAGCGCCTTCTCTGATTTCCAGAGACGGAAGATGAGGCAGGAAGTCATTGCCAACGAAGAAACACAGGAACACCTGAGAAAGCTCTTTTCATTTACAGACATCAAGGAATGGCTGTGTTTATTGAAACATATCAATGTTTACTAGTGTCAGTTCTATGCGTTTTTGCCTTGGAACCCATGTGTTGTCCCCAGGGGTTAAATAGTGAGCGGATCGGCTTTCGCGGCGGATACATTCATACATAACTGAATCAAAAAAGAATTAGATACCTTCGCAATATTCATTTATAATAAGTTATGTCCACATGTAATACAAATGTAAGAAATCCACATCTCATACAAATGTCAAAGAAGCAATGCAGTATGCAGTTCCAATAAGTAATTTTTTATTTAATTTTTTTCGGCGGATACATGTAAACATCAATTTGTCCGGTCACATTTAACCCCTGGTTGTCCCACATCAGTGAGCTAAATATTCATTGGTCATACATTTTGTGTGTTCTGAAGTCATAAGCACGTACACGCTGTAAACATTTCCGGACCATGACAATTGGCAACATTCGGGAACGGAAAACTATTAACTAAGAAGAGAACTATTCTGCCCAAAAACGGAGTAGTACTCATGTACATACCAATTATGATCAATCGTTCTCAAGAAAAAGGCACTTTTTTCATCATCTCACTCAAAAATGGTACGTGCATGCGTGCCACTTTTGAGTTAGATGATGAAAAAATCAATAGGTATGTATGAGTTTTGTGTCTGACCCAATCGTCGATTACTCGCTCGAAGTCATACTCGAAGGGGAGGTTGGGCATCACTAGCTCCTTCTCTAGATACTCACGCAACACCGGAATGCGCAAGAAGATGAAGTTCTTCTCCTTCTGGAGGGGCGTCGCTGCATCTGCGCCTTGATCCTCCATCACCAGACTGCAAGACTTGTTTGGGAGCGAAATAGAGAGAGAGAGAGAGAGAGAGAGAGAGAGAGAGAGAGAGAGAGAGAGAGAGAGAGAGAGAGAAGAGAGAGAGAAAGAGAGAGAGTAAGAGAGAGGGGAAAAGAGAGAGAGAGGTAAAATGAGAGAGAGAGAGAGAGAGAGAGAGAGAGAGAAAGAGAGAGGTAAAATGAGAGAGAGAAAGAGAAGGACATAAATAGAAGGTGAATAGAGAACAAGAGAAAAGGGTAACAGCAAGAGAAGGAGAACACTCCAGAGTGAGGGAAAGAAAGGGAGAGAGGGAGAATAAAAGGGAAAGAGAAAGGAAAACAAAAAGAGATAGGTAGGGTTGGAGATAGAGACCAAATAAGAGAGAGAGAGAGAGAGAGAGAGAGAGAGAGAGAGAGAGAGAGAGAGAGAGAGAGAGAGAGAGAGAGCAGAGTAAAGAACTGAATTAAACAACACAAAAAATTTAAAATCCGAGTCAGATACTCTGCTGCCGAAGATAGTATTGTATTATTACATTATTCGGTAGGTTATATGATTGGTAGATTCTTTGGTCGGTAAGATGTACAATACTGTAGAATCGCTCACCCTCTGCATCCTTTCAACTCGTGCCCGTACTGGCCACACAGCTCGCACGGGCGTTCTTGATGCGGCACGAACTCTTCCCTGCAAACAATCGCTTCGGGAGTTGAAGAATTGAGCGGGAAAAGTATTCAGAGCATATTTAAACTACCAAGAAGGAAATTTTCATTTTTATGGCGACCATAGGTAAAATCTGTCTTGAATTTTCAATAGGTCGATCAGTAGAGAAGACTAGAGACTAGACTAGAGAACGTCCACTTCTATCTTGACGGAACCGGTTGATGCACTAGAGTAGACTAGAGAACGTCCACTTCTATCTTGACGGAACCGGTTGAGGCACTAGAGTAGACTAGAGAACGTCCACTTCTATCTTGACGGAACCGGTTGAGGCACTAGAGTAGACTAGAGAACGTCCACTTCTATCTTGACGGAACCGGTTGAGGCACTAGAGTAGACTAGAGACTAGACTAGAGAACGTCCACTTCTATCTTGACGGAACCGGTTGAGGCTGTTTAGAATACATTAACATTCTATTTATGTAGAGGAATGAAAAATGAATTGTTTTCTTTCAATTTTAGCTGAGAAAACTCTGATACATTCATTTCGAGTGAAGAACAGGGTCGTAAGGTCGGTCGCCATAGAATTTTTTTTTGTTGCCAGTTTGCAGTTTACCTGTGATGGCGACCCACTTTAAAAGATCGAACCTCAATAACAAGTACTTTAGAGCTTTTTTTTCGAAGGTTCAATGGAAACCAACTTCATTTACTCTAGGTGAAAAGTTTTATAAGCCGTAAATCAGCTCAAACGGGTTTTGTTAGGTTCATAACCGAGAAAAATCGAACTATTCAAGCGTTGAAGTTGAAAGTTGAGGTCAGTTAAAAATCAAAAAAATATTTAACTTATGCTTCACAGTCTACCTGACGATATTGAAGTTGGTTTCGTGGGTCGCCAGTCCGAGCATGATGAGATCCGCGTCTGCTCCACACAAACAATGCACCGTGTCCGGGTTGTGAGAGGGAGAGCTTCTCTGACGCCTCAACCAGGCCGTTTATTACCGACTGCGAAAGAAGCGTGTAGATCAAAAAGGCTAACCTTGAGGGAATTCAGAGATTGACCGAGAGCTTGGGTAAATAATCAGAGAAAAGGGTACAAATTCTATGTTCGTATGGCAAAGATAATTTCTATAACTAGCCCTTTTTAGACAGCGCATAGATTTAGCCGTTAGAGCGGGTTAAAGGAACACCGTGGCCTCTACTCTCAAACTTCTCGAAGCTTTCACCGGTTCTTACCCAAATTGAAATTCTGCATTATATTCTTATATATTTCAAAATTTGAGACTTACATTCGTTATTGAGACTTACGAGACATTTATTCACTTTATCTCATCTAATCACTTTCTTCGATCTAGTACTCGCATCTAAATTTCCCCCAATTAAGGATGGGTTCAACTTCTTTAGACTGGTATGGGTCACACTTCTACCATAAAATGCCTGACCTGACGTAATCCATGATTTTGTGCTCTCCTTCACCCGGAACATTCGCGTCCGATAGTATCACCTCAAACGGGTACGATTCAGAAAGTTTAATCTATGCTGTAATCAGGGGTTAAATATCTACCGGTCCAGCTATGTTGGCGCATGCGTTTTCGCGCCGAGAGTGCTCTTCTTCTTCCGTTCTACCTTTTCTCTACTCTATTTCTTTTTTACTCTTTTTGCCTTTCCACATCGCTTTTCCAACTCGCTCGGTAGTATAGCTCGTCAAAGGAGGGCGATGCCGGACCGGCCTGGGCATGCCACCGGACAAAACATCAGCCGATACTCCGCTATACTTTTCAATGGCGAGTCGAGGCGCCAGTAAAATAACCTCTTGCCCTTCTCCGGTTAACGAATGGGTCTCGCCAAGAGGATCGCCGACTGCGGTGCGAGTGTAGACGGAGAAAATCTCTTCGGACTCAAAAGGATCCTCACCACCAACCTATCCCAAAAGGACTCCCCTCGACAGGACCTATGGGCAAGACAACAACAACAACAACAACTCGCTCGGCACTCAAAAGGATCCTCACCACCAACCTATCCCAAAAGGACTCCCCTCGACAGGACCTATGGGCAAGAAATCAAACAAACAAAAAAAACTCACTCGGCGCGTAAAAACATGTATTAGACAAGTTTCATTTAACGCGTAATCAAATACAAATATACCGTATCCTGAACTACTACGTAACCTATCATGTATACTGTATCCGTAACCAAAGATGCTCACTTGAATCTTCCTCCACGCGGGATCATTTGTAAGCCTTTCATGCACAAAGTATCTGCAAAAATTACTTTTAAGAGGCGCTTGATGAGTCTTTCAAACTTCTTTCAGATTGAAACTATGCAAAAAGCAGGGCAGCTGCGAAGTATCTGGCTGCGCGTGAAACTCATTTAAGTCCCGCCCTGCTTCCAGAAAGTGCACAAGAACCAATATGCTGATAGTAACTTGAGAGCATCGGCAAGTCTCGCCATGAAGGGCGTTCCGGGAGTGATGCAATTAGAGTCGAAGTGCTCCCCTTCAGCCTTGCGAGGTGGCAGAGGCAGACCTTCCTCTTCTAGTCTCTTACGCACCTTAATTAGGTTTTCAATTAAATTGCATAAAGCCACCGAGTATAATTTCGTAGAGGGTGTTTCTCTAACTCGTGATTCGGGTAGAACTTTGCGGGAATCTCTTTACAGCCATAAAAATGACACGAATTCTCCATTTATACATCATTTTCTACCTTTCATCGCACGCTCTTAGACTATCTTCAAAGTTTTTCGTTCACCTATTTATTGACCTACCCTACTTTTTCTCGTGTTGTAAAAAAGGCTGATTGTTGTTGTTGTTGTCACGCTATGAGTCGTCCATTGGCGGTGGCTCCCGTTGAGGCCAGGGTCGGGAGACCTAGGAACTCCGTGGCCTCGGTGGGTTTGTGCCAGAGGGCGGAAACATCGAGGGATGTTGGAGACACCGAACAATTATGTTGTTTCTAGTAACCATTTAGGCATAGAAAAGATGTATTCAAAGGGCGCGGTAGGCCTTCGATTCGGGTGTCCTACTCTGAGCAATAGTAACTAACATTCTCGATGTCCATCTCCTTCTCTACCACTTCTTTCGAGGCCCGGAAACGTCGACTCCTCTGCTGGTTCATCTGAAAACACACTATTCGAATGATCTCCGTTCTCGAATGATCTCCGTTCACGAATGATCTCCGTTCTCTATGAGTGGTGACCCTTCCCGAGCTCTGCCAATTGATGGCAAATCTCCTCCTAATCTTTGCAACCTCCCCATTCCCACAGTCTCTCTTCCGTTCATCGATAGTCTTGTCCGAGAAACGCTGACAAAAGTTATGCAGCCGCTTCAACAGATGATACTTGCTCAGTCCCAACAGATTTCTGACATGAACAAAGTAATTCTGGATCAGTCACAGCAACTTCTACGGATTAGTGAAGAAATGCAATCCATAAAGTCATCTGTCTCTCCGGCCACACTTAGACCCCACTTGTATTCAGCTATCGTCGAATCCACTTATCGAGACAAGGATATGCTCATAGGAAAAGGTAAACGAGCTGTTATTATCGGACTTCCAGAAGGCAAGTCAGAGGATGATACGTGTTGCAAAGACAAAGATCTTATCTCACGTCTTATCATCAGACTCAATTCAGCGGACCTTATTGACGACCTAGAGAAGGGTAATATCAATCATCATCGTCACCCAATTGATCGCCCACGTCTCTCTGCTCCTCATGGCCGTCCCATGAAAATTGAGTTTTCTTCGCTTGGAAAGCGTAACCTTTTTCTGGAACTTTGCAGAAAGGCGAAACACCCTTTTCCTAAAGGATGTTACTCCCGAGCTGACCTCTCGCCGGCAGAGCTTCAAGCCGAGAGAGACTGCATCCGAATATCCACTAACCCATCTTTTCCCCCTGCCAAAGTGGTCGATGCTCACCTAATCCCTGCCTTTCCTCGTTTTGCCCAGTCTTACAAACGAGTACCCTATCGACCAATTTCCCCTCCTCCCGCCTCTTCGTCACTATCCCCCTTAGCCAGTTCAACTCAACACCGAATGCCATCGTCTTCGCTGGTGAACTCTGGGGCCCGGTCGACATCTACATTCGAGGCTTCTTCAACTGACTTTCCTTCTCTGGCGGAAAGCTCCGTGAAGCCGCTACAAGTCAGAAGCAGACGCAATACCAGAAACGCCGAAGAATCTGCCTCATGCCCCAGAAAGTCAGACGAATTTGTTTCCAGAAGAAGAAATGTTAGGAAAACCTCTCGTTATTCACCATAGGATAAGTCGGATAAAAGAGCTAGAAAAGAAGTAATCAAATGCTTGTATTTCAACTGTAGATCAGTGATGAATAAGCTATATGATCTTTATTTTCTTCTTCGTTGCTGTAAATATCACATTCTCTTACTATCTGAGACATGGATGCACAGTGAGCTTCCGGACTCCATTCTAACCGATAGTTTACCCTTCACGGTATTCAGAGGTGACAGATTGGCACAAAGAGGAGGAGGCGTAGCCATTCTAGTAGATAATGCCATCTCCTCATCTTTAGTTGTTCAATATAGTAAGGCTCAGTGCGAGGGGTTAGTAATAGACATTTATCCTAACACATCTTTCTCGTTTGCTTTCTCGGCCATTAGACTGATTAATATATATCGATCTCCTAGCTGTGGAGTAGAAAATACAAAGGATCTCTGCTCGTTTATCACCTCTCATGTTACTGAAGTATTTCCCACCATTCTGTGCGGAGACATGAACCTCCCCAAGATAGACTGGGCAAATCTCACCGCTCCCAATACATGTAGTATATCTCTTGCATTCTTAAACATGACATGCGACAACAATCTTAAACAACTCGTACTTTCTCCCACTAGACTTCAAAATACACTCGATTGCCTGCTCTGTAATTCAAATATCATAAAAGACTGTATTGTCAGGCCTCCCTTCTCCACCAGCGATCATGCCTCAATATACTTTGAAATCAGAGATAGAGCCAAGCGTATTATCACAAGCACCAGCTCATCGTTAGACTGGAAAAAGGCAGATTGGGAAATAATCAACTCAGACCTCTTTAGCATCGACTGGACTTACATGCTCTCAAACCTAACTATTGACGAAAGTGTCGATAAATTAACCAACATCATCCAATTCATAATGGATAATAGGATTCCAAAAAATAAGAATGTCAAAACACATTTGAAATATCCCCCCAAGATAAGAAGATTATACAGCTTCCTACAGAGAAGTAACAAACGAAACCCTCTCTCCATTACGTCATTACGCACATCCAAGAAACTTCACAAAGAACTAGTCAAATTCGAGGTTCTTAGGGAAGACAAGCTTAAGTTCCCGAGAAACTATAAGGTATTCTTCAGAACTATATCCAACCGCATTAAAAGCAACACATCTATTCCTGCTCTCATAGTGAACAATAAACCAACTACTATCCCCTTCGAACAAGCAACTCACTTCGCCGAGTATTTTGATAAGTTACAACCCTTACCAATCAGTAGACCCCTTCAGATCTCTCGCCCGAATTTTCACCTCGACCACATTAATGACATCTCCCCTTTTGAGGTGAACTCCATTCTGAAACGAATAGCTCCGAAACTGAACTCTTCCCCTGACTTTATTCCAAGTAGACTACTCAAAAATTGTCTGGACTCACTGGCCATACCTCTCTCCATCATTTTCACCAACTCACTAACCTTAGGGCACTACCCTCTGGCCTGGAAAAAAGGAATAATCAAACCAGTTCATAAAAAAGGGCCCCGCTCTCAGATCGAAAATTATCGTCCTATCACTATGGTGTGCTCTATGTCAAAGGTATTCGAGAGACTGATCTTCAATATAACTTATCAATATCTGGAAACCAATGGCATACTACATCCCAAACAACATGGTTTCCGTCGGAGACGGTCCACGGTAACATCCCTGGTAGAAGCTCATTCCATTTACCTCACGCTTCAGAATAAAAAAATAGACTTTGACATCTGTCTAGTCGACTTTTCACGGGCTTTCGACTCTGTAAACATAAGATTTCTTGTTCACAAACTTGAAAAAGTGGGAATAACGGGCAACCTCCTCTATCTTATCCGTTCTTTTCTCACGAGCAGGTCCTCGAAAGTCTCAATCGGAGATACATTATCAGGCCCTAAAGTATACAACAGTGGTGTTCCCCAGGGGAGTTGCCTTGGACCTCTCCTCTTTTCAATATTTATAAATGATATCATGGAGCACATAGAGCCAGATGTCCATGGTTTTCTATATGCCGATGACCTCAAAATTTTTTCCAAAAACAGAGACTCTCTTCAGAAAAGTCTGGATTCCATTTCCGATTACTCACTGACCTGGGGACTTGTGATATCAACTCAAAAATGCTTTATCATGCACTGTGGTCCTAGGAATCCAAAAGTAACATATAACCTAGAAGACAATATCATACCAACTACTTCATTAGTGAAAGATCTTGGCATTACATTTCAGGAAGATATCACATTCTCTAAACATATTGAACTAACCTCCCTAAAGTCCCAAAAATGTATAAACATGATCTTCAGAGCCTTTAAAACCAAATCAATTAAAGTTCTGCTCAGAATATACACCACATACATAAGACCCCTTATTGAATATGGGAGTGAGGTATGGTCCCCAGTAACTATCGGTCTCGTTAACTGCATAGAAAAAGTGCAAAGATCATTTACACGAAGGTTACTACAAAGGGCCGGATTACCCAAAATGAGTTATGTTGCTAGACTGAATTTTCTTTCCATCTCCTCGCTTGAATATAGAAGAAATGTGGCCGATCTTGTGTTCATCCATAAATGTCTGCACGGAAATATTCAAGTAGATTACTCAAATATGTTTAAACTTTGCCCATCGCCTTATTCGCTGAGAGAATCGAATAACTACAGAATATGCTTGCCGTGTAAATATCAAAGCAGAACAAGCACTTGTGCCTCAAGAATGATTAATGTCTGGAATAAGTTACCTTGTTCTTTGGTTTCTACAAGCTCTTCTAGCATTTTTAGAAATGAACTTATTAAGCTTGATTGTGAGACCATTGTCACCAACTCTAGAATACATTTTTAATTCAAGTGCTTTGTTTCTTCAAATGTTTTGTTTCTGTTTCTCCTCTTTTTTCCATTATATTTGTGTTCTCGGTTAGCTCTCGAATGATAAAGAGTGAGTTGAATTTTTGGAATTTCAAGTTATTATTGCGGATGAATAGTTCTTAATTGCTGATGAATAGTTCACAACTGAAGATACAAGCTTTGCTTTCTTTGCTTTTTTTGTGTGCTTTCCTATTTTCCTAAAATGAAATGTTCCTCATTGTTCTTGTCATATTTAGATCTCACTTTTCATAACCTTCACTGAATTCACTTTTCTTGTGACAGTGTCATCTGTTTCGTCACTTAACATTATGTTTTGTTTCAAGCGGAATAAAGAATTGAGAATATTCGACTTAATATATAAACTTCATATTTTACCTATGCATCTTCAAATGCTCAATTACAGTTTAGAGGCAGTGACGCCTGGTTGAGATGACAGTTTGTGTACTTCACTGTACAGTTTGTTTTTGAAGGATTCACTGAATGTACCCAGTTATTAATAGATGTATAAATACCGAAGCACATGTATAAATACCGTTTTCGGACTTTGAAATGTTGGAAAACACTTGATTGAGCGAGAACTCATGTATGACCTTAGCTCGTGGTGCAACTCCGTCGATCGCCATGTACAGTAGCTTGCGTGGGCGGACGATCGAGAAGATACGGTCGATGTACTCGAAGATGAGCACCTAGACATGAAAACTTCATTAACGGTTAAAATAATCATGTTCGGCTCACCACTTGCTAGCCTCTCTAACCTAGACTCTCTTCTCACCCAAACACTTCCTGAGAGATGAAAAATACGCCGATAAAGTCACTCACGGAACTTTACATTGATTCTGATGTAATTTTTTCGCTCCAAGAATTCTCTAAATATTCTGTTTAAACTAGCTTGTATGTCGAACCATAAGATTTTTTTTGCGCAGCTTTTTGCACAACTCGCACCCGAATTTCGCTTTATTTTTTCTTTTCTGATTATATGGCCGGTAAATTTCGTACTAAGCCGTACGGCCTGGTTAGCGTAATCTTTACCTGATCCTAAGCACAAATTCCATAGAAAAAAATGAATAGAAATATTCAGATTTTGAAATTCAGGGTGTGAATTGTCATGGTGCGAAATGTAGTGATACCAACCATTCAGTATTTGAAGAATTTGAATGGACTGACAAACATCTCATCCTCGTTCTTGGGAGCCGGTCGATCTTCTGGATGCGTACAAGGATGTATGATCCCATTCATGTCCAGATACAAATTGTCAAACTCCTGAGAAGTTTTGCTAAAACAACTCAAAAATTAGAAAATTATCGAGCTTATGATGAACTCACAAGTAAAAACCGGAATCGTTCGTGACTAATAAAGCTAATACAGCAGGGTTTTATCGTACCGAAAAATTTTTCAGACGAGAAACCTGAAAATTGGGATTGGGCAGGCTGCTGTCAATGGGTATCCGTTCTCCATTAGCATCTCTCTGTCTCTCCTCATTGGCATCCACAATGATGGAGGGGTACTTTTTGCTCAGCCAGCGAAAGAAGGCTGGGACTCCCATCTTCAAATATCTTGATTCAGTACTACTTCAAATCAAGAATTACAGACAAATCCAGAACAAAAACGCCGAAAAAAGATATTTCAACGTTCAGGAATAAACATTAGACTTGTCGAGGTAAAAACTTTAAACAAAGTTTCACGAAGCTCTCTCGCACTATATCCTTATGAAGTGCACCAGTGGTTCGGTCAAGTCGACTACTTCCGATACCCAAAATTAATCCGACCGAGGGAACTGCTGCACTGAAACACTCGAGCCCATATCATTAGATAATACCGAAAACTAACTAATCATTAGAGATTTTGATCTATAAAATCCTCAAGTACGTCGATAAAATGAAAAAAAGATAATTAATTACAAGAAAGTTGCTGTGTTCATTCAACTTTTCCATTTTGCTATGCAGAGCATTTATTTTTTGAAGCACATCATATATTATTTTTCTGTTTATATATTTTGGGTGATTAGTTGTTCTAAACTTTCTTCTTCTTCGTCATACTATCATTGTATGGTGGTATTCTGAATGAGGCTTAGAACAAAGGCAATTAACAAAGTAAGGCATGAGGTCGTGAGGCATGAGGACGCCTAAAACACGGCCTGGCTGTTCTGCATCGTTAGATAAGCCGTACGGCTTAGCTAACGAGGCCGTACGGCTTAGCTAACGAGGCGTCCTCCCTCATGCCTCCCGGTTTCTTGCCTCCTTCTTGCCTCCTTTCGGTAATTGCCTGTAGGGGAACACTTCGACTTTAAAGCCGATTTTTTCTTCTTCAGTTTGCTATGTTGTTGGCGAGTATTCAAATAATGATGTATAGGTTTAGGCAATTGACAAATGAAGGCAAGAAGCCAGGAGGCATGAGGACGCCTTGAGTGAGGCCGCCTCGTTAGCTAAGCCGTACAGCCTCGTTATCGTAAACTTTTACTAAGCCTAAGCGTTTTTTAATGTAAAATATGTTTTAATGTAAAAATAAAACGCGCTGCCTCACTCAAGGCGTCCTCATGCCTCCCGGCTTCTTGCCTTCATTTGTCAATTGCCATAGGTTTATCGCTACCATTAACTCATTATTATTTGACTGTGAAAGTCTTCAAAGACGCAGACTTATTAATGATGTGTTCACTTTGCATAGAATAGTGTTCAAAAGATTAGATATCACTTGCCCTGATTTCTTACCAATGTCTCACTGTACTAGGACTAGAGTACATCATTGGAAGCTTTAGTTGCTTTTGTGCCGCACGAACCGATAAAAGAAATTTTTCACAAATAGAGTTGTGACTGATTGGAACACTCTTCTTTCTCATTTTTTCAATATGAATGCATTGTCAGCTAAGTTTCTATTCCAGTAATTAAAATAGAATCCTGATCATTTATTGGCTGTTGTTCGTTTTAAAACATTGATTACCATGTTGAAATCTCTCACCATCCGTTGTATGTCTGAACCATAACAACTGGAATAAAAGAATATAAAAATAATAATTAATTCTTCATTTTTCATGTCATAATCCAGCCTTTATCAAGAAACAATATGTTCTCACTTCAGAAATCTTAATCAGATTTTCACTCTCTAATCTATCTCCCTTCAGAGCCCTTTTGTCTATCTAAAAACTTCCATGTTATACCCACCTCTGATCTGCGCTCAGGTAGGGCACCTTCCTTCATAAATATCTCCAGAATAACAACAATGAAAATAAGCTGTATAATTTCTGGTGTGCATTTTTTTCTCATGTAAATAAAATTAGTGTCTAACACAGTAAGAATGAATTTGTAAAACTTTACTTTTCAAAAAAAAACAATCATGTTACTGATTGTTACGTGAAGTCTTGTTCCCAAACTGCCTTGTTGGCGTGAACTCAACTTGAGCCAAAGCAGAGATTTCAATTTCTAGAATGACTTGTGATTCATCTAATTATTTTAGCTACGGTTGTCATTCAATTCATTGACTCTTTCGTAAAACTAACATGGAATACTTTTACAATTGAAACACAATTTTTTTCGGAATGACAACGGATCTCGTGAAGTCGAAAGCTCACTCGGATCCTTCAAGATGGGTAGTCATCTATCCTGCATACCTTAATGCGAAAAAGACTTTGGAACAGGGACGAAAGATTCCCAAGGATTTGGTTAGTAACGTTTTTAAATGCAGAATCGGAAGAGCTTTAAAGTTTAATCGTGCTAAGTTACACAACTGCTAACGAAGCCTTCTGCTCAAGGCGAACTGGTTCTTTGTTACTTAAGGAATTCTTTGGGGGTTACTTTTTATTACTAATTTTTTTTTTGCCCAGGCATAGGTAAAATGCATGCTAACGAGGCCTTACGGCTTAAGAACGAAGCCGTATTGAACAATTAGCCACAATATTGTTGTTCTATACGGAATAATAAAGTGAATTTTCTTAGCTGATTTAAGCTATTATTCACTGTTTCCCCCCACTTAGGCTTAGGTAAAGGTTACACTAACGAGGCCGTACGGTTTAGGAACGAGACCGCATGAAAAAATTTCTCACATTAATAATTTTTCGACGATCTAATGACTAAATTTATCAAAAAAATAGAGTAAATTGTGTATAAAAAATTACAGTAGTTTGAAAACACTAAAAATAAAAGCTTTCCTCCTTCTAAGTAAAGCACGGCTCGAAACACACTGACAACGGTGGCCATTCGTGACTCTACAGCCTTAAGAGCCTGTCACGGATGGAGCCGGATTATCCAGTCCAGAATCGAGCGCGACCTCAGGTGGCGGATAGAGGGACGCCTCCCTACGAAGAATTCGTGCTGGGAGGTAGCGGGAGAAATCCCGCCGCGGACCAAAACTGGGTAGTATAGCTCGTCAAAGGAGGCCGATGCCGGACCGGCCTGGGCATGCCACCGGACAAAACATCAGCCGATACTCCGCTATACTTTTCAATGGCGAGTCGAGGCGCCAGTAAAATAACCTCTTGCCCTTCTCCGGTTAACGAATGGGTCTCGCCAAGAGGATCGCCAACTGCGGTGCGAGTGTAGACGGATAAAATTTTTCCGGACTCAAAAGGATCCTCACCACCAACCTATCCCAAAAGGACTCCCCTCGACAGGACCTATGGGCAAGACAACAACAACAACAAGTAAAGCACGGCCTTCCCTAAGTGGAGCACCACTCCCCCCTTCCCAAAATAAAATTGTGCCGGCGAACAACTAGTTTCTGAATTTTATCAGTTCCGATTTCAGCTTGTTCAAAAAGAATTTCAATTCGACAGTCTCGTGTTTTGTTGTTGTTGTTGTTGCCGGCAAGCATCCCGCATCAAAGATTTGGTTATGAACACTCTCTTTAATGAGAGAAGTTCTAGTGTTCTTCGGACAAGATGCGTCCGGAGAAGGGTTTTGATGTCCTTTGCAGTCCTGAGACTGTCATGCTGCACCTTTTGAAGGCGGACATCGTTGTAGCAACCTGTTCATGCTATAGACCTTGTGAGTGGGTGGTTAACCCGGCCTAGCATCGTTTTGGGTGGGAGTAGAGACCTCTCGCCTGTCGTTGACCGGAGATAGACAAGAGGCTATTTGACTGGCGCCTCGACTCGCCATTGAAAAGTATAGCGGAGTATCGGCTGATGTTTTTTTCCGGTGGCATGCCCAGGCCGGTCCGGCATTGCCCTCCTTTCACGAGCTATACTACCCAGTTTTGGTCCGCGGCGGGATTTCTCCCGCTACCTTCAAGCACGAATTCTTCGTAAGGAAGCGTCACTCTATCCGCCACCTGAGGTCGCGCTCGATTCCGGACTGGATGATACGGCTCCATTCGTGACAGGCTCTTAACGCTGTAGAGTCATGAATGGCCACTGTTGCCAGTGTGTTTCGTGTTAAGTATTAGTCCTTGTTGGTGCCCCTAGCTTATCTTGCTCTTCCTTACGCTTATATCAGCATTGTAGCCTGGTACACGCCCCTGATAACAAGTACCGACCTATCCTGATATAACCCGAGGCCGATCCCTGGGTAACTGCGAGTATTTAACCAGGATTAAGAAGGGTCAGATTTGTAAAAACCCTCCTTTGTTTGAATGTTGTTGTCCGGGGTGAGGTCCAAAAGTGAGACCCCTTCCAAAAATTCCAACACACTTTCAGTATTCCACGTAAACTAAATAAATATTAACTCAGGCCTTTTCCCGACGTTTTTTCATATGTGTAGGTTTCGTATGATTTTTGTGATTTTGATGTATATAATCAATTCGTGTAATATTATTCATCGCCAGGCAATCGAGAACCCGACAATCCAAGAAATTTTTGATATCATCCAGTCTCTCGGCCTCAAAGTCAATGCTGAGGTACTTCGATTCCTTAAAATTATAAAAGGACTGTTCTCACTCTCTGTAGATTGAACTTGATCGATCTCTTATTATTATCAATAGATCAGTTTTGATAGATTTGGTCTTTGTAGATCCGTGCAGGGTGTTTCTCTGATCCGCATTGGGGGTGATAAAAATCTATTAAAAACCTGAAAAGCAATCATTGGAAAAGTTGAAAGTTGAACTCTGAAATTTTAGAAATCTGTGCGCTCGAAAAAGTCGTGCGAGTGCTAAGAAATTTCCTGATATAGTGGTCTAATGAATTCGGGAGTACGAACGTAGGAACGTTGATGTGAGATCGGGTAAATATGAAGGGGGACAAAATGAAAATTGAGACAAAAAGAATTATTCAACTATCTTTGAGTAAGACATGTTTATTCTGCGTCGCTCCGGTAATCTAGGAAGTTGAAGTTGCGTAAAGCATTAGCGCAGAACTAATTGGATTAGGAAAAGAAAGAAACCGGGATTTGAGCGTGAGATTTAGTTTACTTTTTCGTTGTATAATCCACATGCACATCATTTAACTGAATGTTGTTCTTTATGAAGCGTAAGATGTTTCCCCGTGAACTGGACAGGGAATGGAGTGTGCAAGGAAGGGTCAGAGTACAGCTGAAGAATGACGATGGCAGTCCAGTTGACAAGGAGATTCCCAGCAGAATGGTTACTTACCGCTTCTCTCCAGGCTGTGCCCGAATGAGAAAGTAGATCAAAAAATTTTCAGGTCTCAGCACGTTTTGGACAAATACCGAGAGCGTCTATTGAAAGAAGAGAAACCTAGAGAATGTTACTTTAATTTTTTTTAGAGCAGTTAGATTTGTGAAATACTTTATCCGCGCTGTGGGTCTGAACAACGCCCTGCTTGTCGGGGGGGTCTGAACAACGCCCTGCTTGTCGGGGGGGGGGGGTCTGAACAACGCCCTGGTTGTCGGAGGGGGGTCTGAACAACGCCCTGCTTGTCGGAGGGGGGTCTGAACAACGCCCTGCTTGTCGGAGGGGGGTCTGAACAACGCCCTGCTTGTCGGGGGGGGGGGGGTCTGAACAACGCCCTGCTTGTCGGGGGGGTCTGAACAACGCCCTGTTTGTCGGGGGGGGGGTCTGAACAACACCCTGCTTGTGGGGGGGGGTCTGAACAACGCCCTGCTTGTCGGGGGGGGGGGGGTCTGAACAACGCCCTGCTTGTCGGGGGGGGGGTCTGAACAACGCCCTGCTTGTCGGGGGGTTCTGAACAACACCCTGCTTGTCGGGGGGGGGGTCTGAACAATGCCCTGCTTGTCGGGGGGGTCTGAACAACACCCTGCTTGTCGGGGGGGGTCTGAACAACGCCCTGCTTGTCGGGGGGGGGGGGTCTGAACAACGCGGGGGGGGGGTCTGAACAACGCCCTGCTTGTCGGGGGGGGGGTCTGAACAACGCCCTGCTTGTCGGGGGGGGTCTGAACAACGCCCTGCTTGTCGGGGGGGGGGTCTGAACAACACCCTGCTTGTCGGGGGGGGGGTCTGAACAACGCCCTGCTTGTCGGGGGGGGGTCTGAACAACGCTCTGTTTGTCGGGGGGGGGGGGTCTGAACGCCCTGCTTGTCGGGGGGGGGGGTCTGAACAACGCCCTGCTTGTCGGGGGGGGGGTCTGAACAACACCCTGCTTGTCGGGGGGGGGGGTCTGAACAACGCCCTGCTTGTCGGGGGGGGGTCTGAACAACGCCCTGCTTGTCGGGGGGGGGGGGTCTGAACAACGCCCTGCTTGTCGGGGGGGGGGGTCTGAACAACACCCTGCTTGTCGGGGGGGGGGTCTGAACAACGCCCTGCTTGTCGGGGGGGGGGTCTGAACAACGCCCTGCTTGTCGGGGGGGGTCTGAACAACGCCCTGCTTGTCGGGGGGGGGGGTCTGAACAACGCCCTGCTTGTCAGGGGGTCTGAAAAACGCCCTGCTTGTCGGGGGGGGGGGGTCTGAACAACGCCCTGCTTGTCGGGGGGGGGGTCTGAACAACGCCCTGCTTGTCGGGGGGGGGGGTCTGAACAACGCCCTGCTTGTCGGGGGGGGGGGTCTGAACAACGCCCTGCTTGTCGGGGGGGTCTGAACGCCCTGCTTGTCGGAGGGGGGTCTGAACAACGCCCTGCTTGTCTAAATTGCATTTTAGGTGAAAAATCTATGCAGGAATTTCTGAGCTATCCGAATGAAATGCTGATGAGGACACAGTTTCATATTATCTGCAATGCCAGGATTACAATATGATAGTTATTGACTATTCAGAGAGATGTTTGTGGAACCGCTCTGTTTGGTGGTTCTAGATCAGTATTTAATGGGCATAACCGAGCCTTTACAATTTCACGTTCGTGGCATATACAGGGTGGCCCATATATTCGCAAACGCGTTTACAAACGTGTATCTCAGTGCATAAGTGAGCAAGAGTGTTCAAATTTGTACATTTATCAGCACACATTAATAAAAACATTGGGTCAAAAAATCATTCAATTCGATCCCCTTTGGCACGAACGACAGCCCGGAGTCGCTTTGGGAACGCTTCGATCACTGGACGAAGGTACTTTTTGTCGATCTTCGACCACTCCTCCTGCAGGGATTTTTTTAGAGACTCCAGATTCAAGTGAGGATGAGCATTGACTTTGCTCTAAAGGGAGGACCACACGGAATAGTCCAGCGGATTGAGGTCGGGCGATGAGGAGGCTCATTCTGCGCTGGAGATGAAGTCGGGAAAATGAGCGTTGCAACATGCCTGTGTTCCGATAGCCTTGTGAGCAGGCGCAGACTCTTGCTGTAAGACCCAAGGTGTATTACGGTAGTGGGAAGCAGACCAAGGAAGCAATACTTTTCGAAGAATCTGCTGGCGGTAGTATTCTTGATTACTTTTGGCTCCTGGTTCGAACAAAACAAGGGGAGTTTTGCCGGTGGCGGACACTCCGTCCCAAACCATGACTTTTGCAGGAGGGAAGCTCTATGCAGGAATCCACCGGTATGATTGAGTCCCGAGCAAGCACTCGCACATTTTGAGGGTTGTAGGCCTCTTCCACAGTGAACAGCTTCTCATCCGAGAAGACTGTCCTGAGGTGAGCACTGTCGCGCGTCCAGAGGATTAGGGCGCGGCACCTTTTGAGTCTTTTCTCCTTGTTCTTTAGAGTTAGGATGGCAGCCTTTTTAGTACGATATGGGGGGAGACTCAAGTCCTCTTCAACGATTCTTTGAAGAGTGTTGCGTGATAAGTTCATCTCAGAGGCCATTTTTTTCAAGCTACGCCTAGCATTTCGACCGACTCGCTTCCTCATGGCCTCAATCTTGTTAGGGGTGCGCACTAATCGAGGATCACCTCTTCGGGGCAAGTCAGCAAGTGTACCGATCTGTTCAAACCGTTAGATTGCTTTTCAAACAAGATTGCGAGGCGTTGAGATCTTTATAGATGCGCGTATTTGATCGACCAAGTTTGTGCAAGTCCACAATGATAGAGCGTGCTCAGCCAAAGGAACCGCACGGGCAACAATCATCATCATCATAGAGCATGCTCTATGAGAGACCACCATTCTTTTGAGAATTGATCCAATGATATGAAATTTGAACCATGTAATAAGAAAACATATGAGAAGAACATCTGTAAAATTGGAGCTCAGCGTGCACTACAAATTGAATTATAAACGCCGAAAGATTGGTTTGCGAATATATGGGCCACCCTGTACAGGGGTTGGTTGAATGGTCATGATAGACCCTATGTTGGTTGGCCTCTGTTTTTTTTCAATTCATAAGGGGAGACCGACCCCTTGATCAAATCAAAAAAAATTTTTTCGTGGGTATCGGTTTTTTAACATAGGGGGCAATGAATTTTTTTAATAATAATTTTTTTTTAAATAATTTTTACTGCTTAAGAAAGCCGAATTCACAGTACTCACTACTAAAACAGATCAAAAAAAATTTCACCTTCGGCGGGCCACTGTACCTTTTTCTTGAAAAACCTTTTGCAAATATGAAAGTTTTGAGTCTTTACAGTTTGCAATTTATAAGTTTTTCAGTTTGCCAAAAAAACTAGGTTATTTTTCTTATATGTTCAGGCTGTTTCTTTCAACCCGCGCTAAGATAACTATTGCTGAGGGAACGGCAGGCCTTTGAGAGAACGCAAGAGCGTGTTATGTAAAAGAGATCAAGCATACGATTAGAGCATTTGTATCACTAGCTTTCTTGAATAGCGCATAGATTTTACACGCAATGCGGGTTAGAGAAACACACTGTATATTATCATAGTGTAATTTTTTGATAATAAAAATAATAAGTATTATGATATAAAATTACAGAACTAAAATAATAGAGGCCGAGACTGAAAGCAAGACTTTTTTCATTTTCTCTTGCTATCTACCCACCATTCATGTTGATTTTTTCTTATTATTATTGATTGGCTCTCCACCGCAGTGTTATTGTTTAGGCTCTTTATCGCAGTGTTATTCTTTTTGTTTTTGTTTAGGCTCTCTATCGCAAAGTCGTCGAGATGATTCCCAAGTTGAAGAGTAGGCAGGGAGGAGTAGGGGCGACAACAGTACCCGCAACTGCAGTAGCGGGCCCTTCCACGGGAGGAGGAGGGGGCACGACTAATAAAAAGAACAAAAAGAAGAAGTAGCCCATTTGTAGTTTGTAGCCTCTGTAGCCCTCCTCTAAAACATACATTGTTGAGATGAGATGATGCTTCTGAAGCAACTTGTAAATTAATTCTTTTTATACATTAGTTGAAGTTCTTACTCAGATTTTTTTGTTGAAAGATATCTTAAAACAGTCGATTTTTCTCTTCTGAAAATGAATCGAAACAATAATCCAGTGGAATTTTTTCAAGTTAAGGCGATTCTCTTGACGGGGGTTTGAACTTAATAAAAAAGTTTTTTAAATTGTTTTCATTATATCCTATTTGTGATAAAAAAAATCTATTGACTTTCAAAGTAATGATCATTTTATTTCATTGTATGATTACGATTGTGAAAATTTTTTAATGGTGAAATTTCGTGGTCTATATTTGTTGCTCGATTATAATTTATATTGTTTTCTCTTTTTTTAGAAAGCAAATAAACAGCAAAACTTAAATGCTTTACCTCATGAAAAACAGACAAATTCGTTTATTGTACAAGAAACAGAGGGGATATTTAGAAGTGGTCTCGCATTAGAGAGTAGAGAGGGATCAGTGAGATTGTCGAGAACTGAGAAAGGTCACGAATATGTTTGAGAGAGAGAATTCAAAGGCTCACAGGGACTGAGATCGGGTTATGAGAGGCTCCGGACGATGGATTGGCACAAGCTGCTGCAAAGAAAATGACAGGAGCTGCAAAGAAACGGTTGATTTCGAGGGGATGTCGTGAATGGAACGGACTATGCAAAAATTTAGTCAAATTTCTAAACAGATGAAGGTTTCGCATGTATAATGAAAAGGATTCGGAAGTTGGTTTAATAATTTTCATGTGCCACAGAGAACATTGCGTGTAGCAGTTAAAAGGCAATCACACTAGGATAAGAAGCAATCAATTAATATATACGTACAAATAAATCAATAAAGAGAGAGAGGAGACGCTTAAAGGGTCGCGGCCACTCCATCATGAGAGATGAACTTCCTTCAGTGGAATCCGCCAAAGTTCGAATTTGCCTGCAATGGAGTGACAGATCAGGGAACGAACTGTCCGATGTCTGAATAATAACGGCAAATGTCTAACTAAGGAAAGTGATGACAGAACTGGTATAACTTGGAAAACTATTCAGAGACCGACTTACCAAGGAGTCGAACGATCTCTTGTCGAAACCGAATGTCCCCGATCCTGCCTGAAATTATAAGATGTTGAGTCAGAACTTTACAGCTCGTTCAGAAAGGTGTATTTCACAAGTTGGCTGGTTTTTAAGGCTGCGCACTGTTTTACTAACCAACCGTTTTCAACCGTAAAAAGGTAAAACTAATTTTCTCAAATACGTTAACGGTTGGTGAGCAAAACAGTGCGCATCCCAAGGGGATGGGGGCGGAAACTCCCAAGGGGATGGGGGCGGAAACCTTTTGGAATCGAGTTCTGAGCAAATGTATGCATGAAGTGCAAGGGATTAAAAGACAATAGACGTCGTCCTCAAAGAGAGAGAAAGAGAAATCGAGTCTCATTTATTAGTGTTCCCATGTGTTTAATTGTACTCGTGAGAAACCTCAAATACTAGTTTTAAGGCTAGAAAATGATCAAAGTATAGCACGGACAAAAGCTCGTTCGGCTGGGAAGATGGGAATGGGGGGAATAAAATCGAACCCAGCCGTATCTCTACAGGGTAGCGAGTGCGTTAACACTACACTTCTCAATGATAAATTGCTTGTATTCGTATTCTCTGACACTAGAACATGGTCAGCGTTCCGAAACATCTTTAGATTGAGGCCTTTCATGTAGGGCAACTCCACTGACGCGTTTGGACTCAGCCAATATTTTCTAGAGAGCTTAACTTGCACTCAACAACAGCATCAACAAAGAGTCTCTCGGGATCAATCTTAGGATTCTCGAACTTAGTTCATTTATCTCAGCTGTCTCGATGTTATCTACAAGTGTGGTGCAATTCACAAAAAAGTTTTGTGGGTATTCATTCACCGTTCGTTATTTGCTATTCTGTGTAGATTTGTCAAGAACGAGGCAAAAAACTGGAATCGAAGCTAGAGACTCTACTTCAATTCTCTCCATCGTCACACTATTTTGAAAGCTAAGTTTAGCCTTCAGTTTGGGAATCGGTCCAAGGGCCTCGATCAACGATTACGCAGGCAAGACTTAACTATACAAGCATTTTTATACTTCAGAAAGAAAGGATTGATGAGGAGGGCGTTTTCTAGCCTCTTTAACGGGAATTATACCTTCTATTAACGCAATAACAAGTCGTCATGTCGTACCGTATATATCTACAGGGTGTACAGAAAGTTGAGGTGGACAGTATTTTTTCCATTAAAAACTCAACGGATTGAGCAAATCAAACAAAATTTTCATCAAAGTTTATTCAAATAGTTTGGGATATAACTGCGTTTTCGAATTTCGAACAGTCCTCCTTTCTCCTTGACACAGGCGCGGAGTCACTTGTGGAAGGCACCCACCGTGGAGGACAGGTAAGCGACGTCAAGATCTTCCCACGCCTTATGTAGGGCGCGCTTCAAACTTTTCAAATTCTTGTGTGGGGAAGCACAGGCCTTGCTCTCGAGGACCGACCACACAGAGAGAGAAAGGGCCATCCCGCTTATGTCATGGTCTGGGCCGGGATTTGCACGACTGGCAAGACTCAACTCGTTTTCGTCGAGCAGGGAGTCAAAATGAATGCCAATAACTACCTGAACGACATTTTCATGAAGGAAGTACTTCCCTGGAGCCAGGCTCACTTCGCGGGACGCAAATGGACGTTCAAGCAGGACTCTGCGCCCGCCCAGAAGGCTAAAGTTGTGCAAGACTGGTGCAAGACCAATTTCCCCTCCATGATCACATCCGCCGAATGGCCTCCGTACTCACCTGATTTGAATCCTCTGGACTTCTCTGTGTGGTCGGTCCTTGAGAGCAAGGCCAGTGCTTCCCCACACAAGAATTTGGAAAGTTTGAAGCGCGCCCTACAGAAGGCGTGGGATGATCTTGACGTCGCTTACCTGTCCACCACGGTGGGTGCCATCCACAAGCGACTCCGCGCCTGTGTCAAGGAGAAAGGAGGGCTGTTCGAATTTTGAAAACTCAGTTATATCCCAAACTATTTGAATAAACTTTGATAAAAATTTTGTTTGATTTGCTCAATCCGTTAAGTTGTTTGATTTGCTCAATCCGTTAAGGAAAAAATACTGTCCACCTGGACTTTCTGTACACCCTATATTTTCCCAAGAAGTTGAGATAAATGGTAAAACGAACCAGTGCGTCGAACGCTCGTTTATCGAATGGAGAGAAGTGAGACGAACCCTAAAAATCACATGAATTCCTTTGTATAATCACTTATCAACGACAATGAATTCTATAACCCTGACCGAATCAGCATAAAGCTAATAAAACAATAAAACTCTTAGAGTGCGCAAGTTCTACCTGTAGCAGCTTCTGAGGGTATGAAAAGAATAAGAACTTTGAAGAGCAATTGAGAAGATATGAAACGAAGTTTTCTACATTACAAATCAATACTTTCTTTCTTACATGTTTCAGAAAGTACTATAGAAAAGCGAACCCGCGAAGTATTGATGTTGATTTTCTGAGCGACAAGATATGTAGTTCAATACACAAATTAATAAAAAGGAAGGAATTTAAACGAAAAAAAAATATCATTAAGTCTCCAGAATCTATTTACAAGGTAGGAAACAACTGACGAAGCTGTCGAATGCTCGTTTGTCGAGTCCGTTGAAGCCTGATCCCATCTTAAACGAGTCTATTCAAGCTACGCTATAGTGTTTCAAGGCTCGCTTCATTCTAAAAGCTTCGGGCCATCTTTTTCATATTGTTTGTTTAAAAGTTTTTGGTACGAATATTCATGTAGTTTTTCTTTGAATGAAAATTTTTTGTTATTTTTTTGCGAATGCGTTGTTAGGAAAAAAGTAGAGTAAACTACTGGAAAAAAGCGGAGTGAACAAGCATTGCTACATATATACCCAACTGTCCCGAGGGATCATTAAAAAGTCTGGCCATGCTTACTTAATACAAAGCATTTTTTCTTCAAGGCAGATGAAATGTGAGGAAAGTTGGAAAAGACGCCCTGAGATTTTTAGACGCAAAGAAAAGCGCATCAGAGAAAGAGTGAGAGATAAGCTAGTCACAAAACTGGGGAGATTAAAGGGAAGAGAAAAGGAGAAGCAGCTTTAGAAAGAATGATGTTGACGCCTCCATAGTTTGCTTTCTTCAAAGCCTCTCATTAATCAATCTTTCGAAGTTTTCGACATGATTCTTTTCTCTCCGTTGTACATTCCAATACTTATGTTGACATCACAAAAAAAAAGATAAAACACGAAATGAAGATGAAGTTAAACGGTGTTTACCAACAGAACAGTTCTTTGAAAATGACTGAAATAAGCGAGAGTATTTGATAGTTCTCGAAAATTTTAGTTGATAGGAAGTCATGTTGAAAATCACTGACAAAGGAGTCGAAGGCCCGCTTTTCTCGAACACTTGGCGCTGCCGAAACGGACTGAAATCAGTCTTTTTTGAAGCTTGATTTCATGAAAGATAACAATAACAAAAAACATCAATGTCTGTATTTATCTCAACTGATTGACTATTCTCTCCATTCTAATTTCTTTAAGTTTCTGGGCAGCTAGTTCTTGTACAGCGGCATCTAGCTGTCCAGAACCTCGGCCGGCGCGGTACAACGCTTGGAAGCTTCTTGTTGATCCATCACAATTTCATCACTTTTCCAACAATCTATTCTTTTAAGCAGCTAGGATGTTACGCTGCTTTCAAATTAAGTATTTAAGCTTGTTTTGTCTACACCTCAGGCAACACCACAAAGACACTTCGTACTCTACATTTGAACACTCCCAAGACATCAATTAATGACATTGAATGCCATCGCAATGTTCTCATGGCATGCCAATAAAGTCGTCTCATTCTCTCATGATCAACAAAATGAGATTGTGAACCCGCTGCTCTCTCGTGAAGTGCTCTTGTGACTCTAATGCCAACTTTTTTTAAAGAACCCTATTTATATTTATTCTAATCATTACTATTACATGATACTCATCAACGCTGCATTTTAGATAACTAAGTTCTCATGAACTCACATATCATTTCATTCGGCACGTGATAGAACATACCTTTTAACGCGTATGTTCTATCACGTGCCGAATGAAATGATAGAGAAGGTTACCTCTCACGAAGTTTTTGATCGCTTATTCCCATGATCGAACCCAGTAACTCAATGGAATTTGGTGTCTTATTACTATCACAAAAACATGATGAGAGCTTATGAAAATTGACTTATGTATCGCGCATATTCCCATGGTCAATCGGAATCTGGATTTGTTTGTTTTACTACGAAGAAGAAAACAGGGGATCGACAGACCCTTAAAACAGGGAGCCGTTCTTGGGCGTTTGAAAATTATGGAACGGCTCACATTCTCCACTGGTTCTTATTTGGAAATGTGGAGCAACTGCGGATTCAATTTACTTTCATCCGCCCTATGTGAAACTACTTCTCTCAAAGCGGGCCTAGCGTCTAAATTCGCAGCAACAATATGCGTTCATTGTTTTGAGACAGACAGTGTGAGGTAGAAGGTGGTTAGGGATAATGGGTGACGAGAGTCTGACGACATATGAGAGAGAAAGAGGGAGAGAGAGAAATAGGGAGATAGATTGAAAGAGGAAAAGAGAGAGAAAGAGTGTGAGAGAAAAAGAGGGAGAGATAGAGAAAGAAAGAAAAAGAAAAAGTAGAAAAAAGAAGAAAGACAGAGATAGTAAGAAAACTGATTAAATGAATGCAATTAAGGAAGCAGTCAATGTTTTAAACGATTGAAATTCAAAGCGAATGATACAAAAAGTGAAAAAATGAAGAAAGAAATAAAGAGAAAAAGACAAAACCCAGCATTTATAAAAAGGTGAGAGAAATCATAATACAGATGCAATAGAACGTCGCGCATGAGAAAAATATTGAGAGAATCGTTCTCGGGGGAGCTAGGAGACATCTAAAAGGGCCCCTTTCTCCCTTAAAAGGTGTGCGTTTATTGATGATTTTTCTCTTTTGACAACCTACACATGCTTATTCTGAAAATGTTACGATTCTATTAAAATTTTCTAGCTTTCCGTCCATCGAGTACTAATATTCCCATGGTGTTCTAATTTTTTGACTGATGCAACATGTATAATGGTATTTGTATATCAAATATCTTCATACCCAATAATCTCACGTGCTATTCAAGAGGTTTGTTCTTCAAATAGTGTTGTTTTCGTTTGATATTCAATAAGTTCGGATGTGCGTGCTGAGAAAATACGTTTCTTTATGAATATGTATACTGAGAGACATGCGTTAAGGCCCTACCCCCAATGAGGTTCTTCTGTATTAATACTCATGGGCTTTTTTTGATCATTCATTTCGTGAGGGTGGTGTTTTATCAATATTTCTGGGTCACCTCATACGAGAAAGCGAGTGAGCTAACGGTGAGGAGCAGAGCGACGGCGAGCACGAGTAGGAAGGACGAGCAAACGCTCGACGTGACGAGTTGGGACATCGAGGAAGGTTGGGGAGGGATCGCGATCGAGACCTCGTCTCTTCAATGCAATCGCTTCTTAATGCCTGAGCGAAGAAGGCTCTAAGTCAAGCTCCGCCCTCATCTAAAAAGCACCTTAAAAAGGCGGGAGTGAACGGAGAAACGAGAAGGCGGAGCTTCATCTCATATCAACGTCATCAGCTCTTCTTTCCGGTAAAATACGTTACCACTATGGTTGAGTTCAAAAAGAAAAAAATGACGTGGTTTTTGAGTATGAAGAATTTAGGTAAACAACTAAGGAACTATTTCTGGTGTCCAAAGTCTGAGTATGAACCACTTCTTATATCATGAGGTCTGAGTATGAACCGCTTCTTATATCATGAGGTCTGAGTATGAACCGCTTATTATATCATGAGGTCTGAGTATGAACCGCTTCTTATATCATGAGGTCTGAGTATGAACCACTTCTTATATCATGAGGTCTGAGTATGAACTTCAAATTGACGGTATAGTTTGACAGAAAGTGGAGACATTATTAATAGCACTTGTTTTGGGTAATCAATCCAACTGTGATTTAGTTGATGAATTCATTTCGATGCATTCATACTCATAATTTTGTGTTTAATATGTGTACAACAGATTTGAAAAGAGAAATTTTCACCACCAATCGCTATGAAAATTGGTAGTCGGCGTAATGAGTCTTGAGTTGTATGTAGACGTATTCTGTGAGAGTTTTAAAATCTAAGGTTAGATTTTAAAGCTTGTGTAACTAAAAAATTATCCATCGGTAGATGGGGATGGTGGTTTCAAACTTTCTTTAGAGGAGAAGAGCGATGCACTCACCTATATTAAAACGTGATTTTAGTACCATACATTATTTTTTTAAAAATTTCAAAAGTTGAGAGTTTTTCATGCAAAAAAATAGAAGAAACTTCGCCAAAATCTATTCGACTTTGTAGGCTATTCGAAATGATTTCATATCTCATTCAATGAGGCATGAGATGAGATGAGCCTTATCCATTAATTCAGCACTCAGACGATGGCTGATGTCTCTATTCAAATGAATCGGGTAGCCAATAGCAAGATAGATTATTGTTGTTTTATGCCTATTTCGAGTGTTTTTTTAACGGTAGTCAGTCTTTATGAAAACGCTGTTCAGGGGCGAAATCGGGAAATTTGAAGTCAGGCTAAGAGAAGGAGAGAAAGAGAAAGAGAGAGAGTAAGAGAGAGACTGACGGAGGGGCAGAGAAAGAGCGTGAGAGGAAGAGATACGTAGAATGGTAAAAGAGAAGAAAGAGAACACAGTGATATTCAATTGTATTTTTTGCAACCTCTCCATTTTGTTTCCAGCATGAATAGCCATTGTCTCTCCCATTCAGATATGATGGCTTTTCGTTCTAAATTCTAGTAAAATTGAAAACAATATTCTTAAAAATGGGAAAAATTGGAGGAAAACGTATTTTTTCGTTTTTACAAATAAGGGCGCTGGATGGGGATAAAAAGATCAGATAAGCTGAGACTGATGCTGCGATTGCGTGTGATACCCTTATTTACTACAGATGACCGACCCATTTGAACTACTTTTCTTATTTCAAACCCCGAAGTTCGCTTGCGAAAATGTCAAACATGCTTATATTTTGGTGCTCTAGTTCATTCGTCAATAAGCAGTGCTACATATAATGTATTTTATGAGTTGGGCAACCTGTCTGTAACAAACAAAAAAATTCTCAATTTTTAAACGTTGTTGTAGAATTAAGTTTCTATCGCAAATTTTTTCATGCTACTTATTGATTACTCTCATTCTATGTGGATAACTGCAAGAGTAATTTTCGAGAAATGCTAGTATCGTCGGTATCGGCTGTTTCGCATTCAAAGAACTAAAACCATAAGACATACCCTCCACATTTTATTTCACAAAAAATAGTATTAATAGTCATACTATCATGAACACTTTAGAGTTTCAAACTCCAAAAAACCCCACACATGTACATTTGATTCATCGAACGAATTTTTTTTGCGTGAGACACATCGTACCACGTAATAGTAGGCGTATAACAAACCAAAGTATGAGCTGTGTCGTTCTTTAGTATAATATTTAATTTTTGCCGAATTTCTTCCGCTTTCTTCTACTTTGCATGCATGGTTTTTGTGAAGTTTTTCTCTTAGTTGCTCTGAAACGCTTCCCCAGTGTTAAGACTGCTCTAAGCAGGAAAGGAGAGGGAGAAACGGGAGAATGTCCGAATTGTGAAATTGAGAGAGCAGCCTCTGTGCTACAGCAAAGTTTCACTCAGAATCTCTTCATTAGAGGACACCCATTAATCTAATTTCCTCATAGTTTCGCTGAAGTTTGACATTGTTTCAAGAAGCACCCCTGCTTCAAGAAACTCCCCTTCTCGAAAAGTCTGTTCTAGAACGACAGATGTGTGACGTCATCAACAAAATGGCAACATTTTTGCAGGAAATGAACACGCTTTATAAACGTAATAGATATTTGTTATTTCGTCAGAGCAGCTAATGCGTCCAACAACTCTCTCCACTATAATTCTCGCTCGATTGAGCAATTAAGAGATGAATGAGTTGAGTGCTCGACTTTTTCTACAATTGGCTAGTAAATCAACGCCCTCACAGAGAAACCAATGAAGAAAAATTGCAACAACGAGAATGGACTTAGCAATGACAGCTTCTTCGCCTAACAAACGAAAAACATCATAGTATCCCGTCAAATGATGAAAGCATCCTTTGTAGACTGATTTAGGACAAAAATAGAATCCTTCTTACTAAAAAAAGTGATGGTAAATGCCTACATTGAAACGATATCTTTCTTGACATGCTAAATTCAAATAACTACACCATTTCGAAATCGAAATTATTTATTATCATAGGACAGCTTGTAAGGCCACCGCTTATAAGGATTAAGAAATAGGAAGGGAAAAAATGGGGAATAAGACAATCAATTTTCGTTTTGATGTCCACTCTTGCAGTTGACAACAGAAAGTTCGGTGTCGATTACTTGTGTCGATTGTCGATTGTCAGAAATTTGTCGATTACTCTGATAAGATGATACCATTATGTTGCTATGAGATGAGCGCATTCTGCACGCTACCTCCAGTTTTCAATCAAAAAGTTTTTCCACTGCTTCACATGAATATCATAGCCGGCTTGAGTGACTTCGTAGTCTAATGCTTCTGTTCTCTGGCAATACGCCAGCTCTGCGTTGTCAGGGCAGACCTCCTTCCACACATCGACCACATCGCCTTTCGAAATCTGTATCTCAGTCATATTTGAGTGAAATAGTCTGAGTGGATCCTTGTAGTTTGAGTGTTATCGTGATTAGACCTATCACCTAATGATCCTTAAGTCCCGGCTTTGAACTACATTAAGAAACAGCCAGGGAGTATGTGATTTACAAGTTACACCGTGCTACTCTGTATAACACCCGCGTTGCTCGTTTTTTCTCTTATTCTTAAATAAGTGAGGTATATAGAACTATTTGATACAAAAACCTTTGCAGGATGAATTATGAACTTAGCCCAAACTTTCTAAAATGAGAAAAACTTTGAAAATTTTGAAAAAAGTTACTTGTTCCCTCCCCAGCTGAATAATGTTTCAGTAGTTTGAGAAGAGAGTAGTAAGAGATAAATACAGAGAAAAAGAGAGAGAATGAGAAAAAGTAGGAGAGAAAAAAGAGAGGGAAATAGAAAAAGAAAAAAAAGAAGACAAAGACAAAGATAGAGAGAGAAAAAAAGAGAGAGATGAAGAGATAAATATAGAGAGAAAGAAAAAGAAAGAGAATGAGAATCAGAAAAAAAACTGACATTATAGGATTTCTTGGTGTACTTCTCTTCGTTCACACGAACCTTTCCACTGAGCAGCAACTTCTCAGCCTGCCTGACATATTTAGTGTGCTTTATGATCTACGACCTCATATGCTTTATGATCTACGATCTCATCTTTAGTGTGCTTTTTGATCTACGACCTCTTAAGAATAATTAATCACACAAAATGTAGGTGAGTCCAAATGAGAAAGTTATAAATTTTAGGTGCTTGGAGAAAATCTGCAGAAGGCATCAATGAACCATTCGAAGCAATGCCATGAAAGTTAAAGTTAATTCAGTTTTTTTTTAAACTAGAAAAAATTTGAAAAGAGCGATAAAAAAGAAAGGAATTACTGAGAGAGGGGAGAGCAAGAAGACAAAGACATTTTTGTTAGTCTACATGGAGAAATTTAAGCACAGGCAAAATGATACTGATGGCGAGAATGATAAAATAGTAACAATAATCATAATAAAAATAATTAGAATAAAAATAATTAGAATAATAATTTGTTCTTCATTCCCCACTCACGAGCTGCTCACTCCCGTGCTTCGGGCGACGAATGTGTCCAGCCGTCGGCTGCCTGATTTGATGGTTCTTAGCTGCAAAATACCTATTTATTACGACCGCCGTCTTAAAAAAAGTGAGCTAAGGTTTTTTTATTGCTCCTGAAACGTAAGTTCATAGTCATTGGTCGTAAGTCGAATATAATAAAAAAACTGTTTTAGGTAGTCATAAAACATGACTAATGACTACGAATAATGACTATACTCGCCTTGTAATCTTTGGGCAATCCCTCCTCGTCATACTCTGCGTCTCTGCTCTTGCTTCCGCCGTCACTCTGGCTAGCGAACCCAGAAGACAGCAACTGCGCAAAATTATTGTTTTTTACTGTGGAAACACCTCTTCTGATTGACGTAGTTCTTTGTTGATCACTCAAGGACAGTATGTAAATTGCACCAAAAATCGTTAATCCACTGAAGAAGAAACCTTCGCACTCGAACTCGTCGCCAGTAGAGAATGTCCCGCACAAAAGAACGGAGTAGAAAAAGTTCGCAGAGTCAAGATTAGCATCGTAGATAGCGATGTCTTTGGTTAAAGCCTTAAGTTTACTTCCTTGATTCAGGCAATCCATTAACTAATCAATATGTCTATTCGTTCAATCAATCTTTTTTAAACTGAAACCATCCGCGCTGTCTATTTTCCCGGCTTTTTTTCAAGAGCATAATTTTCGAAAAACAAAACTTTTTTCTCCGAAAAAACAGTCTTGTGAACACAAATCGTCGAAATTTCCTCTCTCCTTTTCCGATTATCCAAGTAGCTCAATATTCTTTTCAAGATTTGGACTAACATTACGAGACGGGCTCATTATAACTAAGGCAATTTGGGTAAATAATCATGAGGAAAAAGGGAGATTTCCACCAGTTATTTCTTCCTAGACTGATTGTCTTCCCCTTTATTGTATCAGGGCAGTGAGATATTCTTCTGCTGTCAACAGAACAACTAAACAGTCCCATGGCAAGTCGTCGTCTTTATTATAACAAAACAACAACAATTTCTCTGAGAAGAGAGTCCTTCTCAAGTGATCTTAGAAAACTTGGTTAAGGCAATGACAAGGAATTGACGTAGAAGAGCAAAGACGAATGAAAACAACAAGTCTGACAGATAGTCAATGAGCGTTTGCTACATATGGAGCACATCTCACAACAGAAACGAAACCCTCAAGGGGAGCTTTTTTCATTCCCTTAAGGAAACTAACTTTAAAATTTTCGAGCGAACGCATACGTATAACACAAGAGATCTTTATCATTATTCTATCAGACTTTCACAAAAATGATATGACTCATATTTTGATTTCATGACTAATCTAACACATCTATAAACAGTAAAGACTATCATCTGATGACTTCTCCAGATTCTTCTTTATTTACAGGTATGTAGGAAGTGAGTGATCCATTGCTGATGCGCTTTTTCATGTACAATCTGGCCTGGACCCGTTCTTCTCCCGGAGTCTGGATTTTCTCCCTGGTCGCTTGCCCAATGGTTTCCTTCAGCCTCAACTTGGTCTTGCCAGAGGCCCCGAAAGGTCCTTCTATGGTCGCCACTTCCCCCGTGGAGATTTGGACCTCAAAGAGTCTTCCATAATACGGAGAAAAAGAAGAATGACACAAAAAAGCCTCAGGAAAGTATTTAAAGGTGAGTAGATGAGGTTACTTAGTCACCAATTCATATGAGAAAGCTTGAGAGGATATGAGGAAAAGGAAAAATATTGAAGAAAAAGTCAAATCCTCAGCAGCAGTTGCAATAGTCACCCTATACACTTTAATGACTATATTTTGCTAGAGTCAGTGCAGAAATCATGCTTATTCGGGTATTTCAATCCCGAAATCTCCTGGAATGGGGTGGAATGCGAGGAGAACAAGTTAATAATGAGTGCAAACTACCTGGAAGCCTTGGAAAATCTTCTGATTGGTTTCCTTCTTGAAGAGATTCTTGCATATCAGCGTGAGATCGTCGTGGACTCTTTCCACTTCTCCTTCACGCAGCTGAAACCAGTATCAACATGGGATGAGCCTTAAATTCCTCAATCAATACCGAAGATCTGGGCGATGCCTTGAACTTGACATTCGGTACTGACTTTTCTCGAGTAGTACTCCGGTGGACTGCTGAGCTCTTCCTCGAGGACTCCATGGAAAGCGAATCGGCAGCCCTAAATCAATGCCGACCTGTCCAATGCTCATCAAGTAGTCCAATGGATGCCAACCAGTTCAACTAATACGGACCATTGCACTCTTAGCGACCCATCGCTCGAACATCGACCAGATCATCGCTTTACCAAACCCACAATAGAACCTTGGACTGTATCTCCAATCTGGACGCTATGTAGAAGGAGCCGATTCTTGAGTAGAGTGGAGCAGAAAGGGTCAAGAATGCACAACAAGGAGCGCTCATCTCCGGCAGATATTCATACTCTGCAACTCCATCCGATTAGTTTAGAAGAAACAGACTAAAAAAAATACTGTATCTAATTTTTGAGTCTTCATTCTTGTTGACAACAAACTCAATGTTGTTAACTCGGATATTAGGAGACATTTCATTGTTCGTAATTTAGTGTTTATGGAATAATTTATTGTTGGAATTTCGAAGTTGGTTTTATTGTAGTTGAAGTCCTTTCTTGTTTTGTTTGTTTGTTCAAAAATAAATCGTTCAATCGATTCCGAGTCATTACACCTTACTTCAAAGAGGCTTGACCTCAATATACCTTACCACTGAACCACCACTAATCAAACTTTTCAGGAAGTAAGTTGTGTAAATGGTGCATCGGCACTATTAAGACCCGAAGAGCAGCTAAAAAATTTCCTTCACGTAAGGTCGACACACACAATACCCATTCCTCTCTTGAAGAGTCGACGGTATTTTGCTGTCATTCCCTTATCGTTGAAGTCGACATACAGAACAACCAGTCCTCTAGACGAGTCGACGTTGTTCTGCGATCAATCCTTTCTGTTGAAAGTCGACGCTTATGAAAAAACTCAACTCAGGAGCAAGAGTTGACATCGCCCTCAAAGAGAGTGACAAAACAAGAAGGAGCATGGACACCGCAAGAGTGCCAGAAACTGCGAATCCGGAAAACCCTTCCTGGAACATGGAAGAAAAAAGGGAATCAATTTCAACAAAACAACACACAAGACAGAAGGAAGACACAGAGCGAACTGGGAAACCAGACATAAACTACACCAGAGCTCAGCAAGGTCTGAGTGACCTCAAACGACAAACGAACTTTGTCGCAACTTCACTGAAAGATGCGAAAGCAACACTGGAAAGCTTCAACAGCTCAAACTCGAATTCCTTTGATAAGGAAACCCTGATAAATATGAAGCAAATGCTGCTGAATCAAGAGAAAGCTGTAAAGACAGACTGCTTGGCAATGACCAAAACAGATAACAGTTTTATCACAGCAAGCAACAAAATCAAAGGGAACGACGATTATAAAGAAGTTATCCAACACAGGAACCAATGGATCAGCGAAGACGAGTCCGCACGATGCCCACTCTTTCTCAAAAGAGAAGCGGGAAAGACACAGAGGAACCTCGAAACTGCAATCATGACTCTTGAACGAAAAATCAATCAAAAAGAAAATCAGATCATGGCATCTTCACCGATAAGCTTCGAGGATAATCCAAGGTCCCGACAAAAATCACCCTATGCTCAACATGGACTCAACGAATCAGGAGAAACGGAGAGAATGAGAAACCAGCCTATTATGGAAGGGATCACGAACGAATTTTCCAGAATGAATCCCCAATTCCATGACGACCAAAGACAACCTCCAACACAGACATGGACAACTCGGAATTTTCAACCACAGCAATACAACCTGCCCAAAGTGGAAGTCCGATTACCAGAGTTCCACGGCGTTCATGCGGGCTACAGGTCATTCGTGGAGCATTTCGCACTCTTGGTGGACAAAAGACAGGACATCTCGAACCTGGAAAAAATGCTCCACCTCAAATCCTGCCTGAAAGGACAAGCTCTCGAACTGATCCAATCTCTCCCAACACTCGGAGAGTATTACGAGGAAGCCAAACGCATGCTTGACGTGGTTTATGACAGAAAACATGCGGAGCTTCCACTTCTACTGGACCAGTGGGAGAAGTATTGTCTACCAGGAGAAAGTATCCCTTTTCAAACCAAGGGACTGAACGAGCTGAGATGCCTCATAATCAGAATAAACCAACTGTCTTCCATCGAGAACGATATATCGATGGCGAGGTCATTGGTGGGAAAATTCCCTGGTCGAACAAAGCGACACATCGCAGAATGGGAATTCACAATGAAAAACACAAGTGAATTACGCAACATTCCATTGTCTCACTACATCAATGAAATTGGAAATTTCTTAGCGAAGGAGGAGTACACGGCGGTTGCGTTCCCTGATTCAGGAGGAAAACGATGGTTTAAACATGAACCTGAAAGACAGCGACAACAGAATATCCACGTAGTGATGCCGAAGACCGCCCAAAACAAAGAGACTATACGACCGAGAACAGGACGCGACGGAGAAGTTACTCGACCTACGACCACCCCAGAAAGAGACGAATCCTGTTGGAAAACTAATCGTGACAAAAAGCTAACACCGGCAAAAAATTTCGAAAGCTTACCAACCAAGTCAAACTCAGCGGAAGTATCGACGTGTATTTTCTGCGGAAAACATGCGAAATCGATACTATGTTTCAGAGTCAAAACAGGCAAAGAAAGAACAAGCCTGGCTTTGAAACAAGGCCGTTGCCTTCGGTGTCTACAAAAGGGTCATGGTGCAAAGAATTGTGAGGTGTGTTGCACAATATGCGATGGTCCACATAACATCGCCCTATGCTACCACCTGAAACCTCCACGCCGATTATCAGGAAGAGTTGGAGCAGTAAACACTTTCCATCAAGAAAAGGATGCTCAGCAAAATGATGTTTATCCTGATGAATTGCAGAATACTGTCAATCAACTAGAAGCTACAAACTCATCAGACTCAGAAAACATTACAACCGCTAACACAGGTTCATCAAGATTGCTCACAGGAGACGTCAATATACAACTCCCAAAAGGACAACTATTGCGAACGCCATTTTTAATTGATACTGGAGCATCGATTACCCTGATCTCCAAACAATATGCACTGGAGCACAATTTAAGAAAGATCGGAACGCGGAGATGCCAAGTCAATGGTTTTGGAGGAAAAACCGATGGAGCGGAGCTATATAATGAATTCGAAATCACCCTCGTATCCAAAAATTACACTATCAAGGGAATAGCACTGGCTCATGATGAACCTATCACCAGCCCGATTTCACTAACGCGCATTTCTGACTCGGACATTGAGTATATAAAGCGCAATAACATTCTACTCGCTGACAGCTATGAAAAGGACAAAAAGGTCGTGCCCAAGATCATAATTGGCATGAATCTACTGTGGGAAATCTTACAAATTAGTAGACCCATGAAAACTCTACCAAGTGGTTTGAAACTAATGAACACAAAGTTTGGCCACATTGTGATTGGTAATCAGGAGTGTGAGAAAAACAAAGAAACCGCCAACCTACAGATGAAGAACGCTGTTCTTTCCGTTCATATGGAACGCTCTCATAAAAAAGGCGGCAAAACTGAAAAAGATATTAGAGAAATTGAAAGAAAACAGGCTGTCTTTGAGCAAAAGACTGAAGAAAGATTTGAAGTAATGAGAACTCGGTTCTCGTCTCCGAAGAAAGAGTCTGATGAACTCCACAAACTTGAAGATAACGAGCCAGAAGGACAGATCGAGAAGTCATCTTGGGAAGAAGAATTGGAGCGGAAGAAAGAGGATAGAAGAAGAGAGCACAGGATTCCCCCGTGTTACGATCATCGCCGCGACAACAGAAGAGGATTCTACGGACGAGGAACTTTCCGAGGTCGCTCACAGCCCGTCAGAAGAGATGAAGAAAGAAAAGTCTGCCGCATCTGCCGAAGAGACCAACATGATGAAGTTATTTGCCCCTTATCATTGCCGGATCGTAGAGTCAAAATTGAGAAGTTCAACATGTGCCATAAATGTCTGTCCCATAACAATGATAATCATCACTGTGTAAATATGGCTTTCTGTCCCCTCTGTGGGATCAAGGGCGGTCATCACGCGTCTCTTTGCAGTGATGGCCACATGCCACCTTAAATATTTTGACTCAAGTTAAAATGCAGTTTGACCATATATATATATATCTCAAACTTTCTCAAGTTTCTGATCTTCTTTATTTAACACAGCATTCTTAAATGCTCGCTTATTTTAAAAATTAAGCAATTCATGCTTCCGGCTTTTTAGCAATAATTTATGTTTTTTTTCTTGTGGGGGGAGTGACAACAAACTCAATGTTGTTAACTAGGATATTAGGAGACATTTCATTGTTCGTAATTTAGTGTTTATGGAATAATTTATTGTTGGAATTTCGAAGTTGGTTTTATTGTAGTTGAAGTCCTTTCTTGTTTTGTTTGTTTGTTCAAAAATAAATCGTTCAATCGATTCCGAGTCATTACACCTTACTTCAAAGAGGCTTGACCTCAATATACCTTACCACTGAACCACCACTAATCAAACTTTTCAGGAAGTAAGTTGTGTAAACTTGTTTTGAACCTCTTGATCCAGAATCCGACCTCCCGAACTTCACAACCGCCATTCTTGTCTCGAATCCGCACGAGACATGAATCTAAAACACTAGATACTCTCCTTTGACTTTTTATTGTAACTTCCCTCATTTTCTCTCTCTCTCTCACTCGTCATCTCTCTCTTTCTTCTTTCTCTCTGCTCTCTCTTCACCCAAGTATTTTTCTCGCTCCGAATAAGCTTGCCTGAAGCGATAACGCTAACCTTCGAAGAACTTTTGATTGAATGTCTGAAGAAGGGAATGGTCACTAGAGAGCATCTCATCGAGCGAATAGGCGAGAGGACTCCCGGAGAGGAAGCGAGACAGCGAGAGGGCGATCGAGGCAGCGAGACCACTAGCATGGCGGCTCGCTCGCCTTTCGAGACCTTAGAATGATGCTCTCTATTCAATAGAAAATATTTCGCTCAATCGATAATGGGAGGTCGATTATCAAACCTTCAGTTAGGCCTCAACCAACCTGCGGCCTGGATTCCTTCCAGCTCTCCAGCTCTCTCACCTTCCTCTTCTCCTTGATATGTGGCAGCTCTATTTCATCTCCTAACCTCAAAAATATCGCTTGATACAGAACGCATCTAGCCTGTTTTCATACGCTCAACTAGACTTCCTTCCTCCGGGTTCATAAGCTTAGCTGAGCTAATCGATATTCTCACCTCACAGTTCCCTCCAGGACCGTTCCCGTGAGTACAGTACCCTTTCCTTTGATCGGGAAACAATGATCGATCGCCAGCAGTGGTTGTTCTCTGAGAGTCGAGCTTAATAAACTCTTCTCGGCTCTCTCTTTTTCTTGTTTCTGCCTCAAAATACGAACGAGTTCCGTTTTCAGTAGCGTCATTTCTGTGCCTTGCGCAGAGATCAAGCAAAGGCGCAGTATAGGTGTATCTTTGCGCAATCCAAGTGTCTTCGCAGCTCGTTGTATTGACTTCTCAGCTGCCGTGCACTGTGAAAGTTTGATGAAGCCAAGATAAAGTTTGGGTGCACGTTATTCTTTCGCAACTTTTTCTCATTGAAACAAGGAAATTAGTTTCTTTCTCTTACTCTGCTTTTATCTGTGCAGTAATCTTTTGATGAGAGTGAAACATGTGATAGAGCGTAGACAGAGAAGACAATTATTATTATGGAGATTCCTGAAAAGAAAGAGAGAGAAAGAGAGAGAGAGAGTGAAAGAGAGACAGAGGGAGGGAGACAGAGAGGGGAGGGGGACGTGGGGGGAGTTGAAGATGGAATACGAAATCATGGATTCGCCATTAATTAGTTTCTTCTCTGATTCTGTGCCCTCAAGGCTAGGCTGCTATTCTCACTTTTTCGTAGTCAATTGAGTGAGTATTCCATGGGGAGAACACAAAATGTGAAACGAGAGGGGGAGAGAGTACGAGAACAACGTGTAGCGAGCCTTTTTCAAAGGAAAATTCAATTTTTTTTCCTGCTTGTAACTAGCCTACCTGCCCCTCTCCTTCTCTTTGAACAGAACTTTCTTCTATTTACTTTCACGAGTAAATAAATGTTCCGAAAAAATATGGGGTACGGATCTACATGCTTCCAGCAGGGTTTGAATACCACTTCGAGAATCCTTATTAACATCATCCACATTTAAATATATCATAATCTTTCCATAAGTGAATATCCAAAAACATGCGCCCAATCTTCACAACCAGTCTATAAACAGACTTCCATCGGTGTTTTATCGGACTTGGTAATTTGAAACTTTTTTCGAAGAGATCAATGTGATAACTTCTACTCGAAAAAATCTTTTTTGCTCTCTATCTCAGGCATTAGGTTTTTTTAGTGGGCAAGAAAAAGGTACAGACGCCCGCCAAAGGCGGGAAAAACTTTTTCACATAAAGGTCCCCCCTTGTGAAAATAAACAGAGGCCCGCGAAAACTTTTTTTGTTATACATAAGGCTTATCATTTGTAAAAACAAAGGCCCGCCGACAGAAGGTCTGACATGACTATTTAACCCCTGATTACCACTTATACTTTCTGCTTCTACGCTACTACTCGTACATCTTCAACAAATGCTCGCTTAGGAAGTTTAAATACTTTGAGGTTTGGTCAAGACGAAATATTATTACCCAAGAAGCTCACGCCAGAACAAAAACAAAAACTAGCGCACGGAGCGGAATTCGAACTTGCCGTTTCTCTCTTTAGCGCTTTACCCGGAACGAGCACTTTACCATTAAACTAACGAGGAACAACTTGTGCATCATTATGGTTAACAACAAAAATTCCAGAGACAAGTAATAACATGTCCCTAGCATTGCTTTCAAAGCAAGAGGAGAGCAATGAACCTGCTCCACTGTCGCAATGTCCACCTTGGAGAGAAGGAAAACGACCGCGTCCCGGCAGAATAGCGAGCAGAGCAGCAGATGCTCCGCCGTTTGAGTCTCCACTCCCTATATTAAACATTCTCACTATCTTTCTATGTTAACCTCTATCTTTCTATGTTTCTCTCTCTCTATCTTTCTCTGTTTCTCTCTCTATCTCAGTTTCTATCTCTCGCTGTCTCTCTATCTCTCTCTCTTCAATCTCAAACTTAAGTTTATTTTGGAATTTACTTTTCAGTCGCTTTCAGAATATCTTGGGACCAGTTCTCAGCCACTTTTCTAAATCAAATTTTCATCTTCTCTTATAAAGTTTTTATGTTTCCTTTAACATTCTCAAAATGATCTACTCTCGTCTCTCTAATCGAACAATACTTGAGAAAATGATCTACTCTCGTCTCTCTAATCGAACAATACTTGAGAAAATGATCTACTCTCGTCTCTCTAATCGAACAATACTTGAGAAAATGATCTACTCTCGTCTCTCTAATCGAACAATACTTGAGAAACTGATCTACTCTCGTCTCTCTAATCGAACAATACTTGACAAACTCCCAATCGTTTACTTTCACTCATTTTTTTCCTCCAAAACTGGCTTTTTCTTTGCAAACACATGCACCAAATTGTTTCCAGATCAAGAAAAATCATTCAATAAATACATAGTTTAAGCAAAACCTTTGTGGCGTTAACAACAACAATCGCTCCGTCGACGACTGTAGAAGCCGCGATCACCTGCTCGTGTTAAAGTTATTCATTATTCATACATCAAGTACTCTACTAAAACTTTTAATAGAGATTCAAAGACGAACACTGACTTCTACTCGTCTCTACTTCATTGAATTACAAGATTTCTCTTCTGTCTTCTTGGGACTCAAGACTTCGTGAATCTCTTCGGTATGAGGTTGAAACGCTAAGTGGTCTACCAAGACTCTTCAGTGCAACGCTACAGTTGCTTATTCCTCTTCTGAAGATTTTCTACTTTCTCATTTTCTCATTGTCAACCATGTTAGCGATGACCCTGAACCAGTTGTCCTTTGGCGATAAAGAATATCAATCAAAAGTTATTGTTTGAAAGAGTAACAGCATCTATCAGTGCGGCGTGACCTGGGCAGTCGATCAAACACACTCGCTCGCCTTCCAGGCACACCGAATTGTACCTGAATTGAGGCAAGTCTCAAAGCAATCAGGAGTTTTATAGTGTGTCCAAAACAATTACAGTAGCACACCGAAAGCGGTAATATTCATGAACAGAGACTCACCAGCCGCAAGAGAAACTAGTTTCATGAAATAAGAGGGTGTTTACTAAAACATTCAAGTCTTGAAATAAGAACAGATACCCGCTTAAGTCCAATAACAAAGAATAGGACCTGATGATTCAATTCATAAAGGTAAAATTTGAATCACTGAGTCCCATAGTCTGCTGACGGGTCTCTCTTCCGTACTTTTACAGGCCAGATAAGAAGTTCCCAAACGTAATCAAGCTTTTGTGAGCCTATGTAAAATTTTGCATTGTTATCAAGACCCTGAATCTAAGATTAATGAAAAATCAATTTTTATAGACTATTTTAGTTGTATTTGCGTACGGGCGTGGCATAATGAAAGTGTGTTCGACTATTGTGCAACGAGTCCCGAGTTCGACTCCCACCCCGAACAGATCCACCAAAACCAAGGGGATTTAAGAAATGTTTGTAGTGCTATTGCAAAAATCTGACTCTCCCTACTGCTGCTATTCACACTAGCAGTGATCTAGCGGGCAGCCACTGGTTCTACCAGGGTAGATCTGCCCTGCATTTCAGGGGAGCGCGTACCCTACCGCGAGGCGGGAACAAGCACGAGGAAGATTATTATATATTAGTTGTATTTGAATCTCAATCGACTGTGATTTACCCTAAATCAATGGTGTTCTCTCGATCTCTCGCGTGATTGAACGCCGCCGTTGAAGGGAGTTCTCCGATAAGACGAGACAGAGTACTCTTTCCTGCAGCCAATCGGTTCAAATTCAATTTTTTTGAAATTCATCGCAAGGACTATCAGAGCTAATCAAATCCAGATTTTGATCACTCAATCTCGTGCACTGGTGAGAAAAGAGGGAAATTCGTCAGACATCATCAGAAACGACCGCTTCAGCGCGCCAACTAGTAAATGATCGATACGGTTATCATGAAAAACGGTATCAAAACGAGTCACTCCCGCCATTTCACTCCCACGCTATGTAAATTTGCGAATGAATCAATATTTTTCAAGAATAAAATTCGCTTAGGCTTAGGTGGAAATTTACGCTAAAGAAAATGTTAAGGCTTAAGTGGTGAAGACAGTTTTTAATTTTCTGTTCAAGTTTTTCTAATATTTTTGTTATTCAGAAAATGGACGTGAGAGTGAATTTTCGTGGAATAAATTTTCACAAGAATGAATTGTCATGAAACGACAAAATCTAACCAGCATCGACGTGTCCGAGGAGGGCGAAATTCATTTTTAACAACTTAGCGATCAGAAAGCGTCAAATAAGTTTACGCTCCATCATCTTGATTGTCTTGCTGAACATTTACAATCATGTTTATCAAGTCTTTTTCGGCTAGGCAACTTTAAACCATCAAAAAATCGAAAATTATATCTTTGATTCGGTCGAGGATCCTACACTTATGAGTAGGTGATTTATCGGATAAAAAAAAACATCTGAGAACATGAATTTCAAGAAAGCGAGCGGGTGAATAATGGGAGTTGCAATCGAAATATTTGATACTTTGCGATCATCTCTGAAGGTTTGGGGGTTTTAAAAAAAGGTTAAAGAGGAATGCTTGAGAAAAAAAGGGTGGCAAACTTCAGAACAGTTCCGCTGGTCGCAAAAGGACTTAGCGTTATCGAAAGTATACATTTTCTTAAGCGTTCCCTTTTTTCGTTAGAGAACAGACTCGGTCAAGGTCCAAACGTAAATCCGCAGACATTTCGCAGGACAGAACAGTTTAACCTCTGGTAATAAATAACTGATTAGATTTCAAGATCTTCCATTCTTTTCAAATCAAAAAGATAGCTTTTCTCTGTTTTGTGGAAACTTTTGGTGCGTCTTGAAATGCTTTCCCGAACACTCAATGAAGCATTCTGTTTTATTCGTTACTCTTGATCGCTTTCAATATATTATTGCAATTTATATCACAGGTTAGTAATTTGAGAATAAAAAAATCAACAAAGCCTTAAACAGAGATTATGTTACGTGAATAAAAACCATGACGATTTTCACTACAAACCTCTAATAATCCTGCATTGTATTTCAACTACCTGATGAATTTTCAAAAGAAAAAATACCGGAAAAAAATACGATCTAGAACAATAGTTAACTCTTTCAACCTTATTGCTTGGATACAAAACAAAAAACTTCCTATGAAGTCATCAATCTATTCTGAAGGAAGTCATTGCCTTTTTATGTCACTTAGCATTCAATTTTAATCATATGATTTTAATTATATAATACTAATTAAAGTTTTAATTCATTAATGTTTCCCGAGACCTCATGCTCAGAAAGTCCTAAGTATATTCTTAACTTCTAATTAACATTTCTCAACTCTGGAGCTTTTACCTAACAAGTCACGAGCCTCTTAAATCAATCATTTTCTACCACAAAGTTGATATCTAGCATTCAAAAGATATTACCTTTTCTCATCGAGGAATAATCACAGCTGTCACCGCATTCATTTCTCACTTTCTGTGACCTTAAACCATTTACTGCGAATATCCATTGGGGTTTGTGCTTTGCCATTTCCAGAGGTCTCTGCACATCTCCTCAAGTCCCAACTCCGCCTTCCAACCGAGCTCCTTCTCTGCCAGCGAAGGGTCGCAGTACACAGACGCCAGGTCTCCCGGGCGAGGCTCGCCGATCTATAAGTCGTCAAGTGACTCAACCTAAGTCATTGAAGTCACTCAGTGAGTTGACACACGAAGTCATCATTCTCAAGTCATCAAGAGCTTCAAAAACGTCTGATAGAGTATTACAAAACGAAATATTGTGAAAGAAAAAGCTTTGTGAAAAACTTGGTGAATGAGTGACTCACAAAAGATATCGAAAACCTTCAAACGTTTGAAAGATAATAGCGGGGAAAGTCACTAAAAGTAATAATTATATATTCTAGATGGTGAGAAAATCTAGGCTAGACCAAAAAAGTTACCAGGTGACATGATTACAAAAGTCAGCAAGCGATTGGATGTTCTCTTCGTGACTTGAAAGTCATTCGGACTGCCTGACTACTCACCTGGGTTGCAACTTTCCTGCCACTCGCCTTCTCCAATGCAGCAACCATCTCTTTTACTGAGTAACCAACTCCTGTCCCCAAATTGAAGATTTCTGTACCGACTTTTCCTGAATAATTAAAGTATATTCTCCGGGCTCATCAATGAAATTTATTAGAAAATTCCTTTTGTTCAAAAAAGCTAACCTTTCTTCTGAATCCTCTCGAGAGCCTTGACGTGTCCTTTGGCCAAATCTGAAATACTTAAAGTTGATTCACTACTTGTAACATGTACCGATGAATGAAATCTATGTATTTTTTGTGATTAAAAGATTAAAAAAACTTTGTTGAAAAACGAATCGCTACATTCAGTTTTAAATTGCAAAGTGTACCAACCCACAACATGAATGTAGTCACGGACACCCGTGCCATCCTTCGTATCGTAATCTGCACCATAGATAGTGAGAATAGGCAGCTTGCCAATGGCTACCTAAAGAAAAAGAACATAATCAGCCGTTTGCCTCCTTGCAACTCTGGAAAAAAACTGCTCACCTGACTGACGTATGGCATGAGATTATTCGGGATGCCTTTAGGATCCTCACCGATCTGACCCGATTGATGAGCACCGACCGGATTGAAATACCGTAGCAAGATTATGTTCCAATCCTTCAAGAACATGTCCTTTGAGACGAACTTACAAGAATTAACCGCTTGTCTTTAGTTCTTCTTCTTCCTAGCGTTAAAAGCGGGGCTCTACTGCTCAGATAGCAATTCGCCACTTCACCAAATTCGAAGCCTATTCAGCTATCAGCCGGAGAGTAACTATGTCTTGCTCTATAGTTTCTGTCCATTCAAGCTTTGTTCGTTCGGTTTTGACATGATTTTTGTTGAGTAAACAGGCGTTAAATGGAACCTTAAAAGTGTTAGTTGTACGCGCCGAGACAGTTGAAAAGGAATACGGAAAGGCTAAAGAGAATGGAAATACAAGAAAATTAATAAAAAAAATGATGAGAAAAAAAACTGAAAAGAACGCAGATTATTTTCGGCGCCAACATCTATGCGCTAACCTAGCTTTCGCGGTTAACCCTCGTTTAAAATTCAGCCAACAATTCTGATTTCAAAACTAGAATAGCCAGTAATGGGGGTTGATTTTATTTTCATTCTTTCAGTTATGAACACCTTTTAATGTGGTAGGTCGGCATATGAATACACAGTAATACTCGATGAGATATACAGTAATACTCGATGAGATATACAGTAATACTCGATGAGATCATATGAATACACAGTAATACTCGATGAGATCATATGAATACACAGTAATACTCGATGAGATCTCACAAACCGATCCGGGAACTTTCCCTTCATCGATCAATATTTGCTCCATCATGTATTTCGTCTGCCCGTACGGATTAGTGATGCCTTGGCCGGTCGTTGAAGTTTCTCTCAAAACTTCTGTTCTCAACGAAGCCAATTACCTCAGAACAGGTAATAAATGAATTCGGTTTTTAAGTCTTCTAATCAAAATTTATTCTTTTTATCAATCAATTAAAAGTTCAAAAAGGTCTATAATCGTTTTAATAGGCCGTATGCATGGAAAACAGATTATAAAAATCTGGATTATTCAAATCCAAGGATTACAAAATCCAAAATTTTTTTTTACATTTTTGTCGGATTATCTCTAATCCAAAAGTATTGTAGCTTCCATGCATACCGGATTAGTGAAATGTATTTGGATAACTGCTAATCCAAGCTCATAATCCTTTTGGATTGCTCCATGCATACGGCCTAATAAGGTTACGCTTGTCCTAACAGTGTTCATTGATAACGAGTTAATCCGATGAGCTCATAAACCGTATAACACGCTAGTCTGCAATACAATAACTCACTTGATAGGCAACTCGGAGGGATTACCGTATACTGTCGCTGAAGACGAGAATACAAAGTTCTTCACGTTGTACTTTTTGCACATCTGTCATGACAAAAAAAACATGTATCAGTTTTCAGTCACAATTTTGCCTGAGTCATAAGTTTTATGACTCTTCCTATGTATATTATAAGATTTCCTGGCTCTCTCAAGGATCGGATACCGTAATTTTAAACTGGACCCACTTCCGGCGGTGTGAATACAACATTACCTTTTGCTATGTTGCAACATAACGAAAACACAATACTGGTTAATGTTTATTCTCACCAGGATTAGTTTAAATTGTACACAGGGTTACGGTACATTTTACCTCCTTAAAAATTGTAATAGGTCGGAGGCATGTAAATATTTATGTTTTATTGTGTGACTAGGTTGTTCTCTTTAGTTTGTTTAGTTTCCTTCATGGATTGCTTTAATGATCTACCTTGCGCGCGTTATAGGATTCTTGGCCAGGCCAGGCCAAGTATTTTTATGTGTTATTTCTCGACAAGGCACAGTGGTGCATATTCTGAGCTTTTTATTATTTAGGCAATTTTTTGAATAATAATAAAGATTGATTGTTGCGCCATTGGTTTTTGGGTTGAGGGACAGCGGGGATTACTAAGAGATTCTACTTTACATAGTACCGAAAATCAAGAGTGAGAAAGAATTCATTTTGCTGCTCGATATAAAACGTTTCTCTACTACCGTAATAGATATGAAAGCCTGATTGAAAATGAAACCTTGATAAGGTTGAGACTCGCGACCAGGTTGTTGGCATAGTACTCGAGTGGTTTGGCAACCGACTCTCCAACAGACTTTAGCGCTGCTAAATGGATCACTCCGTCTAGTTTCTCCTGAAATAATCCTCAATATCACAACTATTCGAGCCCAGGGGTTAAATAGTGACCGGATCGGTCCCGTCGGCGGATACATGTACACACACTATGGACAAAAAAAACTCCGGTTAGTTGTGGTTATTAAAACTGTATTAGAACACATCTAATTTCTCACCAAAAAAACTTTTTTTCAATACTCGAAGATCCTTCGAAATGAGACGTTATATGATATTTATTGTTTTACATGTATATGTATAGGGTCATAGCGGGTTGGGTACGATAAACAATGACTTAGAAAAAGAAATAGGATATGTTTTCTCACGCTTATTCCCGCCTCGTGGCAGGGTACGCGCTTCCAGGAGATGCGGGACGGGACATACGTTCCCTGGTAGAAACAGTGGCTGCGCGCTGAGTCACTGTTCGAGTTTTTAACAGCAGTGGGGAGAGTCAGATTCATGCATGCGCACTACCAATATTTGTTAACCCTTTGGTTTGGGTGGATTTGTCCCGGGTGGGAGTCGAACTTGGGACTCTTCGCACAATAGTCGAACACATTATCATTATGTCACGCTCGGAGAGGAATACATTCAAGAAATCGAGAAAACCAATTAAACCTCCCTTCTCGACGCCGCTTGCTCAACAAAACGATCTCTTCCGATTTACCACAGACAAACATGCCTAATATATGCATGAATCATGTTTTTTCGTAATCTCTTATATCTCTGTAACTGTAAGTGATAACCTGAACTTATATCTTCTTGCGACAAAATATTTAAGAATCCAGTCAAATTACTCCAAAATCAATAATTGCGATGCGACATGAAAAATGAATGAATGAATAAACCGTTTTGAAGATTTCTTCCAGCTCCTTTTCGTCGCATACATCACATTTCTTGAATGGCACCGGCTTGCCAGCAAGTGCGGACACTCTTAAGTACGCCAACTTAGCAAGTTTCAGCTTTTTTTGAGGTCCCGTAACGGAAAGTGGAGGCCATTAGAATTTTTTTGTTTTTAAGGTTGAACTATTATATTACTTAGTATACAGACAATTCAACCACCATCATTTGTGTTCGCCCTTTTACTCCAAGTGATTTCTTCTCTTCTTTAATGAACTTTCAAGTTCATCTTTCATCTCATTTGTTTTCTATTCTTCATACTTCCAAGCACATGAACTATTAATAGATTAAACGCGCATTTAACCCCTGAGTCTATCGCCGGAGAGCCCCCTTTCAAGTTCTGAAGAAGAGCCAACCTCTTCAGAGAAACAGCTCCTCCGCCGTTCTCATCTGCCACTGCATTAGTAAAATTGTCGAGGCACAGGACGTCATGTCCTACAAAAGAAACATTATAAAATTACTCAAGTAGTTTACTGTTAGATCAACACGATGATGAAATCATCGGCATCGACGATTAGTTTATTATACTAAAAAAGATCTCTTGGCTTCACTTCCAGTTTTCCCATAGTCAAATCGGATCCGTTCACCATGTTTGAGTAATTGAGTCATTCTTATGACACATAATCACATAAAGTATCGATGTGCTAAGGGTGCCTTAGGGCACAACCAGATTGATTGATATTGTTGATACGCGCTCACTCCCGTCATTATTTGTATTTGGTATAGTGAAGCAGCTTTTCCCCTATTAAGTCTTCACTTACTGATCTGTAATAATACCCAGTACTAGAGAATCTTAGGTTCCATGACTATTCACTCCCGGACAATTCACTCCCGGACAATTCACTCCCGACGGACAATTCACTCCCGACTCCCGACGACACTTTCACAAAATAAAATTTTTGTGAAGCTCAATGTTCATCAAAAATAAAATGTAAAGTTTTTCTTTTCAAAAACTAGCTTCGTGAAAGATATCAAGCGGTGAAGTTGTGTGCACGCTCGCTCCGGAGTGAATTGTCGTAGGAGTGAATTGTCCGGGAGTGAATAGTCGTGATACCGAATCTTATCGTAACACAAGTTGATAGGTGAGATCAATTACTGTATTAAGAGCAGGTGTTACGCGGTCAACTACCCCCGTCCTTTGTTGGGCCTCTGTTTCGGTAATCGACGGTTCTCTCTTACCTTTCTGAAAGCAGATCCTAGTAGAAAACGTTCTCTACTTTAACGAAACTACTTGATAAAGCTTCGGTCGACTCATTTTCTGACTTATTTTCACTGAATCCTTCTAGGACGCATTATAAAACCCCTGATTAGAAGAGACAACATCGGGATGGATTCACAAATGTCGAATTAGAAAATTATAAGTTCCGAGAAATACATCTAGTTTGGGGCCAGCAAAGATTCCAAGGCACGTTACAAGATATGGGCAGTTGTAGGACTCACGATTGGAAATTACGCAAATTACGCAAAAAAAAAGAAATTACGCAAACGCAAATTACGCAATTGACTTAAAAAACTGTTCCTTGTTTTGGATCTGAAAGAATACAAAGCAAGGTGTTCCAGTACACATTCTACTACAACAGATCAATGTCCAATACTTTTCCCATCGGAATTCGATCACTTGTAGATTCTTTATCGTAACTTTCTTCTCTGCAATTCATATTTGGTTCACTTCTAATCATTCTAGGCGCCGAATGTGCGGTAGTCTCTTTTTCCGTTTCTTGACATGTTAATGTGACCTGTCTTCGTATGTTCTATATGTTTCAGTCAACAACATGAATTTAAAGAAGTGATAAAGATAAAAGAGTGGCCTTGTGATTAGAAAAGAGAGAAGAATTGGAAGGCTTACCTGCATTCAGAAGTTCGAGTACTGTATGACTGCCGATGAAACCGGCTGCGCCTGTGATGAGGCAACGCATCGGTAGTGATCTATGAGTTCGTTCCGAGATATTATGATAAACGGATTTTTTACCTCAGAAATACAGTAAAATTCTATAAAAAGTGAAATACTGAAAAACAGTAACAAGAAACTTTTGAACATTTCTAAAACTTCCAATAGCTCAATGCCGACACAACCGTAAGCGATAACGGTGGCCAAACGGATTGTAAACTAAGGTAGTTGCACAATATGTTAATAATTAAAACAAAGACATGGTTCAGTAATATGGAAGCAAGTTCCGATCCCCCCAAGCTCTTTGTGTTCTCTGGGTGGCACTAATCAGTGAGCGTCCAGACAGTAGAGTAGAAAATGTTCGCCTCGATCATGATTCTTGCTTATAAAGAAACCGAAGTTTATGTTTTGAGATGCTTCGTAGAATAGTTAGTTACAACTTTCGCAGAAGTAAACATTAAACGACCATGTTTTCATAGCGAGAAAAAGCTTTCTAAACAAAACAACTTCTTTCATAAACGCGAAACTGTCAATAAAACCTTTCACGTCTGGCGAGAGCTACCCAGGTTTACGAAAATATAACTGTGAGGAGGAAGTAGAGAATACAATTGAAAACCGAGAGCTTATGGGGGCGTTGCTTTGGTTTGGTGTTGAAAGAGTCGGTGACGTGTAGGAAGATGCGACAGATTAGGCGGCGCTGAACCGAGGCAAAGAGACTAGGGAGGGTGAGAGGGTAAACGTGGCTCTTTCCTCATTGACAGTTGCTAGAGATGGTGAGATGGAAGAGTTTCACAGTTAGACATGAGCTTTACTGTTGATCCAACCTAATCCTTTCTTGTCCCATATATCGGTAAATTAACAACACACAGAATAATTAGTTATCGGGTACAAAGATTACAGGGAAAGCAAAATGATACTTCGTATGATTTGGCAGAATTTCTTGTGATTCCATGTTTCAATAGCGCCATATTTCAATACAAATACTTTTATTTTCCAGCGTGAAAATTAACATGCATACATTGAAATGAATATTTTTATCAGAAATTCAGCGTCAATTCAATAGGTCTTCAACCTTTCCTTAAACGAAACCCTGCATTATATAAATTTTGTACATGAAAAAGCAGGTTGACAAGAAAAATTCAAAAATTGTACTAAAAAACATCAAAACAGTAAAACATCACAAGGTTCTGTAAAAACCAATGAGAGAGGCCAGAAGAGAGAGGCGCACTGTGACCGAAGGAGAAAATTTACCCGACCAGAAGACACCAGATGGCATCGAATTACCAGCGCACAGCAAGTCGCAAGTGTAGGATATCAGCAGTAGAATGTCGTCTTTTACTTTATCCAACTGCAATTATCTTTTTCTGTTGTAAATCGACGAAAAAAACGCGATTTTTCCGAACAGATGGAGCAATGTTTCCTAGACAAACTGCTAACGTTAGAGCGCAATGGTAGAATGCCTGATTAATTTACAAGGGGTTTCCAGTTCTAATCTTCACCTACCCGGGTATATCAACTCAAAACTAATAGTTGAAAAGATGCAAGCAGTTCTAGAACGTCTCTTATCAGTTCACTCTGTTACAGCAAAGATTTGGTTCTTCAATGTATCTCAAATCAACGAAGATAGAACCCAGCCTCGAGTTGGAGAAATTAAGATTATAGGCAAAACCAACACTGCTGAAGCCTTTCCGGCTGAGAACTCGCACCTGCTTCACGATACTCGGAACCAGCGCAATAAACCAAAGGTAAAGACAATACCTGAATATTAAATATACAATATCTTATATCTACATCACTTCGACATAGTAGTTCTATAGCTTCGGTGGACCACCTGAACAGTTTCACAGAATCCGCAATGATCAACTTCGCATCTGCGAGCCACGCTGCCAATTCGAACCAGCCGAAGATTGTGTAAGCTGTTGTCGTTGTCCACGAACACATTCGCTCTACCTATTAATAGTATCAGGAGCTTAGTACCGTGTATGTGAGTAAAATAGAAAAAAATACCAGCGCTTGCATATAAGAAAACTACTTTCGAAATGTTGAATTTTATTACTACGTAAGTAAGCCCTATTTATACCTAGGATCAGCCTTATTGAGATGGATATCTTCACTCCGGGCGTGCCATAATATTAGTGTGTTCGACTATTGTGAGTTCCGAGTTCGACTCCCACCCCGGACAGATCCACCCAAACCAAGGGGGTTAAGAAATGTTGGTAGTGCGCATGCACGAATCTGACTCTCCCCACTGCTGCTATTCACACTAGCAGTGATCTAGTGGGCAGCCACTGGTTCTACCAGGATAGGCCTGTCCTGCATCTCAGGGGAGCGCGTACCCTGCCACGAGGCGGGAACAAGCGCGAGGAAGATTTTTTATTATCTTCACTCAACTTCGTCTTGGTAGTTCAGCTGCTTTTCGAAAGGCAGCTTACAGCTAGGTGAGGTGCGTGACAGTGACGTCATTGAAAGAGAATCGAGGTCTGTTTCATATCTTCAAAGTATAATTTTTCTTTATTACTAACAGCTATTTCAGATGTAGTTGAGAGCTTTTTATGATAAAAGACGTGGTGCATTGAATGATAACAATAACTTTCCCCGTCATTCTAAAAATTGATAATCGCATGCTTTTATGATAAGACCAGTGACATCAAGTAAACACTGACTCTATCCTCAGGAGGCTTCAATAACAATCCTTGCAGAGCCTTCAACATATTGAAGTGATTGAACTGGCTGCAAAAAATATTGCGTTTTCACGGTTGGAAAATGTCAATTAAAAATTGAAAAATGTCTGTTTAAGTGACATGAAGAGTACCGGAAAACAAGACGAGCTGTGCTGCACTGTTTCGCCAGTGCTGTCCATTGTGCAGCATGGGACTTTGACTTTTGCGCCTGCGAATGGGACCGATCTCAGGCCACGTAAAAAGAAATCCGTAAAGCCATGATCTCGAATAGCATTCGGTTTTTGAGGAATTCAATGGCAAGAAAAAACTGGCAATGACACCCTGCGCCTGCTTTCAATCGAGTTTACTTTAAATGCCATTCAGCCCTTCTAGATCCTGCAGTAGTAGGTAAATCAAATACCTGTAACAAGCACCAGAAAGCGAGAGTTCGGATTATCTTATCACGGCCCGCATACGTGTTCTGGGAGGCAACCAAGGTGTCCAGGGTGACCGACGACGTCAACCAAGGAGGAAGAGGTGATGGGAAAGCCATGCTTTCTTCTCTTTCAGATGAGGCTCGGCTTACACATTAGAAAGCAACAAGTGGACATCTTCACGAGATTGGAAAACGCAATCACGATCGTTGTGATGGACGCAACGATTCAAACTACAGACTACATAATGTATGTCTCACTGGTCACAACTGTTTATCACATGGAAACGACGTGTTAGAGGAAGAAAAGGGCTTAGAGAAGAAAGGTTTAAAAAGAGTACAAAAAGTTATGAAGCATTGCTGCTTATTGATGACAACCATTATCGCACAAAAAATGCCTGGTGCGCCCGTCTAAACAAACAAAGAAAATAGATTTTCCCCATTCCAAAAAGTACAAGTTGTTCTTAATAAAAATCCCCGTTTCTCTGTCTCAAGACATCCTCGCAGAAAATTCTCGACAAGAAAAACAAAAATAAACGACAAGTTTTTTATCGCAAGTGTTTTTTGTTGTTGTTAACCTCCTTTTCTCCGATGAGAAAGTTCCCCGTCCTTTGCAGGTAATTTTTTATATTCGTTACAGTGATATTGAGGAAATTTTTGAGCCCTCAAGAAACTTCATAAATCTAACACAATCTTCTCTTTCGTCAAATATATTGTTTCGGTGAAAACCTAACGCCAATCCATGCCAACCCGACAACTTGTCTTTTTTTATTTCTGTAAATTGATTTCATCTTTCAAAGTAACAACCAAAATAATAACAACATAAAAAAAGATAACACAATAAGAATTCACTCCATATCATTGACCAACTCTACACCACGAGAGCCTCGAATTCACATTTCTATTCCACCTGGTTCTTTTCTTTTTTATAAAACAAAAAACTTCGAACTTACTGAATGAGAAAATTGAAAATATATTTTATGACGCATTTCTGGTCAAGAAAGAGTCGAGTATCACTTAAAAAAGCAACAAAAACGATTAATGATAATTTTGATTGTGAACGGAATGATGGACCCTTTTAAAGCATGCTCTCTATCAAGGTATCTCTCAAGTTGGACGAGATGGAAGTTGGGGCCTGTTCTCCCAACTTGAAGATGGACTCAATCACCGAGAGCTCCGTCGAGGTAGTATCCAGGCCTGAATAGTTTATAGCCATCGCGTTTTATTTCAACTATAATGATTTGAATTACAACGTTTTATTTCAATTATAACGATTGTTCTCCGACCCGATAAAACATCAGCCGATACTTTCATATACTTTTGAATAGCGAGTCGAGGCACCAGTAAAAAAGCCTCTTGCCCTTCTCGCTTAACGAATGGGTCTCGCAAAAAGGATCGCGACTGCGGTGCGAGTCTAGACGGAGAAAATTTCTCCGGGCTCAAAAGGATCCTCACCAACCTATCCCAAATGACACCCCTCGACAGGGCCTATAGGCGAACCACAACAACAACTCGTTATGCGGATGAGACCTATGTGCAAATCTATGCGCTCTCTAGAGCAGCTGGTGATAAAAACTCTCTGCTTCTCAAATTTTTCTTTACTTCATCGCAGTTTCGCTGGCTCTCAGCAAGCATGCCGTCTACCGTTTGATTTTTAAGCTGCTTTTTATACAAGTTTTTCTTGTTTCTTAAGAATGCATTATTGAAAGATTCGCATGTTGTTGCAGCTTGCATCGAAGATGAATTCTTCTGAGCAAGCAAGATGCTCCCGGAGAAGGTTGTTGATGTCCTTTGCAGTCCTGAGACTGTCATGATGCACCTTGTGAAGGTGGACATCGTTGCAGCAACGTGTTCATGCAAAAGGCTTTTGTATGAGTGGTCGATCCAGCCTAGCATCGTTTTGTTTGGGAGTCGAGGGCTCTAGTCTTTTCCGACTGAAGAAAGGCAAGAGGTTAGTTAATTGGCGCCTCGACTCGCCGTTAAAAAGTATAGCGGAGTATTGATGATGTTTAAAGTTGTGGCTAGCCAAGGCCAATCTGACATAATTATCATTTAACGAGCTATAATACCCATACATATTTGGACCGCGACGGGTAGTCCCGCTACCTCCGATACTTATGTGCATAGAGGCATCCCTCTATTCACCACCTGAGGACGCGCTCGATACCGAATAGGGCTTACCGGTCCCCTTGCGATGGTGTGGAGTTAATTCGCGGGCTGAATCACCATTGAAGGGGTTCGAGCAAAGATTCGCATGATTCATACTCCTGGCCAACCGCAAGAACTGCTGGTCAGCCACAAGATCAACTTTACAAGTAATTTAATGACTTACCGGTAAACGCTATCCAGTCATTCACGACAAGTCCCGCTCCCACCAGCTCTGATCCTCGGTTCACAGTTCCCGCCACGACAGGCACCTGTGAATTCACTCAGAATATTCACCGTCTTAAATATACCCTGTATTCCGAATTATGCAAAATTACTCAAAGGTATGTCCGGTCGTGGAATTATGGCAGTGCGCGGGAATATTGGCTGAATTTCATAAAGTTTGACCTCCAGCCTCAATAGATCCATTCAAACTAAAAGAACTGAAAATGTTGGTAGCGCTTACCCGAATCTGACTCCCCCCCCTACCGCTATGAAGACGTGACCCTGAGATCAGCTTTCGGCTCTACCACGATAGGTCTTCAACTCAGGGAAGCGCGTACCGTGCAGCAGGGCGGAACTCGACAGACAACAGAGGAAACGTCATCTCCAGTGCTATTGACGACTCGGAACACGCCACTCTCAACCGCGACATGCCCACACGAGTTCCCTCAAACGGTCGCCCTTCCTCGCCAGACATTTCCATCTGCTCTCAGGATCTCCTTCAAAAAGCGTCATGGAAAACTATCACTGAAGGCAGCTCCGATCATCTTCCGATAATCATCGAACTAGAAGGCAGCAATTTCAACCACACTCACAGAGACGCAACCTTCACAAATTACCGGAAAGCGGACTGGGAAGCGTTCCAGCAACACGTCGAAGAAAGCCTGTCCAAAAATCCTCTTCCCAATCTACCAGCCGTTCAAGCAGAACCTCTCTTCCGAAGAATACTCGTATCAGCTGCAGCAAAAACAATCCCACGCGGCCGGATCAAGAAGAGAGAAGTCGCCCTAACGACAGAGATACGAGAATGGATGCATCATCGCGACACACTCAGAGAATCGAATCCGACAAGCGACCTTTTGAACGATCTCAACACGAACATAAGGAGAGCTACCGACAAAAACAAACGGGATATCTGGCGCGCACTGATGGAGTCCTTCGATCCAAAGAAAGATGTCAACAAGCTCTGGAAGACCATCAAAATCCTCAACAACAAAGGAAGACCACCGCCGAACTGCGCCATATCCTTCAGAAATGAGACGATCACGACCGCCTCCGATATCGCGAACCGCTTCAACAAAGCCTACACTTGTCCAGTCCAGTATACAACTTCAAAGGAAAACAGGAAGACTATGAGGAAAATACACCGCCTGTCCGCAGATGACTTCGAGGACTTCACTACCACAGACGTAGCAGCCGCCATCAGACCCACGAAGAAGTCCACCGCGCTTGGTCCAGATGGCATCGCTCCTATAATTCTCCATCATTTAGGTCCGAAAGGAATCAGCGCCCTGACTTCCCTGGTCAACAGCTCCCTACGCACAGGCAGGATCCCCATGATATGGAAATCGTCGATCATACTACCCCTCCTGAAAGCAGGCAAACCAGCATCCGAAGGCTCCAGCTACCGTCCGATATCTCTACTCTCGCCCGTCGCCAAAGTGATTGAACGGCTATTACTCGGCTCCCTACAGAGGCACATTCCCCCGGCAGACCACCAACATGGCTTCACGGCAAGACGCTCTACAACCTCGGCCCTCGTAACTCTCTCGAAGAGCATCGCAGACGGTTTTAACCAGAAACGTCCCGCTAGTCGAACGGTCCTCATGGCAATTGATATGTCCAAGGCATTCGAAAGTATCGACATCGTCAAGCTCATCGACCTCATTGAGACAACAACCGCGTTGAACTACATTAAAAAATGGCTCGCCTCTTACCTTAGAGGAAGAACAGGACGCACAAGCTTCCGCGACTCGGTATCAAGTTCCAGACTCTTCAGAAACGGAGTCCCACAAGGCAGCGCCCTCTCGCCCACGCTTTTCAACCTTTACCTCCGCGATCTTCCCACAGACGATGCCCACACGAACGTCATCTCGTATGCTGATGACATCACGATCTGGGCGTCAGATCCCGACATCAACGTCGCCTCCGAAAATCTACGCAGGGCCATCACGAAAATTGAAACCTTCCTCAAGGAACGGTCACTCATCATTTCCCCGACCAAGAGCCAGCTCATGCTTTTCACCCCGTTCAGTCGTGAATTCAAGTCTACTCTGGACATATCAATCTGCGGATCACCCGTCCCCACCGTCAACCAGGCCAAGCTACTCGGCGTCACGTACGACTCGATGTTCACATTCAGCCATCATGCCAAAGACATCGCGAGACGGATGTCGCAGCGCAATAACGTACTGAAAGCCTTAGCCGGAAGCACCTGGGGCAACCAAAAAGAAACCCTCCGCCTCACGTTCAAAGCCATCTCGCAAGCGATCTGCAACTACGCCGCACCCGCCTGGTCCACCTTCCTCTCGGACTCCGCTCACGCCAAAATCCAACGTTCTCAGAACTCCGGACTCCGCGTCGTGACAGGGAACCATCAAATTGCCGACACTGACCATATTCATCGCGAATCAAAGGTCATGCGCACCAAATCCCATCTGAACATGCTCGCCGCGCAGTACCTCGCGAGATCGTTGGACCCAGAACACATCCACCACGGCCTCCTCGACTGCCCGGCGCCCCCTCGCGCAATGAAGAACAACCTCGTGTTGAGCTGCAAGAAGACTGTCGAAGCCGCGAAACAGATGTCAAAGGATCCGAACAATGGGAAATCAGTCGCAAACACCGTACACTCGATGATGGTCTCAAACGAACTCCAATCGTTGAAGGGTGCCGTCATCCTGGGAGGCAGACCTCCGCCCCTTATCCAGGAAGAAGAGAAGGAGTTACCCCGCAAGACTAGATGCACGCTCAGCCAGCTCCGCTCGGGATTCAGCAGATTCATCAACAACTACCTCCACCGCATTGACGAATCCATCCCCGACGTGTGTCCCGATTGCTCTTCCGGACCTCACGACGTTGCGCATCTCTTCAACTGCCCATGCCACCCGACCGCGCTGTCTCCAATCGACCTCTGGACCAAGCCGCTGGATGTCGCAGCGTTCTTGAAGATATAAGAAAAAAAAAATAAAAAAAGAAGAACAAGAAACGAAGTACACAGACGTTCTTCGAAGCCGGCTACATCCGGCAACAACAACAACAACAAGCAGGGCGGAAACAAGCACGAAGAAAATTATAGCTCAAGACTCGTCTAAATCTTCCAAATTGAAACTCTAGTTCTCTTTATCGTACCCTATTCAACAAGTAAGATAGAAGAGATCTAGAGCTATCAATTGGAAGATTCAGATGAATCTTAAGGCATAGTCATACTGAAAGCATGCATGTTCGGTAGTAAGACTCCAGGTTTTTGCAAGCCTCTACCCGTATTTCCCCAGGCAACTTTTCGGGTGTTATCAATACTCGGCGGAATACCTTTTCTACGAGTACACCAAGACACCGCTAGCTAGCTTTCTGACAAGTTTGAGAGAGTCTCACCAACCCCTCGTTTAGAAATATGCGCTTAGGCTTCTAAAGGCGACTTTATATGCTTTTTCCAGAGGCAGTACTCAACACCAGTCTGACAATGTTACTTGTTCATTTCCTTTGGGCAACACGGGAAAATCTGATCATTCATTAAATTGTTTCCTGAAATACCTGTAGAAGTGCTGCGAGTTCCCTCTGCGTCTCTGGAGGAGTTCGCGCTGCGACCAGACATCCTTGAGAGCTGAGGGCGCAGTAACTTCCCACCTGAGTTATTCATTGTTGTTCCATCGAGAGAGAGAGAGAGAGAGAGAGAGAGAGAGAGAGAGAGAGAGAGAGAGAGCAAGAAAGAGAGTGTGTGTGTGTGATATTGAGAGATAGAAAGAGTGCGGTAAAAAGATAGAACAATTCGAACAGTTTACCAATATCGGTAATATCAATAAAATCTTTTAGAGTTTCAGAATTATCGGTAATATTTAGAAAATTTCAGAATTTTAGCTATTCTAAATATAAACTATACCTGATTTATGAATAGTTTTTTTCTTCTGCTGTTTCAGTGACTTCTTCTTTCGAGAAATGATTTTCTCACTTCAATTGTTAAAGTGTCACGCTTGTGTATTTATCACACATATGCCTTTATGTTGATGAATTGACACAATGCGATAAACTATTATCGTTATAGAAAGTAAGATATAGAGATAGAGAATTAGATTGAAAGTGAGAGATTGCGAGAGAGCAGATGACAACTGACAAGAGCATTCTGTCCGAGTGTCACTCTGAATGCCTCCACTCCAAGAGTGTCAGTGATGGCTTCCTCAGTCTCCTTGCTGATCTCAGCATGCACCAATGCGACATGGTCATTGCATGCGATGACATTCCCTAGTGCGGAGAGTCGCTCGTCGATTCGACGAACTTGTACCTGTACAAATTACGAATTCACTTTCTAAGATTTGGTAGAACTTTGACCTTGAGTATGAAGCCCATTGGAAGCGAACTTGACATAAATCTCAAAATACCGAGAGGCAAAACGCTAACCCAGGTAGATTTCCGCTCCATGTGGATAAAAAAATTCGTAGTTTTTGTTGTCTTTCTTAACTTATCGAATATAGTGAAAAACTAGAAAATGTTAAGCTTTAATTGGAAAAAAAGAAAAAAAACGATAAAAAACCTCATCAGGCAAGGCGTTTCTGATATGCTGGATTTCTTGATCAGTCGCAGCGTGCGGGACTAACAACCCTTTTCTGCAACAAATCCCAAATTAGCCACCAAAAAATCCATCTAGAACATGCAAAAACCTAAAATTAGTTTAAGAAGAACAGAGCGCACACCACTAATCACACTAGCAGTGATCTAGCAGGCAGCCACTGGTTCTACCAGGATAGGTCTGACCTGCATCTCAGGGGAGCGCGTACCCTGCCGCGAGGCGGGAACAAGCGCGAGGAAGAAGAAGGAGAGCGCACACCACGGGAATCAAGTTTTAACAAAAAAATTAAACATGAAAGTCACTTATATGACACATGAGACATTGATGGAAAAAGCCCGTCAAGAACCGACTACTCAAACAATGGCTCTGCTTCACTTCCAGCCAGACCGCGTGCACTTTGGCTGTCTGTCCTATGACAACTTTGCCTTCTACCATTTTATCTCTGTATAGCTTTGCTTAAACACACGTAGATGGAGTTAACACGAGTGAGGCGAGGAACGAGACTGTATCAAACCACTATCCACAACTTAAAATATCCATAAAATGATTAATTTCGGATTAACCGACCTGTTACCGACACTGACCCTGCCAACAATCCGGATTGCGGAGATGGAAGTGTGGATGACGGGAATAACATCAGCCAACTCAGCTTCAACCAAACTGCAAGTGCAATGAAAAACAATTATTGAATTAAAGAACAACTATTTTACTATCTTTTAGAGGTTGAAAAAAAACACCAAACATTTTGATTTGAAGTCTATCAGAATTGATATAATGCGATTGCTGTTTTAGTTTTTTCTTCGGGTACATCATTATACATAGTTTCAACAAGAAAATATGATATTGGGAGTGGAAAACAAGATTTTCTCTACTAGCTAAGCGCTTGAAAGTTTTCCAAGCAAGATTCGGTGTTGCGAGAAACTGTCATACAAATTTTGTTTCTGCAGTTGTTTTTCTAGAAGTATTTGAGAAATAATGGGCTGAAGGCTTTTAAGATCATCTAAAACTTGAATTCGTTTTGTGAGTATCCATCATGAAAATGAAAAAAAGTGTTCAAAATCATTGAAATTTTCGAGGAAAATATAAAATGAGAAGATCCGAGGAGGACATGGTGATTAAACAAAATTGTTAGAAGATTGAGATACGAACACTATTGAACAATTGAAAGAAAATCAAATCATCAATTCTGCACATGAATTCCATTAAGCTTTCAATAAAAACTTGCAAGCACTATTTAAAGAAAACTATTTGAAAGTCTTGAACGCCTACTTCAAATTCTACCTTATCAGAAAACATGGTAGAATTTCCATATCATATCAGAAAATACAGCATCGCTCTGTATATCAGTCTTGAAAACTTACAATATGATATCAACCGCTCAAAAACGTTGTATCTTATAAATCTATAACGGCTATTTTTTTTTCTATTCAATGTAACAGTACAAGTTTTTTTCCACGCGCTGATTACCCCGATGGCGTATGTGGGGCCTCTCCCGCAGGCGGATGGGAGACTTGGTGGCTTTGCCATGGCTGACCAAAGAGGGGCTTAGGCTAGTGAGCGTCGCGGGTGGGTGTGGGAACTGGGCAGCCCACATCCTATAAAATGCTCGCTCACTGTTATCTCACTGGCCTAAGGGACACGGTCAAGAGGCGTGTCCAAAAAATAACCTCTAGCCCACATAGCCCAAAATCCCGGGTTATGTGGCCCAAAGGGTCGTAAACGGACGTCAGGCTGAACTATCGACTTGGATGTTCGTGCGACAAGCCGGTCTATGAAGAAACCGTCGCATCCCCCCAAGATGCACCATCAGAGTAACCCCAATGCTAGGGCGTCCCCTTCAAGCGACGCGCGTCGAATCCCGATCGACGTGAGAAATATGCGAGGGTCTTCGAGGAATAATAGGCCGCGTCCTCGATTTAATCAAATAGCAGTGCCTACACGCCTCCGACTAGCTACCTTGAACGTCGGAAGTCTCTCGGGGAAGTCCATGGAAGTCTGTGACATGCTGGCAAAAAGAAGAGTACATCTGGCATGCCTCCAGGAAACTAGGTGGAAAGGAGGGAAAGCAAAGCAGCTCGACGGGAGGTATAAGCTGTGGTACTCGGGCAATACTTCATCAGCAGCCCGCAATGGCGTCGGAATTATCGCTGCCTCCTACCTTGCCACATCCGTCACGGAAGTTTGTCGAATCTCAGATCGTTTGATGTCCATCTCCTTGGAATGCAATGGCAAACTCTTCAAAATAGTCAGTGCTTACGCACCACAGGCAGGATGCAGCGACTCCGAGAAAGACGGGTTTTGGGAAGACTTCGATGACGTCATCAGAAAATGCTCTCCGGAAGAAACTCTCATGATCGGAGGAGACTTGAACGGGCACGTAGGAAGAAGATGCGAAGCCCATAAGAGAGCTCATGGAGGCAACGGCTATGGTTTGCCGAATGCAGAAGGAGAGCGAATCTTGAGTTTTGCCGAAGAGCACGATCTTTCCATCTGCAATACCTTCTTCTGCAAACGAGAGTCTCACCTCACCACGTATTGCAGTGGTGGAAGGAAAACCCAAATCGACTTCTGGATGACGCAAAGAACCAATCTGAGACTCATCACTGATTGCAAGGTGATTCCGAGCGATAACGTCTCCTCGCAGCACCATCCAGTTATAATCGATCTCCGATTTTCCCAGAAGCAATGCAACGTAAAGCCTCTGAACGAAGTTTCTCGGATAAAATGGTGGAAGGTACGTGACAACAAGGTTCGCTTCATGCATCAGCTTCTTCTCGCCCTATCCCCGGACACTCTCCAAAAAACGTTCCCTGACTCCATTGAGGAGCACTGGAGGTTCGTTCGAGACAAGATGAAGGCGGTAGGAGAAGTCACTCTGGGCTTAACAAAACCAGGTCGCAAACGCATTGTAGACAAGGAGACATGGTGGTGGAACGAAGACGTTCAAACTGCTGTCAAGGAGAAGAAAGTGGCTCTCAAGCAATGGAAACGATCCGGAACCGAAGCTGACCGAGCTCTGTACCTATGTATGAAGAGAGAAGCTAAGAGAGCCGTAGCGAAGGCACGCTCCTCAGCCATCCAAGAAATCTACAGTAAGGTCGACACGCCTCAAGGAGAGAAGGAAATTTTCCGGATTTGCAAAGCACGAGCCACAGCAGCAAAAGACCTTTCTCACGTGCGGACAATCAAGAACCGGGACGGCATACTCCTCCGATCCAATGTCGAAATTTGTCAGCGATGGAGAGAACACTTCGAGGAAATCTCGAACATCGAGTTCGACCACCCTCCCGTCCCGCTGTCCCTACCAGTAGAAGGACCAGTTCCCACCATCTCAGAGATTGAAGTAAGAGAAGCCCTTCAGAAAATGAAGCACGGAAAGGCATGTGGGCCAGATGATCTTGCCGCCTCTGCATGGAGACTCGCAGGTGATTGTGGACTTTTCCATCTTACGACCCTCTTTCAAAAAGCCATTGCTCGCCTGGAGTATCCCGAAGACTGGAGTAGATCATCTACAATACCCATCTACAAAGGGAAAGGAGATGTCACAATATGCTCCAACTACCGGCCGATAAGAATCATTCCTCATACCAAAATGATCTTGGAAAAGATCATCGAAGCACGGCTCCGCAAAATTGTAAGCACAACCGTCAATCAGTGTGGCTTCGTCAAAGGAAGTGGAACAACAGATGCTATTTTCGCCATTCGTCTTTATCTAGAGAAACACAGGGAAAAGGCGAAGTCAGTCCATTGCGCTTTCCTTGACTTGGAGAAAGCTTTCGACCGTGTGCCTCATGAGCTGATATGGTTCTCTCTTCGAGACCACCTAGTCCCAGAAGAGTACATAAGATGGATTCAAATGATGTATACTGACTCTAGAAGTACCGTGAGAAGTCCAGCGGGTACTTCGGAGTCATTCAAGGTTGCTGTAGGAGTTCATCAAGGTTCCGCCCTTTCCCCCTGCTCTTTATACTGATAAAGGACACGATCACCAGAGATCTACAAACAAGCCCTCCGAAAACTCTACTGTATGCTGACGACGTTGTGTTATGTTCCAACACAACAGAGGACTTGGAGAAACAGCTAGGAGAGTAGAACGAACGCTTCAGTGACTATGGTCTACGACTAAACCTCCAAAAGACTGAGTACTTGGAAATGGGAAAAAGTACTTCGAATACCTCGAATACCATCAAAGTCAAGAACACCGAACTCCGGAAAGTGGATGGCTTCAAGTACCTCGGATTCTACATCACCGCAGACCTAGACCCCAAGGCTACAGTTGCTGCGAGAGTCAATGCTGCCTGGCTCAAATCGAGAGAATCAACCGGTGTACTATGCGACAAGCGAATGCCTGACAGACTGAAAAGTAAAATTTACCGATCAGTTGTCAGACCAGTAGCGTTGTACGGCCTCGAATGTTCTCCATGCACAGCAAAGACTTTACAGATGCTGCATGTTATGGAGATGAAAATGCTGAGATGGAGCCTCGGACTCACTCGTCTAGACATGGTGCGAAATGAAACCATCCGAGATCGTCTGGGCATCGCCCCTATATCTGAAAAGCTTCGAGAGTCAAGGCTGAGATGGTACGGGCACGTGATAAGATCAAATCCCCATTCCGTTTCTCAATCGTCCTGGAACCTCGAAGTAGAGGGCAAAAGACCCAGAGGCAGACCCAAAACTAGGTGGCGAGACTGCATCGAAGTAGACATGAACACGACCGGGCTGAAGACTGAAGACGCAGCTGATCGGGTGAAATGGCGTGGTGCAGTCTACAAAGCGGACCCTGTCCGGCGGCGGGATAAACGCTAGGAAGAAGAAGAAGAAGAAGTAACAGTACAAGTTTTCAAATCAAATCAATGATTCATCAAATCTTTTTCTCTTTTCCAATATAGATGAACTCACACCCGCTGCTTAATATTAACTCGATCTACCATATCACTGCTTAATATTAACTCGATCTACCATATCACTGCTTAATATTAACTCGATCTACCATATCACTGCTTAATATCAACTCGATCTACCATATCACTGCTTAATATTAACTCGATCTACCATATCACTGCTTAATATTAACTCGATCTACCATATCACTGCTTAATATTAACTCGATCTACCATATCACTGCTTAATATTAACTCGATCTACCATATCACTCACCTGTCTACTTTGTATCGCCTTGATGTAAATTTTCTTAGGTTAAATGTTTTTCTAAAACTATAAGTTTTTTCTAAGTAAACTGAATCACTAAGGTGACAGTAATCCGTTGTACAGTAATCCGTTGTACTTCAACCATGTGCGATTGAATGAACCAATGTGTTTCTATGCACCCGCACAACTTTTTTCGAGCGCATAAATTTATACAATTTCAAAGTTCAAAATTCAATTTTTCCAATGATTTGGACTCCTCTTTGAAAAATCTGAGAAATTTTTTTTGCAAGCGCACAGATTTTAATGTTTTTTGGGGTTATTGGAGAGCGCGTGAATTTTTTTCATCCGCAGTGCGGGTCAGAGAAACATCCTGGAATAAACTATTTCAACTGAATCTCATCAAAGTGAATAACGAAAAACTGGTGGCTGAAATTTATCGAACCACGTGGTTGTTGCGTTAATAATAATAACAAGAGCATTTTATGCATCATTCTGACGCTGAAAATGATTGTTTTCTCTTATATATACATAAATATAGGAAATAAAGAGCAATTTTAACTTTGACCAATCACTCTCTTTAGCATCCTCCGTTGTACAGGGTGCGGCAAAAGTACGGAACGAAAGTTTGACAAAAAATAATTTGAGGTAGAATGGTTCAAATTATATGCGGTTTGCTTTATTAAGATCTCGGAAAAATGTTTGATTGTTTTTAAAATTTTAACGTTGATCGGTTGTTTCTACGAGTTATGGTGGTTGCTCATCGCATGCGTACTGCAATCATCGATCCAAGCAAGCATTCCTTGCCAAATGAACGTTGGGAAATTGTACAATTCAATCACAAATGAAGTTTTAACACAATTCTACTTGGGGACGAGTTTTACTTTAGGGGGGGGGGGCTTTTGTTTTTAATGTGTTCGACCTACTATATTTATTACATTATTTTCTCTATTTTTGACACATTTAGTCATTGAATCGACAAAAATTGATAATATAAGAAAGTTTCCCATGCGGTCTCTTTCCTAAGCCGTACGGCCTCGTTAGCGTTTGTAAAAGGCTGAGCGAGAAAAAAAAGTGAATAAAAGCTGAAAACAGCTAAGACAATTTACTCGATTAGAATGGATGAAACTTGTTCTATGTATACGGTCTCGTTCCCAAGCCATACGCTTGAAAAGTAACCTGGTCCTCCCAAGTAAAGTGCTGCCCCCCCAGTAAAGTGCGGCCCCCAAGTAAAGTGCGGCCCCCACAAGTAACAAAGTTCCGAAGTTTTAACTAACAATTCGTCTACCGAAACAGTAGGTAAAGAACGTGGAACAGGTTTTTTTGGGTGGCTGAATTTAAGAATTAAAACTTTTTCAGTGCGTTTGGATCTCCAAAACAAATCTTCCCAATGGAATCTCAATCAACTCTGGTGGACTGGGACTCGCTCACTCTCAACTGTTATCGGCTGCGCTAGCTATAGAATCTTTTTGTGACGACTGGCAATTGTCAATTGCAAGCAGCAAGTGTAATGTATTACACCTTGTTAAAGTTCAATCCTCGTCAACCATATTTCGTGAGGAATAGTGCCCAAAAAGTGATTCCGTTTAAGATCGCAGATTCACCTATACGAGACTTAAGAGGTTCCATTCAGGGGTTAAACGGAGCCGCCCAATTTGGGTTTACATGTATCCGCCGCTCAAATTTTGGAGGAAAATAGAAGAGGGGATGAAGGAAAAGGGTGTGAAAAGTGAGGGATTTTTTTCTCAATAGTGTGCGTACATGTATCCGCCGACGGGACCGATCCGGTCAGTATTTAACCCCTGGTTTCATTGTAATGGACTTGTCCTATGACTTATGACTTTCATATTGAACAGATGACAAGGCGAGCTCTGTGATCTGTTTATGCTTTGTTTCGTGCTCTTTGCATTAGAGATCCAGTGCCATACATCCGTTGTTACAAAACTTTCATTCTCCCTCCGTTAGAGTTTGCTAGTAGTAGTAGATTGCCCGCCGTAGGTCTCCGGCTGGGTAGACGAGGTCTTCTTTGACATGGCTCAGAACAATAACCTTACTTACATCATTTATCTAATTACATTTATTTCTCTTTCTCTCTCGGGGTTTATTTATTATTTTTTTGTTTATTTATTTATTTATTTTTCCCCTTATTTTTTTTTGTTAGAGTTTGCTCCGCCTGTTTAGTCTCCTTACAAGGTTACACTGACTAAGAAAATTGAAAGATTTCAACAAATGTTCACTAGGCTACTGTTCATTCGATACCGTAAACAAACATCAGTCCTTCCACCTTCTGCGTATAAAAAGAGACTAAGAATGTTCCAGCTAGAAACTTTGCTGTCTCGGAGAACTAAAATCGACATTTTGTTTGCTTATAATATTCTTATAATATTCTCTTGAAATTAAAATAAGTAGGATGTATACTTTGAAGCTATGTCAAGGTCGTACTTCCACATACGCATTCCACATTCCCCGCTCACGTAGGCTACCACTATTCAATTAGTTCGTATTACGGTTCGCGAGATATTATTGCAATCTGAAGCCTAGTATAGTAACCGCCCGTAATGTTCTGACTGTCAAAGATAGGCTAAGCTCTGTTGATGTTCTTAGTTTGCTCGATATAAATGTAGCTGATCTTTGACTTTCGATTTTTTTTCTTTTTACTTTAGATTCGTGAATTTCTTGTGATGTTTAGATTGTATGCTAGTCCGGGCGTGGCATAGTGGTAGTGTGATAGACCATTGTGCGAGCACGAGGAAGAAGAAGAAGAAGAAGTTTAGATTGTATGCTATGATAGCTCGGTTTCCCTCACTCCGTTTATTTGACATGTGTTTTGTGACAATTTCACGTTTACTATATACCATGTGTTGTTACATTTTGAACAATATTTAAAGAAATAATAATTTTCTCCCTTGGGGGGGGGTTAAGTCCATTTTAACCAGAGGCCGTATGCATGAAAAATAGATTATAATAATCTGAATTATTATAATAAGAGGATTACAAAAACCAAAAAAGTTATATATTTTGGATAATGGAAATCGGCATGCATGGATGTCAGATTACCTAAACTTGGATCATTGTCGATAAGAAAGCGAATAGACAAGCGTACGCACCAAAATGCACACTAAAATGCAACAAAATGCACTCCAAACACTATAATTGTCGAATACTAAATGCACTCTAAACACTATATTTGTCGAACACTATAATTTAAGTTTTTACTTTCATTACAAACACTTCAAAAAGAGCAACAGGGACGGAATGGTTCACATTGAATCGATTATCTTTTTGATGCACTGTTTGCGTTTATGGACCCCCCTACCAGAGGTTCAATGGGTCAAATGAGAGTGGCATTTTTTTGTGATACGGTCTCGTTAGCCTAAGCGCTACGGCCTCGTTAGCGTAAACTTTTTCAAAGCCTAAGCATTTTTTTAATATAAAAATGTTTTTCTAATGTAAAAAGAATTGTTTTAATGTAAAAATAATTTTTTGTTAATGAGTCAGAAGTATGACCCATAGAACCTTTGGTAGGAAGGAGGTCCATAAACGCAAACAATGCTCTTTTGGGATTATTCAATGAACTATCTACGGAGTAGTTTCACCGATTTCGTCGGATTTTCAGTAATTCAAAAGTATTATAGCTTCCATGCATACTGGATTATTGAAATAAAGTTGGATAACTGATAATCCAAGTTCATAAGACTTTTGAATTTCTCCATGCATACGGGCTCAGGATATAATTAATTAATCATTAGTGACTTGTAATGCAAAAATTAATTTATTCAAAACAGACAAAAAACCTGTAAAAGTTTTGCGTTCCTCCAATACCGACGAGGCAATAACTGTTTGTCAAGTTACAGAAGACACCAACATCATTCGAGCCCTCGTAGTCCACACGCAGAGCCATCTTTTTCGCTGAACTGCAGAAATAGCTGTATTTATATTTCAAAGGGTAAAACACAACATTGCGCAATGTGCAGCATGAAGAGAGACGATCAAACTTTTGGGAAAAGATTTTAGAACATATGATAGGCACAAACGTCGTATTTCGTTCTGTCTTATTGGTTCGTTTTGAGTACCGCAGCTGCAGAAGTTTCATAAAAAGCATTAAGTGACTAGAAGATCAAGTTATTATGGACATGAAACGCTCTTTAACCGGTATTTTTTCTACTAAAAACTTTAGAATTGAATACAAAAATGTTTCAAATATTTTCCACATGAAATATATTGTTTTTTCATCGCACAGTACATTTCATAATGGTACTTAGAAATCATCAACAAGAAATTTTTTTGTTGAGATTTATATAAACTTTGAGCGTGCGCATTACGAATTGCAAACATATAGCTCTGCAACTCTGTCACGATTTAACTTAAGTCGCACCGAAACTTTTTGCGATTTGCCAATTTTCCTGCTACACTCGCTTCAATAATGCTTATCTCGGTGTTCTTGAAGTTGCAGAGTCATAGAGTTGCAGAGTTCAACGCTTGGTAAAAGTAACGTTTTATTTGCTCATGAACACGTGTGTGAATGTCAGACCGGTTTTGAATAAGGCCTCAACATCCAATCTCCGCTCTCATCCATATAAGTTGAACAGTCCTGTGAATAAGGCCTCAACGTCCTACCTCCGCTCTCATCCATATAAGTTGAACAGTCCTGTGAAAATGAAGTGCCCAGCAGAAGTTAACATATTTCATGTCTCTGATCATGCTGATATTCTCTCTAAACTTTTCAAATAAGTTTAATTATTAGCTTACCGTAATCTTCTAGTTGAACTTACTCTCCACAACTAAGTGCTAAAAAGAATAGGGCCAAGTGCTAAAGAATAATTCCAGACATCTAAACCCTTTGAAAACTTGCGAAATTCTACATAAACTCCTAGCACGTATAATTTCTATGTGCTGTTTGAAGCGAAGCTTAGAATCCACATGAATACCTAAGTCTCTGACTAAATCAACGACCTTTATCAGCGAGCTATCAATGAAGTAATCGTTTTGAGATTTCCCAAGGCAGAGAGAGCTTTCTTTTCTCGGTTGCTAATGGAAGTTTGAATTGAGGCGACTTTGCCTTCCCTAGCCCCAATACCTCAAAGTCGGTGGGAAGGTGTAAACTCACTCAGCCCTACTACCGTGATTGCCGGAATCACGACGTTCTGAGTGAGGCAAAAATTGGGCCCCCTTTGGACGAGTCCACTTCCGGCAGTGGTTCTATCCGCCAGATGGCCAGGCGGAGAGGGGTTAGTCCAGGCCACACGAGTCGAGGCGTCTTTTCGATTAATCTTCTGCTTTTCTACGGTCAAGGATTAGCAGGAACTCCCGACAAACACGTTCCGCGATGCCAGGCTGGATTGACCATCCACTCAACAGGCCGATCGCATGAATACCCTTGTTGTAAACCATGGCTTCAAGTTCTTCAAGTTATATCACCAAAGCTAGGGCGTCCCCCGGAAGCGACGCGGTCTTACCTTGTCCGCTAGGACCGTCAAATATGCGAGGACAGGCAGCTACCCATGGGCGGGGTATGTCTGCGCGGCGTACAGCCCAAATTCGCCTCGTCACATTGAATGTTGGAACAGTAGAGAGCTGGCCGCAATGCTAGAAGCAAGAAGGGTTGACATTGCTGCTGTACAGGAAACGAAATGGAGAGGAAGCAAGTCGAAGCCGATAGGAGACGGATACAAGTTGATATACCATGGCACGTCATCAACAAGAAATGGTGTTGGCATTATCCTCTCCTCGAAAATTTCTGATGATGTAACCGAAGTCATTCGCTCTACAGATCGAGTCATGGCCGTCCGAATTTCTTCGTCCAACAATCACTTCCTTGTCGTCTCAGCACATGCACCTCAACAAGGATGTAGCGACGCTGATAAGGAGGACTTCTACGACTCTCTAAAGGAAGTTATCAAACTCCGAGAGTCTCATGAAGACATCTTAATCGGCGGAGATTTTAACGCTCACATCGGTTCAGATCGACAAGGTCGTGAGAGAGAACATGGAGGACATGGAATCGGAACGATAAATGCTGAGGGTCAACGGCTACTTGACTTCTGTGCTCGATGCGATCTAGCAGTCGTGAACTCCTTTTTCAAAAAGAGACGATCTCACGGACTCACATACGAGAGCGGAAGAAATCAGAGTCAAATTGACTTTTGGTTAATCCTGAGAGCAAAGCTGCGGAACGCGAAAGATGCAAAGGTCATTCCATCAGACCATGTTGCACCTCAGCACCACCCTCTCTTTATGGACTACAGCGTATTGAAGTCGAAGAAACAGCCTTCTCGTAATCCTGAATGCACACGTGTCAAATGGTGGCGCTCGACTGGGAAAGCAGAACGTCTCTCTCTCATGCACATCATCCATCGCAATCTACTCCCTCCTGCACTCTACAAGCAGTTTCCAGAGGACATAAATGAACACTGGAAGCTTCTTGAAGACAGCATCAGAGCACCCGCCGCAAGCATCCTCGGAAAGACGAAACCCGGAAAGCCAAGAATCGAGAAAGACACCTGGTTTTTCACCTCCGAAGTTCAGGATGCGATCAAGGCGAAAAAGAATGCCTACAAGAGATGGAGGACGTCAAATGAGGCTGACGACCGCGCTGCATACAGCTCAGCCAAGAAAGCCGCCAAAAGAGCTGTCGCAGTTTCAAAAGCCTCCTACTTCTGCGATCTCTATGAGAAGATGAACCAACCAGGAGGCGATAAAGCCATCTATCGGCTTGCCAAGGCTCGACACCGTAACACCTTGGACATCCAGAGAGCAGCCACGATAAGGGACAAACAAGGAAAGCTCGTCACTGACCCTTTAAAAGTCAGAAACAGGTGGCGCGAACATTACGAAGAAATGAGCGGCCAAGAGTTTGAGCACCCTCCCATCCCTACTTTCCACGCCATACAAGGACCCGTGCCAACCATCACGGCCGAGGAAGTGAAGAAGGCACTCTCTAAGATGAAGACTGGGAAAGCGGCTGGACCGGACGACATAGCCACCGAAGCCTGGAAACTTGCGGGTGATGTTGGACTAGCACATCTCGTGCACCTGTTCAACACCATCGTAAAGCAAGGCCAAATCCCACATAACTGGCGCTACTCCACGACCGTTCCAGTCTTCAAAGGAAAAGGCGATACCAGAGTGTGCAGCAACTACCGTCCAATATGTCTTCTCAACCACACTATGAAGATATTTGAGAGGATACTGGATTCACGCATACGAGATATCGTCGATATTCCAGCTCAGCAATGCAGGTTCGTGAACGGAAGAGGCACAACAGATGCAATATTTGCACTCCGTTTACTCGTCGAGAAGCACGCAGAGAAAAGATCACCTCTCCATCTGACCTACCTCGATTTGGAAAAGGCGTTCGACAGAGTCCCCCATGATCTTATTTCATATGCATTGCGCGATCATCAGGTTCCTGAAGAGTACATTCGATGGACAATGGCGATGTACGATGATTCAAAGAGTACTGTCCGAACTCCGGTCGGCATCACAGAGCCATTCGCAGTAAACGTTGGAGTGCAACAAGGGTTGGAGTGCTTTGTCTCCCCTTCTCTTCATTTTGGTTATGGATACCGTCACGCGTCTTCTACTGACTCCGGCTCCGTCAACCATCGCATACGCCGACGACATTCTCCTTGCTGCTCCTACACGTGCCGAAATCGAGAAACGCACCCAAGAATGGAATGACGCTCTTAGTAGGCATGGCTTACGCCTCAACATCAAGAAGACCGAGTACCAGGAAATCGAAGTGCAAACGACGGGAACTGTTCACATCAGCGGTGAACCGCTCCCGAAGACCTCCGAATTCAAGTACCTTGGTTCTGTCATCTCCTCAGACACGTCAACAAATGCAGCGGCACGCCAAAGAGTAAATGCAGCTTGGATGAAATGGAGAGAAGCTACAGGTGTCCTCTGTGATAGGAATATCACAGCTGGCATACGCGGAAAGATGTATAAAACAGCAATCCGTCCCGTGCTTCTCTATTCGACGGAGACCTGGCCTACAACGCGTATAACCGAGAACATTATCCACACGAATGAGATGAAAATGTTACGCTGGACACTAGGACTGACTCGCCTAGATTGAGTGCGTAACACGATTGTGAGAGGGAGACTCGGCGTTGCCCCAATACAAGACAAGATGCGAGAAGGGAGAGTTAGATGGTATGGACACGTGATGCGAAGAGACGCGACCAACATCGCAAGACACGCCCTTGACATGGAAGTACCAGGCAAATGCCCGCGAGGCAAACCGAAGACAAGATATATGGATACGCTCAACCAAGACCTGCGCCTTGCAAGACTCCACTCGGAAGACGCAACGGACAGATGTTTCTGGAGAGCTAGAAGCCGTACAGCGGACCCTACTCCGACCTCGGCCGGCGCGGGACAACGCTAAGAAGAAGAAGATTCTGTGATATTATTTATACATAGATGAAGAGAGTCAGAGTCCTCGCTATAAAAACCGCATTATAAGTCATCGGTGAACAAGGAAAACTTCACAGTTGAGGGAAAGCAGCTCTCGATGTCAATGAAGAAGCAGAGGAACAAGAGGGGCCCTAGGAATGTTCCTTGGGGTTTCCTGCTGAGTACTGGGAAAGAATCAAATTATAAATCTTCTGCGCGAACTTTGAATGATCTGCCTTGGAGGAATAAAGTAATCCCGTATATTGAAGAGACATGAAGACCCATGTTGTGAAGCTTCTTGATTAACTCTGAAGGTGATACCTTGTCGAACGCCCTCGCAAAATCAAAATAGATGACATCTGTGTAGTTCTTGATGGTTCTGAAGAGTCAGTTCTCACTCACTGATAGATTTCAGAATTTGTAACACGCAACTCATTTTCGGATATGAAACCATATTGCGACTTAGAGAAAAAGTTCCTGTGGTGAATTCTAATGTGATTCGATAAAATGCTTTCGAAAAATCTACAGACCGCGGAAGTTACAATAATAGGGCGATAACTACTGAAATTGCTCGATGACTGGGAGTAGACTGGGACTACCACTCCCAATTACCATTGGAGAGTTTCAGAGAGTCTTCGAATAGAAGTGAAAGTGGAAAAGCCAGAGCAAGAGCGCATTTCTTTAAAAGGAATTGATTTAAAGTTTTCTGAAACTTTGGTGAACTAATTAGGTAAGTTCTTGAGGTAATTGTAAATATATAAAAATCTATACACGACTCAGTTGCGGTATCAGTGAATCTCGAAGTAACTATGTAGTTCTTCGCGGCCTTCGTCTTCGTTAGAGTAATTCCTGGAGAACTCTTTAGCGAAAAGTAAAGCTTTTTTACTGTTATCTGAAACGTAGTTGTATCCGTATTTCTTTATGGAAAAGCTGCTCGCAGATTACAACGTCAGTGTAATCCAGCGATGGATTCCACCAGGAGACTCTAAAGCCTTCCTCTCATTCTTCCGCAGCTGGTCTGATTGTGTCGCTTTTATGAGCTTTGGAAATGCTTTATAATCTTAACGAAAAGAAGGGTTGTAGCTTTTCGATTTCCACAATTTCTTTTTCTGAATGAATAATCTACGAAGGCTTCCAGAACAACTTCTCTTCTGCTTCAGGCGGTTCTTTATCGGACAGAATCCACGTATCGCATCATGAAGCGTAGTTACAAAAAATCATACTGATTATTTTCCAGTGTTTAGAGAAGTTTTCCCCAAGGAAAGCTGTCCAAGTATAAATTCATATCACCAAAGTTACCATTACGCAAGTCCACATGTACATCTGAATCGTTACTGTTAGTGTTAAGGTTCTTTTGGATATTTCCTGAAATGCTCAAAGCGAACACGATCGACATGTGATCAGAATTTGAAAGAGGAGGCGACGAAACTAATCTCACTACGTTCTCTTCTTTATCTGCTAGCACTATATTCAAAAGAAAGCTCTTCCCATTGATGTCCACTCTGACAGAGAAATTAATCAGTTGTGTAGCGAATTGCTAGCAATAAAATCTGCCAAGAAGGATTTTCCATAACTGTGGGTAACAGCTAACTCATTCCAATCAATATTCGGAAGATTGAAAAGATTCTTGAAAGAAGCTGTAGTTACACTCTCTAATGACCTGTATTCACACGCAAATCTGGTCAGTGTTCATTTATTATAGCCTCCACATTAACTGTCAGGAATGAGAATAGCATCATTTCCGCTATACTATAGTTAAATCAAGATATCCATTTGAATACTTAGCTTTATTTACGCGCCATATCACCTCATCACTTCAAAACCATATAGACTTGACTTGATTTTGATTTGGTTTATTAAGTGAAAACATTCAGGCATACAACAAAAATATTTGTCACGTGATACTGAATGAGTGGAAACAAACGAAGAAATATTACAATTAAACGACAAAAAAGAGTGCTCGCTTCTTATGTGTTTGTAATAAGAAGTATAAAGAAAATATTGTTCTCATGGTTGGAATTCGGTGTCCAGCCTATCTAAATCAGTGAATGAACGAGCTGAGCGGACAAAAAAAGAGTTCATACGGCATAAAGTTCTAGGGGAGAGAAAATTATTTTGAAGTTGGTTCCTCGGGTATTGGAAGCTCTTAACTTGAAGAAATGTGGTCTGCTTTCGGATATGTGGTCTAGACATGTCCTAATACTTTATTCTCTTGCTTTTCGTTCGGTTTTTTCCTTCCTTTGAGAAAACCGTACATGAATATGTTTTCGGAAACTTTTTTCTATTGGGATGCTTGCGCCGTGGATCTATTTAGTAGAAACACAGCATTATTATAATTATTATTCACATTATTAGTTAAACTTCGTAATCATAAAGTAAAATTAGAAGTTTGCAAAACGAATAAAGTTACTTCAATCGGAATGATATAAAAGGCAGCAAGAAAGAAAGAACACGTATGCCTCCGCACACAAAAATGGCTCTTTTTTACTTATCTGGTCTGAAGAAAAATAAAAACGCGGACCTATGAACGGAGAGGTGAAGGGAGTATCTCTCATTTTCCTTTCTCATCCCTCTCTCCCTCTCTCTCTCTCTCTCTCTCTCTCTCTCTCTCTCTCTCTCTCTCTCTCTCTCTCTCTCTCTCGCCATTTTACTGTATCACGATTAGAATCTCTCGCCGCAGAGACACATAGCTGCCTGCGTGATTGATGAATGACTTTTCTCTACGAGGCGCAGTGCACAATTAGACTCTCTTATTTTTACATTAAAAGATGATTTTACATTAAAAACGCTTAGGCTTAGGAAACATTTTACGCTAACGAGGCCGTACGGCTGAGCTAACGAGGCCGTACGGCATAAGAAAACTTCTCCTATTATTAATTTTTGTAAATTCAATGACTACATTCGGCACAAAATGAGAGAAAGAAAAACGCCGCAGAGAAAGAGAGAAAAAGGTCTCTTCATGTGATTGCTTATCTAGGTCAAATCTGTCTTTTTCATTGCGACGAGAAGGACGCAGGCTCCGCCCCTCGCGCGTTTTTCTCTCCAGACCAGATAAGTAAAAAAGTACCAAAATTATAATTTTATGAATTTATGCTAAAAATGAATAAATCAAAATTCATAATAAAGTTATGACTAATAATATCTTTGAAATTTATGAATATTCATAAATTCTATTTATAGGTACCAAGTTTCATAACTTATTTTATGAAATTTTTTTATGACTATTCATAATTTTTTTTGTGTGCGAGTCGTTTAACAATGATGCTATCAATTTCTGAATTAATGTGAGGAATTTCGAGTATGAGGCCGGTGGTCTCCAATTTAAATAAGAAGAAATCGATCCCACATTTGGCATCGTTTATTGTCACGTTACCAATCTCAATTTTATTATAACGGATGAGAATGTATAAAAAGAAAGTGTGAATTGCACTTAAAAAGGGTAAAACTCTAGAAACATTCTCTCAATAATTTATGTTTTAATAGTGAGCAACAATTCAACATGGAATGAGGGTCAACAAGAGGAAGTTTTGTTTCGGAAGCCTGAGGTGATCACATTCGGCTTTGCTGCTTTTGACGATTCATTAAGAGACGCTTGCAAATGAAGTGAGCGACGACGGCGGCTTGTATGGCAGTCAGCGCTAGAAGGACCGCGAAGACGGTGAAAAGGGTTGGCTTGGAGAGGCACATCTCTCCGGGCAGCTGTGAAGTTCACAAATTAGGTTTCTACATCTTCCATACCACAAAAAACAGTAACTCTTAAAAAATGTTCAAAAAAGTTTTAGTGAAGGCTTACCGAAACATCAACAGTGTCCTCGTCGCTGTTCTCATTAGCGAGTTCCCTCGCAAATTCAAACGCGGTGTTCCGTGCGAGAGCCACTGGTTCATTGATCTGCAGTTATCGAATCGAAATAATAAAATTAGTTAGTTGTAAAAATGCAGTTAAATGAGATTTAACTTTGAAAAGTAAAATTTGTTCTCAGACCACTTTCCTCAAGTTATCCAGTTTAATAACAAATACAATGAATTGGTGCACTTTCCAACCTGTTGAAGAGGATCAATAATCAGAATAGAAGTGGTAGCTTGGGCCCACCGAGGCACTTTGTATCGAGCCGTTTCAACTGTCAAAGGAGAACTGGTAAGGCTTGAAAGATGATTATCAAGGAGAATTTCATTGAACTGAGACGAATGAGAAGTTCAGGGAGAAATTATTATGAGTTTATTACGCATGGAAAATGCGTGGTAAGGTATAAGGAAGGGGTCTTCCATATGAGGAGAAACATGAGGTTGAAGGATTTGATAACATATGAGGTCGAAGGGGTCCACGTTGATTACGGAAAGAACTTGCGAGTGATTGGTCGGTCCTATTCCAGTCGCGTGTGGGAGGGCGGTGAGGGACTAGGACGATATAGCTTTAAGGTGTCCAATTCCTCATTGAAGCCGGATTGCATCGTGTACACTAGACGAAATGAATAGAGCAGAGAGCGGATGGAAAGTCGACCACTCCAGTCATGGCGAACAAGATAGAATGAAAATGGATTTAAAGTAATAAGGTCATACACTCAGCGATGGAGTTGTCTTCTCTCTTCTTTCGGCCGAATGATTGTCGTTGGCCATCTGTCAGACCACATTCTACCTGCAAATCATTTGACATTTCAGGAGTGATAAGAGAAAAGAGAGAAGATTCTGATTGGAAGAGAGAGAAATAGAAAGAGCGAGATGGTAAAGAGAATAAATAAAATCAGAGAGGGGAGAGAGACAGAAAGTGAAAGAGAGGGAGATAGACAGTGAGATAGAAATTGCATGAAACGAATGAAGAGACTGACCGCGGTGCAATCTCCTTGGCAGATTTCTAATTGGCATGTTATTCGAATCGAAGACGACGAATCGAATCGGAATGCCTGTGAATATTAACTTATTCTTCGAATTCGTGGAAAATTTTATTTGGTATGATGTTCTTGATTTACTGTCTAGGCCTTAGTAACTGTGAACGACTGAAATTCAAGATTATTGTTTCCAAAGTCTCCAGAACCAGGGCCCTCAACTAAGACCAAAAATCGAATAATAATTTTACCTGCATTTTGGTCGATTTCACAGCGGATGAGATCACTTCAATAGGACCGGGAATCAGCTTCTGAGCAACTGCCGGTGTCGGGCAGCTACATAAAATTTCACTAAGAAATTTTTTTTTAGAACTTGCTTCGCTACTCTTAAGTTTTTTTCTTCAGGTTTTTGATCTATAATAGAACGCAAAATATTGAAAAAAGTCTCAAAATTTAATTATTCTCAGTCTGCTAAGAGTTCTCTGGTAAATAAAAATTAGTCGGTATCAAAATGTATTTCTATCTGACCCTCCCTCTATGAGTTGGAGCTTCTCCTCTTCACCCCTCCCAGCGGCTCCCGGCTCAGCATAGCACTCGTTGACGAAAAAGTCCAGTTCCTCGTCCATTGCCATGATCTCCCATCGCAGAGTCATCATGTCGCCTAGTTTAGCCTGACCATCAATTATATTATCATACTCGTTATTAAATGTTACTTCTAACGACTACGTGAAGAACGGGTCAATATTGATTAGTCAGGGAAATGATGATCTATATTGATTGAATCAGAAAATTTTTCACCTGGAGAACAGGTGATCTACCATCTCCAGCCAGCATCTGCATGGCGACAGGGTTGCCCAGCTCGATTTTACCCCTCGGCTGAATGAGATTCGCTTCTGGGCCTCTGCAATTTTTTTCTCAATTTTTGTTTCATTTGAGAGTTTACGGTGCATTATGAAAGAGGAAGAATAGTAGAAGGTGAAGTTGAGAAGTTAAGGCTCTCACGTGACAGTCATGTTGTATCCAGCTTGCACCTTTCCGCCCAGCATTGAAGAGTAGTCACAAGAGATCTCGTACAACTTAAGCAAAATAATTTAGAACTCGATTGTATGTATAGATGTTAAGATTCATGTGTGTTCCCCTCGTGTATTATCTATCATACATTGTCTATAACATTCTTCTTATTCTTCTTCCTCGCGCTTGTTCCCGCCTCGCGGCAGGGTACGCGCTCCCCTGAGATGCAGGACAGACCTATCCTGGTAGAACCAGTGGCTGCCTGCTAGATCACTGCTAGTGTGATTAGCAGCAGTGGGGAGAGTCAGATTCGTACATGAGCACTACCAACATTTCTTAACCCCCTTGGTTTGGGTGGATCTGTCCGGGGTGGGAGTCGAACTCGGGACTCTTCGCACAATGGTCTATCACACTACCACTATGCCACGCCCGGACATGTCTATAACATTCTGTATTATATATTATCTGAGTACTATACACCAAGTGATCCTTTTCCCGTAATAAAATGTTCAATGTTCAATCCTTTTTCAGAATCGAATATGAAATAGAAACAGAACGGAAGAGAGACATATGGAGAGAAGGTAAGAAAAGAAAAGAAGAAGGAATGGAGAAAAAACAAGCTAGAGAGAAAAGAAAGTAAGGGAGAAAGGGGGATGAGTCCGAGAGAGAAAGAGAGAAAGAGCGAAAGAGAGCGAGAGAGAGAAAGAGAGAGAGAGAGAGAGAGAGAGAAAGAGCGAGAGAGTGAGAGAGAGAGCGAGAGAGAGAGAGAGAGAATGATCACCTGATCCATCGAAGTGACGAGGCCGGGTATCCCGAGATTGTTTGTCTGGACGACAACGGTCGTCCGGTAGGTGCCATTCAGCTTTAAAAAAAAAGTTTTTAGAAAGAGTTGAGGGAAAGCCCGTGTACATCAACTTCATTCAGATAATAGTGAAGAGCTAGAGACTTTACTCGTAGTAGAAAAATCAAGGGTTTGGGAACATCTAGTGAACGAAGACCGATTCAGAACTTGGTAGATCGAGTAATTACGATCGATAATTGAATGAGGCCCGCTGAAAAATCTAGAAAAAAAGGGAATAAATAGTTATTCTATCAATTGTACCACCATGAGAGATTTAATTCTGAGTACATCTATGATGCAGCATGAATGAATTGAAGAAGATTACAAAGTTATCGAAAAGCAGTAACATGTTTGAATGTTTGTCGTCATCAAAATAACAACAAAAAGCTCAGTACTGGCTTGCTCTGCTAGACCGCGACTGTTATATCAGGACTCGAAAGATAAAGGAGAACACAATCATATACTCTTAATGAGTACGATAGGCAGGACTCACGAGGTCGATAAGACCGCAATCCCGTGTTTCAATCTGTCTCTTGTGCCTGGCGAACTCCTCGAAAGGCGTCACTCCGCTCTGCGTCGATCCCTCTGCCTTAGCAGTGGAAGCCTCTCCGGCCAACGCTGCCTTCAATCAATAAATACATTGATCAGTAAACAAATCAATCAATACATTGTTATAAATACATACATAAATCAAGTTGATTGACTACTGTGAATTATTAGTGTTTGAAAAACCGCTATTTTGAAACTAAAAATTCGTTGTTACTTTCTTTGAGGCTGGTTTCTGTTCGGTCAAAGAAGTTCTTTTTAGGCGATTCCATTACTTTTTTTGGTTTCAAAACGGGTCTGAGTGAGGGTGAGCGCCTTCAATCCACCACTCTATCCATCTCCGACATCTCCCAACAACTAAACATGCTCTCATCATGAAATTTAGTGTCGACATTCAGGAAAGAGTTACAGTTTCTATCCTTTACAAGTCTAAATAAGCTGACTTTCCTTTCAGCTTCCTCTTCTTCTTCCTCTTCATCCTCCAAGGTAATGGGCTTCATGCCGAAGTCTCTCGGAAGACCAAGCACCAAAGTAGCGATGTTGCTATTCGTCACCTGGCAGAATAAAAGCTTCTTCCTTTGTATATAAAAGCATTGATTGAAGAAATGCTCAATTGATTGATTCCAAGATTGATAATTTGTTGAAGAATCGCATTATAAAAAATTCTCGTTCAATCTTTGTTACAATTCTTTTTGAATTCCAAAATAGAAAATATGAAATAACGACTAGAAACAGTTTTTTAGAACCAAAGTAAAAGAACCTCGACTCTGCAAGTGTCGTACTTGTTCTTCACGAAGATGACTCCAGAAAAATTCTCCAAGTTTTTGATTTGAACCTGAATCAGGAACTTTTATAGTCAGAACGGGTGGAGGCTTGCTACAGCTGAATCATTTAATGTCAAAGTTGTGGCCCACTTTGATGCCTTCGTAGTTGCAGATTGTGTGTACAGCATCGGAAGGAACGGCGACTGGGGGTACAATGGCAAGGGCCGAGGCGGGCTTACGGCGCTGTTCTGGCTCGCGAATTGATGGTTTCACCTGAACATATCGGTCTCGCCGGCGGTTTTCTCGCAAGGTTGGGGACTTTGCGATGTTCTGTTTGTTTCCAATTAATTTTAAGGCGAATTCAACTATTCAATCGAACAGAACGTATTTCGTTCTTCTTTTCTTTTGAAAAAAGCTGCCACTGAATAGTCCTACGAGAACTATTTAACAAATATTTTTTTAAACATATGACAAGTCTTGCCTTTTTCGTTTTTTTTATTTAAAACAACGCTCGTTGATTGCATGATGAATAGCAAGTGAATTATTATTAGGCTTGCACCTTCTTGGTAGCCAGGATATCTCCTCTCTGATCGTTTTTAGTCACTGTTCCAGATAATCTGTTGTGAACTTGTGGTAGATTTGCAGCAGCTGAGACTCCTGTGTCGGTCTCCTGTAATTCGGGAAATTAACAGCATCTTTTCAAGCGCAGAGAAATGAGATCGACAGTCTGAGAGAAAAAGAGAGAGGGAATAATAGTGAGTTAAAGAGTAATTACAAATGATTGAACTATCGCACAGAAAAAAGCTAGTCCACCGGGCGGGATCGAACCCAGACCATCTCGACTCAAACCGGGAGATCGTCTTACCATTACCAGGCGTCACTGCCTTTGAACTGTGTAACTTATGGAGCATTAGAATTCAACTTTTCACTTTGCAAAGTAATCTCCGCAAAGTGATCCCGTTGAGCGCTCCATCACTTTAAAACCACGACGTAAACAAAGAGCGGTGCGAGAGAGTGGTAAAATATAGCATAAAGTTGGAGAAGTAGGATTTTTTCACTTTGCAGAGATTACTTTGCAAAGTGAAAAGTTGAATTCTAACGCTCCATTAGAATTCGAAGATTAAAGAGTAATATATTGAGATAAAGAAAAAGCAAGAGAAAGAAAGAGACAAAGAGACAAAGAGAGAGATTCATAGAATGAGGGAAAAATAGAGAGCATAAGGGAGAGGAGTAGGGACGAGAAAAAGAGAGAAATATTGTCATAGAAAAGAGAAAGATAAAAATTCAATTAGCAACCTTAACAACGCAGAGGTTTTTGTAAAAGTCAACATGCTCATTGACATCGGCCTGCCCGTCAATCGCGTCGAACATGTCGCATTCACCGATGCGATGGTTGTAATTGACACCCGCACAGCTGAAGAAATTCTTGCATAATATAGATAGTAACATTGAATTTTTTCTCGATTCGAACCATTTTTTTAATTATGTACCTTTCCCCCCGAACTCAACTCCTTTGAGCGATGATTTTGAAGACGGCTTTCAGAAAAAAGGATTATATCTAGAAGCTGTATACTTTGAAATATATACAAAAACCAATCTTCAAGGTTTTTCCAATTCAAAATTGCAACGGCGAACTCGAAAAAATAAGGACGCTTCTTCAATGTCACGAAATTCATATAATGATAGTTTTGTATAACACTATTTTGAAATACTTGTATGATGGTCATGTTTTAGGCATCATATATTCTAGAGGATGAAACAACAAATTCCTTGTGTAATTCTGATTTTTATCCATGCGGTCCTTTTTTATCCATGCGACCCGTACTTTTCTCCGCTCTACTCCACCAAGTTAAAAAAGCCTTAAAAAAGAGAAGCTGAGCTAACGTTGGATTGCGAGCGCAAACTTCGAGACAGGAGTTGAGGGAGACGACCTTATACTGCTTGGCGGAGATTCCTCTCTGACGAGTGTGCAGATAACGTGAAAAGAGAGCCTCGCCTGCCGAGGCCGAGCAATCTCCATCCACTGCAAAGACGAGGTCAACATTACGTTTTCTTTTAGAAAAAACAATTAAACAATTTTATGTTTTAGTTTACTTGTTTTATCTTCATAATTAGGGCCAGGGACAAATAATCAAATGGAATTTCTTGTCGCTGACTTTCAAAATCATTTTATATTTTTTCAATCAAAAGTTTCTACTATTTACCTCACTTTCCAAAAAACGACATTGAATTATTCTATTAGAATAATTTGCACATACTTTCAATGTTCATACTTCTAATTCAAACTTACATCAGTTCCCATATTTTAGATTGAGAACATTGGTAATTTTGCAACCTGGGAAGGTTGATGGTATTGGTGATATGTACTACTTCCCTAACAAACGCCTTACCAGCTAGGCAGTGCATGTCGTACAGATCCGTTCCGAGTCGAACGTGCGGCCGAATTGTGGTCGTTCCGTCCAGATATAGAAGCTGGCAGCTGCTGGAGGACTTGTCGAAGTTGAATGAGCGGCACTTCTCCGGAGACTGAGTGTAGCAACTGAACGGAGACTCTTATTCATTTTCCTAGTCCTTATGAAATTTCCATGCAGGCTTTTGCTCACCACCCGCGACAGAATTAAGAGAGAAACCGAGAGCTTGCAATGTGAAATAGAGCATGCTATAAAAGCAAAGAATTTGTAACAATAGCATTTTTGGATAGCGAGAAAGATTTGTGAAAGGATTATATCTACAGCTTGGATTAGAGAAACTCCCTGATTCAATCACTGGTGTTTAAGAAAAGAAACCGCTGTAGACAGTCTTTGACGGAGGTCTTCTGCACTTCGGTGAGCACGTGAAGAGCTCCTTCGCCTTCCGGAAGCGCGGCATTCATCGTGCGTATAGTTTTCAGATGAGTGCCTTCGGGGCAGCTCTCTGGTTCCAGGCGACAAGAGATGTCAAAGTAGTCAACCTGGAAGCAGATTCAGACTGACAAATGATACTTTCTGCGGTTATAGGAGCTTAGAAGTACACTTTAACTAAACTTAACTCCATAAAAAAGGTATAGCATCGGATTAATTTTTTCAAGTTTACCGTATCATCGCTTACCATATTTCTGAACGCTCAAGTTCTCTGACTCAAGTGTAAGAACGCTCAAGTTCTCTGACTCAAGTGTAAGTTGCTCTACGTAGTCAACTCGTTATTGAACTTTGTTCTGTTGGAAAGTCACCCGAGAAAAAGCTTGCACTGGAATGTTTGGTTTTGATAAGAGTTGAACACACCTGGAAGTCATCGCCTTCGGGGATGAAAAGGTCTGCTTTAGTAGAACGCGTCTCTGAGTTAAGAATGCACTCTTGCTCGTTGTAGTAGTACATGACGGACTTGCACACGAAGTCGTCCCCAGTCTCTGGAGGAGGACTGCAAAAGGACTAACATCAACATCTGCTGTTAGTTTTCAGAGTCATAATTCTCGTTTATGCTCGCTTCTTCTACTCTTCCAATTTCCGCGTTAAAATCGTGTAAGCCCGGGTTTGGAAGGAGACGAGATGCCTCACAGCCGTATTGTCCTAGCCAGTAGAATGAGAATTATCAACTCGAAACTTTATCATTTCATTTTTATATGTGTTCTGTGACAGCTAAAAACGAAACGTTCACCTCAACTCATAAAGTTTTACAATTCATAAAGTTTTTTGAATGTTAAATTTTATACCTAATTTTCACTAACCAATAAAAGGCTTTCCATATTGCGACTCAGAAACGCTTAAATAGTGGAGTTTCACGATTCGAAAAATGAAAAAGTCTCACATTCATGTTCATTTTGATCCTGTTTGGATCTTTTTTGAACTTGGGTCACATGTTCAAACTCAAAACGTGTTCTGAACGACACAAGACCCATTCAGAACTCATTTGGATGCAAATACCATTAAGGACTCTGATAAGAACCATAAGACTTATTTAGTGTTGGTATGCGTGCGAGACTAATTGAGGACTCTTATAAGAGTCACAAGACTTAATCAGGACGAAATCGCTGATGACTCACTTAGTGCACTGGTCAAGACACATAGTCACAGAGGGAACGTTCTCCATGACGAAAGCGGCGAAGCCGACCAGGATCATCTGAGGGACACGGATGAAGGAGGGGGAACCGCGGCAAGTGTTCGGTGCTACAATCAAATCATTGAACTGCTGCGCCTTACGCAACGGCATCCACAGTAACCCAAGTGCAGACAAAACTCAGTAACACAAGAAAGTTTTTGAATCAAATCATCACAATGTCTTATTGAATTGAGTTAAATTTTTTTCGTAAAAAATTATCTGTTCGGCATAGTTCCTTAAAATCTTGTGATATACCGTCTTTATGTCAGTTTAATTTACATGTTTTGTTAAACTGGAATTTTCGGCTCTAGTATTTTCTGATTGTGTTGCTTTTTATGTTTTTTATGAAGTGTAAAGTTTAACGTGTTTGAAAATCTTTTTTCTGTCTCAAGTCCAGTAACCATTACGTTTTTCCCCTGCTTAGCTCTACTCAAAACTATTATACGGTAACTCGCATAATTGATACGGTAACTCGCATAATTGGTCCACAGTGACTTACAGTTTATCAACATCTTCTTTAAAATAGGACGAGTCGAGATCTTTTTTCGGTTTTCACTCACTTTAGCTCAAGTTCTCAAAGTTCAACCGAACTTGTCTTTTCTTCTTTCGTTTCGTGATTAATCACCTTTCTTTCTCCTTATACCTTTATATGCGCACTCCAACTTTTTATCCGTGCTTTTCTTTGTTTTCTTCTTCTTCATCCCTTTCTCTCATCTCTCCCTTTTTTCTCTCTTTATCTCTTTCTCTTTCTCTCAAACACTCCCTTCTTTACTTGAACTTATTCGCAGAAATGCTCGTCAAGAGTACAAAATAGCTGCTTTCACTCTCATTTTCTCCCGCTTTCACTTCCGCTTCTCCAATGTTCCCTTTCCTGTTGGTTGTTCAAATCTCCACTCGATCTCTTTCTTCTTCGTCCTATTTCACTTTTTATTGCTCTAGTTTCTTTCCCATGGCGAGGAAGCAGATAAAGAATCACTTCCAAGCGATTTCTGTGAAAAGTTCTATTGGATTACATACTGAAGCAAGAGAACAAACTGACAAGCGAAGCACTTCTTCTCGTAGTAAGTGAAGCCGGGCGTGGAGATGAGATCTCCCCTGCCGAGAGGCTTTGAACGCTCATCCGACAGGATGCAGGTACGCGAGCTGTCGCTGTACATGAAGGACTTGCAGTTGAAGTCGTTTACCTTAACAACACTTCCTTTTGTTACCTGTCTGCTTTCATTGTAGAAGAGTACAACGTCCATGGTTGCATGTAATGGCTCCAATACTGATTGCATCCATTTCTGTTCAACTGTGAGTCACGATTAATTCATAGATGATGTATTTACCCCACCTGTCATCTTATCGGAGAGAATTTCTTAACTCCCTTCACGAATAACTTGCTAGTGCGTCTTGCAATTCAGCTCTCCTAGTCTCATGAATTAAGGGAACTTTTTTGGTGTTGTTGTGAGTTCTCGCCCTTGTAACAGGAAGAGAGAGCACGTACTGTGAGAGATAGTCTCTGTGTACACAAAGATTGGCACGACTCGAGATCAACGTTGATGATTCGGTCCAGCTCATTCTCCAGTTGCTTTCCCTCCACCGAGATGTACTGCGTGATGTAGGGCGCATAGCACTGAGCTGCAACCGAAATATTGAACCTTTTGGAAGTGCCCTCTTTCTCTTTTTATTTCTCTCTTTTGTTATCTTTCTTACTCTCATCTTCGTCCTACTCTTTCTATTTATCTCTCCGTTTCTCTCTATTTTATACCTTTGTTATTTTTTCTTTCTCTCTCTTCCTTCTTTTACCTCTCTCTCTGTTTCTACTTTATGAGCATAGAAAAATGCGGTGTTTCTAACATCCGACACAGTTGTTGTCCATGTAGATGACTGTGTCATCGTGTTCATCGACGAACAGATCCGGCCGATCCAGGCGATCCTCCGTATTCAAAATGCATTCCTATAAAACTTTTGTTTACAAACGGTCGTCCAATCAAGTTTCAATGCTTACAGAGAACTATGTTCTCGAAATGGTCGTACATCAGCATCACTTGAAGCAGATCGAGCATATAACCTTCCACTTACACGAAAAGCTGCTATGACTTACCTACAAAATGCACCAAGTCCTACGTGATTTCAAAACTCTTCAACAAATTTCTCATCATCAACCTGGTCAGTCGGGTAGAACATGACGGACTCGCACTCAAATCCAAAAGTGTCGAAGGCATTCAAACAAGCAGCTAAGCAAATCTGAAAATGTGAACAACAAAAATTGCCAGTCTACATAAATCTCATAAAAATTTGCGCATGGCCCTTTTTTCTTGACATCATTATCAATGTGGGTCTCAAAGTGTCTGAAAGAAAGCATAACAGAGAAAACCGTGAACAGTCTAACAGGCTTCAAAATCAAGTTCTTTTCCTTAAAAATCTGAAACTTTCAATTGCAGGCTGAGTCTATGTATGTTGTGTTTTCCTATAAATACACCTGGGAAATGTTGGTGTGCATAGAATTAAACATAGTAAGAATAAACATATCGAAAAATTTTTTTTTAAAGTACCTGAATGGTCTCAGCCGGAACGACTTCACGTGCGAAGCCAACCAATATCTTTTGCTCGAAAGCATCGAAGTGGAATGGTGATGAGCATACTCGGTCCGACTGCGCAAGAGAAACTTGGTCAATCTAGCACACTTCTCATACCTTGTTCAGGAAAATGTCTAAGTTTATCGAAAAGTCTTTGTGATAATGAAACAGAGAAAAAACTTATCAGACAAATTTGATTGAAAACGTGAAAAATAAAAAAAACAACCTTGACACATGTTTTGGTGAGAATCTTGCCGCCTGCAGTAGGAGTGTGAGATCCCGGACCGAAAACCATGCAGTTGGCTGATCGGTACTCAACACCTACGCAGTCCTGAAAGTGAGACCTGATCGGTACTCAACACCTACGCAGTCCTGAAAGTGAGACCTGATCGGTACTCAACACCTACGCAGTCTTGAAAGTGAGACCTGCTCGGTACTCAACACCTACGCAGTCCTGAAAGTGAGACCTGATCGGTACTCAACACCTACGCAGTCCTGAAAGTGAGACCTGCTCAGTACTCAACACCTACGCAGTCCTGAAAGTGAGACCTGATCGGTACTCAACACCTACGCAGTCCTGAAAGTGAGACCTGATCGGTACTCAACACCTACGCAGTCCTGAAAGTGAGACCTGATCGGTACTCAACACCTACGCAGTCTTGAAAGTGAGACCTGCTCGGTACTCAACACCTACGCAGTCCTGAAAGTGAGACCTGATCGGTACTCAACACCTACGCAGTCCTGAAAGTGAGACCTGATCGGTACTCAACACCTACGCAGTCCTGAAAGTGAGACCTGATCGGTACTCAACACCTACGCAGTCTTGAAAGTGAGACCTGCTCGGTACTCAACACCTACGCAGTCCTGAAAGTGAGACCTGATCGGTACTCAACACCTACGCAGTCCTGAAAGTGAGACCTGCTCGGTACTCAACACCTACGCAGTCCTGAAAGTGAGACCTTGAAAACAATATCATGCGAACTATAGGACTGCTTTCAGCGATGACTTTTGGTTATCAAAAAATTTTCTTCATCGCAATGTATGAAACTTTGACTTTCTCTCTGGCAAGATTAAATCTAGCCTCTTTCATGAAAAATCTTTCAACCGCATTATTCATATCCAAATATCTCAAAGTTACGGACTCGAAAATGCTTAATTTTTGTCACTACATGTTGCTGACGTCAAAAAAGATTGTTTAGAATTGATTGAAATCAAATTTTTCTCTAAAACTGTTGATCGAAAACCGATTTCAGCAAAAGTTCACACGACTAATATAAGTTTAGACCATGGTGCCTTAAGACCCAGGACAAAAAAAAAGAAAATTGAGCAATTAAATATAATTGAAACAGGATGAAAATGAGTCTTTTGGATTGAACTGACTCATGGGGATAAAGCTAGTCAACCGAGCGGGATCAAACCCAGCCGTCTATCAATTCTCTGACGCGTTACCAGTTACACCACCGAGTAAACATAGCTATTCCGTGCGATAGTGCCTCATGGTTGGATCTGGGCCTTATCTTAGTCAAGTACCAGAGATTGTGAACAGTGATCGGAGCATTCGCCGAGAGTTGGGAAGGGCAGAGTTCGGATTTGTCGCCCGACTGTGGCATTGTGCTGCAGAATGAAGAGGGGAACCGTTCCAGAGGGACATGATGGAACTTCATCTATAAAAACATTACACTTCTAAGTTCAACTAGTCACCCCTTTGAAGTTCAACTGTTTATAAATTTCCTTATTCTCCGTTATACTAGTCAAGACCTGGTTTTTTTAAATTGTGAACAGTCAATACCCCTTCTTTCTTCTGTGAACATTGATGCAGTGCTCCATTTCCTTAACTACATTCGAATACGCATCTTATTTCGAAAAGAAGTCAGTATCATAGCACCTTTGAAGGGGTTACCTCCTTTCGATCCATCTGACATCAGCTCTTTGGTTTCTTGAAAATTTTATCAAAGTATAACTCGATAGATGATTTCATCATCCAACAATTATTGATTAACCAAGTTTTTTTATAACTCATTGTTCTAACTGCTTTTGTTTGAACTAATTCAATAACTTTATTTCATTCCCTAGACTGATTTTTCGTTAAGATCGTCAAGTTAAGAATTTCAGACCTCTCTGATGATTTAATTTTTTATAGCAGTTATTGTTATCATTCAAACTTCGGAATATTAATTATTTTTTTTCATAATAGACGAACAAGCTTTTATTCGAGTAATCCTATCGAGCTAGATAACTTTGCAGAGCTTTCTAACTTTCTAAATTTATTTGATGAATTTCAAAGCCTGAATTCTGATTATTCCTTATTTCCGATTGACTTCTTAATGCCTTTCCTAAAACTTTCAATATTTTGCTTCTGGACGGTTTCTGCATTTGTTTCAGCGAAAACTCGGAAGCATTATACAACAACTAGCCTTTAAAGAGCCCGAAATGTTCGAGTTACGCTGAATATGAGTGAAAACCCTCTTTGTCTTCTGCATAATAAATGCCTTTATTTCCTCACCCAACATTGCTCTCTTCCTTTCTTCTCAGTTTACGCACATTCCTTGTTTTCCGTTTCTAAATGTCTATCTATCTCTTCCTCCCTTTTGCTCTTTGGACTTGCCGTTCTCTTTTTCTTTCTCTCTCTCTCCCTCAGTCTCTTGATCCTTTTAGCCCCTCTCACTTCTCCTCCCCAATCATACTTCTCTCCATCTCTCGTTCTCTCTTCACGCCCGATCCGTCTACTTCCACGAGATCCCCTGGTGTGAAATTGGAAAAGACGTAAAAGTACGAGTTATCTCGATACCTTTGATATGGCGATCTACTACAAGCAATCAGAGAAAATACAAGAATATAGAGAGATTACAGGATAGAAAGGGATGCTGCAGGCAATAAATGCGACAGCGAAGTAAGAAATACAGGGGAAAGAAAGATGATAACTGAAGAAGAAGATAAGAGATAACAAAAAAAAAGCAAAATAGAAAGAAATAAGAGAACGAAGAGAAGCATGTACAAAAAGAGAGAGAGAGAGAGAGAAAAAAGATAGAGAGAGAAAGAGAGAGAAATGGGAGAGGTATATGCGCAGAGCAGAGCAACGGTTAGATACAGACGCATTACAAGAGAGGAACTAGATAGAATGATAAAGAGACCTAACACAGAGTCGTTGTAGATACAATTGAAGAAGAAAGCGGAGAAATCAAGGAAGAAAGGTGAGTGAAGTAGGTCAAATTAGCCTTTCACCCACCGATCCGTTAGAGCATGCATTCCTCCTCCTCCTCCTCCTCCTCCTCCGGAGAGAGAGAGAGAGAGAGAGAGAGAGAGAGAGAGAGAGAGAGAGAGAGAGAGAGAGAGAGGAAGAGAGGAAGAGAGAGAGAGAGAGAGAGAGAGAGAGAGAGAGAGAGAGAGAGAGAGAGAGAGAGGGGGCAAAAATAAGAAAAAAGGATGAGCAACTGAGAGAAATAAGTTTGAATGAATAAGAGGAAGCAAGAACAGTAACAGTAGCAAGAACAGTAACAACAAACTTGCAATACGAACCTAATAATTGACAGTTTCACTGCGATTTTGAATGTGTAAATCATTTTACATAATTTAATTATGATTTATAGCATATCGACTTACTTTTTACAAGTATACTTACAAAGTAACCTTATACCATATTGTCAAAAGTGACAAAATGAGTTATCTCGCGCATTCTAGTGTTATCCATTAGTAAAAAAGGTTTTTAGAGAGAGACAGAGAGAGAGAGAGAGAGAGAGAGAGAGAGAGAGAGAGAGAGAGAGGGGACAAAAATAAAGAAAAAAGGATGAGAAACAGAGAGAAATAAGTTTGAGTGAATAAGAGGAAGCAAGAACAGTAACAGTAGCAAGAACAGTAACAACAAACTTTCAATATGAACCTAATAATTGACAGTTTCACTGCGATTTTAAATGTGTAAATCATTTTACATAATTTAATTATGATTTATAGCATATCGACTTACTTTTTACAAGTATACTTACAAAGTAACCTTATACCATATTGTCAAAAGTTACAAAATGAGTTATCTCGCGCAATCTAGTGTTTTCCATTAGTAAAAAAGGTTTTTAAAAAAACTCACTAAACTCCGGCCTTCGTGCGGCCGCTGCTACCGAAGCAGCAAGTGCGACCGCGGCGATGAGATGCTGCAGCTGCATAGAAAACCTTGCGGAGAACACGCTGGTTTGTGAAGGAGCGGGCCAACCAGCAAAATTAGCCAGATGTCGGTTTGACAGCACCCCTCTTCGACGTTGAACCCCTCTCACTGGCGGCTACAGTATTCTCGCTGAGTCACTAAAGTATTGTACCGATCTAAACTGCAATGGAAAATTTCCGACGGCAACGGCACAAAAGGCAATTTCGCAAAAAAATTATTCAGAAAATATGAGTCATGATCTACCAACATATAGACATCCAAAAGAACGCCGCATTCAATGATATCATGTAATGATGAAACGAGATTTAAGTGCGAGAAAAAATTATTTCGTTCACTAAAGCTCTTAAAAATAAAACGAGCCACGAAAACAACTGAAATATGTAATAAAGTAAATAGCAAAAGTAAAAAATATTTTTTTATTGATAGAATCAAAATGAAGAGATTCGAGAAGAGAGAAAGAGAATATCAAATGAAATCTCGACGAGCGAAGTGAAGACAAAGTGTGTCAAAAGGAGCCCACTACAGAGTTCATTTATTTTATGAAAAGAGAACAGAATTTTCAAAGAGAAATAGAGAAAAAGGTAGACCGCAGAGATGGTTACGAAGAGAAAAATAGAGATCTCGGAAAGAGAGGAACGGAGTCAGGAATAGAGGAACGCATAGAGCGAGGAAGAGAGATAAAGATGAAAGGAAAAAAGAAAGAGAGGGAGATAAAGGCAAAGGACGAAGAGAGAGATAGAGAGAGAGTGAGATAGAGGGAGAGAGAGAGAAAGAGATGAAGAGAGGGATAGAAAGAGAGAGAAAGGGATAGAAAGAGGGAAATAAAAATGAAATGAAAAAGAGAAAAACAAAGAAGCATCTTCTTTGGAATATGATCAAGAACGATAGAGTTGGAAGGAGTTACTTCGAGAAAGAAAGTCAAAGAGAAAGAGAAAGTTGGAACGAGAGCGCGAAATAAAAACAAGGAATGGAAATAGAGAGAAAAAGGAAGATATAGATGAAAGAGGAAGTGAAAGAGAGAGAGGAATAGAAAGAGAGACACAATTGAGATTTACATGCGATAAACCATGGAATGGGGGAAACAGACTCAAGAAGAGAAGAATGGTGATCTCGACTTTTTGCTAATGTTGCTTTCCTGAAAGATTCACAGGACAGTTTTAGACCCACTTACTCCCTCCCCCCATTCTCCTCTCTTTTTTCTTCTCGATCTTCACTAAACATTTCCCTTTTTTTCTCAAATTTCTCTTTAATTCACTCTCTCTCTCTTAAATTTAAATGTCTTTATGCCCCTTTCTCTCACTGTTTCCTTTAGCAGTAGCGATGTATCTCTCCTTTTTCCCTTTCTTTGCTCCATCTTCTCTACCACTGCTCTCTCTCTCTCTGCCTTCATCCCCCTCTCTCTGAGGTTTTCTTCACCTCTCTCTCACCCTGATATCAGTTCTCTCTCGATCCAAAAGAAACTTCCCACATCCTAAGGATAGTCGTGCAATCGAGGCTAGTTTTTGTGATCTGCCTCTTGGAAAGAATGCTTGTTGGATATGAAAGTCTCTCTTTCAAACGTCTTCTACCAGATTTAGGGACCGATCCGTTCCGATTTTTCTGAGCAAAACTCTTTCTTAAAATGAAATATTTATGTTAATCTCACAACTTTTGAGTTACAAAGTTTGAGTCATTCCGGTTAAGACACGAGAAAAGTCAATAAGGACATGGTGAAAACTGATTCTGAAACTGATTCTTGATAATAGAAATCTGAGCCCTTCACTGTTTTAAACAAACAAAACTATTCCGAATGTAAAGTAAGTCATTCGATGTTTCGAAGCTATCCGTCGGTAGCCTGAATTAGGATTAAAGAGGCTTAAGAGTGATAATCATCATTTAAGAAATAAGTTGTGAGCGCAGGTTTCCCAGAAAACATGAACGAATCCCAATACGGCGAAACTGGTTTCAAGTGCAAGACGTCTAAGGAAATGAAAATGATGACGCTAATTAGGGAAATTTTTCATCCTTTCCGGTTCCACTTCCGAGAAAAACTCTAACTTCCAACTTTTTCATCTCAGCAAAGGCTTTATTATGTCTATTCAAGCTGTAGAAACTCTATGGCTCTTTGTAAAAAAATTCATGGCTGATTCATCACCGCCATCTTAACACGTGCGCTTTTCATCAAATTAACACAGTTCCTCGTGTGCTCAGTCTCAAAGCAATTCGCTACAGGCGTAGAGCTCCAACTCAGGTACATACATAAATACTTGCTTATTATACGAAAATTTTGTACTTGCTTAATTGATCGAGAAACAAGGAGACAAAAGAAAATCCAAAGTATCGGTGAAGTTTGTCAGGTTCAACTCGAGCTTGAGTAGAGAAACGGTGCGAAAAGCATGGTTCACTAAAGATCTGCTCTGAGAAGACGAATGCGTTATCCGCTGGGTGACGATCCAGGTCACTCTTCTCAACTGCTATTCTTTTTCTTTCTCCCTGCCGTCTCCCGTCTCATGCTTAAAAATGCTTGTGTTAGTCACGCTTAATGCTTGATCTGCGTCTTTTATCTCTCTCTCTCTATCTCTCTCTTTCTTTCTCTCTCTCTATCTCTAGCTCTCTCTCTCTTTTTATCTACTGTCTCTACTTTCTCTCTCTCTTTCTCTCTTCCTCTTTCTTTCTTTCTCTGTCTCTTTTTCTTACTCTTTGTTTCTCGATGTCAATCTTTTTCTTTTCATCTCTCCACTAATCTCTCTCTTCCCTCTCACTCTTTTCTTTTATTCTCTCTTTCTCTTTTCTCTTTTGATTTTCAAAAAACTTATTTTTTCGTATATATCTTTTTTATATATATAAGACGATGCTGGGAATAATTTTCGCCAAAATGCTCGAAATGTTGTTCCTCAGCCAAAAACTTTATTTCGCCAAGATTTCGAGTATGCGAACTTGGGAGAAGGAAATTCCGTTATTTGTCTTTTTTTAGCTGCCAAAATAGGGACGAAGAAACGGCCACCATTTCGCAGTGCCAAATGATGAATGACTCTGTGGCCAAGTTTTGTTCCTGCCAAATCACGGACAATTTTGTTTTTTCCTTTGTGACATGTTTTGTTGGCACTGCCAAACTCGGCTCTTTTTTTTGAACTTTTTTTGTCAATGCCAAATTACGGACAATTTTGTTTTTCTTTTGCGTCATGTTTTGGCACTGCCAAACTCGGCTCTTTTTTGGAACACTTTTTGTACGTTGAACGAAGCTCCGCAACGACCACATATTAACCACATCTAGCGACGTACCCCAACCGAGTTTAGTAAACAGTTAAGAAAAATGTATGTTGCTGCGCTAGTACGTAAAGATTTGTGTGGCGGTTGTAGTCGGTTTAATTACCCAAGTTTGAGGTAAAGATTCGATCCGGCTCGTTGAAAGACGTGGCCTGAACCACACATTTAAAGAGATCAAAGTCTAGTATTGGCACTCCCCAAAGAGTTCCTGAGAGCGATCCTCCATCATCCCAGAAATGAGGCTAAGGAGTTGCAGGGGCTACAAAAAAAGCCCGATTTTGGCAGTGACAAAATAAGGACGAAAATCCCGGTTCTGGCAGTGGCAAAACAAGGACAAAAAAAAACACGATTTTGGCAGTGACAAAACAAGGACAAACAAAAACCCGATTTTGGCAGTGACAAAACAAGGACAAAAAAAGGCCGGTTTTGGCAGAGACAAAAGAAGGACAAAAAAAAGCCCGATTTTGGCAGAGACAAAACAAGGACAAAAAAAGCACGATTTTGGCAGGAAAAAAAGAAGTACACAAAAAAGCCCGTTTTTGGCAGTGACATAAGCAGTTACAAATTTTGTCCCTTCTTTAGCAGTGACAAAACGAGTACAAAGTAGAAAGCTTGTTTTTTGACGATTTTTCTTGGCAGGCCCGTCAAAACGCATGTTATTTGCTGCCATTTATCATGGCGCTTTTTTCCGTTTCTTGCCATGGAAAAGTTTGGTTTTTCAAGGGAAATCTGCCCGAGGAACAACATTTTGAGCATTTTGGCGAAAATTATTCCCAGCATCGTCTTATATTTTGTTTCTAGATAATCTATTCCGAAAAAATAAGAATTCTAAATTTTCTAAATATCAATTTTGCAACAACTTGAGTTTCTTAACTCAAAAAAAGGTATAAAGTCATGAATTGCGAACAGATTGCGGATCTCTCTCTCTCTCTCTCTCTCTCTCTCTCTCTCTCTCTCTCTCTCTCTCTCTCTCTCTCTCTCTCTCTCTCTCTCACTCTCTCTCTACCTCTCTCTCTCTCTCTCTCTCTCTCTCTATCTCTCTCTTTCTCTTGCTCTTTTTATTTTTCCTGTAGAGAGTTCAAACTCTTAGAAAACCACGGATCTGAAGAGAAACGGCAGAAACAGTAAGAAAAATGATGTAGAGTAGATCTGCTGAGGCCGATTGAAGACAGATGGAATAAAAAAGATGTAAACAAGGAGGAAGTTGAAAAAAAAACAAGCGGATGCCTGGAAAACTGCACCACTCGAGCTTTTGCAATTCAGTAACATAAGCAACAAAAAAAAACATCACATGTCGAAGCTGCGGAAGATAAAATGAATTTGAGAGCGTTCACAGACATAAAAAGAGAAGAATGTGTATTAGTTTCCAATGTGATGAGGGAAAAATTAAGAAAGTTGGTAAAAGAAAGAGAAAAGAGATGTTTCGAAGCGAGAATTGAGGCCTGACCGGTGGTGAAGAAAAATGTCCATCCTTCGAAAACAGTTTGGTTGTCTTGAGCAGTTGCTTAAGTCAACAAGTCTAGGATCAGATTAAATCCGATGGGTCACTAACATTCAGCTTACACGTTCCAGCTGGTTCTTCTTTTTGTTTGCGACAAAAATGAGGTTCGAAAGAGATAGATAAAGAGAGCAAGTAGAATAAAGAGATAGGCAGGAAGAAAAAAAGAAGACAGAGCAAAGAGAGAGAGAGATCGCGAGAGATTGGAAGAGAGTGAGAGAGAGTTTGAAAATCTTAGAGAGAGAAAGATAGAGAGAAGGCAGTAAGAAAAAGATAGTAAGAGAGAACATAAAAAAGAGTATAGCAACAGCGTGATAGCGTAGATCGTCTGCTACGACCTAAAAGTGCAATATTTTTTAGTCATATACATTTTCTAATTACTTGTTTTTTTCCTCTGGCCAGTTTTAAATATGAAATTATTGTAAACTACGCATTCCCACAAGCGGAAGACTTTGAGAGAAAAGGCATCTTGAAGATAGATTTGAAGTCGCAAGATATTTGTCGAGAAAGAGAGTGTTGATAGTAATAAAATGATAGATTGAAACAGAAATAGGGATAAAAGGAACAAAAAGAGATAACAGGATAGTGAAAAAAGATATGGCGCCCGAGTTTACCAGTATGTGTTTATGGGCAAGTGAGGTCATCCAGATCTTTATCGTAAAACCCAAGAATCAGGAATGTGAGAAATTATTGGTGTTTCTCAACAAGAAAACATGGATCACGTACGGATAGTCGACAGAGAGGAATTCTTTCGCCCGTATGATCTCCGTTCGCAGCAGAGCTTTTCTCCTGTTCAGGCTGAAGTACTCTGATGTTGTGTATCATTCATACAAACCAGTTTATTTCGATAGCGGTGTGAAGAAATCTCAAAAAAATATGAATAGAAGAGACTTTAGCCATGACTGTTCACAGTAAAGCTGGGTTCTAAATGAAATAGAGAAAGGAAAGGACCGAGAGCGAGATTTAGGGAGAGAAGGAAAAAAAACTTAAAAATAGAGAAGAAAAGAAAAAATAAAAAAAGGGAGAAATTGAGAGGAATAGAAAAGGGGAAAGAGAGAGAGAGGAAGAAATAGATAGATAGAGAGAGAAAGTGTTTAAGAGAGAGAGATAAAGTGGGAAAGATAGAGGAACAGAGAGAGATAAAGAGAAAGAGAGATGAGAGGGATGAAAAGAAGACAACATCCGGGAGAGCTAAGGAAATCGGCGAATGGAATGGAGTCTAACCGCAAAGCATGAGAAGTCACCTTATTTGTGTTTTGGAGATTTTACTGAACAGATAGACATTCGATATCTGATCGGCTTCATTAAGTCAAATATGCTGTAAAACCGGGATTTGGAGTACAAAAAATGAAAGAATATCGCCAGTCATAGTAGAATTAGAGAGCGAGCGAGATATCATACAAAGAGGGGGGAGAAAGAAAATAAGATATAAAAGAAATAAAAAGTTTGAGGGAAAGAAAGATAGACGAAGACAGATAGAGAAAGAGAGCGTGGAAGAAAGAATGCGAAAGAGGAGAGCGCATGAAAAAAACAGAGAGAGATGGAGAGAGAGAGAAAGAAAGAGAGAGATGAAGCCGAGGAGACGCTTCTGAAGAGGATGATGTGAGTCGTTCATAATTGATGAAGAGCCGTTTACATTCAGAAACAAAGAAAGAAAAAAGAGAAAAAGAGAAAAAAGAAAAAAAAGAGAGAAAGCTGAAACTTTTCGATTTTTCAAAAGAACATCAAGATAGAACACAGAGGTGAGCAATGCTTTGATTATAGCCTATAGAGAAGCTAAATTAATGTAAAGAATTTGACTGCTGGTCACCGGAAATAATTCCATTCTAAAATCGAAACCGTTTCAGCTAAGATGGAAAACTCCTCGGAAAAAAAGAAACTGGTTAAACAGTGTGTATTGAAAGGAAGTGAATTAGACTAGTCTCATAATATCGGGAGGGAATTTCGTTGAACCGAGAGAGAGAATGAAGGTATCGAAGAAAGAGGTAGAAAGGGATGTTGACAGGGCTCTAAATAGGGAGAAAGAAAGAGAGATAAGAAGAGAGAAAATGAGAAAGAGGTAGAGAGAGAAAGAAGAAATGGAAGAGAATAAGAAAAACATTGAAACAGGTAGGGAAGAGCGGAGCAAAAGCAAGATTCAGGAGCAGAGAGTTCGGAGGGTAATTTCAAGTAGTCATCTTAGTAATGTACAAAACGAGCGCTTTTTCTTCTTAAGAAAAGCCTTTTTCTTCTTAATGAAATATGAAGGCCCCTACAGCGAATTTGCTTTTTGGATATCCCAGTTGAATTCAAACCGTCTTTCTCTCAAATTACTTATGTGTCTAGTGAATATTATTTTTTGCCCTTCTCTTTCCCCCGGAACGGCTGCCATGTAGCGTCGATGAATAAACCCTACCGTAATCTTCTCCTTCACAGTCCTTCTCGAATGGCCGCTTTGTAGCGACGCCCAAAAGACCTCAGTTTAAAAAAACCATCTTATATTGTCGCCTGAACCCTCTTCAACCCTTACACCTCATAAGATTTCATCTTCTCAAAAACCCTTTATGATCTATCATACATTGCGTGATAGAACAATCCAATTCAATTCAATATTAATCAACAGCGAGTAAGTGTACAAGAATACAATATAATTATAGACAAAAAGAGTAGGACAGCTTTGAAAAAAGAGACTCAAATTTACCAACATTTGAACTGTGAATGTTTTTCGTTTTAAAAGGAAAAATTAGGTTAGAAAATACTGGAAATTTGCTTTCACTAACTGTTTACACTTTGTTTCGCATGAAAAGATTAAATTCTTCGTCGCTTTCTCTATCTGTACTACCCTATGTTTTTTTGTTTTCTCTACTTCTCCGTCTTCCTTTGATCTCTTATTAGTTCTATAACTCTATTCCACGTTCTTTGTCTATTTTTTCTTTGCACTAATTTAATCTGGAAGCTTTCGCTTCTCTTCTCTATCTCTCTATGCCTCTCGAGTTGGCCTTTTCTCTCTTATCTCTGTTAACTCATCCCATGTTACCGTATTCGATCACCTCTTCTCAGCCGATTCTGTCTTTTTACTGTAAACCGAGTTATATGTATGTATGATTGTGTGGGGAAATTTCTTCCAATTTACGATTCCTTGTCAGCAAGTCGAAACTAAGGAATCAGATCTAAGAGTATAAACAGACGTTCATCTCCTGTAGTGCCTGTCTGAAAAATTACTGATTGGGCTCTTTTTGCTCTGCTCAAACATCTATAAGTCTATCTTTCGCGTTCTCTCTCTCTCTCTCTCTCTCTCTCTCTCTCTCTCTCTCTCTCCTCTCTCTCTCTCTCTCTCTCTCTCTCTCCCTATATCTCACACTATATCTCTCCGTGTAAGAGAGAACAATCGGATCCTCGCTGTAAGTCTACTTCCCCAAGGGAACAACGGGTGAAAAGGAGTTCTTTCACTGGCGCGCCAAAGAGAGTAAGAGATAAGAGATGTGAACTGTAGATGCGGAAGGTATCCTTGACCCAGTCCGGGGTACATAAGAATGAGCAGAGCAGCGGGAATTCTCCCTTATCACCGAGATCAACATTAGGAAAGAAATTGACTCATAAAAAGCTCACAAGTGAAAAACAAGAAAGGGACTTTATACATGATATGAATCAACAAGCTCGTAGAAAACAAATTTTTGAAATTTAAAGCTCTCTTCAAAACTCATTTTGCGAAAGCAGGGAATTCTATAGAAGGTGTTTGAAAAGATGTAGAGCGAAATTTCTTTCAATCAGAATAAGAAAGAGAAATTTAGAGGGATAGAGAAAGTTATTTGAAAAAGGATATGGAGAGAAATAAAGAATGGAGAATAAGTAACTAAGAGAGAAATTAAAAGAGAAAAGAAAAGAAGAAATAGATCAAAACCAAGAATGCAAGATAGAATTAGTCATACTTATATGAAAATTTACGAATGGAATGCGATTACCATTGATTAGGTAAAACATTTGACTGGAAGCATTCGAGACTGAGAGCTGACTTAAATTATTCGTTACTTAGTACTCTCGATCATACAAAGTTAAACTTTTTGGAGGTCAAAAATGCTTTAGAGGGCACAAGTGCCTCTGAACTTTTTTATGCGGAGACATAATATGTCGAAGTTTTCAGTGTGAGTTTCAAAAAGTGTGTTCATATTTATTGGTTAAAAATAGACTGTCATGAGAGATTTTAAATCTTTTATTCATTTTTAATCCTTTATAGAAAAAATGAAGATATAATAGCAAGGTCTAATAACCCAATGTTTACCCTAGTTCTTGACATAACGATAGAAAAGGAAGTTTTTTTTTCATTTGTTGTCTACATATTTTCTCGTTCTTCATTCAAAGCAACCCTCCATTTCTGGATAAATTTGTATGTCCTCTAACAGAGTCGGAAATGAGTCCAATGCTATTCACTTGGCTTCCCGATAATAGGTCCTCTAACAGAGTCGGAAATGAGTCCAATGCTATTCACTTGGCTTCCCGATAATAGGTCCTCTAACAGAGTCGGAAATGAGTCCAATGCTATTCACTTGGCTTCCCGATAATAGGTCCTCTAACAGAGTCGGAAATGAGTCCAATGCTATTCACTTGGCTTCCCGATAATAGGTCCTCTAACAGAGTCGGAAATGAGTCCAATGCTATTCACTTGGCTTCCCGATAATAGGTCTTCTAACAGAGTCGGAAATGAGTCCAATGCTATTCACTTGGCTTCCCGATAATAGGTCCTCTAACAGAGTCGGAAATGAGTCCAATGCTATTCACTTGGCTTCCCGATAATAGGTCCTCTAACAGAGTCGGAAATGAGTCCAATGCTATTCACTTGGCTTCCCGATAATAGGTCCTCTAACAGAGTCGGAAATGAGTCCAATGCTATCCACTTGGCTTCCCGATATTTACTTGTCGCTAAGCAATTAAAAATCTAAGGAATCCTTATCAGTAAGTAGGATTTAGAAAGAGTCCTAACAAATGAAAGCTAAGAACCGTTCATAGACATCATACAACAAAGTTAAACTCTATGGAAAGTGAATCAGTTTGATAGGGATGAATGCAATTGTGACAACATAGGTAAAGGTAGAGGGGATATCGATAGAGGGACATTATCCACTCAAGATATAAGGTAGAGGGTATATCGATATAGGGACATTATACACTCAAGATATTTGATTGTAGCGGTAGCCCCACAGAGCGATCGCTAAATGAACTATTCAGAGTTCATCTGGGAATTCCTTGAGTTTAGTGGTTCAAAAAAGTCTCTTTCACTCTCCTTTTCTCTCTCTTCCTTTCTTTCTTTCTCTTCCTTTCTTTCTCTCTCTTCCTTTCTTTCTCTCTCTCTACTTCTATATATCTTTTTTCTCTATGAGACTTATTACTTTTTATTCTTCTCATCTTTTCTGTACTTTCCCCCCTTTCTTCAAAACTCTCGTGAACCTACGCTATTCCTATCGAGGCTCCTCTTTTTTAGGGACTTTCACTAATCGAAGTCAAAGGTCCGCTCCCACACTTGTTATTATATTAAAAATAACTCGGATGGAAAACTCTAGAGAGAGAGAAAAAGAGAGGAATTTTTGTCTTCTATTTCTCTTCCTCTTCTATTACTCTCTTTTCAATAGTCTTGGACCTACACCTAGCTAACAAAGCGGTCCAATTGGCTAAAAAATCTTGAACGTGTAAAAATGAGACAAAAGTTCTTTTTAAGCGGATAAAAAGTTAAATGTTTGATCGTTTTATACATTAAAGTAAAACAGATTATTCTGAAGTCGCTCAGGATTTCTCATGAATTCAAATTTTATTTGATTAAAAAAATAATTGTATAAGATGTCACACAGACACTGGTATGAAAAACTCGATTTTAAGCACACAAGTGAAATAGCCACCAAACTGTCAAGGAATTTTTCACACTAGTGCTTTTCAAGGTAACACGACACTTTGCAGAGCGACACCTTGCACCGGTCACTTTGCAGAGCGACACCTTGCTGAGCGACACCTCGCACCGGACACTTTTCAGAGCGACACCTTACAGAGCGACTTTCTTGGCCTTTAACAAAGTGTACACCCTACGGCCTGGCTCAATTAATAGTATTCTTTTTTCTTTCTCTTTTTTATTTTTTTCGGCTGCACTACTCAATGCGACAGAACTCCATACGGAGGTTTTTTTCTCCATAGTTGAGGTTTAGAGGAAATGGTGTTACATGTATTTAGAAAAACGGTGTTACATGTAATTTGGTGTTACATGTATTCAAATAGATTATCCAAGATTGGTAAGATGTTTGATATCGCCACTGCTGTGAGCTCAAATCCACACATCAAGACGTATTTAAGCGACTTTTTACAGTGGTAAAAAATGAGATGAGTGCCTGAATTTCGTACTTCTCTTGCTTTTCTGACACATATTTTGAATGAACAATATCGCTGAGTCACTCAAAATTTGACGCTTCTAGTTACATATTTTGTCTCTAGTTCATATTTCAGAACTCAATGAGAGAATAAAGCAGTCAAGACCTACTCGTTGAAACATATGTATGTATAGTGCAATACTTAATCAATTATTTTCGCACATGGTTAAAGTACAACTGATAATTATAACATTAGCTAAAAACAATATGTTAGTACATATACACCGTAGTTGTTGTAAATTTTAATAAAATTAATAAAGAGTTGCAAAGTGCGAGAATTGAATACATATTCGATAACATAGGGCCGACTAGAAGATGTTAGGAGTGAGTAATCTGAAGGCCTCCGCCACGACGAGCCACTCGTTCTTCTTATCCCCTCCTCTCATTGAACACACACCATTACACACCAAACGGTAGAGTCGAAATACGCTCTTATCCTGAAACATCTTTTTTATGACTCAAAAAATAAAAGCCAAGTGAACGGTTTGTTCACGGAAGAACAATGGGATTCGAGATGTAACTAATGAAATGTTTTTGAACTAAGAAATTTTGTTTGAGGTCATCAGTTTTAGCCATAATGCATGTCTGTGAATGCGGTTTTTTCCTGTGAAAAATTTGAAATTTCACATCGTAAAAAAATTCGAATTTTCCAAGAAGAATGGTCAACTTGGTTCAGCTGCTTTTCCTCGAACGCGGTGTAGGTGGGATCTCCCAGGAAGCCATACATCAACCGGAATGCCTTGGAACGAGCGATGGGAATGAGCGAGTGGTAAGAGGGAGAAGAGACGCGTGGTGGGATGATGTCGTGGGAGCCAGAAGGAGTGCCAAGAGAAGAGGTGGTGGGAGAGAGCCACGAGGGAAGGATGTCCGATGGTAGAACTTGCTGTTCCAGCACGCATGGTCGCTCTGTTTCCCTCAACAAACGTTCACATGTCACGTGACTATCACATGTTCAAAATATGGTTAACACGTGTTGCAAAAGTAGAGAAGACATACCCTACGCGTTGTTTCAGGTCATCGCATAGCAGGACGACGACGCTGTTGGCACTGTCAGCTGGCCAGACGGCTTCAACCGTATACTTCTCGGCCGGCATACTATAGCAGAGCTATAAGACATACTGTAACACAGTTGAGGATATACTGTATCGTTGTTATATAAATGTATCGCAATTAGAAGGATTACATCAGCACTGCCATTAACCATGTTACTGAGCGTTAGAATTCAACTTTTAACTTTGTCAAAGTAATCTCTGCAAAGTTATTTTGTTTAACGCTCCAATGTCTCACCACGAATTGCCGTGAGAAGGAAAAAGGACTTTTTAAAAAATATATATTAAGTTTTACTGTTGGACGCAACTTTATATGAATATAAAAAATACCGTAGATCATTTTCCTTCTCACGGCAATTCGTGGTGAGACATTTTAGCATTCAACGAGATCACTTTGCAGAGATTACTTTAACAAAGTAAAAAGTTGAATTCTAACGCTCTATTAGTTTACTCAACCAGAGCGCAATTCTACACACATTCTTGATGACTATAAATTATACAAATGAAGCCTTTTTTAACCGAGGTTATGTAATCAGAATAGCAAAAAACTTTTTAATTCAAGTTTTCGTATGAAACTTGATGTATAGTGAGTGAATTGGGCTAATTACTGAAAGTCTTGACACGATCACCCTGAACTTCCGCGGTAATCAACCTTACTCTACCTCAAGATTGGAATGAGTACTCACCACGGCGTTGATGCAGAAGGTGTAGTCGTGCCTCTCCACGTGACGGAAGACGGAAGCAGGTACTCCTCTGTGGAGGTAACCCGTCTGGAAATTTTCGCATGTACTTATCGACATGAAGAACGGATTGAGGTTCAGTTATATTCTGTGCGAGTCCCTCTCATGAATACATCTCACTTCTAAGATCACACCTAACTCTCCACAATTGAGAATTATTGTGAATAAAATTTCTGAAATCATTTTTTCTTTGACATGAAATCAAAGGTTTTCCAAAAAAGGTCATCTTCGTGGAATTTTACAATATTCATGCATTCCTCTCACTAAATTTCTGTGAGCCATCATTTTTTGCGAGCTTCCACGCGCATAATTCCTTAAAATTCTTTTTTCCGGAAAATTAGAGTTCCCGAAAATTCAAATGAAAACTGACTTCATACATTCGAAGCAGCTGGTGATGTTCATAATATTGCTGCAAAAAATATTTTTCGAGATGGAAGTCAGTCAAAAATCAAAGAGTTAAATCGTTAAGAACGGGGTTCATTAAATATTATCTAACGCTGTAGTTGGACGACAAGTCTTTCAAAAGTATGTTCTGACCACCCTGGCTGCGGAATAGAGCCATCATATGCCCTGAAATCAATTGTAACCGATCGATAAACTAATAAAAAAAATTTGCACATAATATATGTATGTCAGTCAGATGATAGAATACGGAATTAGAAAAGGTTTAGAGAAAAAGAGAGAGAGAAAGAGAGAGAGAGAGAGAGAGAGAAAAAGAGAGAACTTTTCGAGCCAACTGGCAAAAGAGCGTTAGTTTCAGGATCAGATAGAATAGTATTGTATGATAGTATTGCGTGGGATTGTTTGTTTCATCGTGTTTGAAAACTGAAGCACTGATCGCAGAGCGAAAAATAATTTTGAAGAACGTAAATGAGCTAGCCTTGATAGTACTCTGGAGCGATGAACTCGAGCGGCGAGAGGTTTTCCTCTCTCCACAAGTCCGACGCCGTTCCGTTCGCCTTCTCTACCAGAACATTACACAGTAGTTCTTCTGCAACACTGAGGTTCTTTTCTTCCTTGTTTCTCTTCTCTATCCCCCCTTCTACCCAGTAGATGAAATTCTGAGATTGAGAAACGTAGGATTGACTTACCCCACGAGTTTTGAGGGAGCTGGCTGGGTCAACCCGGAGAACACCTTACCCTGGTACCCTATTCCTATCCAGCGAGCATGCATATTGCCCAAAAAGACCTGCGATATTACATCATCTTCATTAAGAATGGAACGGAAGAATAAAATCGTGAACCGACTTCTCTCCAGGCAGCATATGAGATGCTCGCTGATGTATGAAGTGCATCTCTTGGACCTAGTCACTTCCACGGGAAATGTTATGTCACGGGAAGCAGTGAGCTTCTTGCCATAGGCTCGAGTACTCAGTCTGGCTATCATTCCACTGACAATGAGGCTTTCTTAAGATTAGAATTCGTCAGTTTGGTTTTTCGACCTTTTTTAAAAGACAAGTTCAGTATAAAATTATTAAAAATAAAAAATTGTTTTATTAATAAAAAAAACTCATGTCTTTTCAAGTCTTTTCCAAATACATGATTAGTAAGAAAAATAATTACTTAATTCAAAACAGGCTATATTCTATGACTGTTTGATATCGCACGAACAAAGGGTCTACAGAGCGAGATCGAACCCAGTCTTCTCTTTCTTGCCGGAAACAAACGCGTTACTATTACACTACCCAGGCAACGGTGTTAACTCTCGTAATACACTGAGTTATGTAATAGGGTCCTCTTAGTTACGCTTGCTAATGAATCGGAAGCGTCGTGGATCAAGCAAGTTCCGACTACTCATGATTATAAAAACAAAATTTTTTTATTGAGTGATGTTTTTTCGAAAGGTTCACTCAAAACTAAAGCCTAATATTTCTTACATCTATGGTTTTTTGTTGTTTTTTAGTGAGTTATGTTACACATACGGACTGAAAAAAAAGTTTAAAATTTGTTCAAATTTTGAATAATAATAATAATAATAATTCTCAAAAGGAGAATTGACATAATGGTCGATGTGATGTATACAGTTTCTGCTGATCGATTCGAGTGTATGGCTAATTTGGTGAGTGGCGACATCAGACCGAGGTTAACCGAGTGATTCCCATCGCTTATGCAGAGCAAGGACTCCATTGTGGAGGACTTCGGGATCAGCTCAAGCAAATCACTTTATAGATCGCTCTTTTTCTCGAAACAAAACTGAGATTATAGACCTTAATGTAGTCATTTAGTTAATGATTGCGTTAACACGTCTATCAATGTCTAGTTTATAACTATGCATACATCAATTCGTCTATTTACATAACTCATGTAGAAAGTAATTCTACCAATACATCAACACGATGTAAAACATTGACTTCGAAATATTTTCATATCACACGATTGTTCCTTTTGTCAGAAGTCAGAGCTTGTCGATATAACTCTTAGTTCTACGAGAAAAAGTTTCATATTCTCCTAAAGAACTACATTTTTCCACATCGTCATTAAGAGAGCCAGTCGTCTTCACTATACACAACCTGATCTACACCACAACTTACAAATATTTGATTTTAATTATTAACTTACTTAATCATTATAGTATTCACTTTTACTTACTCTAACTGTATTCTCTGGGCACTCACTGATGAGCCCCTCCCAGAGAGCACAGAAGTCTGTCTGAATGAGGGGCGAAAAAGACTTCTGTCTTAATCATAAGCATTTATCAATTTTAAAGTGCAGTTTTCTCTTTATGACCTCGCCAAACCCACAATCTAATCGATATACTTCTGTGCCTCATGGCGACTAAGGTGTCGGAACCTCTTTGTATGCTCGGCCTATTCCTCAGTTCTACTCGCACTTGTATTATACATACTATGTACATATATGATAAACTTGAGGCGGAAAACTCTTTGGTAGTGTGATGATTGATAGTAAGTAGTTGATGATTCATAGCATGATATTATTTGGAACACTGCAACACTGACCAGGAAGATAAGAAGGATGACAATGGCAAAAATCACAGTGCTCAGCCAAATACTATGGTGACCACAGAAGGTCCACTCCTCATCTTGTTCCCCTGCAAAACAACCAATGATTTAAATAAGTAATACCCATATACAGTACCGTTCAAAAGTATACGAACTATCACGTTTTTTTTTGTAAAATTGTAAGCGTTGGAGATATGAAACCGTCATTCAACTGAAATGTTTTTATGGGTTTCTGGAGCTTTTTGACAAAACTTGATCTTCATATCAACTCTTCATTCTCATATAACTCTCATTCTTCCCTTTTCTCGTCGTCCTGAGCGGTTGCCATGTTATGACTCGCCACTCTTCACTTCACCCTCCGAATTCCTCTTCTCATTACATAAAAACCGCGTAGTAACTAACTCCCATTGGAAACCGCCTTTGATTTCTACAATTTCTTTTCGCTTCTGCCCCTCAATTGCTCTGTCATACCGTGACCTTTTCATCATTTCAACGCGATGTTTTGAGAGACTCCGCGTAATAAAAACATAAGCTTGCGCCCTCGAAACACACTGGCAACAGTGGCCATTCGTGACTCTACAGCCTTAAGAGCCTGTCACGGATGGAGCCGGATCATCCAGTCCAGAATCGAGCGCGACCTCAGGTGGCGGATAGAGAAACGCCTCCCTACGAAGAATTCGTGTTGGGAGGTAGCGGGAGAAATCCCGCCGCGGACCAAAACTGGGTAGTATAGCTCGTCAAAAGAGGGCGATGCCGGACCGGCCTGGGCAAGCCACCGGACAAAACATCAGCCGATACTCCGCTATACTTATCAATGGCGAGTCGAGGTGCCAGTCAAATAGCCTCTTGCCTATCTCCGGTCAACGACAGGCGAGACGTCTCTACTCCCACCCAAAACGATGCTAGGCCGGGTTCACCACCCACTCACAAGGCCTATAGCATGAACAGGTTGCTACAACGAAGTTTGCCTTCACAAGGTGCAGCATGACAGTCTCAGGACTGCAAAGGAAAAACCCTTCTCCGGACGCATCTCGTCCGAAGAACACGAGAACCTCTTTCATTAAAGAGAGTGTTCATAACCAAAAGTCTTCGATGCGAGCTGCTTGCCGGCAACAACAACAACATAAGCTTGCGCACCCAATAATATGTATATGAAAAGATGGAGAAAACATTGAAGTGCGCGTTCTCGTCCTTTTTAAGAAGTGTTTTTTCCTCGTTTTGTCTAATCGCTTTCGGCTGATTTTTCTCGTCTATGGAATGAGTAGAACAGAAGTATCGAAAAACTTGTCAAAACCTGAGAAAGCGTCTATTCATTGCGGATATACATATACGTGGCATGAACATTTCGGAATTCGGTCGTCAGTTCAAGACGAGCGAATCGACTGTTAACGCTTTCATTACCCAAAGAACCGAAATAAAATTAATGGAAGACCACGCCAAACATCTTATGCCCTCGATCGAGCCAGTACATGCATCTTTTGAACATGAAACATTGAATTTGAACAACAATTTTGAATTTGATTTTTGAACATTGAACATTGAAATTTTTGAACATTGAATTTGAACAACAAAATGAATTTTTGAACAACAATTTTGAACATTGAACAGTACATGGAACCGTTCTACCACCACAGACAATTGTGAAAGATCTAGGCATAACTTTCGAGTCTTCGTTATCCTTCTCCCATCATATTCACGATATGATTGCTAAAGCTACTAAATATATGAATCTCATATTACGGGCTCTGAAAACGAAATCGATCGCTGTGTTATTACGTGCCTGGAAAACATACGTCCTCCCTTTGTTCGAATATGGATGCGAAATTTGGTCTCCCTCAACTATAGGTCTTGTTAATGAAATTGAAAAAGTGCAACGATCGTTTACTCGACGCATTCTTTATAGAAATGGCTTCACCAATCTCCCTTATCCCTCACGACTTGAGTTTTTAAAACTATCTACCCTTGAGTATAGAAGAACTATTGCAGATCTTTGCTTGATTCATAAATGTATTCATGGACAATCTGAATTAGACACAAGTTTTTTTTTAAAGCTTAAACCCACTTCCTACAGCCAACGAATATCACACTCGTTAAGAATTGTACTTCCCTTTTCATCTAAAGACTCAAAGAATACATTCGTGTCCCGCGTAATTGACATTTGGAATAATCTCCCTAACCAACTCGTAACAATGCACTCACATCATTTATTCAAAACCTCATTACTATGTTACCCTAAAGATCTTCTCTTGCCTAACTCACTTATCCGACTCTAGACATCACCCACACAATTTGAAGCAGTACTTAACTTATATACATATACTTGAGAGAGCAAGGCCTGTGCTTCCCAACACAAGAATTTGGAAAGTTTGAAGCGCGCCCTACAGAAGGCGTGGGATGATCTTGACGTCGCTTACCTGTCAACCACGGTGGGTGCCTTCCACAAGCGACTCTGCGCCTGTGTCAAGGAGAAAGGAGGGCTGTTTGAAAGTTGAAAAAGCAGTTATATCCCAAACTATTTGAATAAACTTTGATGAAAATTTTGTTTGATTTGCTCAATCCGTTAAGTTTTTATCGGAAAAATACTACACACCTGGACTTTCTGTACACCCTGTAGACTCACATTATAAACTTTGTAAATTTCTCTCTTCTGACATTATATTTTAAACTGAACTCACACCCGTGTCAGTGATCCGTATTGTACATTTCTATGTAAAACAGGAATAAAGAATGAATGAATGAATCAATGTAAAGAATATACTCACAAAACAGAGGCCTTGCCATGGGCAATCGTTTAGCCCCTTTACTAGCAGTATCATACATGCACCTCTTAGAGCGTGGAGCTCCTCGTAGAGACATTGTGCTTCTCAAACGATACATTGACGATTATATTGTGATAAGCAGGGACCAGGCAGCCATAAACAGTTTGTTCGAATACCTTAACAATCAGGCTGACCACATTCGTCTCACTAGAGAAGTTGCTGTTAATAACTCTATTCCATTCTTGAATATTACACTAACTTCTTCAGGAGAGCGCCTACTGACAAAATGGTATAGGAAGCCCACTAACAAAAACATTCTTCTGCACAGCAGTTCTAACCATCCTATGCATGTGAAACGTGCTATTATTAAAAACACTATTTCTACAGCATCGAAGGTTAGCTCTGTTGAACTCCGTTCTGCCTCTGTAGCTACTGCCAAAACTATTCTCAACCAAAATGGGTACACGTTTTCCAAGAAGCCTTACGGCCGAAGGATAAACATGCCCACAGAGCGGAACAACAGAGTTATCTTTACAATACCATTCATCTCGGATGCTTTTTCTAGAGATATTCGTCGTGCTGTTCATGATGTAGGGTTAGAAGATGTGGATGTTTTGGAGAAGTCACCAGCCTCTCTTCAATCATTGTTATGCAGAAATCGTAATCATGATAGAGTTTGTTATAACACTGAAGCCTGTATATTCTGCCCGAGCGCAAAAGCTGGTGTCTGTTGCACATCAGGTGCAGTATACAAGATAAAATGCTCATGTGGAATGTTCTATATCGGTCACACAGGCCGTCCAGTCCATACTAGGGCCATAGAACACATTCGTGCAGCTAAGAACCCTAAGGCCCGTTCATACGCAACCAACGCCTTTGCACAACATGTTCTTGCTTCTCTTCCGACTGAAAAAGTTGTTCTCACCGGCTCTATTTCGCATGTCGAAACTAATGTTGCTCGCCGTAGGATTGTTGAAGCCTTGCTGATTGACACTCATAAACCCGATCTTAACAATAAGAGCGAAATGGCAGAAGAGCTCTCTCACCTTTCTCTCCTTCCTCTTTCATAAGATCACATTCCGCTCGCTCTGCTACTACTTATCGTTTTTTGTGTTTTCTGATAGTCTATATATTCTTCTACGGCGGTCTCTCATCTCTGACCCTTCATCATTATCATCATTCCTGGGTTCGTTTCTCGTATTTTCTTGTTTTCATATTGCTTGTTCATTGCCTCATTTCCTTTTTTTTTGATTTTGACTCTTCGATGGATACTGCTGCTGTGCTCATAATTGTTATTTAGATGATATATATTCGCTGAAGATGCTTTGATAAAGCGAAACGTTCGGACCCACCTTGTCTCTTCAACAGCGCATTCAAAAAAGGCACGACACAGCAAATAAGTGTAATGAATGAATCTTTAAGAAGAATCCAACGCTGACCGGTAGCGATATCAACAGGATCGTTCATCAGTTCTACGGATTCAACGATAGTTTTTGGATTTGATGAATGACTAATGGACATTACTAATGGTTCAGGTGTATCCGATTCTGCTATAAAACTTCGGCTGCGTCCATTTGGGCTATTCGAACGTAGGATGGTGAAGAAACCTATGATCTCTAAGAGAAAAGTGCGTCTGCAGCCTTAACTGGACTTTTCAAGACTGCTCTGATGTCCTCTGGGCCAATAAGAGTCAAAAAATTTTGGAAGGGTCCGACGGTATACAAGATATCAAAAGACCTGCCGCACGTTTAATCTCTGTTTTAACTGGGTGACCGGTCGTCGACCGGTAACTCTTACTCAAGTTTGAGCGCAAGAAGTGAGTGAGAAAAACCAAATCACCCCTCCCCCCTTCCTCCCAAGGGAAGTGCGGCCCTCAAGTTTAAAAGAGCCGAAAATTTTACAAATGTTATTAAATGTCTTCAGTTTACCCTTAGGTTAGGAAATCCAAACTTTTTTACTTGGTCTGGTAGGGCGGAGCCTCCTCCGCGCGTTTCGCGCGCAATGTCTCAGGAAGAGATTTTATTCATGAAAACTCCCTTCCCCCCTTTCTCCTTAGGGCCCCCCTTCCCCCCCTTTAGGGCACCCCTTGCCCCCCCCCCTAGGGCCCCAACCCCCCTTGCTTAGGTAGGGCCCTTTTCCTCCCCCTCCCTTCCCTGCTTAGGTAAACCCCCTCCCCCCTTTCCTTTCCCCAGATTTTAGAAAAATACTTTAAAAGAAAGGAAAAAGAAAGAAAGAAAACAAGTAAGAAAAAAGAATTTAATAGAGCCAGGCCGTGTATTAGGGGAGCAGAGCCGTGCGGCAGTAAGCGCCCTACCGGACCGGCAATTAACAAAGTGAGGCAGGAGGCCGTGAGGCATGAGGACGCCTAAAACACGGCCTGGCTGTTCTGCCTCGTTAGCTAAGCCGTACGGCCTCGTTATCGTAAACTTTTACTAAGCCTAAGCGTTTTTTAATGTAAAAATATGTTTTAAAGTAAAAATAAAACGCGCGGCCTCACTCAAGGCGTCCTCATGCCTCACGACCTCATGCCTCACTTTGTTAATTGCCTACCGGACCAGGTAAAAAAGTACCAGTAAATCTTTAGTGGTCGCACCACTAGTACTTAGAAAAAGATTTGATTGGAATACTTTTGAATTACATTCACTTATAGTGTGTTGAGAGAGTAGTGCCAAACACTTATAGTGTTGAGTGAGTGGTGTTAATTACAAAGCTTCTCGGCTCACTTTCGGGAATTGCCTCTTGTAGTGGAGTTTTTCTTTTTGAAAAAAATATATATTCATTAGCTTGTTTAATTTACTAAGTGTTTATATTTTTCATCGTAATTTTTTCATTTTTTCAATCTTTTCTCATCTCAGATTATGTAAGCACCTAGAATGCTGCATCGGAACTGCTGCTCCAATCCTGCCAGAAGACTCGATGATCCCCCTAACAGCAATGTCAATCACATCCAGTTGCAGCAGCGGCAGAAAAAAAAGAGAAGAAAAAAGGAAGGTCAGTCTGTTTCTATTGTATGTTTCGGTCGGTCAAAAGTTAAAAATAAATGATAAGGAATGTTTTGCGCGCAATGCAGTTCAATTTAACAAATTTCAAGGAAAAAAGGCCTTTTAATTTAATTGTTATTTTCTGTGGATCGTGTTTTCCCGGTTATCCGTCGAACTGGGGCCATGAAACGGAAATCTAGGTTAAATCATAGCCTATCATATTCTATTGTTCTATAAGATGCTGAAGTCGGTTTGCAAAGACATCTTATAGCCCTAGAACATCGTAGGGTTAACTTTACTCTACAACACGCTCTCTTAATACGTTTCAGTTATTGGTTCCAACGCGCATTGTCTTACTTTCGCTGAGTACGGTAAAGAAAAATTCTACTCCGATTTTTAAAAGGCCCGTTTGTAGTGCTTAGATTTAGTTTTTATTTTTATTCGGCAGCAGTTTATTGGATTTCTCGGCTTTTTTGAACAGTTTCGTTCAAACTGATTCAATGCGCAAGGGTTGATATTTTTTTGAATGTTTTTTACACGGAATCAACAACAAAAGAAGAATTCTGTTTTTAGACCAAACTATTCTCTAGGCTAGATGCTCCGTTCTCTGAGTAATTTCGCCTCGGTTTTCTCCGTCAAAAAAATCGCAATCTAGAATCTAGCACGCGGAAACATTGGCTCTTGCAGGAAAAAAGCTAGTCCACCGGGCGCGATCGAACCCAGCCATCTTGACTCAAACCGGGGGCGCGCGTTACCATTAAACCTCGGGGACACATTGCTAATTCGTGCGATAGTGTTATATGAAAGGCTCATATTCCCCATTATATAACACTATCGCACGGATTAGCCTTTCATATAACACTATCGCACGGAATAGCAATGTGTCCCCGTGGTGTAATCGTAACGCGCGCTCCCGGTTTGAGTTGAGATCGCTGGGTTCGATCCCGCCCGGTGGACTAGCTTTTTTTCCTGTGCGATAGTTCAATCATTTGTCATCTCAACCAGGCGTCACTGCCTTGAACTGTGTAACTCAGAACTTGATCATTGGCTATTGCGTTTAGTGACCGGATCCGCCTCCGCGGCGGATACATTTATACATAACTGAATCTTAAAATTGAAAACAAAAATTTTTTTCTAAAAAAAACATTATAGCAGAAATTTTAGAACGCGAGATTTTTTTCTTCATTTTCAGCCGTTAATCTAGAAAAATGAAGAGTTGGCTTTTAACTCTGCGCTGTACTCTGTTTGAAGGCACGGTAGCCCACTAAAAGTAGTACCCCAGGAGAAAATGATTCCTGACTTTTAAACAAAGTTCTGAATTCAGCTCAAACGTGCTATGCCTTCCTTAAGAATTGATCAAGCGATAAAAACATAAAAAATTTAATAAATTCCTCCGCTCCACGTGCATGTCCGCGCCGGTGACTGGTCACGAGAAAAAAAACCGAAAAAAAATTGTGCGACTTTTAGTTTTGAAGAGCTTTCAGAAGAGTTATAAAAGGCGCTCAAACGTGCTATTCGTCCGGAGAAGATTAATCTAATTACATAAACGTTAAAAAAACCCAAAAATTATGCGTTTTACATACATGTCCGCGCCGAAACCGGTCAAATTTTTTTGAAAGCTTGACCTTTTGTATGACATATGGACAACATGAAGATTATGAAATGAATTTTACCTGTGTGATCGTACTTCTTTCGATGTTCTATTAGCAAAAATTTTTCCATGTTGTAGTTGTATGCGTTCTGTGATGTTCTAGTGGTATACTTTAATCGGCAATTTTTCACTTCAGCACCCCCCCCCCTCCCAGAGGTTCCATGGGTCATACTTCTGACTTACTTACATTTACAAAAAGTTATTTGTAACATTGAAAATGTTATTTTACATTAAAAAAAACTATTTCTACATAAAAAAAACGCTTAGGCTTAGGAAAAAAGTTTACGCTAACGAGGCCATACGGCTTAGGCGAACGAGACCGTATCAAGAAAATGACCCAATTGAACCTCTGGGAGGGGGGGTGCTAAAGTGAAAAAGTTCCCTTTATTCGTGTTTTGTATAGAACATTTATACTACCACTTTTTCAAGAACCTTTTCATTGATAATTGTAATCTGTGTCACTGTCAATGATAAATGCTCTTTCTTGTAACCCCTTGTGTATCAGTATCTAACCGATCAATCGGTTTGATAAAGAATTAAGGATAGCCTGCCACGCGGTTCAATTAAATATTTATCGAAACACTACCCAAAACTCACACGAGAATATTTACACCAACTAAGGCTAACTACAAGAAATTAATTCTAATTAATAGTGAAAAGTGATACAGAAAACAACAAAGAATTTAAGAAACACACAACAAACAAACAAACTTGAACCGGAGCTGCTATGTGCGGCAGAGAGCGGAGAAGAGGACCGGGACGGGAGGGTTGGCTGGGGCGCGCCTTTACCTACTCAAACTTGGGTAATTAAACCTCTGTTTAGTTTGAATAACAAAATAAAATAAAATAACTAAACAAGTAAATAGCTTCAAGGATGGCGTAAGCCATGTAATACCGTATCTTTAATAGTATGATGTGCACGCCCTTTAAACTATTTAAACTTAATATAGTTTGTAGTCTAAGGTAGCGTAGCTACATTGGGGGCCGCCAGAGGGGGGTAGGCATCGGATCGACCCAACCTTTTCTGATCACTCACCAGCCCCTTTCGCACGGAGGAGAGTAACGAGCGTAGGCCAGGGACGGGCAACCCTGAGCAGTGGGCTAAAGGTGCCCACTCGCACCAGCTTGTGACCAGGTCCAGAGAGTCCAACCGAGGAAGGGGAAAAGGATAACAAAGAAGAGAAAGTTCAGCAAATAGGAAGGCTTGAACTTAGAATTATGCAAAACGAGCCAAGGCACAAGATATCGATACTTCAATAAAGAAACAATTATGATCTCATGAACGGCGATGACCACAAAAAAACAGTTACATCGAAAGGCATCAAAAGCACATGTTGACGAGTTCATTTATGGGCGATTATCGCACACAATGTAATGGTGACGTCGTAGACAGGAGGGAGGAACACAGATGTGACGAGGCCCCGCAGGAAGAGTACACACCGGGCATCGGTGTGCATTGATGAGCCAGTTCTTCCTGGCTGTAGACGAATCGACGTAGTTGCAGCCGAAGGTGAGATGGGAAGTGGAGGAGCAGAACATGCACTTCGCGGGCCGTCGATGCTGCGGTGGCTGGCGTTGATGGTGGACATCACTTCTACGGATGGGTGGAGATCGAGACCTGGTTCGTCCAGAGCTCGCTCTGAAGGCTTCCCTGTCGGAGAAGATCGGCCGTCCTCTGCCATTAGATCCGCCCTCGTCATTAGAACGAGCAGCATTCCTTCGCAAATTCCTTATTTCCTCCACCTTCAATTGCAATTCGCGTGTCGCCTCTGACACGAGCTTCGACTGCCTTCTGAATTCCCCTGTCGCCTCTTCTAATGCCTCCAAGACTGGAGTTGCCATCTCCAAAAAAATTTCCCTGATTTCCTTAACAGCCTCTTCCGGGAGAACAAGGCTCTTTTCTTCCGTTGAGTTGTTATTTTCCTGTACATCGCGAGTTTGACTCATTCTGAAATAAAATGATGTTGAAAAACAAAAAATCCAAAAGTGAACAAGGTCACGGAGTGAGGCTGGGGGCGCCGCAATATTACACCCGCATTAGCTCCCAGAATTTCGGATCCCTTGCTAGTGATAGACATTTCCTTTGAGGGCGTGAATTAGGAGATTCTACAATCCCATTGTCTTGTTGTTTCGTAACTTCATGATCTACATCGTAAGTTAATTCCAAAGAGTCGGTCGAGCGGCCTTTCAACTAAATTCCCCCTTGAAAGCTTCACAGTGGCGTGCCGTTCTGATATTTCTTCAATTCTGGCCATTGCCCAAGAACTTCTTGAATGACTTTCATCCTTCAGAAGCACAATCTCTCCGACTTTGGGCTTCCTACCGTTACTTCTTTTGTCCTTTGCGTGAGAAGTTTGAGTTATGCCCTGCAGAGATTTGAGGTAGGATTCCTCGAAGATTTCCCAAAATTTGTCTACTCTTCTTTGGTGATCTCTGATCATGTTAGTTATGGCTTCCTTTGTGCCGCTGAACCGTAGATGGTAATTTGGATCGTCGGTATCATCGTCTGTGACTCTCGGAAGTTCATGGTTTGTTCCCGGTGAGAGAATATCGATCGGTCTCAGGATTCTCCAGATATCTTTGGGGTCATCGGATAGTTGTGTGATTGGCCGTGTGTTGATTATCCACTCGATTTCGACCATCGAGGTTTGAAATTCATCGTGGTCCATCACACGCCGACCGAAGCTTCTCGCCATGGCGTTCTTCATGACCCCTACAAGCCTTTCGTATACTCCCCCTTGCCAAGGCGCATGAGGGCAGATGAACTTCCAATTTATCTCACTGGACCTTGCTTCCTTCTCCTTTCCGTTAATCCCAGAAGAATCGAAGCTGAAGAGTTGCTGGGCGACTTTGAAGGAAGGGGCGTTGTCGCAAATGACGAGTCTCGGAGCACCGCGCCTGGATGCGAACCTTCTGAAGGCGTTAATGAAGGCTTGAGCTGAAAGACTCCCCGTCACTTCGATGTGCACAGACCTTGTTGAAAGGCATGTTATCAGAAGTGTATATGCCTTGACGAGCTCCTTGTCATTGCGGATGGTGAAAGGTCCAGCGTAATCCAGGCCGATGGACTCGAATGGTCGTTGGCGGTTCACCCTTTCAGCTGGGAGGGGTGGCGCCACTGGATAACGAAAGGGAGATGCTTGGAATCGTCTGCACACAACACATCGTGTGATCCAATAGCGTACTGCTCGTCGACATTTCGTTATCCAGGTCCTTTTCCTCAACATGTCTATTGTATGATTGTGTCCGGCGTGTCTTAGGCTGATGTGAGCTTTTCTCACCAACATACCTATCATTGGTTCCGTGTGGTGTCCCGGAATGTAGATGGGATACATTTCAGAAACAGGTAGGTCGGAATTCTGTAGCCTGCCAAAACCACAGCGATAGATGTCATCCTGATCCTTGAAAAGATATAGAGCTTTGCATCCAGCCTCCTTTTCGTGCACACCGTTGACCTTCTGGTAGTGCCTGTACACTGTTCGCTCAGCAGACAAGAGTTCCTTCCCAGTCAAATCTCCCGTCATTGGCTCGCTTCTCGCCAGTATTCCAGCTTTTTCTGCTCTCGCTATCGTAGAAGTTTGTGCTCGGTTCATCATCACGTGTATGAATCTGCGCACATATGCCGTTGTTCGGATAAGGATATTCATTTTTGAAAAGCGTGAGAAATCGATGACTGAAGAAGATTGCGTTTTCACGTTGGAAAATAGGACAGGCTGCGGACGGTTCTCTTGTTCTGCTTCAATCATCACCTCTCGTTAGCAGTTTCCTGGGTACCACAATTTCTTCCGATGAATTTCTTCAATTTTCAGCCATGGAGGTCCAGTCCACCAGATATGGTTTTCCGTTTGTAACTTCACTGCTGGGCATCCACGTGTCGCGTAGTCTGCCGGGTTCTCTTCGCTAATCACGTGACCGATTCGCACACAGTTTCCTTGGCAACCGCTGTGAGATGCTTTGCATAAAGAGCTGGAATAGTCCTTTATCTTCTTCTTGATGTTGGAAACTGTTCGAGACGCTGCGTTCTTCTGATTGTCCGTCATCCAATACAAGGCAATTTCACTGTCAGAGAAAATGTAGTTAGAAATTAGAACGTGAGTCCTGGATTTCCTTATGCTTTTTGCCGCAAAAGTCAACAGCTGTAGTCCAAGTGATATGGCCTTGAGTTCCAGTTTGGGAATCGTCATTGTTTTTCTTATCGGGGCCAATTGAGAACGAGCCAATATGATTTCCGATCCTTGATTTCCAAGAATGTATACTGCTGCTCCTATAGCTTTGAAAGAAGCGTCGACAAACGCTGCCAGGATTGTGTTATCCTTCGATATTTCTGTAGCTCTGGGACGGTGTGTGGAGAAAAGCGATATTTCCCTTTCGATTTTGTTCCACATTTTCGCGTCTTCGGGTTGAATGATAGTGTCCCAGTCGTATTTTTTCTTCCATAATCCCTGTACGAATACTTTAGCCGGTAACAAAAGCGGGGTCAGTAGTCCTAGCAGGTCAAAAGGAGTGGCGATCTTTTTCAAAACTGTGCGTTTAGTGAGCTGGGCCGTGAAAGGCATCATAGCGCTCAAATGCAGTTTGTCTGATTTTGAGTCCCATTTGATCCCTAGGATTTTCTGTTCTCCTACTACTCCTTGGTCAGCCAGCGGGATTCCCGATACGAAGGCGTTGTCATCTGATGCAAACTCCCGCAAGTTCATGGATATTTCCGCCAATATTTCCTTGGAGCACTCATAAAGTCGCCTCTTGTCCGTATTCTCATCGCACTCGAAAATAATGTTGTCCACGTAAACGTTGTTTTTTAACTGGTCCAGCACGAACTTTTTCGTTTCGTCAGCGTTCTGCTCCTCGCTGCACAACTGAACGTGGTGACTTATCGACGCTTCGAGTAGATACGGGCTTTGACTGATCCCGAAAGGAGTAACTGTGAATCGGTACGTGACCAGATTCTGATTCCCCAACGGTTTATCCGGGTTCGAAATCCATAACATCCGCAACAGATTTCTTTGGTCCGGTTGTACTTTGATTTGTAGAAAGGCAGCTTCGACGTCCGCCGTTACAATGCTTGACGCGCAACGTGCTCGTATGAGAAGTGCAGGGATGTGTTCGAGCTGCATAGGTCCAGCTGCCATACAATCGTTCAACGACAATTTTCCTCGTTCCTTCGCGGAAGCATCGTAAACGATTCGTATGGGTTTTGATGGCTTGTCTCGACGGAACACTGGATGATGCGGTAGATATGATGTAGGTCCTCGGGCTTCGATTTCTGAGTCAGTGACTTGTTCGATATGACCCCTTTTTAGATGCTCCATTATTATCTCGTGATATTTCCACAGTAATCCCTTGCTTTTGAGAGATTCGATCACATTGCGGAGACGTGCGATGGAGCTGTTAAAGTTGCGAGATAGGCGAGGTAGGTTGTCTTCCTTGAGACAGTACTTTGCGTATATCCTCTTCTCCTTGAATTCCACGTTCCTTTTGAAGTGGCAGCCGATGCGATCTGTTTGATCCATCGAGTTTTCTTCAGGTTTCTCGCGCTCTTCTTTCACCGCATCGTCAAGTGCCAGGAACCTTTGAAGAGTTACGGAGTCTTGGCATTTGGAGTCAATCGCTGTGGATATTAAGTGATGCTCCTTGTGAGAGCTGTCGTTCTGCGATCCGGTTGCAATCCATCCCAAAGTGGTATCCATAAGTAAGTATCCACTTGGCAGTCGAATAGGTTCCTGGTTCCATTTAATACATCTCAGGAAGTCTGTATTTCCTAGCAGCAACTTCGGGACCATCTGGGTGGCGCTCGTGCTAGCTCCCGGTATTCGAATTCCTTGGGAGTTCATGAATTCGATGTCTTGTTGGGAGAGAGGCTCTATGTCCAGATTGGCCGTGATAGGTTCTGGATGAGCAATAGCCTCGACTGTCATCGTTGTACCGTCCTCAATGAGTATAGGAACTTTGTACATTTTGTACTTCTTCTTTCCCTTTGTTTCTCCCCCAAGTCCACTGATAGTGAGTTCTGAGGAGCGGAGATATTCCAGCTGGAGTTCTTCTGCTTTCTTTTCGTCTATGAGAGATATTGTAGCTCCGGAGTCGAGGAGAAAGTTAATTTCCGTGTCCACTGTACTTCTGACTTTTGCCTGGCCAGTAAGTAGTCTGGGGTTGTAGTTTGTACTTGAAGAGGCATTTGAAGAAGATGTATTGACGTTTTGATTTCGTCGTTCTCTTCTTTGCTGATGCTCTTCGTTGGGAAAGCTCCGATGACTGTTCTTCGATTTAGATTGTGTGCCCTCGTTGTAGTGTTTCCGGCCTTTGTTCGTCTTGTTCATTGAGATGAGTTTGTAGCATGTCGATATGTGATGAGGAGCGCTGCATAGCGGACACTTGGCATTACACGAGTGTGATGAGCCTGCTCTGACGAGACACCCTTGGCATAATCCCTTTTCTTTCAGAAAGCTGATGCGGTCCTTGATTCTCCACATTGTCTTACAACTCCACGAGAGATGATTTCCATTGCAGTATAGACATGTGCAGTCGTCTTCGGAAGGAATGCTTCCCTCTCTTAGAATCTTCTGTCGTTGACTGGAAAAACGCTGCTCTTCTATTCCGGCGTTCACAAGATGTCTCTTTGATGAGTCGGATATTTTGACGGATTGAGTTTCTGACATTGTTAATGCAAAGGATTCACGCTTTATGAAGCGCTCTGCGAATCCCAAGATTTTGTCGACTGTCACTTCATTCTCGTCGTATATGAGAAGTTGCTCCTTTGTTTGTTGTGGAAACTTCTCAAGAATCAATTGATGCATCAGTTTACTGCTCTGCAAGCCATCCTGACTTCGACTGAGCTTTGTAGTTGCCGCCTTGAGTGTTGTGACGAGCGATAGTTGCGACGCCCATGTACTGTCTGAGAGTCGAAGGTTGCGGAGCTTTGAGATCTCCGTAATGCTGTCTGCTTTTGACTCACTGAATGTGTTGTGCAAGAGCTCTATAGCCGATAGGTAATCCGCCGATGTAGTTGTAAGTGGCGCTAAAACAGTTTTTGCCGAGTCTTGAATCGCTTGTCTTAGGTAGCGCATTTTGTCTGTGTTCGTAATGTCGGGTCTGCTGTGGATCATTTCTTCAAATTGCTCCCACCAAGCGGAGAATTCAGCTCGGACACCGGAGAAGGTGGGCAATGTAGGAGATGGTAACCTTGGTAAGACCGGCTCTTGAAATGACGATGGAACTTCAGGCCTTTGTGCTGCGGACGAAGACTGTTCTTGAAATGTTCGTTCTTCGCGGTTTGGCACAAAGCTTTCAATCTGTTTGTCAGGCGTTGCTCTCTTTCTTAACAGCCTCTCCAGCTTGCGTTTGAGTTCTTTGACCATGATCTTCGCGCCTTCTTTTGTGCGTGACCTTGGGTGTTCATCGATCCACAGCCGCATTTCTTCTGCTTCCTGGCCTTTCGACCTTGTTCTGATGGAATCGATCCGTGTCTCCCAAGCATCCATTGCGTCGAGAAAGTATTCAAGAAAGGCATTTAAGTCCTCCACGATTTCCGTAATTTCCGGTAACTCTTTGATATTTCCATCTAATATTTCTTGCGCGATTTTGATGCTTTCACTCAACTCCTGGTAATTCTCGAGAACAACTACCTTCTCTGCCTGTGTTGACATGTTAACTGATTCCATTTCACAACTATAATATTATAGCCCTTAGCAATTAAGCCGATGCACCATGTCAATGATAAATACTCTTTCTTGTAACCCCTTGTGTATCAGTATCTAACCGATCAATCGGTTTGATAAAGAATTAAGGATAGCCTGCCACGCGGTTCAATTAAATATTTATCGAAACACTACCCAAAACTCACACGAGAATATTTACACCAACTAAGGCTAACTACAAGAAATTAATTCTAATTAATAGTGAAAAGTGATACAGAAAACAACAAAGAATTTAAGAAACACACAACAAACAAACAAACTTGAACCGGAGCTGCTATGTGCGGCAGAGAGCGGAGAAGAGGACCGGGATGGGAGGGTTGGCTGGGGCGCGCCTTTACCTACTCAAACTTGGGTAATTAAACCTCTGTTTAGTTTGAATAACAAAACAAAATAAAATAAAATAACTAAACAAGTAAATAGCTTCAAGGATGGCGTAAGCCATGTAATACCGTATCTTTAATAGTATGATGTGCACGCCCTTTAAACTATTTAAACTTAATATAGTTTGTAGTCTAAGGTAGCGTAGCTACAGTCACTGTTCCACATTGACAATTGTGATTTTTCTTTATTACATCGATACTTCGCAATATTCTTTTATAATAAGTTATGTTCAAGTTGTCCACATGTAATACAAATGTAAAAATTCACATGTCATACAAATGTCAAAGAAGCAAAGTAGTATGCAGTTTCAACAAGTAAATTTTAAATTCAATTTTTTCGGCGGATACATGTAATTATCAACTTGTCCGGTTACATTTAACCCCTGGTTTAGCTTCCACAATGAAAAATCTTTTCATCGGAGAAAATCATGTTCTTCAACTTTACGCACCGTGCCCGTTACAGAAATTTGAGTGTTTTCTTCCCTCTTTTCAATTTTTTCCTCTGTTAGCATCGCACGCTTGCGGCATCGGAAGTAATTAAAGAAAAAAATTATTGTTAACCATTCTACCGACTGATATATCAATATTGCGAGCAGTTTTTCTAACGCTCCGCTTGACGTTTCGGCTTATGCGTTCCTGAACGCGAGGACGTATAATGGGGGCCAGAGCGTGGAAGTTCTTGTTTGTCTTCTCCAGATACTTGGAAGTGCATGATGCAGCGAAAGATTGAGAGTATGGGTAGTTTTCTTTTGAACTATTGGCAGGAAGGCGATTGGAGCGAGCTGCCCAAGAACTCGCGATTCGACTAGAAGCAAAGCATGGATCAGAAACGGTCCGGGTCATAAACTCCCAACCAGCCAGTTCACCATCCTCTCTTCTGACTACATATGCGGAGCACTATCATCTGGTGAGCAGCTAGTTCATCATCTTCCATTCTGACCATGCGGAGCATCCTCATATGGTGCAATACATCGGCAGCAAGCTTGCTCGAAAATGAAGTCGAAGAAACGAAAAAAGAAAAATGTGCAATCCTGATTGGCACCCATTTCAATTCGAGCATCAAGCCTGGATAGGCTATGCAAATAATGCTTGTCTGGATAGCCTATCCGTATAGACTAGAGTTGCTCTATATGATAATGATATGTTCTTTAAAATGGAGTTGAAAAGCTTGCATCAAAATAAATCTTTCTCTCTCTCTTTCTCTCTCTCATCAAAATAAATCTCTCTCTCTCTTTCTCCCTTCCTCTCTCTATACGGTCACCCGCAATTTTTTCGTTCAGACTATCTACGTTCAAGGAATGGGCAATGGACGGCAAATTCTCGAACATTCCGAAGCACCACGAACAATTGTTCAGCGTTCATTCATTTCACCGTACGTATACACAATTATTTTTTCGTATTTCCTTTAAAAAGTTTCTTGCATCCGGGCCCTTATTTCTGTTGAATGTTCTTTGCATGTCGAAAGTTTTGGTATATTACAGACGAAAAGCTTATCCCACTGATCTACATTCTGGCGCCGAACAAGAGCCAAGCTACGTACGTGGCAATCATTCGTGAGATCAAGGACATCGCGAATCAGCAGCGGCTGACCCTGGACCCCGTGGAGAATCACTGCGACTTCGAGACTTCTTCCCGCACTGAGCCAAGATTTCCCAGCAGCCACTGTCCACGGCTGCCATTTCCATTTCTGCCAAGCGATCTATCGCAAACTCTCACAACTCGCTTCTTTACATTGTAAGCATTTTTCTCCATTCAATTGATTTTCACATCTCTACCGATAATTTCATTTAAAAAGTTGCGACGGCCTCGGAAAAATTTCGGGTTCCCGTCTAAAAACGGCTAAAAAATTCCTTTCATCTTTGTCGGGTCTCCGTATGTATATATAAACAAATTGTCCCCGTACCTCTTCCGAAAATTACCCAAAATATATGTTATGACATGATCCAAATATATTTTTGCAGGGCAACGCACATTTCGCATTGCTCGTGCGACAACTTATGGCAAGCGCGTTTCTCCCCGTGCATCGCATCCAAGGGTGGTATGCAGAGAAGGGGATTATCCGCAAATTCTACATCTGTACTTCTGTCTCGTTCTTCTGTTCGTCCACCGAATTTTACAAAAACAGAAACTGTGTCATGCTTTACAAGAGTCCTTCGTCGCTTTCTTTCTATCTATCGGGTTGGCGGAGCTGCACTTCACAACGGAGAGAGCGGACACTTCTTTAGTATGGAGGAGAGGGTCTTACTCAGTATTTCAACCAATTCAGTCACTCGAAAAATGGATATTGTGAAAATTTTTCATGCAGTGCATTACTAAGCCTTACTGCCTCTCTAGCTTCACTTTTATATTCCCCTCTTTCCAATTTAGAAAAAAAACCTCTTCACTATAACTATTTTCGAAAACTGCTTTTTTTAAGCAAAACTATTTTTCTGTTTTCTTGAAAAAAAGGTCTAAGAAATAAACAATATGTAGCTGAAAATTTCGTTCGCTCTTGTTCTTAAGCCGTTCGTTCTCGTTACCGTAAACTTTTCCTTTGTCTATTTCTGTGATCATGAGAATTTTAGTGCCTACAAGAAGTAGATTTCAATTGATGTACGCGTTTTGCGGCATCTAAGGGGTTTATGCATCAAACATACAGAGACTAATTTGGGTTTCTTCTTGGCACTAAGAACAAGAATTCAAGAGTATCTTTGCAGGAGATTGAGTTGAACAGAGAAGAACCAAGACGACCTGCACCCACAAGATGATTAGGCTGAAAGAAGACGCTGAAACTGCGGAAGAAGAACCAAGACGACCTGCACCCACAAGATGATTAGGCTCTGTTTAACGGACCTTGTGAACGATTGTTTTATTTAAGTGTATAAACTCATCCAGTTTGTTGAGTATATAAGAACTGTGTTGACTCAAAATAAAAGTTTTACTTGATTTCGCAATAGACTGTGAACACACCTCTTGTAATGAAGATTTTCGATGTTTTTGACAAGAGAAAATGAGGAGTCTTATTTTGTAAAGTTTGTGCTGAGTTGAACGCATTGGAGGAGTATCCAGAAGACAATACACTTATTTGCTGTGTCGTGCCTTTTTAGATGCGCTGTTGAAGAGACAAGATGGGTCCGAACGTTTCGCTTTATCAAAGCATCTTCAGCGAATAGATATCATCCAGAAATGATGATAATGATGAAGGGTCAGAGATGAAAGACCACCGTAGAAGAATATACAGACTATCTTTTTTATATAAATATATATAGAAAAAAGGCACGACACAGCAAATAAGTGGAGGAGTCTTATTGCTTTAAAAGTATGAAGAAAACGTTGGACTGCATAGAAGTGGAAAAGCCTTTCCGTTCAAAGTCTTGAGTGAGTATTTTTCAGATTCACAAAGAACAAAAGAACAGGGTTGATGGAATGCAAACAACTACAAAAAACGAAGAAAAAACTGCCTTCAGATTCCAAGCGTCGGCGACATCAGAATTCTCCTCGACTTCATTTTCCCACACGAAAGAACCTTTTAGAAAGATAACGTACACGTTTTCCTTCGAGACAATCTTACACTAGAAATGTGCATTTTGAATTCTAACAATCAATAAAAGTATTTGAAGTTTTTCAAATCTTTGCTAGCGTATCTAAGAATAGGGTTATGGGGTTAGCGTCAGGGTTACGCGATGATTACCCCTATAGCGTATGAAAGCCCTCTCCCACAAGCGGATGAGAGACTTTGTGGCTTCGCCATGGCTGATCAAAGAGGGGCTTAGGCTAGTGAGCGTCGCGGGTGGGTTTGGGAACTGGGCAGCACACATCCTAATATAAAATGCTCGTTCACTGTTATTTCATTAGCCTAAGCGACACGGTCAAGAGGCGTGTCCGAAAAAGTACCTCTAGCTCATATAGCCCGAAATACCGGGTTATATGGCCCAAAGGAACGTCAGGCTGAACTATCGACTTGGATGTTCGTGTGACAAGCGGAACAATGGAGAAAATGTCGCATCCCCCCAAGATGCAACATCAGAGCAACCCTAATGCTAGGGCACCCCCTTAAAGCGACGCGCGTCGAATCCCAATCGAAGTGAGAAATATGATCTTCAAAAAGATCATCGAAGCACGGCTGCGCGAGATCGTAAGCACAATCTTCAATCACTGCGGCCTCGTCAAGGAAGTTGAACAACGGAGGCTGTTTTTACCATTCTTCTCTATCTAGAGAAACTCATTAAAAAGCGAAATCAGTCAACTGCGTTTTCCTTGACTTGGAGAAAGCTTTCGACCGTGTTCCTCATGAGCTGATATGTTTCTCTTTCCGAGACCATCTATTCTCAGAAGATTACATAAGATGGATTCAAATGAATTATGCTGATTCTAAAAGGGCAGTAAGAAGTCCAGCGGGTCTTTAGAATCATCCTATGTTGCTTTAGGAGTTCATCGAAATTCCGCGCTTTCCCTCTGCTCTTCATACTGATAATCGACACGATCACCAGAGATATTCAAGCTAGTTTCCGAGAACTCTACTGTATGCTGACGACGTTGCGTTATGTTCCAACACATCAGAGGACTTGAAGAGACAGCTAGGAGGGTGGAACGAACGTTTCAATGATTATGGTCTACGACTAAATCTCCAAAATAAAGAGTCTTCTGAGAGTTTAGTCGTATACCATATTCAGGGAGGGGGGGGGGGGCAGGAGATGAAGGCGATGGTGACTGGTACAAAGGAGATGAAATCAATGATGACTGGAATCAAGAGAAAAAGGCGATGACCATTGAGACACAGGACATGAAGGCTATGAGGACTAGGGCGAAGGAGACGAAGGCGATGATGATTGAAGCACAGGAGACGAACGCGATGATCACTTGAGGGGGGGGTAATAAATGCGAAGGTGACTGTGGCACGAGAGATGAATGTGATGATGACTGGAACGCAGAAGATGAAGGAAATTATCACTGGGGCGCAGGAGACGGAGGCGCAATGCTGACTGAGGCGCAGGAGACGAAAAAGAGATGGAAGCGATGCTGAAGAAAAAGAGATGGAAGCGATGATGAAAAAATCAGGGAAAGTTCAAAGTGCGAAGTTTTTAGGTTCCCGGGGTCCTATACAATAATTCAATTCAATTCTTTATTCCAGTCAAACATTTACAAAGAAGTATGCATGACAAGGATACTGCCACGGATGTGAGTTCAGTGTTTAGATAGATAAGTTGAGTATTCACAGAAGAAACAAAAAAAAACTATTCAAGGAGAAAGATAAGTCTAAATACGTAGACGTGTTTTAGGGACAATGATATCAACTGTTAAATTCTGTATAGATTTCTTGAAAGCAATGGAGGATTTTAATGTTACTACATTTTCAGGCAAATTATTCCAGATATCAATAACACGAGAGGCACAAGTGTTATTCGAGCGTGAGTTTCTGAAGGGAAGTACTAATCGTAGTGAGTGCGATGACCTATTAGGATAAGGTGAGGGTAAGATCGTAAATAGAGAAGAGTAATCCATCACAAAGTTGCCATGAATACATTTGTGTACGAAACAAAGATCAGCAATAGTTCTTCTGTATTCAAGGGTGTTGAGGTTAAGTAAATAAATACGAGAACTGTAACTCAAATTAGTTTGGCCAGTTCTATATAGTATTCTACGTGTGAAGGTTCTTTGAACCCTTTCCAGATCATTAACTAGGCCAATAGACACAGGGGACCAGATTTCCGTCCCATACTCGAGTATAGGCTACTGTAATCTCAAATACTCCTACTACTCCTACTCCTAAATACTCCTACTACTCCTACTAATCTACTACTCCCATACTGTAATCTCAAATTTTTGCGGAGCATTTTAAATCACAATTTCTGCTTTCTGTGATGGGATGCGGAAGACTCTTAAAAAAGCAAACTGAAAATTCTTTAGATTTCATTCAGATCAACGCGCACACAGTGTTTTCCCGAATCAAGCGTCTGCCAGCGAAGAACAACTCCTGCCCAGACCTGATTCCATACGTCTTCATCAAAAACACGGCGTTAACCATCTCTCAACCATTGGCAATACTATTCGACAGCTTTCTACTACAAGGAAGATGCCCAAGTTCTTGGCGCTCAGCTATCGTCAAACCCATCTACAAGCGAAAAGGTTGTCGCACTGACCCCGTAAACTATAGGCCAATCTGCATGACACCTTCCACCTCTAAGATCATGGAACGTATTCTTTGCGAAAACATACTCGAATATCTGAAGGAGAATTCACTACTCAGTCCCTGTCAATTCGGTTTCAGACCCCGTCATTCTTGCGAGCTAGCACTATTGGAGACTCAAGTGAAGTGGCACAGGAAACTGGACAACAAAGAGTTCATTAGCTGCGTATTGATAGACTTCTCACGTGCTTTTGACGCTGTTCCAATACCCCTTCTAATGGAGAAAGTATCAGCTTTCGGAATCAGAGGCTGTCTCGCAAAATTCATCGAATACTTCTTGCAGAACCGAAAACAGTTTGTCCGCGTTGGTGAGTGCGACTCACAATCATACCTGACCCCAACAGGAGTGCCTCAAGGCAGTTGCATAGGCCCGTTGCTCTTCCTACTTTACATCAACGACCTTCCTGAATCGATCCCTGATGGCTGTTCAGTAACTATGTACGCGGACGATGTGAAGATCTCAACAGTGAACAATCCTCTTCTTCTACAACAAGCAATATCTGCTGTAGCTTCATGGTCTCGAGCTTGGGGACTAACCATATCGACAGAAAAAACAGTGGTCATCCGTCTTGGGAACAAGCATCCTTCCTACTCGTTTTTCCTCGATAACGTTGTTCTACCAGAGTCGGATACCGTGAGGGATCTGGGCGTCACGTACTCTAGTAAGCTCTCATTCGGTAGCCACATAGAGAACATTTGTCAGAAAGCGAACTCCAAATGTGCGTTCATACTACGTACTTTCAAGTCAAAGAACCTCAACTTGTACAGAACGCTTTACACTACCTACGTTCGACCTCAATTGGAGTACTGCTCGGTTATTTGGAATCCTTGCTTCAAGAAAGACATAGAACTTGTGGAAAAAGTTCAAAGGTCTTTCACAAAACGTGTGTGTGCTAGAGCAGGTTTGTATTTGCAATATAAGGATCGTTTAAAGCAGTTACATTTAACTTCCTTAGAGGAGCGACGTAAACAAGCTGACCTTGTAATGACTTTCAAAATAATCAAGAATAGGACGCCTCTTAGTCCTAAATCTATTTTCAATCTGCGAGCTCACCATTACAGTACTAGGTCCCATAGTTGGGCACTAAATGTCCCGCGTCTGAATACTGTTTCTCATTCTAATATGTTACCGGTACGAGTTTGTGACGCGTGGAATAATCTAAGTATCGATGTGCTCAAAACTGAATCAGTCCACCTGTTCAGGAAGCTGATTTAACTGAATTACAATCTCTTTAATATATAGCTGTTTTATAAAAAAAACCAATCATCTTAACAGTTTTAAAATAAGTATTCAAAATTTGTCAACAAGCAGTACGCTCACTAAAGTCTTAAATGATATCTGACAAGTTTATTGCTCAAGTGTACTGTTCAGCGCAGACAAAAAGGCTCGTGATCATCATGGTCGCAATCAGCCTCCGACTGTGCTTCGTTTTATTTTTCTCACTTTAGTTATCAAAGTGACACGCTCGGGTCAACACCTTCAAATTGGATCCAATATCCCCTTACACCCAAACTTAACCCATTGCGATAAAGTATATATATAGGCAGAATATAGGACTTGTATGCTCGTATTAAGACCGAAATAGAAGATGTTTTAAAAGCCCTTAAGATTAGATTTATGCACGGAGATTACGATGCTTTTGCTTTTTGCTTTTGAGATTACGACTCACGATGCTTTTGGTTTCAGACTTCTAGCTCCATTTTGAAATCTTTAGACACTTCCCTCCTATAGGAACTAGAGGAATACTAAACAAAATAGAGGAGAAGGGGATTCAATGGATATGCCTCAGTAAGTAATCTAAGGGGATTCAATGGATATGCCTCAGTAAGTAATCTAAGGGGATTCAATGGATATGCCTCAGTAAGTAATCTAAGGGGATTCAATGGATATGCCTCAGTAAGTAATCTAAGGGGATTCAATGGATATGCCTCAGTAAGTAATCTACATGTATGACAATTTCTGTGAAGTCACTTGCACGTTCCTCTCTCATACATTGTGGTTCTCAATGTTGTTCCTTCTCAGAATTGTAGGATTGTGAAAATACGTTTTATGTTTTGTATATAACATTTGGATTGAAATCGAAATGTTTTCCTTCTCAGAATTGTGCGCAGGACGACCAGGGAAGCTGTGTGTTGTCCTCCTTGCGCTCACTATCCATCATGGACACTATACGTGTGGCGGACACGATCTGTACGTTTTCGAAGCTTGGTTGTTTATTCTACAGTTCAAAGGATAAAATTAGCGGTTTAATTTTACATCGGGGCCGCGCTTTACTTCGCGGGAAGGGGGGTTACGCTTTACTTAGCATCGGGGGAGGGGTTCGGGGGAGATACACTTTACTTCGGAGCGAAAGGGATTTTTTGGTGTGTGTTTATAGTATTGGGTGCGCAAGAAAATAATCTAGGTTTTAAAAAAAGGCAGTTATTTTTTCCGAAGTTTCCTAAAACTTTCTTTAGTAAAGGTATATGAAGTTCTCACTTTCATGTTTTTTCCTGTCATCTCATTCTATTAGCTTCTCAAATAGCTGAACGGTGCGAGCTCAGACAACATCTTCGACCCTCTGTTAACTTCAACTCTCAACACCCAACTCACTTCATCGTTCGTACCGAACTCGTACGTACCGAAACTAAAACCTTAAGTGAAAAGTTGGATGTTAAACGCACTTCGATTAAACCCTCCCATTAACAAAACATCTACTTCCCCCGACACTTTTAGCCCTCTTCTCTTACTTGTTACGTTTTACTATGAAGGGATTTGGGCCGGTCCGGTCGGTTTGATTACGTATCAGGGGGTGTAGTGAAGTCTCTCACTACCCTTTGTCTTTGTCCACTTATCCAATAATTATGATCTACCTCTCTCCTCTCGCTCCTTTATCATTATATCCTCGCCTCACATTTGAAGGAGGATCTTGCTCTCTACTCTCGATTATATTGGCTTGGAGGACCGCCCTTTCGACTCAATTTGTTGTGACTCATCACGTCAACTATTATTTGACTCTGCTTCCGAACCGTCCACACTACTGACGATTAAAGACGGTTCGTTAACTGATTTGTGTGTTCCCTTTGATGCTCTTTAACTGTTGAGTTATAAAGAAGTTTATTGGCCGAGTGTTAAAGAATTTTGGCAGGCGAGCAATTCTGGTTTTTGAACCATAAATTTTCTGAAATTTACTTTCGAGTAAGCACATGGTGCATCGGCCGTAGGTAATTATGTAGTGATGGAATTAGAACACAAATTGGTCCCACAGGTGAGCACAGCAGGTGAGGAGGCGATGTCGCCTACATTTGTACTTGTTGAACAGTACAAAAGGTTGAATAGTAGGCTTTTTGAGGCCGAAAGTCTCCTTGAATCGGCTAGTAGGCTTGTTGAGGCCGAACGTCTCCTTGAACCGGAATATAGTTCAGCGCCTCGCAAGTTGCAACTCCAGTTGAGGCGGATCGAGGTCGAAGTGAAGCATTACTGCATTGCAGTAAAAGAAATGGAAACGGTCCTTTCGAAGATGAAAGCAACAGAAAAACAGCAAGCCGAAGCATCGTTCAAGAGATGGTTGATCGATGATCGCGAGAGGAACGTCTTGGCAGTGCGCAGAAGAGTTGATATACTCGAGACAGAGATAAGCTTTCTCTCAGAAACGAGTTCGTCATCGATTGAATCACAAGCAGTAAGAGCAGAAGCTGCTCGAAGACCATTGGAAGTGAGGAACCAAGAAGACTACTCTGCGTCAGAAGGTCGTCCCAGTTGTCTACTACGGCTGCCAACCTTGTCGCTACCCATGTTCGGAGGCCAGGAGGGAGAGTTCCAAAACTGGTTTGAGCGATACGACGAGCTCATCCATTCCCGATCGCAAATGTCGAAGCTAGACAAAATGGCGTACCTGCAGTCCTGCGTGTATGGTCTCGCGAAGACGGCTGTTGAACCGTTCCCAGTCACATCTGAAGGACATGACTTGGCAATCGCAAGACTGATCGAGAGTTTTCAGTCTAGGAAGACAGAAGAAAGAACTCTCGCGTTTACACTGGATGGTATCGTCGCACCGTGCCCGTCGTGGCATGACCAGCTGAGTTTGGTCCTTTCCATGAGATCAACGATAGCGAGGATGGGAAGAATGAGCGAAAACATGCAGCAAGATGTGTTGCTCCAAGACATTCTCGTCAGAAAGTTCCCTCTGCATATCCGCGAGAATTTACATCGGTACATCTACAACTCTGAAAGCGTCACCGTCAAGTCTCTACTGGACAAGGTCGAGTCCTTAATCAAAGAAGAGATTTTCCTAGCAGTGATGAGCGGCAAAACCCCAAGTAAGAAGGCAACGATTTCAAGCAAAGTGGTAAACGCTGTCCAAGGCTATTCTGTTGAGAATACAGCCGACAAACGATCAAGAATAGACCGCCAGGTTCACAGCGCTCCTCATTCTGAAGAAATCAAATGTGTTTACTGTGGCAAACACAAATTCTCATACGACTGCTTCTCGATGGAAATGGTGAAAGACCGGATCGAGTTTCTCGGAAGACAGGGACTTTGCCAGGCATGCTTGAAGCCGGGATGAACCTCTCATGGATGCAACATCAAATGCAAGATATGCGACAAGCCTCAAGATGAGTCTATCTGCCTCAAATTTGTGACGATGATTCAAAATCAGAGGAGAAAAAAAGAGACCCGAACGAAGGGCAATCGCCCCAACCGGTGCCCAAGCAGAAAGACGTCGGAGCGTATCAGAGACAGACCGACGCATGAACAACGCCCTGTGATGACTGCCATCTCATGCAACCAACAAGAGCAAATGCTAACAGGCATAACACGTCTTCAAACGGACAATGTGCGAATACAGGGTCACGGATCAGAACGGAAGGTGGCATTCATGCTAGACACAGGTGCCAGCGTGAGCTTGATTTCGAGAAGGCTTGCCGAAGAACTTTCATTGCCAAAACTTCACGAGGTGAAGTCTTCCTTCAGTGGACTGGGGGATAGAAGCGAAGGCTCAAATTTGTACCCAGTGTACGAGGTACCCCTCCAAACGATGAATGGAAAACAGATGATCGTGAAAGCTGTAGGTTATCCAGACCCCTTGGTAAGAGGGCTTACGTACCCACCGTTGACGAAGCAGGACAGAGATGTTATTCGAAAACGAAGACTCCGTATGGCGGATGACTGCGACAGGTCATGCAGCGTTCAACCCCAAGTACTGCTAGGAAATGATGATTACCTGGTCGCCACACTGCATAAGCAGAAGCGCATTCGACTGCCGAGTGGCCTGACTCTGCTGCCAACGGTCTTCGGTTGGATAGCATCAGGCAATGCAGGCCGCCAACATCCAAACTCGACCTCCGTCGTAGCAGCTGTTATCGGAAGAAAGGAGACCTTGGAGAAGGTCAATGAATCACTGCAAAGGTTTCTTGCTCTTGAAGAAACGGTTGTTGAACCAGCAGACAATGAAAAAGATCACGCAGAAGTGAACAAGTTCTTCCTGGATAACGTTGCAATGGAGAACGGCAGAATTTCCACGCGATACTGCTTCAAAGAGCAAAGCAACAAAGAGCAACAAGAGCAACTTTCGGAAAATTGGCACAGTTCACATGCAAGACTTCGCAATTTAGTTGCAAGTCTTCGAGCAAAGAAGATGGTAAACAAGTACGATGTAGTGATCAAAGACCTCTTGAAGAAGGGTCACATCGAGAAAGTTCTGCCTCTGGACAAGCAGTTGTTTACCTACCTTCCACATCATCCAGTGTATAGACCTGACAAGCCATCGAAGCCTATCAGAATCGTTTTCGATGGGTCTGCAAAGGAGAGAGGAAAGCTGTCCATTAATGAATGTATGACAGACTGCCAAACACACGTGGAGAGAATTCCAGCGCTGCTGCTGCGATTCAGATGCTCTCCCTCGGTGATGCTATGCAATGTCAAATCAGCCTTTCACCAGATCAAGATCGAAGATGATCAAAGAGACTTCATGAGGTTCCTGTGGCTTAAAGATGTCAATAAACCCATGCGCGACAGCAACATCGATCATTACTGATTCACGGTTGCGCCGTTCGGTCTAGCCCAGAGTCCCTATATCCTCGATATGTCGATCAGATATCACATTCAGCAGAGCAAATTGGCTCTGGAACAGTCGAATGGACAAGACGAAGTGTCCAGATTCGTGCTGGATCAGCTCGAGAACAACATTTATGTTGATAATGTTGTTTTCCAATGCGCGACTCACACCGACATGATGTCTGTTTACAGAAAGTCCAACTCCATTTTCGCAGAAGCTTCGATGAACCTGAGAGAGTTCACGTCGAATGTGACATCATTTTTAGATGGCATACCTGAAGCAGACCGAGGAAAGGTCGGAGAACAGAAGGTTTTAGGCATAGTTTGGTCTTCAATGGAAGACACGCTCCTACTCACAGCGAACCTCGTTCAAGCAGAAAAAACGCCGACAAAGAGGACGGTCCTAAGTATGCTTGCGTCGTGTTTCGATCCTTTGGGATTGCTTGCTCCTCTTCTGCTACCCCTGAATCTCTTCGTGCAAGCACTGTGGACGCAAAAGTATGATTGGGATCAGCAACTCACTGAGAAGGACTCCATGACATGGAGCGTTCTCGTAACAGAAGCTCTGTCTTTCAGTCGCCGAATACCTCGAAGAGTTCCTCAGACACAAGATATCTTGAGGATCATCGCCTTCGCAGACGCTTCCAGCAAAGCAACAGCTGCCTCGGTTTACATAGTGAACGAAGATGAAGCCTTTCTTGTGATGGCAAGATCTCAGCTGGCACCACTGAAGAACAAACTGACGATCCCACGTTTGGAATTAAGAGCTATTCTTCTTGCTATGAAGTTGTTGAACTTCGTCGTGAACAGTATCACGAAAACAAGCATGCAGAGGAAGATCGAATTTGGCGTGTACTCTGACAGTATGATAGCTCTGTATTGGACTCTTGGAAGCAAAGAGCAGAGTGAGTTTCGTGGCAACCGATCAATCGCGAACACAGTAAAAGCGATCAACCAGGAGAGGCACACAATATGCAGGACATATCATCTTAGAAATTGTGATCTCAAGGGAGATTGCATTCCATTGCGACACGTTCGTACTGAAGACAATCCTGCAGATGTTGCAACCAGAGAAGACGGTGGTCGAAAACTGATGAAAAATGACCTCTGGTGGAAGGGGCCAGAGTGGCTCACCGAAGAAGGACTGTGTGCACAGCCAAGTTGGAACTGTGAAGAAACTCCGCTACCAGTCGTGAAAAGAGCAGACGAGGAGAACACACCCCTAACTGTGTTGACAGTTCTGGAAAATTGTGAAACCGCCATTCAGTTCTCAAGATTCTCGAGTTTGACCCGCTTGAAAGGGACAATGGCCTACGTAAAAAGGTTCTTGAGAATAAAACTTCGAAGAGCTTCCAGCCCAAAGACTGTCTGTCTGACAGGACATGGCCCGCTCAAGGGTTCACTCACCGCGCGAGAACTAGTGAGTCCAGAAGTCACATGCATCAAGATTCACCAGATGACGCACGTGAAAACCATCAGCAATAGCGGCAACAGGCATTTGGAGCTTTTTCGTGATGAACGAGATGTCTACAGATGCGGACACTTGAGAATTAGCAACTCGAATTTGCCATACGACACCCGCTTTCCCATGTTCATTCCCGGAAATGCAGACGACTCCTTTGTGAGAATGGTTGTACGTGACGCGCATCATAGAGTGATGCATTCTGGAGAGAATCATACACTTGATCACGTCAGGGCAAAGTTCTGGATTCCACGAGCTCGTCGAGTGATACAACTGATTCTGAAGAAATGCGTTGCCTGCAGAAAGGCATACACGTTACCCTTTGCATACCCAAAGGCACCCGCATTGCCACATTGCCGGGTAAACATTGGTCGTCCGTTCCAACACATTGGACTAGATTTCGCTGGGCCGTTCACGGTGAAGGTTGACGCAGGACAGGCTAAGAACTATGTACTGTTGATAACATGCATGTCAACGAGAGCAGCTCATCTAGAGGTTGTGAAGAGCCTCTCAGCGCTCGCCTTCACATACGCGTTCCGCAGATTTGTAGCGCGCCGAGGAGTGCCCGAAACAATACTGTCGGACAACGCGCCAACGTTCAGATTTGCAAGTATGATCCTAGGCGGAGAAACTTTGAAGGATGAAATGTTCTCATCCTACTTGGTCCTTAAAGGCATCAACTGGTCATTCACAGTCCCTCATGCTCCTTGGCAAGATGGAGTATACGAGCGGCTTGTTGGAATAACGAAGAGTTGCCTCACAAGGACCTTCGGCAGAAAGTTGTTGAACGAAGATGAGTTTGTCACAGTGATCATAGAAATAGAGCCTGTGATAAATAGTCGGCCACTCATCAGGCTGTCGAATGACATCAAAGATATTGGACGAATCCTTCACCCAATAGATTTCATAGCTCCGTTGGGAGCAACAATGGGGGCTTCCATGACGTCAAGTCAAGACTATGAAGATGAGAACTATGAACCCACTCCTAGTTCTGCATCTTCGCTGCAGAAACAATGTGAAGAAGTGGACAAGCGTCTGAAGATGTACTGGGAGCTGTACCAGTCTACCCACATAACCTCTATGAAGGCAAAACAAGAATCCAGAAACCAAAGTGAATAATTCAGGATCTCTAATATGAATGATCCGGAGATCGATGCAATCTGTGGGGAATCGGTCCAGGGACTCTCATCTGATTTATCGCGGATTTTGGAAGAACATTCCAAGAAGGGAACGGATACGCTGAAGGCTGCGCTTATTGACCTGAAAGAGAAGATGATCGCTCACAACCAAGAACAAATTGAAGTTCTTCGTGAGATCAAACGAGATGTTCGCTCTCTTAGAACGGAATTCGAAAGTAGTTTGGACGACCTTCGGAACGAGCTGCATTCGCTGACAGAGGCCAAGCAGCAGAAAACTCTAAGCGGGTCTCAAGAGTTTTCGAGAAGACCGAGTTCCAACGAATACGTTCATGCTGGTAAGCGTCCCAGAGCAGAACCCATCCGTCGAGGTTTAGATCCTGGATTTCGGGCAAAATCTGCCAACAAGCGTTTCAAGCAAACATGTGTGGTTTGCGATAGCAGCAATCACTTGGCTGCAAGTTGCACTACGATGCCCTCTCGACTGGACCGACGAAATCATCTGACTCGGATTGGTATATGTGCTTCTTGCGCCGCCTTCAATCATCCTGGAGGTTGCCGAATAGGACCATGCATCTTCTGCACAAAACGTCACCACGCCGTCATGCGTCCCAACAACCCCGCCTTCTACAATCACTGATGGCAGAGCTCGGCGACATCTCGATAGTCTCGGCATCCAACTCCGCTCTAAGTACATATATTGTTATGAGGCATAACGGAGAAATAACGTCTCCACTGAGGAATTCTATGTCGTTTTAATAATATGAAATCGATCTGATAATTATTTTAATTGAGGTATTACTGTTATTTCCCTTGGTATTTAATAGTATTATATTTTCTTGGCCTCGGCCAACATTGCTATGTATTCTGATACTATAGAACATAATTCTTTGGCCCCGGCCAGTATTGTTGTTATTCTTATAACCTTTCTCCAGGCCTCGGCTATGTTGTCTGTTGTTTTAATTTCTCTGGGCTTCGGCCAGTGTACAGGGTGGTCCATAAATAAAGTTACAAATGTTCGAAAACATTTCCTGGGAAAGTGACCGCACGTAGCGGTCACTTTTCTCGTTTTCCTGATCCCCCGTTTTTTTTAGTACGTGTCAAGTGAGTTGCGATTGATTCCATCGATGTTTAGGGTAATGACAGCGTCGAATCGCTTGCGCATTGCGATCATTCGCCTACACACTCTTGGCCACGCTCCTACTCGCATTGCTGAAACGCTTCGCCTGCCTCGCATGACAGTGTATCGAGCGATCAAAAGATTCGAGGAGCTTGGCACATCTTTGGACCGTCCAAGGCGAGGTCGTCCTCGCACTGTTCGCACGACACCACTCATCGAAAACGTTCGGAGTCGGATCAACCGAAATTCACGACGAAGCATCAGACAGATGGCGCAGCAGCTCCCGATGAGCCGAACTTCATTGAAACGAATAGTCACGGAGGAGCTGGGACTCAGGTCGTATCGTACACGGAAGGCCGCTTTTCTGTCGGCTCGCAACAAGTCGGGAAGAGTCAAAAGATGTCGCGACCGTCTTCGCCGTACGCAGCTAGGCGAACATTTCAATATGGTGTCCTCTGACGAAAAGCTGTTCACCGTGGAAGAAGTCCACAACTCAAAAAACGTCAGAGTGCTTGCGAAGGACGCAGAGCAAACCGATAGCAAGGGTAGAACGGTCCAACGCAGTGCACATCCAACTCAAGTCATGGTCTGCGCCACAGGAAAAACACCGCTTGTTTTTGTCGAGAAAGGCGTCAAGATCGACACGGAATACTACCTGAACATGTTCTGCAAGACGTGCTCCATCCATGGTCTCAATCGCATTTCAATCAGAGGACATGGACCTTACAACAAGACTCAGCACCAGCCCACAAAGCTAAAAAGGTCCAAACGTGGTGCAAGGAAAGTTTTCCCGGCTTCATTACAACATCAAAATGGCCGGCCTCATCACCCGACCTGAACCCGCTGGATTATTCCGTTTGAGCCTACTTGGAGTCCAAGGTCAACTCTCGCTCCCACTCAAATATTGATTCCCTGAAGAATGCCCTTCAGGCAGAATGGGACAACATCGGAGTCGAATACCTCCGTACAGTGGTAGAGGCGTTCCCAAAGAGACTTCGAGCTGTAGTTCGAGCAAAAGACGATAGTTTGAGCTGAACTTTCGCGTGAATGTTGACATTTATGTTGTTGATAAAATATGTTAATTTGAGATGATTTTCTCTGTTTTGAAAAAAGGTATAACAATTCCAATTTGTAACACTATTTATGGACCACCCTGTAGTGAAGTCTCTCACTACCCTTTGTCTTTGTCCAATAATTTTGATCTACCTCTCTCCTCTCGCTCCTTTATCATTATATCCTCGCCTCACATTTGAAAGAGGATCTTGCTCTCTACTCTCGATTATATTGGCTTGGAGGACCGCCCTTTCGACTCAATTTGTTGTGACTCATCACGTCAACTATTATTTGACTCTGCTTCCGAACCGTCCACACTACTGACGATTAAGGACGGTTCGTTAACTGATTTGTGTGTTCCCTTTGATGCTCTTTAACTGTTGAGTTATAAAGAAGTTTCTTGGCCGAGTGTTAAAGAATTTTGGCAGGCGAGTAATTCTGGTTTTTGAACCATAAATTTTCTGAAATTTACTTTCGAGTAAGCACAGGGGGTGCTCAATTTGAATTGGGGGTAGGGAGTTCAGCAAAATTGGCTTCTCAAATAATCAAGTGAGAAGTTTAGAAAGAGCTGTGCCAGAAGTGGAGGAGGTACATTCTACCTCGTCTGGAGAATCTCCCGAAATCATCGAGATAAAGTTAGACGTCATTATTGAATAAAAGCTGTTTTTCGAGCCTTATTCTATCTCAGTAGAAAAACACATCTTTCATTTATGATAGGTGTATCATTTGAAGGAAAGTTTTTATTCATTTTTATCCAGCCTGATTTTCCGTTTTTACCATTCGCCCAATTTTCTTCAGAAAACAATAACTGTAAAGTGATTAAACTTTTAAAGGCAAATGTATAATTGAATAGGAGGTTTTTCTGCGAAAATCTGTTTTTTCCTGGCAAAGTTTTCTTTGATGCCTATTTTGAGCTGCGTAAAAATGGCAAATATCAGACAGCTTATCAGGTAGGCTCTTGAAATGTTTCACGAGCAGCTCTACTCGTAACTTTTGGATAAGCTTCATGTTCTGGGGTAATTATTCTCTTAGGATGTGTTCATTTCCTGTGTTTCTCTTCTGATCGTCTCCCTGGCACGAGGGATAGATGGATCCGCTGCGGATCTGGGTTTCCAAACTCTTCTCGTTCTCGCAGGCTTGGTTTTAGCCGATAGAGCTTTCTCCGAGAGTTGAATAGTTACCGGACGAGCTGTGTTAGCGCATACATGTTCGCGCCGTGAGTGATCTACGTTTTCTTCTCCTTGCGCTTTCTCTTACGTTTCGGCTGTTCTGCAGTTTATTCGGGCAAGAATAACTTTTTTTCGTAACAAACCTATTTCAATAATTTTAGTCTCTTCCGACTCAGACGCCTCTCATCAAGAGCTTTATATAGAAATGAAACTTGAAAAAAGTTTTTGCTTGATTTTTAAGCAAAGGTTTTTTGTGAAACTTTTCCTTCTTATTGTCTGAAATTGTCTCTTGACATATATTCTCTTGAAAAAGCAAAATTCTCTCACGAAAAAACACGAAATTCAACATGCACAAGTAATAATTGAAACAATTATTACTAGAGAATAAATAATTTAAAATAATATTGCATCATTTGGCAGTGTCAATTATCAAGTTTGTTTTTTAGAAAAGACTTCTGATGGCATGAATTCATGAATTGTGCATGTGCATGAAGTGCATGAAAAAATATGCATGAATTTATTATCTCTGAGCTTCCATGTATGCTGTTGAAACTGTAGACTTCTCATTTAATAACCCCGCCCCTCTCGATAGGCCCCTCTCCCCTTTAAGGTTCCCTTCAGAAAATTTAAAAACAATTTTGTGTTCAGCAGCTCTTTATAAAAGCATTCTGAGTCGTAAAAAATTTTCGGTATTGGTTTATTTTTAAGAAAGTTTTGCTTGCCCGAATAAACTGCAGAATTGCCTACTTTTCCTACAATTCTCTTTTCACTCTTAATCCCTTCTCCTACGCACTCGGCGCGTACAAACATGCCTTAGACCAGTCTCTTCTGATTGATTAATTTCGCGATTAGATAATATGAGACCTGTGGTTGTTGTGTAAGAGTAGGCATCGTTTCAATTACAGCTCTCGAGTCTCTCTCTCGAGATAAGGCCGATGGTCACTTGAAACACCAATACGTTACTCACAACCGCAAATCAAGAATTTATTCCAGCCCACATTTATTCGAACGACGGAAGAAGGATTTGCATGAAGAGAAAACGACGTAAGGAAAAAGGAATTTTGCAACGCAAGGACGAAGAATAAGGGAGAAGCGACGGAATACAAATGAAGCGAATGGTCTGGCCCAAAAAAAAAATGAAGTAGATGAAGGAGAAAACAGGAAAATGAACAACAAGTACCAGTTCAAGAGGTACCATCTGAATTATTTGCTTTAAATAATTTTTAAGTGCAACAATTTTATATACTTTGGAATGGAAGACAGTGGAATTTAATCTTATGCTAAAAAAAATTTTACCTGTACGCTCGAACACATTGCCACGATGAAAAGTTTCTAACTTTACCTTTTTTAAATATTCAAGATGTTCCACCTTCTTTTTTTAAATATTCCACCTTTTTACTCGCTCTGCTGTTTTTTCTCTAAGTAAAAAAATACCAAGCTGTTTAGTTCATTTTCGTCTATTACTTGTTTCGTTTTGTCTCTGAGATGATAAAATGTTGTTGCTAATCTTTGCGTTCTTTGCTCTACGAAGGTGGAAGAATACATGACGTATTCTTTACCGCAAAGAGTGCAAGTGACGAGAGTAGGAGATGGCTTTCTTCCAAGATCGTATCCGTAGATTATGCGTGTATGAAAACAGTGATTATTGGAAACACATGATAAAAAATTGTCTAATAAAAGATTCAAAAATACACATCGGAGAGAGTGTATAAAAAGTGTGTCTTTCTGAGAAAGAATACACTGTAAGAGAAAAACGCTAGAGAGCGTAAAAGAAAATAGCATGTAATTTTGAGAGACGCAGATAAAAGCATCATGGATGGTTATGTTTTTAAAGAGATTCAGAGAAAAAACTTCTGACAGAGTATAAAAAGAGAGAGATAGAGAAATAGTGTATAATTGTGAGAGAAAGAGAAAAAAGGAGAGATAAAAAAGGAGAGAAAGAGAGGGAGAAAGAGATAGATAAAAGAAAGAGAAAGAGAGATAAAAGAGAGAAAGAGAGAGAGAAAGAAAGAGAGAGAGAGAAAGAAAAGGAGAGAAGAGAGAGATAAAAGAGAGAGAGAAAGAGAAAGAAAGAGAGAGAGAGAAAGAAAAGGAGAGAAGAGAGAGAGATAAGGATCAGCTGGAGTGATTCTTTGTAGTCAGAGAAAAAGTCTCTCGATATACACGCCCCTTTAAATCATTCGATGAAAAATCGGTCACAGACGCCTCCACCTCACACAAATGAGAAAAATATTATTCGGGTCGCTTTTGAGAAAATTTTTTCTAAAAATTTCATCGAGATTTTGACAAAATTCACTATTCAAAGGGGGGACAAATTTAGTTCAAACTAAAGAAATTCAAATTCAGGAGTGAGCAAAACGGAATCAAAACACAATGAACGTGTCCTACTTGAACACTATTAAACGTAAATCAAATTTCAAAACAGGAAAATTCTGTTCAGGACTCCATGGTCGATGATTTTTGATATGAATGAATGAGCTTTTTTTCAAGGTGACATGTGAGGTCGCTATAGATAAATTAAACGTGCGGCTGTAGGTTCGAGACATCATCCTAAGCATATGTAATACATATTTCATCTGTGAATCATAGAAGAGGAAGTTTCATGGTTTGGGCGCATTCTATGCCGGGGGTGTCACACCATTGCATAAGATTGATGGTATAATGTCTTAAAAACGGTATCTAAAGATCATGAATAACATAATGTTACCTTATGAACGTGCTAACATGACTCGATGGGGTTGTTCCAGCTAAATAATGACTACACTTCGATCAAAGCTCCCGGGCTGGCCAAGCCAGTGAACTGACCTAAATGTAATTGAGCACGCTTGGAAAGAGCTTAACAGAGCACTTCAAGGCAAAACTGAGAAATTGTGCAGAAAAGTTTGTACAAGTTGAAGAAGCCTGGAGAGGACTCCCAATAGCGACTTTCGCGACTATAGTCGCTCTCATGCCTCGTCGATGTAGTGCTGTGATAGAAGCAAATGGCAACTAACTAATGACTATAAATATAATGATAATATGTTGTTTTCGTTTTTAGTCATTGATCGATTGTTATAATTTTTGCTTAACGCATTGAGAAAATGGCACTTTCGACATTTTTGGAAAATTGTGCACATTGGAAGTCTGTCTGAGCGGGGGCGAAACAGACTTTTGTGATTAGCGTCATCACAGTGATCGATAGTGATATTGCTTGTATATTTTTTAATCGAAATTCTTTATTACCATAGGACAGCTTGTAAGGCCACCGCTTACATGGATTTAAGAAATAGGAAGGGGAAAAATATTCTATACCTTTTATTCTCAAATTTTCATAATTAGGTTGTTTGTTTGTTTTAACTTGCAAAAAAAAACCTATCAATGTTTTTAAATGATTGAACTAACGCACAGAAAAAAAGCTAGTCCACCGGGCGGGATCGAACCCAACCATCTTTGACTCAAACCGGGAGCGCGTGTTACCATTACATATGAGCCTTTCATATAACACTATCGCACGGAATAGCAATGTGTCCCCGTGGTATAATGGTAACGCGCTCCTGGTTTGAGTCAGAGAGTCAGAGTGGTTGTGTTCGATCCCACCCGGTGGACTAGCTTTTTTCTGTGCTGTAGTTCAATCAATTGTCATCTAAACCAGGCGTCACTGCCTTTAAACTGTGTAACTTAGCATTTGAAGATAAATGTTTTTTTTAAAGATTAAAAGAGTCTTTGAAAAAATCAGCTCGATGCTATATTCTGAACCATCCATCTTCGACCTCTCTTCTGTCTTAATTGTGAAATCTGGAGTTATGCTCCATTCACGAAGCTTTCGCTTCATGAGCATGTGTGACTAAGAGAACGAGGCAATTGAGCCTTTAATAAGCACTATCGCACGGAATAGCAATGTGTCACCGTGGTGTAATGGTTAACACGCTCGCTCCCGGATAGAGGAGAGATGGTTGCATGGGTTCGAGTCCCCCCGGTGACTAGCTTTTTTCCGTGCGGTGGTTTGATCAATTTATATTCTGAACGGAGATATGTTGAAAAACCCAATCTTTCGTATACTTATGAAAGGGACTGTACATATATCTATATCTTTACAGAGATGCAAAGCGAGAACGAGAGACATTATTTCACTGAAGGAAATTGTTAAGAAAAAAAAGATAAAATAAAGTTAGAGTCTTTAAGATAAATAAAACTCATTCTCAGAGATTTATAAAGATGAATAAAACTAATTTTCAGAGATGAAACTCATTCCTTACTCCTTCCCACCCCTCCAAATTTTCAGCCACCCTTGATGAGATCGATTCTAAACCGTAGTATATTTCATTTTTATAATTTATGATTCAATTAGTTTTTTTCATAGTTTGATTGAGGAATAAACTAATCAATGCATAAAAAGTAACCATCCTCAGTGCGCCGAGCAACTGGAACGATTAGGGCTTCATGGATGAGAGAGGAAGATCCGAAGTCTAGAATGGACGGTGGGTCGCCTGCATCTGCTAATTAATTCTAATTAACAAACTCAATCTAATTTGAACCCTCCAATCAGTAAAGATAAGCTTATTTTTTCAAGTCGGTTACGAGTGTTACAAGTAACAGAATTAACGCGAACAGTGTAACCCGAACCTCGAGAAACTCGATCGAAGTGTTCATCTTTCTGTGAAGATACCACTGTTATTTGACCTGCCACAAACTTTATTTTAGCCCTCTCAAAATCGGTTCTTATGATAAACAACTCATCTTAAATCTCATCTAAAAAACAATTGTTGATGTTTTCGTATTTTAAATGTTCTGAGGCAGCCCTGTTTTCTGTTAGGACGGCGATTTCTATCCGAAGCCATATTCTGTCCTTTTTTCCTTGGAGCTTTACTTTGTCCTTATCATTTCGAATCTCCTCAATGAAATTCAAAGTAGAGGCTTCTAAACTTCGTTGCTTCAGTACCGACAAATAATCCAGAGGGACTTTAATGAACCGAAGAGATAGTTTGCATTGGAAATGTACATATGTAGTTCTGTGGTAAGAGTATCGCTCGAAAAGCGAAGATGGTGTGTTTGATCTCTTTTTTTTTTACTCGATGGTTCGTTACTCTGCTAAATTCTGATTGATAGTTTTCATAAACAGAATCAGGTTCTAAAAACTTTTCACTTCATACTTCAGAAGATATCAATGAAGAGAAACACGGGAGAAGAACTGACTGCCGTAAACTTCTCGATCATCTTTTCCTGAGAATTGAATTTTTTACGTTCGAAAATATTTGAAAAATCGAGCTTGATCAAAAGCTTTTTTATTGTTCTAACTCAAGAATCAATAAGAACATGGTTCTCACTCATAGGGTTCTGCACCGCATTTGATGCTTCTGGAGCCGATCGATTGGAATTGTTTGAAGCACCGATCCGCGGCGGCTGGGGGCTGTTGATCCACTCAATCTACAATGAGATGGTTCTTATCTCTTTGATTTTACCCAAGTTCATCAGAGGGGTTTCATTCGTAATGATGAGGCAAGAGAGACCTGAGTGTTCTGAGTCGTCGGCGAACCGTTCGGCGGAGTCGGTGTTGAAGAAGAACAATCATGCGATAATCCACCCTCTTCTTCCTCTAAAAGCACTCCAATATTTGGTTAAGAAAATGGTACCTCACTCGCTTCCGGTTAGAGAGACACGGTTTGCTTCGATACCGGCTAGAGAGACACGGTTTGGTTCGATACCGGCTAGAGAGACACGGTTTGGTTCGATACCGGCTAGAGAGACACGATTTGGTTCGATCCCGTTTTATGGAAAAACTTTTACAAGTGTAATAATTTGTCTACGCTCCTATTTTTGTTGTAAGCAAACAAATGTTCAACGATAGAAGTCTTTTAACAAAAAACGCTCTCGATTTTCAAGGCTCTCTGTAATCCACAGACAGAATCATTGCCAGTTACCATACATAGCAACAAAAAAAGAAAAGCAAAAGAACTAAGATACCTTCTTTCTTTACTCAGAAATTTTTTTGACTGCTCCAGTTGGGTTATTATTTGAATAATGTATAAATAACTTGTTTGAATAAAGTATAAATAACTTATTTGAATAATGTATAAATAAAGTATTTGAATAATATATAAATAACTTATTTGAATAATGTATAAATAACTTATTTGAATAATGTATAAATGACTTATTTGACTAATGTATAAATAACTTATTTGAATAATCTATAAAGAACATATTTGAATAATGTATAAATAACTTATTTGAATAATGTATAAATAACTCGTCCAAGACGTTAATAATTCAAATAAAATACATATTAATGAAATAAAGAGCCAAGTGAAAATTAATAATAGATTTTTCTTAGCAAATGGGTTATGATTCGGAAACCTGGATCCGATTCGTGCTCAGTGTTTCTGTAGTACGGTACGGCGCTTCTTGAAGAAGAAACTCTTGACATCTCGATCCAATCCATCGTCGTTGCCCCTCTTTCAGTCTTCGCTCTTTTCTGTAATGGTTACAAACGGTTAAAATAATGAAATAACCTGTCTTATATATTTTTATGAATCACACATTAGATAACGCTTCCTTGTTCTGGCAGATCACAACATTTTTTATGAACTAATCATAAAAATATGAAGTTTTCTCTGATGTTGTCATAAGGTAAAAATTCATAGAAGAAGGCGAATAGTGAAATTGTGGTTCAGCGCAATCAAGGGCGGAAGCCATGTAGAAGAGGCATCTCGGAGAGATGTCAAGATGTCTAAATAAGGGTGGGAAGAAGCAATAGGGTGACTTGTCAGAAGAAAGAGAGGCAGAGAGGAAAAGAGAGAAAAGAGAAATATGAAAAAGGGGGAGAGAATGAGTAAGAGAGAAACAGATAGAAAGAGAGTTGGAGAGACAGCTAGGCAAACGAAGACGCAAAGGAAGAAGAGAAGAGAGAAGAAAAGGAAATGAAATTCTGTCATTTTGAAGACCGAGCCAATATTCGGGAAAGCTCTACGAGATTTCTAACAATCTTGGAAAGGAAAGAATCACATACATATTTGTTGAGAAATTGGGTGGGAAACGGGGTCATGAAAGGTAAAGAGAGCAGTGATGTTATTCTATAGCTGATAACAAATTTCAAGTTCCTTCTTGATTGGAGCTAGTGCACTTAGAATACTTTGAGTATTAATTCTCATACAATAAGCATTGAACGCAGAAGAAGAAAAAATATTCATCAATAGATTAAAAAGGGTGTATATTGCGATGCAGAATTTATTCATGAATCGGAAAATGATTTTCATAGCAAGAAGGTCTTATCAATCGGATTCAATGCTGAAGAATTACCAATAAATGCCAAAGGGACAATTTCAGTGAAAGAAATTGTGATTGATAGAGAAAAAAGAAGGAGAAAAAAGAAGGAGAAAAGAGATAAGAGAGAAAGAAAAGAGAGAGGGAAAAGAAAATGATAGATAAAAAGATAGAGGGAGAAAATTATAGAGAACAAGAGTGAGAAAAAAGGGAATGAAAATATGAAAAATCAAGATTCCAGCTTGAACTTCTAACTATTTTTATGCTTCTTCGCGGCTCTAATGGAACATATCTGTACGTTCAACTTCTTCTGCGCTATGAGAGATGAATGTACAGTCTGCCTACAGATGACGTACAGTTGCATCTGACACACGTGAAATACCTGCTTTAGGTTGCTGATTGACCAAGATTATTCTCAGAAAACCTTTCCTCAACCACACTCGTCTCTCATTCTTCCTGTTTTCGATGAAAAATTTAGCGAAATTATCCGAATGAAATTTACTCATCAATTTTCAGGTACTAGATTTACGTGCCCAAAGGTTGAACATGGAAATCGACAGAGCTCAACTGAACAGTGATGAGACAGTAAAGAGATCTTTTAGGTAGCAACCTCGTACTCCTTAGGAATGCTCAGTGCTGGGCTAACGCACTCAGCTTCGCTAGAAAAATTAGACTTGGTTCGATCCCGCCCCGCACACGTTTTTTTGCGTGAAATGCTGTAATAGTATTTGGTTAAATGGTCTTAAGAGGATTGATTTGAATGCTAAGATCTTTTGGGGTCCAATTTCTGCAATTAGTAAAACGATTTAGACAAAGCAGGCAAAAATGAATATTGTATGTATAGAAATGACCGCTTTTTGACGTGTTTACAAGAGAAAACTCGAACCACGACGGCCAGGTTTAAAGTTTGGCGCTTTTAGCGAACATGTCCTGTCTAGGACCTTTACATGCATAGTATTGTCATCTTATCCAGGCGTCATTGCCTTTACACTGTGTAACTTAGAATTTGAAGATTTATCATCCATCTTCCATCTCTCTTCTGTCTTAATCGTGAATTCTGGAGTTACGCTCGATTCATGAAGCAATCGCCTGATAAGCCTGCGTGACTAGGAGAACAAGACATATGAGTCTTTCATATAACATTATCGCACGGAATAGCAATGTGTCCCCGTGTTGTAATGGTACACGCGCTATCGGTTTGAGTCGAGATGGTCTGGGCTCGATCCCGCCCGGAGGACTAGCTTTTTTCTGTGCGATAGTTTAATCATCTGTCATCTCAACCAGGCGTCACTGCCTTTAAACTATGTAACTTAGAATTTGAAGATGCATAGTATTATGTTTATATTACATTATTTAAAAAAATGTCAAGCCTATTTTTCCTTTTCTAACTAATCTCAAAAGCCTATATTTTTACTCTGAACTTGAATATTTCTGTGACAAAAGCGCTCTAGCAACTACTCCAATGCAAAAGTTCGGAATACAGTACATGCATGACAACTGAAAGGCTTTTAACAAGTTGTTCACCCTTACACTTAATTTTCCTTTATTTTTAAAAAACCAAAAGTAACCACTTTTTGTGATTTACTAACTTTTTCTGCTATTTGCTATCACTGGATGTAGGTTTTCAATTCAGGGTGTTAGGAAAATTAGTAAATCATAGAAAAAGGTTTCTTACGGTGTTTTTTTTATAATGAAAGGAAATTTTAGAGATAGTGTGGACCACTTGTTAAACGCCGAACTGAAAGCTTCTATAATTGTTTGAAGTGTTAGATTAATTTAAAATTTTAAATTGAATTTTTAATGGTTTTAAATTTAAGGATGGCTTCATGGTTTGGTTGGGGTGGCGGTGCATCGAATGATCCTTCGTCAAAAAGTGATGGTGTGTCACCAGAATTGCAGCTGCACGGCGACAGCTTCGATAATTCTAGTCCTTCCTCTTATAATAATTCCACGCAGGTTGGTATCGTCCGGAATACCGACACTTCTAAACCAATACTTGGTATATGCGGCACTTTGTTACTTGGGGGCAGGTAAATTTTCACTGAATTTTTTTGCTTAGTTTCAGGTGAAATGTATGCTAACGAGGCCGTACGGCTTAGGAATGAGGCCGTATAGAACAATTACTCACAATGTTTTAGTTTTATCGAGTATAATTTAGGGAGTTGATTTAGCTGTTTTCAGATATTATTTACTGTTTTTTTTCGCTTAGCCTCAAGCAAAGGTTACTCTAACGAGACCGTATCAAACATTTAGTCATAAATCCGTTTTCAAGGACTAAATTTGTCAAAAAATTGAGAAATGGTGTTGTGAATACAGTAGTTTGAACACACTAAAAACAAAAGCCTCCCAAGTAAAATTGTGCCGACACTTTGTACCCACGGTCAATTCGGATAAAATTGATATTGTGAGAAATATTTTCTTAGGGTCTCGTCCCCAAGCCGTACGGCCTCATAAATTTTATATTCACATAAGCCTTAGCAAAACAAAAAAAAACTTGAGACTTAATAAAATATCGAGTCGTGATCCGGTATTATTCAGAACAGTGAAAGTCAGGTTGAATCTCTCAGCCGCAGTGCGGGTGGAAAAAGTCTATGTGCTCTCCAAAAGATCCGTAAAACATTGAAATCTATGCACTCAGAAAACTTTTTCCGGTTTTTGAACTTCTTCACTTTAGTGGCCCCCCTAGAGGTTCAATTGGATCATTTTCTTGATACGGTTTCTTTCGCCTGAGCCGTACGGCCTCGTTAGCGTAAACTATTACCTAAGCCTGAGCGTTTTTAATGTCAAAATAGTTTTTTTTTTAATGTAAAAAGAACTTTTTTTTAATGTAAAACTAACTTTTTGTAAGTGTATGTAAGTCAGAGGTATGACCCAATTGAACCTCTGGGAGGGGGGCCCTAGAGTGAAGAAGTGCCACGGTTTTTAACTGGGCAAAATTTTGAGACATTGCTTGAAAATAGTTCGGATTTTTAAAAAATATATGTGCTCGAAAAAAATTGCGCGGCTGGTAAGAAACACCCTGAGCGTTTGATTATGCGTAGATTAGAAAAATTTATGTTCTTAGTATGCGATAACGTCGATTTGAACAATGTATTTACTAAAAAAACACGGGCTTATATGTCACATTTAGTGAAGTCAGCAGATAAAACTTTAATTTATGGCGCATTACTCAAGTTCTAAAATTCACATAAATTTGAGTTATTGAAAAACATAGAGATGCTTCGTCATTACAAAAAAAAATCAGACTCTTTTTTCGGCTACTCAAAAAGTAGTCTGTGCGCAGCCACTGGTTCAACAAGGATAGGTCCTGCATCTCAGAGAACGCGCAGCCCGCCGCGCGGATAAAACAAGCGTGAGGGATATTATCATTTCACCAAGAAGTGATTGCTCTGCAGGCAAGTCAACAAGCAGCGGATGTTTTCTCGGCGCCTGTGCTTGCTCTCGATCAACTCAAGCACGCAGGAGTACCAATTAATCGACAAATGACTCCATATCTGCAGGTTAGTCAGGACAAAATCATCTTCAATTGAGTTTTTGCTCCAGTTTTCGAGATAGAAAGATCGCCACCCATTTATTTCATTCGATGGCAAGTTTTTCGCATCATGGGAGAAATTTCATATAAATGACGAAAAATGGCAAACATAGGTGAAATCTGTCTTGATTTTTCAATAGGTCGATCGCTAAAGAAGGCTAAAAATTTCCATTTTTGACTTGACGAAACCGGTTGAGGCTGAATTATAACTAAAAAATAAAAAAAATTCATGTTGAGGAATGGAGATTTTTTACTTTGACTTTTAGCTGAGAAACTTCTGATACATTCATTTCGAGTGAGGAAGAGGGTCGGTAGCTCGGTCGCCCCAGAGAATTTTTTCGCCAGTTGGCAGTTTACCTATGATGGCAAAAGACAAAACTATGCTTCGTTATGCTTTTTTCTAAAACTCCTACAGCATAAAATGTGATATCTAAAGATTTATCAAAGTGTTATCTTAGCGAAAATTTAAAAGAGAATGTAGATCATTCTCGGTGCGAACATGTATGCGCCAGCATAGCTGGTATGGTAACATGTATGCGCCAGCATAGCTGGTATGGTAACATGTATGCGCCAGCATAGCTGGTCCGGCACCCATTTAACTCCTGATTATTATTGAAATTACTCGTCACTAGGAGAAACTGAGATTTAATATTACATGCGTGTTCTATATAAATTCAAAAATCACTAATAAATATAAACATAAGTCAAAAGAAGCCCCGTTTGTAGATGGATCCATCGATGTTTATTACTAAACAGCCGCAGTACATTATGCCTGAGGGCGGAGTCACCGGGAAAGGTCTGCTTTATTTATTTACTTATTTTATCGATATTTTACAATGCAAGGTTATGGTGAGACACATTTAGAACAAAAAGTTGAGAAAAAAACGAACGGTAAGTTTTCGGAAACCATTGAAATTAGAAAGGAACAGCTGAATACAGGGGGGGCTTAAAAATGAAAGTTGAGCGATAAATGAAGGGTAGAGAGATAGAGATATCGAGAAAAATAAGGGTCTAGACTTTTAAGACTCGCCTGTTTCTCATTATTTCCCACCAAAATGAGCGGTCGTTCCAAATACACTTGAAACCTTTGAAAGATGAAAATGTAATACTTCGGAAGATCGAGTCTCACTTTATAAGAGAAACAATTGAATGATGTTGGAAAAGTAAAAAAAATCTCTTTATATCTCTTCCTTAAACCGTTTCTTAGAGCATATTAATAGAATTAAAGTTTAATAGGCCCAGCTCTGATATAAATTATAGTTTCATAATAATAAAAAATAACACAAAAGAGGTTTGTTACTCGATCACAGCAGAGTTCTATTAGTTAGTTTTATTTTTTAATTCGAAGCATCAAGACTTCATTAACGTTGAGGTATATTTTATGAAACTGGACTCATTATTCACACGAAAAATGTTACTCTTAATATTTTGGGTGACGTACAATTCAGTAGAAGCTTCTAAATCTCATCGATCGATGTAAAAATCAATGAATTGAGGTCGTTTCGAGTTCGCCCTAGGCCACATTGGCTGGGCGGTGGGTGCTGGATTTGGGATTGGAAGTATGAGAGGGGCCTTTCCTGAGATGATGAACAAGGACACACGAGCACTTGTCAGCAATTCAGCATAAAAAGAGCACATCTAACGGTTGTTTTCAAGCGGCTTTTCTTCGCAATAATTTTAGGAATTAATCCTTTAAATCATAGCTCACCAGGTTGTGCTGAAAATGTTTTCATAGGGAGAGTGACTGGGGGACCCTAGGTTAACGGGAAAGGGGGGGAGTCAAAAATATTTTGGTCCGAGGTCCCTTCATCCTTTTATTTCGTGCCCGGGGCCGGAGTTTAGCATTCGAATTTAACTTAGGATCATTTAGTTTTTTTTATATCAACCTCTTTTATATTTTAATTACCAGTAAGAAGTATGGGAAACCAAGCGGGCGACCGGGAGAAATTTATCGAGCTTGGTGAGCTATGCTTTAAATTTTTTTGTGTTCGAAATACCCGTTTAAAGCAGGCCTTATATCATATTGATATTCAAATGATAACTTAGTCTGACAGATCGTTAATATTATTGAAAAAAGGGCTTAAATGAGTGAAAAGGTTTTATTTTCCGAAACGAGGTCCTGGAATCTTTCAACTGCAGAAAGGCAAACCTTGGCTGACACGCATGGCCAACGCAACCGTAAAACACGGCTCGGGCTACGCCCAGCCCGCGGGCAGCGTGGTATTCATGTACTCCGCACTAGAGATTCTACTACGACAGATCAGAGCAGACGACGACCTGAATTCCTTCGCAGCCGGTTTGCCTTTGATCCTCTCTTGTTCCTTTTCACTGTATTTGGCTAGGTGCCAATGTAGCTGAAATGCACACAAGGATTAAATAGTGACCGGATCGGTCCCGTCGGCGGATACATGTACACACACTATTGACAGGGGTTAAATAGTGACCGGATCGGTCCCGTCGGCGGATACATGTACACACACTATTGACAGGGGTTAAATAGTGACCGGATCGGTCCCGTCGGCGGATACATGTACACACACTATTGACAGGGGTTAAATAGTGACCGGATCGGTCCCGTCGGCGGATACATGTACACACGCTATTGACAAAAAACTCCCTCTCTCTTCTTACCCTTTTCCTTCATCCCCTCTTCTTTTTTCCTACAAACTTTGAGCGGCGGATACATGTACACACACTATTGACAGGGGTTAAATAGTGACCGGATCGGTCCCGTCGGCGGATACATGTACACACACTATTGACAGGGGTTAAATAGTGACCGGATCGGTCCCGTCGGCGGATACATGTACACACACTATTGACAGGGGTTAAATAGTGACCGGATCGGTCCCGTCGGCGGATACATGTACACACACTATTGACAGGGGTTAAATAGTGACCGGATCGGTCCCGTCGGCGGATACATGTACACACACTATTGACAGGGGTTAAATAGTGACCGGATCGGTCCCGTCGGCGGATACATGTACACACGCTATTGACAAAAAACTCCCTCTCTCTTCTTACCCTTTTCCTTCATCCCCTCTTCTTTTTTCCTACAAACTTTGAGCGGCGGATACATGTACACACACTATTGACAGGGGTTAAATAGTGACCGGATCGGTCCCGTCGGCGGATACATGTACACACACTATTGACAGGGGTTAAATAGTGACCGGATCGGTCCCGTCGGCGGATACATGTACACACACTATTGACAGGGGTTAAATAGTGACCGGATCGGTCCCGTCGGCGGATACATGTACACACACTATTGACAGGGGTTAAATAGTGACCGGATCGGTCCCGTCGGCGGATACATGTACACACACTATTGACAGGGGTTAAATAGTGACCGGATCGGTCCCGTCGGCGGATACATGTACACACGCTATTGACAAAAAACTCCCTCTCTCTTCTTACCCTTTTCCTTCATCCCCTCTTCTTTTTTCCTACAAACTTTGAGCGGCGGATACATGTACACACACTATTGACAGGGGTTAAATAGTGACCGGATCGGTCCCGTCGGCGGATACATGTACACACACTATTGACAGGGGTTAAATAGTGACCGGATCGGTCCCGTCGGCGGATACATGTACACACACTATTGACAGGGGTTAAATAGTGACCGGATCGGTCCCGTCGGCGGATACATGTACACACACTATTGACAGGGGTTAAATAGTGACCGGATCGGTCCCGTCGGCGGATACATGTACACACACTATTGACAGGGGTTAAATAGTGACCGGATCGGTCCCGTCGGCGGATACATGTACACACGCTATTGACAAAAAACTCCCTCTCTCTTCTTACCCTTTTCCTTCATCCCCTCTTCTTTTTTCCTACAAACTTTGAGCGGCGGATACATGTACACACACTATTGACAGGGGTTAAATAGTGACCGGATCGGTCCCGTCGGCGGATACATGTACACACACTATTGACAGGGGTTAAATAGTGACCGGATCGGTCCCGTCGGCGGATACATGTACACACACTATTGACAGGGGTTAAATAGTGACCGGATCGGTCCCGTCGGCGGATACATGTACACACACTATTGACAGGGGTTAAATAGTGACCGGATCGGTCCCGTCGGCGGATACATGTACACACACTATTGACAGGGGTTAAATAGTGACCGGATCGGTCCCGTCGGCGGATACATGTACACACGCTATTGACAAAAAACTCCCTCTCTCTTCTTACCCTTTTCCTTCATCCCCTCTTCTTTTTTCCTACAAACTTTGAGCGGCGGATACATGTACACACACTATTGACAGGGGTTAAATAGTGACCGGATCGGTCCCGTCGGCGGATACATGTACACACACTATTGACAGGGGTTAAATAGTGACCGGATCGGTCCCGTCGGCGGATACATGTACACACACTATTGACAGGGGTTAAATAGTGACCGGATCGGTCCCGTCGGCGGATACATGTACACACACTATTGACAGGGGTTAAATAGTGACCGGATCGGTCCCGTCGGCGGATACATGTACACACACTATTGACAGGGGTTAAATAGTGACCGGATCGGTCCCGTCGGCGGATACATGTACACACACTATTGACAGGGGTTAAATAGTGACCGGATCGGTCCCGTCGGCGGATACATGTACACACGCTATTGACAAAAAACTCCCTCTCTCTTCTTACCCTTTTCCTTCATCCCCTCTTCTTTTTTCCTACAAACTTTGAGCGGCGGATACATGTACACACACTATTGACAGGGGTTAAATAGTGACCGGATCGGTCCCGTCGGCGGATACATGTACACACACTATTGACAGGGGTTAAATAGTGACCGGATCGGTCCCGTCGGCGGATACATGTACACACGCTATTGACAAAAAACTCCCTCTCTCTTCTTACCCTTTTCCTTCATCCCCTCTTCTTTTTTCCTACAAACTTTGAGCGGCGGATACATGTACACACACTATTGACAGGGGTTAAATAGTGACCGGATCGGTCCCGTCGGCGGATACATGTACACACGCTATTGACAAAAAACTCCCTCTCTCTTCTTACCCTTTTCCTTCATCCCCTCTTCTTTTTTCCTACAAACTTTGAGCGGCGGATACATGTACACACACTATTGACAGGGGTTAAATAGTGACCGGATCGGTCCCGTCGGCGGATACATGTACACACGCTATTGACAAAAAACTCCCTCTCTCTTCTTACCCTTTTCCTTCATCCCCTCTTCTTTTTTCCTACAAACTTTGAGCGGCGGATACATGTACACACACTATTGACAGGGGTTAAATAGTGACCGGATCGGTCCCGTCGGCGGATACATGTACACACGCTATTGACAAAAAACTCCCTCTCTCTTCTTACCCTTTTCCTTCATCCCCTCTTCTTTTTTCCTACAAACTTTGAGCGGCGGATACATGTAAACGCAAATTGGGCGGCTCCATTTAACATCTGAACGCACAGAATCTTTTATAAAAAGACTTTATAAAAAGATAAAAAGCACAGAAAAAAAAAATAAAAAAAATATAAAAAAATAAAAAGATAAAAAGATAAAAAAAAAAAAATAAAAATAAAAAGAAAAAAAAAATAAAAAGATAAAAAGATAAAAAGAGTTTTTCAATCGGGGGAAGATGAGCGTACTTGGTTGTAATTTGCCAATATATAATTGAATCTAAATTGTATACTTTCGTGAGCTTGAAGCGCCCTTTGCGGAAATTCAGTCATCTGTATTCGCAGCAATGCTCTGATTCCCCTGTTTCAGGCGGCCTTGCGGGTGCCATATACCGTAGTCCCCATGGATTGCGTGCCACCGGAATCGGTGCGCTCGCTGGAACGATGATAGCGACTATTTGGACGTTTGCCAACCCTGACTCGAGACAACGAATCATGGAGATGTTCGGATCAAACTAGGCTCAGTGAAGCCTTTCTCAGTCGATAGTGATGAAAAGGGTTGATTTTAATCTCACGGCAATATCTATACCATCCCGTTGATACTCTTGTTATTTGTTATAGTAGCAGAGTTGATACTCTTGTTATTTGTTATAGTAACAGAGTTGATACTCTTGTTATTTGTTATAGTAACAGAGTTTTACTTCTTCGCCAGTCATTCAATTTATATTGAATTTTTAACGTTTTTGGATAGAATTGTGTGACAAACAGCGACAAGTTGAATTTTTTTCAATTTAGCCGAACTTCATCAAAACTAAAACTTTGCAATTTCCGAATAATTTAGTAATCATATCAGAACGCTAGCGAAGAAAATGAAAATTCCAACCTTTAAGAGACTCATTTGTTAATCAAGAGTGAATGAAATATTAGCACATGAAGTACGCGCGAAGAACATTCCTAGTGGCAGATCATCAAACAAGGACACGAGAGAAGAATGACTTTTACTGGCATTCGCACTCTCATACAATCGCCAACTCTATTTAATTCGTTGGTAGCATAGCTCACCAGGATGTGTTGAAAAAACTATTTTGAGGCGTGCGACCCGAAATAAAGGGGGTGGGGGTTGGAGGGAGAGGGGTCGATGACAAATAAAGGGGGTGGGGTTGGAGGGAGAGGGGTCGATGACAAAGTTTTAGGGGTTGGAGGGAGAGGGGTCGATGACAAAGTTTTTTCTCCGTTTCTTTTTGGCTCAAAAAAGTTTTTTCTCTTTTTTTGGCAGTTGATAAAAAGTTTTGAACAGCTCAAAAATGCGTTAATCATCCACACGAAGTTCAAATTCAGCCTTACATGGGCGTTTTTTAAGCATCACACAGACGCGGAGAGAGTAAGTAGGTTTTCAGTAACTTGAGTTGAGTTTTTAAAAAATTTCGGAGGTTAGGCGGGCGACCGGGAGAAATTTCACGAGTTTGGTGAGCTATGGTTGGTAGATCAATGCACACTTATTATATGAATATATACAAATACTCAACGTGAATTCTCAACTAATAGAAACACATTAATCTATCTACCATTTCAACATTTCTTCTCAGACATAATCGATTAGGAAGACCCACATTCGACATTCTCATCAAGATAGTTAAGTCACCATCTATATATTTCTTGACACCTGAACCTCTTACGTTTTTTTTACGACACCTGAACCTTTGAAACCCTTACTTCCGTTCACCCTCTAACAAGTTGCCCCTAAAACGCTCCCCCTCCTCCCCCAAACCCTCCCCCGCCTCTAAACGGCGCCCCGCGCTCGGAACCTCTGCCCCTGGGCGGAAAAGGTTGATAGCCTCGGCTGTTATAACTCCTTCCGCCGCCATAAGGCGAGTTGGTGTATCTTCTTCCGTCGAATCCACCGCGAATCGTCCCCGCACCGCCACCACGCGGATAGCCGCCTCCTCTTCCGCTCTCAGCGTAGCCTCCGCCCCTTCTACCGCTCTCACCGTATCCTCCACCCCCTCTTCCACCGCCTCGGCTATAGCCCTGGGGAGCGTAGACTTGACGCTCATCCGTGTCCCCCATTCCTCCGGCCTCCGCATCATAATCGGTGATCTGAAAGCTCAGCTGCGATGTTCTCAGTCAAGAAAAAAATTTGCAATTGGTCTTGAGTACGAGTTGGAACCTTTGATCCTTCATCATCTAAACCAGAAACGGAGTTTCATTGTATTATCTGCCTGCTCACACCAACTCTGGGGAATATGTAAGAATAATAAGCTTTTTCACCTAGACCATTGTGCGAAGAGTCCCGAGTTCGATTCCCAACCCGGACAGATCCACCCAAACCAAGGGGGTTAAGAAATTTTGGTAGTGCTCATGCACGAATCTGACTCTCCCCACTGCATCTATTCACACTAGCAGTGATCTAGCAGGCAGCCACTGGTTCTACCAGGATAGGTCTGTCCTGCATCTCAGGGGAGCGCGTACCCTGCCGCGAGGCGGGAACAAGCGCGAGGTAGATTATTATTATTATAATAAGCTTTTTCACCGTTAAGAAATTGTTTTTACAGCAAAGAGAGAAAGATTTTCTTACCGTGACGGGCAGGGTGGTTTTAGGAGGGCCTCTGGTGTCTTGAAAACTGTTTTGCTGTGGTGCATAGTCCTGCAGAAGAAATTTTCATCAGTTTTGAAAAAAATCCATCAAAAACTATCTAAGTTTTCAAAGAAACTGACAACTTTCGTGAAGTATCCAAATGGTCCGGGATTAGCAGCCACCGTGGGAATCGGCTTTGGTTTACCAAAACTGTAACCAGACGGCTGGGAAGTTCCGACTCCGACGGCGGGAATCCGCTGTGGTGTGCCGGATCCGACCGAAGGAATCCGCTGTGGCGTTCCGCCTCCGACTGAGAGAATCTGCTGCGGTGTTCCGCCCCCGACTGAGAGAATCTGCTGCGGTGTTCCGCCTCCGACTGAGGGAATCTGCTGCGGTGTTCCTGGGACAACTGAATGAATCCGCTGTGGAGTCCCAACTCCGACTGAAGTAATCGGATGCGATGTATCGACTCCAACAGACGGAATCCTATGTGGTTGTCCAGCTTCAACTGGAGAGATTTGATGTGTCGCTCCGACTCCGACTAGAGGTATCGAGTGAGTCGCTCCGGCTCCGACTAGTGGTATCGAGTGAGTCGTCCCAGCTCCGATCGAAGGAATCTGCTGCGTCACACCTACGTTAGTAGCAGAAGTTGGCCGGGGAGACTGCGACCATGGGAGAGAGCGACAAGGCACCTAAATATTGTAATTGTTTTGACTTTTTGGTTTAATAATTCAATGCATCTCTCTAACGTTTGATTTGCATGAAAGAATCTAGAAAATTTTTTTGGACAGACTATATCAACTTTCAAGTTAGTAGCAAAAGCTCCGTCAACCTCTGAAGAAAGGTTTTTTTCTCGATAAAATTCTAAAACCTGAGGAGAAATCGCCTCGGGGGTTCTCGTGACACTGGCTGGTGGTATTTGGACGGCCATTTGCGGTTGCGGCGGGGGCGGAGCCCACTCTCCGAATCGAGACTGCTGAGGCACCGGAGAAACTAGCGAAGAAGATGCGCTACCTGCCGAAGACTCTTTTATAACTCTACGCACATTTCAAGGTATCTCAATACATCCATGGCACATCAAGAGGAAGAACCTGGTTGTTGATAATGCAGTTCCGGGCCAGCATTTCCGCTCGCTGGCTTCAACGTGTAATTCTTCAAGAACTGAATATGGGGAAAATTAACTTAGCTGCAAACGTGATTGAACATTCTCACTCTTATCTGTAGTCGCTGAGACTTTTTTCGACCAACCAGTGAAAAACCTACTTTCTAATATTTGAAAGTCTTGATTCAACAAATACACCGTTGTGTACTTGAAAAAAAAGTGTGATACCTAGAAATTTAAGATGAGGTCCTAGGAGAGAGAGGAGCCATATATTGAAATTTTTTAATGAATTAATGAAAAATTGGAGAAGCTGAAAAGTAGGTAGAATTTGACGGCAGAAAAACTCTTCTTATGATGGGGAATTAACTGTGTATTAAACTCACCATACTAATCTGGGAGGGATTCTGGACTCCTGTGGAGACAGTTGGAATCGAGCGAGCTTGCATCGCAAGAGTGCCTTGATCGCTTGCCGATCCAACGGTTGATGGTATATTTGTTTGAGGCTGAAGTCCAGAAACCATTTTTTTGTTCTCCAATTTTCTGTTCAGAAAGAAAGTCAATGCTTCTTACTCAGGTTTTTTAGTGCTTCCGAAAACAATATAGAGGTCAACATGACATAAAATTATAATATTACATAACAGAGACCCGCCGGTGACGAGAAAATCAGTAAAATGTGGCTCAGCATGGGAGACCCTGCCGTTAAAACGAAAACAGATACATAGGAATTTTGAGTACTGAGTGACGCGCATCGTGGAGGTTAATTAGACAGTTAAAGTCTTTGTCGTGCCAGTGAAGAGATGCGGTGTGGTTTCGTGCAAAGAGTTCGAATTCGCTGAGGAAATGATTCAACTAGCTCTTATCTCTCTTCCCAGTCTTTGAATTAACTCGCTTTGTAACGCGAGACTTACCATATTTCGCTTCTTTCTCCCACTAAATATCTTTTTACTTCTTTAGGAGATTTCCTCTCTTGTATTGAGATAACTTTCATGTGAATTGTGCTTTTTCGCTTTGTTTTTTTAAAAAACCAATTTCGTTCTGCTTTAGGGTAATTGCATATCGCTGATGATGCTTTAAATAAAGCGAAACGTCCGAACTCTTTGCACGAAACCACACCGCATCTCTTCACTGGCACGACAAAGACTTTAACAGATACATAGGACTTCAAGACAGAGGCCCGTTATTGGAGCTTCACCATTTAACCCCTTTTCTATCTAAAAATATGAAAAGAAGGATTGATTGTTAGTTTTTTTTTAGTTAAAAAAAGCTTTTATAGTCAGATAAACTTTTGAGCTTTCCATAGCACCATGGTGTAATTAGTATGTCATTTACTTTAATTACGCTTCGAAAATATGAAAGCTAACCGTTAATGTAGCCGCCACAACAGTAGGCGCACCGGGAATGTTACCTCTTGGCACTGAAAGTGGAGTTTTTTTTCTAGAAACTATTTACACAATCGATATTAAAATATGAAAAAAATCAGACTTGTTCTTGATAACACATGAAGGGAAAGGATCTTAAATGAAATTTTGAAACCACAAGTTACGTTGAAGACGGAAGAGTCATGGGAGATAAAATAAGTCATGCACTCTAACCCAATAAGAAGGCATTGAAGCTTTTATAACGAATAAATTTTTTTAACTTTTAAGCTTTTGTAACATGAGCATGAAATTGAAATTTCTCATGTACAAGGTATCTCGAAAATGAACAAACATGGATAAACACCAGGATAGTTCTCTAAACTTAACCACGGATAGAATCTGTGCGCTATCCGAAAAAAGGCTAGTGATGCGATTTCTGGGTTCGTCTGTGTTCTCTTTTTGACCACACGCTTTCGATCTCTGACCAAAGTCTACCGATCGCTCATGATATGTCTTTTCTATCTACTCGCTTCTTTGGCGGGTGGTTATAAACAGCCTGATGAACATGTATTTCGATTTCCATTCCCACCTGTCGCTGGGTAGCTTGCAGCTGGAGAAAGAGTAGCAGCGGCTGCATCTCTATTCACAGCAGGCTGCTGAGACTGCGAAACTCCCACGACTGGACGAGAACGCTGAGCAGAACAGTTAGCGAGAGTTGCAAAAAAAGAATCGATATCCTGCATTATTGGTAACATTACACATTGATTATTTCCTATTATGAATACCGGTATTTCCACCCAAAACCCTCATTGGTAGAAGTGAGCTGTGGCCGGTTCCAACAACAACTTCATTACGAACTGAAGCGTTAGCCACACTAAAGGTTTTAGTTTTCCCGTTTTTTGCGTTCCAAAAACCTATAGTTTTCAAGGTTTTGGTTTTCTTGACCGATCTTCTGTACGAATTTGTTATCCTGGATTACCCAGGATAACAAAATTGTTTTGCATCTTGCAGAAACAAAAACTTGCATCAGTTAGGTTATATGAACTTTATTTCCTATTTGCTCGCCTCTTTTCTTCTGACCTACAAGACAGAGCACGGCCTCTAGCAGGAATTGGACACCTTGGAACCGTATCGTTAAGCCTTATAGATGAGATCAATGGTTCAGGCATTTCATTTCAGAGTCCTTGTATTATAAAAAATAAAAAAATGGCTTAAGTTCAAAAATAGAAGCTTAAGTCTTACAGAGACAAAATAAGAGAACTATTTAGGTATTTAAGAATCAAAAATTTCCATCTGAACAAAGCGTTATTTTATTACCTTCAAACTATCTATCTAAAAAAGGATAAAAACACTGAAAAATATGCAAATTCAGAGACTGTACCAAAAGCGCATAAATGTTTTCCCGGATATCAATATTCCATGATAACGTTTACCGAACAAAAGATTGTTCTCATAACGAGATAACTCGTTTTCCGGGCCAATGTTTTCGCGGATACAGAGTTTGATAAAAATAAGAAAAAAAGCCCTCGAAACGGCCACTGATAATAAATTTGTGTAGAGAAAAATGTATGTGTGAAAGAGACGGAGATACAAAGAGACAGAGATACACTATATGTGAAAGAGACAGAGATACACTATATGTGAAAGAGACAGAGATACACTGTATAAAACTACAAACATTTCTAGGGTCGTTTCCAATGACTGCTGCTGAGTATTGATTAGCGGCTGCAGTTGAGGCATTCGACAGAGGATACGGCATTGGAGTAGCGTTCGCTGCATCTTCAAAGTAATCTCATTTTTCAGCGAACATTTGACCGATGCCTCTGCGATGTTCTCCACCAAATGGTTTTTCGACCATTGAACTTTTAACGCTTTACGAACTTTTTTCTGAGATGTATCTTTCTTATCATTTCTTAAACCCAATCTTCAGTCTCTTGCTCTTTTATCTTCTCAATATCTGACCTGTGACTGCAACTCTTCCTTTTTATCCTTCAACCATAACCCAACATACTCTGAATCCCTGTTTGTGGTATGATCGGAATGCTCGGTCCGTCATCGTCGTCCATGTCCATATCTGCTGCTTCAAGATTGTCCCGCAAAGTTGCCGGTCGGAAATCTAAAAGCATCGCCATGTTTGTAGACATAGGGTGTACCGTCAAAAAGAGAACATACGGTTCAGAGCTTGCTCGACTCCCGCAGCGAAAATGTCTTCATCGGGGCCCGGAGATGGCGCGTCTCTGAACCAATGTATCATTTTTTGTTGATACGAGCGTGAATGCGAAGAATTAGAAAGACCAAGATCCAAAAATAAGCTCAAAACCCATTATATAGACAGTATGTAGTCCTACGGTAACACAAGTTACGAACATCATACCCAGGCGTTAAATAGGGACCGGATCGGTCCCGTCGGCGGATACATGTACACACACTATTGACAAAAAACTCCCTCTTTTTCTTACCCTTTTCCTTCATACTTTCTTCTTTTTTCCTCCAAACTTTTAGCGGCGGATACATGAAAACCCAAATTGGGCGGCTCCATTTAACCCCTGATCATACCATATTTGAGGGTTCCTGATCTAGCACTTTTGTATCGAGACCTTCTCTGGGATTGAGAAGGAAGGGGGGAGAGGAGTCTGGGCTCTTGCTCGGCTCACAATCCAGGCACAGACTGACTTATGCGTCAGTCAAAAATCATTGACTTGTGATGGTTTCTTAGACATTCAGCAAAAAAAAAAAACACTTGTGTAAACATTTCCAGAACCGAGGTCCCTGTATCAACTCAGAACCGAGGTCCCTGTATCAACTCAGAACCGAGGTCCCTGTATCAACTCAGAACCGAGGTCCCTGTATCAACTCAGAACCGAGGTCCCTGTATCAACTCAGAACCGAGGTCCCTGTATCAACTCAGAACCGAGGTCCCTGTATCAACTCAGAACCGAGGTCCCTGTATCAACTCAGAACCGAGGTCCCTGTATCAACTCAGAACCGAGGTCCCTGTATCAACTCAGAACCGAGGTCCCTGTATCAACTCAGAACCGAGGTCCCTGTATCAACTCAGAACCGAGGTCCCTGTATCAACTCAGGCAGAAATCATTCAAAAGATGCTTAATAATTTTTGGTTGACACTTTCATGAATAGAATACACTCGTAGATAAAGAGGTATGTGATGCGTCTATGCCCTATTTTGAGAGAACTCTTTGGGTTCTGCACATGAATATACACTCATGGTTGTAATGAGAGAGGTTCTCGTGCTGTTCTTCGGACGAGATGCGACCGGAGAAGGGTTTTGATGTCCTTTGCAGTCCTGAGACTTTCATGCTGCACCTTTTCAAGGGAGACATCGTTTTAGCAATCTGTTCATGCTATAGGCCTTGTAAATGGGTTTTCAACCCGGCCTAGCATCGTTTTGGGTGGGATTAGAGACGTCTCGCCTGTCGTTGACCGGAGATAGGCAAGAGGCTATTTGACTGCCGCCTCGACTCGCCATTGAAAAGTATAGCGATGTATCGGCTGATGTTTTGTCTGGTGGCTTGCCCAGGCCGGTCCGGCATCGCCCTCCTATGACGAGCTATACTACCCAGTTTCGATCCAAGGCGTAATTTTTCCCGCTACCTCCTGGCACGAATTCTTCGTAGGGAGGCGTCCCTCTATCCACCACCTGAGGCCGCACTCTATTCTGGACTGGATGATCCGTCTCCATCCATGACAGGCTGTAGATTCATGAATGGCCACTGTTGCCAGAGTGTTTCGAGTACACTCATGGTAGAATTGTACCGTGTGTAAATGCATCTCGGTTTAGGATTCCCGCAAGAAGACATTTCAATTTCGAGGGCACATCCTTACATGACCATACTTCTCTCGCAATTCTACTGATGTACCCTGCCGCCAGGCGTGAAATGATACCAGTCTAAGGGATGTCTGTACGCACCGAGCTAGTTGGAAAAGAGGTCGGGCAATCCTGGAAAGAGTGGAAAAGAAGAAAGGTGAAATAGAACGGGACTAGAAGATAATGTAGATCATTCTCGGCGCGAAAATGTATGCGCCTACATAGCTGGTCCGATTACTATTTGACTTCTGCCTGCGACTTTCTATTCATACGAATTCCCGCTTGCGGCGAGCCTTTGTGTCATTATAAAACTATATGATTGCTCTACATCGGACGGGTTCACTGACCTCGGTGGACTGGCGGCGGGATAAACTCCCGTGGTGATCATGTCATTCAGTTCTTCCTGTACTTCCCGAATTCCCTGGCCGTACTTGACATACGCCTGGAATCAACTGGCATCACTTGAATTCATACTTCAATAAAGGTCTCGAGATTCTAGAAAACAACCGCTCTTCGAGCGGGCGAGTCTGTAATACTGAGAAGCGAGCTTGAGGTAAAAAAAACATAGAAAAGAGAGCTTCTCATTATTCCAGACACCCCACTCCAAGCACGATAATTTTTCAAATTTTCAACAGTGTTGGCGAGCTCTGCTTGCTTATGAAAAGACTATCAAAACAAACACAGACTGCCTTTTAGTGTGTTTCTCGAACCCACACTACGGGTTAAATCTATCCGCAAATCTATGCGCTACCCATGAAAGCTAGTGATGAAAACGCTTTGATCGTCTGCAACCTCTCTTTTACATCACACGCTCGGTCTATCTCGAAGGCATGTGTTTCCCTCATGAATAGCCATCCTGATATACATTCTCTTTCTGCGGGTGGGAAGAAACAACCTGCTGCCTTTCCTTTTGCTATTACATGATAGCCCGCCCTAAAGATCTTTAAACTTTTCGCGAACTTTCTCGAGTTCCGGAAAGAATCCACCGATTTCACAAGTTATTTAAATCGGATTTCTACCTTGATTCTCTAGACGTTTGTTTAATATCTCAATTTTTTTACATTGGGTGAAATATCATGGGTTCTATTACAAAAGACCTCCATTAACCATTGAACTGGGATATAAAAAAGTAACATCTTCGACAAAGGAGACGTCTCTCAGCTGCTGCTGATAAAATCTCTTTGCATTTTCCACCGTCTCGATCAACTCATAGATGAACTTCAAAAAACTGATTACAGGAACTGAAAAATTACGAGAGCAAAAACCAATTTGAAAAATCGTTTCTGTTCTTCCCAATGTTCCAATTATCAATCAACAAATAATATTTTGAAAGGCTGTGATAGTCATTTTGGCTCTGCTTTCAGCCTGATTTAGTATTAGTTGTTTTTTTTTTGGAATAAAATAAGGAGGACTGATTCCATACTCAAATTTGTTTATTAGGGTCTTGATAAACTCGGCCTCGTTAACACGAAGTACGTAAATCATAACAATTACGAAGCCCCTGAATCGTTTTGACTCCAGAAACACACAAATTGATAATGAAATCACCCCGAATCTAAACTTGAGCCATGACTGACCTTAAGATGAATTCCCATCGTATCCTTTAGTCGGATTATTTTGTCATGAGCAGTGCGGGCATCACTCAGTAACTGCTGACCTTCTCGCTTGTCTTTAGTTTGAAAAGCACTTTATTTATTTTGATTTTTTTTCCTTCAAAAATCCATACACATATATATATAACAATAAATGATATTTTATGATATACATAGGTATATATACTCCACCAAAAAATGTTTTTCGTTGCACGCTCTCCACATGTACACAATATATCTCAGAAGAAAGCCGTTTTCGAACTGTTCGTCTTATTGATTAAATAACATACATATAGAAGACACCATAAAAGGATAACCTTTCATTCTGATTTGTATTTGCGCAGTAAAATCAATGTTGCCATTCTCGACCGCTTCGTAGGCCCTGTTCACAGTTGAGACGCTTCTTACGAAGCAATCGATCTGAACCAGTCATTTAACTGGATAATATCATGACCAAATAAGAAAGTTAAAGAATTATAACGGAAGATTTGAAGAAGAAAAACCCGAACTACTTCAGGAAATCTTCAAATACACTAGGAAATGTTAGAACTTTTGTTCAAAAACTCAGAACCTTTTTAGAGAGTTCGACGTTGTCGATATAGGCAGCAGCGTCTTCTATTTCGTTGGGATCTTCTGACAAAAACCCTATATATTATATTTTTTTATTGAATACTAGGTTGGATTCCCAGATGAAAACAAAAAAATTTTCTGAGACGGACAAGAATTCTCACATTTAGTCTACAAAAAATTTTTTCTCAAGAATTTTGGTTTTTTGCATCACACACGAGAGCCCGAAAAACTCAGACTCTTATTGTTTGTCAAGAAGACGCCCTTTCTGACGGCGATTTAAGTTTCAACGATCATAGGTTTAATAGTGCGTCCGAAAAAGACGCAAAGGTTCACCAAAAGTGAAAATTAACCTAAAAAGAGACCCGCGGGTAGCAATAAAATGTTCTTCGATCGAGAGTAAATGGTGTTTCACGTAAAGTTTTGCTCTTTTAATGTAATCAGAGACCCGCGAAGTTAGAAACAAAAGACTGCAAACATACGGTAAGACTTGTATTTTAACCCCCGTCCATGACTAATAAGAATTATATATTTTAAATTTTAAGGCGATTTAACCCACCAATGGCCCTGTTCATCCGATCCAGAGCAGCGTGGCTGAATCCTCTGCAATCCGCGATGAGCTTTACGCAGCGAGTCATGACGGCGCGCACCTTTTCGGATGCGCGCCCGATGTTCACCGCACTGATGACGACCGGCTCGAACATAAGGTTGATGTTCTCAATGTGCTTCTTTTTCGCGCGCTGCACAACGTCGTTCATCAGGTAAAAGAGGGTGATTCGCTGCTCGTCTTGTCCTCAACCATAGGTAAACTGATAACTGGCAAAAAATTCTCTAAGTCGACCGACCCCTCCTCACTCGAAATGACTGTTTCAGAGTTTTCACAGCTGAAATGAAAGAAAAAAACTTCATTTCTCAAGATAACAAGAACGTTTCATTAGCCATAACTGAGTCTCAACCGGCTTCGTAAAGTTAAAAATGAAACTTTTAACTTACTTCAGCGATCGACCTATTGAAAAATCCAGACGTATTTTACCTATGTCCCCAACAAATGAAGGTTTAACAAAACAAGTCCCTTAAAATCCGATTCCCTAACTATTGAAAAAATCCTCTAAAAAAACTTTGTGTAGGGCGCACGGCTTGATAACATTACAGAGCAGCTTTTTTGAGTAGAAGCATTCACAGGTAATCACAGCATTGTGGAAATAATTAAAAATGACCTTTTTCTGAAAGGAAGAACCTATAATAACGAAGAGCTCTTTCTTCCTATATCCTTCACTTCTAGCTCGCTTCTCTCTCTCAAAACACCACAGGATACATACTTACCGGACCAGCTATGTCGGCGCATACATGTTCGCGCCGTAAATGATCTACATTCTCATCTCCTTCCGTTCTATTTTACTTTCCCTATACTTCTCTTTTAACCTTCCCTCATTTTCAGCTCGCTCGGCGCGTAAAAACATGCCCTAGACCGGTCTCCTTTAACTCCTGCACCACACTCCTTCAAACTATTTGCATAGTTTTTTATTATTATAGTTTTTTTAAACAACTGTTCTGAGATATAATAACAAACCTAAGAGAAAAAAAAGCTAACCAGCTCTGAAGAGATTCAGCCAGCAGTCGACTATGATGCGAATCGAATCAACATGATGGAAGACCCACAAAGAAGTTGTCTCGATACTTTCCTACAACACAAAAAAGTAATTAATGTATATTGAAGCGCTGACTAGAACAATGATTCTGAAGCTTATAGTCACCTTGAAAAATACAAATAGAAAAACTTTTTTTTAAAAATTAAGTGACTTGGGTGTTCGTGAGTCCCTGAAGTCTCCGCTGAACGGTTTCCACGGTCACTAGAGAGCGCGACATCTTTGGAGCCTTTGAGTTATTCCATACAAATATTGACCCGGAAAACGTCTGGAAGAAAACTTTGGAAAAAACACGGATAGTTGAAAATAATGTACTTGTCCAGATCGACGTATGCTCCGCTCCTCTTCCTCCTCGGAGGGCGGAGTCACGGAATTATGACTAATACGGTCTCGTTAGCCTAAGCCGTATGGCCTCGTTGATACGGTCTCGTTAGCCTAAGCCGTATGGCCTCGTTAGCGTAAACTATTACTAAGCCTAAGCGAATTTTAATGTAAAAATAACTTTTTGTAAATCTAAATAAGTCAGACGTATGACCCATGGAACCTCTGGTAGGGGGGCCTAAACAGTAACAAAGTAAACTAATCTATCAGCCCTGGGCACTGTTTGCGTTTAACCACCCCCCTACCAAAGGTTCCATGAGTAATACTTCTGACATATACACATTTACAAAAAATATTTTTACATAAAAAAATTTTTACATTAAAAAACGCCGCACTATTCAACTTTGAGGGGCGTGCTTTACTTGAGGGGCTCTTTTCTGTGTGTTCAAAAAATGTTCAAAAAATACAAAAAATGTAAATTTTCTTATACAGCCTCGTTAGCGTAAACTTTTTCCTCAGCCTAAGCGTTTTTAATGTGAAAAATAATCTTTAAAAAATTATTTTTGAAAAGCCTCTCCCACAAGTAAAGCGCGCCCTCCCCAAGTTAAAAAGAACCAAAAACGCTTAGGCTAACGATGCCGTAAGGCTTAGGCTAACGAGAACGTATCAAGAAACTTCCTTTATCATCTGACCCAATTGAACCTCTGGTAGGGGGTGATTAAATGCAAACAGTACCCAGCCCTGAAATAAATTGTATAGTCCAACTGTTTAACAAAGTGAGCAGATCTTCACAACAACAAAATATTCACATCTTTCAATCGTAGGGGGAAGGGGCAAATAAATTTAAGTTTTGGAAGAAAACTTTTTTATTAGTCCGTAAAGCTACGTTTTTTTCTGCGATTTACTTTTTTTTCCCGCGATTTACTAACAAAGGTCCTCGATTCAGGGTGGCAAGAAAGACATTAAGGCTGCGCACTGTTTTGCTCACCAACCTTTTTTAACCGTAAAAATGTAAAACTAATTTGCTCACATACAGTCAGATACATAAAGGTTTTGTTTGAATTTTCCCGTTAGGAAAATTCCTGAATAGCAATAAAATGACCTTTCAAATTGCAACAGTTGCTCCATTTGGACACTCAATACATCATTTTATTGCTAATCAGGGAGTTTCCTGATAGGAAAATTCAAATAAAACCTGTATGTATCTCACTGTATGTGTGTAATTAATTTTATTTTTTTACGGTTAATAACGGTTGGTGAGCAAAACAGTGCGCAGCCTAAATGACAGAAATTGGTTACTTTCGGTGCTCTTTAGGACGAATGTAATATAAAAAAGGAACAAATTATTAAAGGCCTGAAAAACTGATGTGAAAAAAGTTTTTAGTGCGCTCAATTTTAAAGCGTAATTCTTTAACGTAGTTTTAGTGTATTGTTTTAAACATATAAAGTTTGTCGCTCGCGCTCGAAAACGGTTTGTGAGATACTAGGAGCGAAAATTTCGCAATCAAAGTTCATCGAAAACCTCCTTGAAAGGTTCATTGAGGCTAAATTTAATCTTTGATGATGATCTAAAAATTCTGATTGGGCTCACTTGTAGACTTTATTTATCTAAGTTCTTGTTCAAGAGGTTCTCTCGTACACTTCTATAAAACGTTCTTGAACAAAACCCGGTTCTCGATAGATATTGGAAGAAGACCAGCTGTATTTCGCGATTGTTTCGCGAAGTTGACTGTGCATTTATCAATTCTGACGATATTGCAGGTTCTCGTAGTGTTGAAGTTTCTTCGCATCTTCACATTCTTCGCATCTCGGAAGCTCATCGAAACATGTCGGACAGGGTAAGCCGGTCCGCCACGTTCATAAACCTATTATAGACATAGTTTCAGCCAATGCTTGGTTTCCATGAATCGGTTCATGACGGCCAATACTAAGGCACGCCAAATCATTACTAATATCCGCCACTGCGCGGCAAAGAGAGTGTTTGACGCACTATTATGTAAAGTTTTTTTGGTGATACGGTCTCGTCAGCCTAAGCCGGAGGCCGTTACTAAAGCACACCGCGCATGCCGTGCACGCTTGCACGCCGCCGTGCATGCCTGCACGCCAAATCATTACTAAAGCACGCGAATGCGCGGGAAAATTCTTAACTCCGCCCTATGTGCTTTATTTAGGACGACAATTTCTTGTCTACTATTTTGAAAAACGTCTACCTGATTTGAAAAACGTCTACCTATTTTAGTGAAACGTCTACCTATTTTAGTGAAACGTCTACCTATTTTTACAAACATGTCTACCTATTTTTACAAACATGTCTCCCTATTTTAGTGAAACGTCTACCTATTTTTTCAAACATGTCTACCTATTTTGACAAACTTGTCTCTTTCTTATTTTTTTCTCTTTTTCTTACTTGTTCTATTTCTTTCTCTTTCTTTTTAAATCATCTTTATCCTAAGCAGGGAAGGGAGGGGGGCCCTAAAGGGGGAAGGGGGAGGAAGAGGGCCCTACCTAAGCAAAGGGGGGTAGGGGCCCTAGGGGGGAGGGGGAAGGCGGGCCCTAAAGCGAAGAAAGATGGGAAGGGAGTTTTCATGAATAAAATCTCTTTCTCATCATGAAAAAAACAGCAAAAAGTCATTAGATACAGCGGAAAGTCAACAGAGACAAGAAAAAGTCATAGGTTGACGTTGCCCGAAAAAAGGTTGACGTCGCACGAAATCAAAATGTCAAAAAAACAAGTTTGTCTAAATAGGTAAACAAGTTTGTCAAAACAGGTAGACGTGTTTGTCAAAATAGGTAGACGTTTCACTAAAAAAGGTAGACGTTTCACTAAAATAGGTAGACGTGTTAGAGAAAGTAGGTAGAAGTTGCACGGAATTAGGCTGACGTGTTTTTTTTATTTAGGTAGACGTTTCACTAAAATAGGTAGACGTTTATTATTTCCCCCTTTATTTAAAACGTCGCCCTTCGTCAATGGCTTAATAAACTTTCGCACGTATGCTGCTTGATATGGCATGCTATTATTGGAGAAAATTCATTATTTTGGAGAAAATTAATTATACTGTGACAAACAATAGTGCGTCAAACTCTCTTTATCTCTTTCCCGCGCGTTGGCGTGCATTAGTAATGATATGGCGTGCATGGTGGCGTACAAGCGTGCACGGCGAGCTTTAGTAATGGCCAAGCCGTACGGCCTCGTTAGCGTAAACTTATGCCTATGCCTAAGCAGAAAAAAAACGTGAAACTTGAAAAAGCGTATGTTAAGAATTTTTCCGCGCAGTGGCGTGCATTAGTAATTATTTGGCGTGCGTGGGGTGCTTTAGTAATAACCTTGATGAAGATGGTTTCTTGTTTTTTTATTGAGCTTGAGCAGGTTCGGTTGATTTAGTTCGAGTCAGGGGTTAAATTGAGCCGCTCAATTTGGGTCTACATGTACCGCCGCTCAAAGTTTAGAGGAAAAAAGAAGAGGGGATGAAGAAAAAAGTAAAAAAAAAAGAGGAAGTTTTTTTGTGAATAATTTGTGTACATGTATCCGCCGACGGGACCGGTCCGGTCACTATTTAACCCCTGGGCTCGAGTAAAGTACTGGCAGGTGTCTCGATCAAAACGTCTGAAGTATGCCTGGCACGGTTCAAATAATATATTAAAAATGGTGTCTTCCAAGTGTATATTCTCAGGTTCAATTACTTAGTTACAATATTCAGACGCAATTTCACATCATAAATGATTTAGAAAATAACACAAACTAGAGTCGGGTGATTTTTCTGCTGATGTAGATAATAGGTAACTATATATGTATAGCGTATCGCAATTGCAGTCAGAGGTTAGGCCATTAACAGCGCGGTTACATTGTATCTTGAGTTTCTTATCACTATAAAAACAACGAAAGTAACCAATTTTTCGCGATTGAGAAACAAAAGCGTTGGGTTCTTGACTCAGGGTGACAGGAAAATTAGTAAATCACAAAAAGTGTTTACTTTCGCTGTTTTTATAGTGATATATATTTTTTTATTTACATCATACAATGCAAAAGCAAACACACATAACAATTAAAACTCTAGCACAAAAATCGAATAAGAATACATAAGCGGAACATTTCTCCTATATAAATAGCTAAACTCCAATACTATATCGTTGACTTTCGTCCTGATAAGAAAATTGTGAGACAGGGTGACCACGCACAGTTGAAGGTCAGATATTCTATAGTAGAATCCTTCATGTTTGAGAATCTTTGTTTAAAACTCGACTGGTATCTGATTTCGAGATGAACATAGCAACAGGCGTTCAATGAGACCGTTCAAAAATATTAATACGCCAATCGAGTTAGCAAATGGTTGGGTAAATGGTGAGGGAAAGTGGAGAAAAAGTGAAAAAGAACGGCAGAACCCAACACTTTTTGAAAATTTTTGTTCAAGCATGTTCACGCCAACTGAGCTGGTCCGGTTATTATTGAACCCCTGCATACACCCCTCTTTTCTTTTTATGAAACTCAGTTCATTAGGGAGTAGTGAGGTCGTTTATAGAAACATCACTTCGCTGTGCCCAATTGGTGCACTGATACCTCACCAGCACTTGTCAAAAAGTTTGAAAATTACAGTTCATCGGAGCTTGCAATGATGAATCTTTCCTTTTACTGCCCTTGAATTTTTCTAGGCCCCCCACTCGGCCAAGCGGTCAGTTTTAAGTTTGTTTTTTTTGAGAAATGCTGTTGAGCTTTGGACACACTGTAAAACCCCTGTTTGCAGTACCGTGAACGGAGTCGCTCTCCCCGTGATCGACAAGACGGTCGGCCCAAATTCGACAACAGAGACCCGTTCCTTCCTTTTCTGCTACTTTTCTTCTTTTCATACTTGTTTTAAAGTTTCACGGCTCCTGCGAAAAAAACTCGCATCTTAATGCTATGCCCAACAGATTTCGCCTATATTGAGACTCTCCGAAAACATCAAAAAAGGTTTCGGAGCTCACCAGGCTAATAAATTTTTCTGGGATTGATCGTTGTTGTGTGCAAGAATGATCTGCCTCTCGCGCGCGATGCGTATCGCGTAAGAGAGCGAGACTAAGAATTAGATTGGCTGCATTGAACTATATTTATATTTGGACTCTACACTACTCGGACTATATATTTATCATCTCTGGAATCTTTGGACTACAAGGCAAGGTACATAACAGTGGCGATCAGGATTCTGGAAGGAGGACTTCGAAGAGGATTTGGAGGAGGACTTCAAATTTGAAAGAGAGGCAAACGCGCAGAGCTAAAGGTTGCTCTATGGTCAGTTCCTCATTGAGAGAGGCAAACGCGCAAAGCTAAAAGTTGTTTTGTGGTCAGTCCCTCGTTGTAAGAGAGGCAAACGCGCAGAGCTAAAGGTTGCTCTGTGGTCAGTTCCTCATTGAAAGAGGCAAACGCGCAGAGCTAAAGATTGCTTTGTGGTCAGTCCCTCGTTCGAAGTTCTTCTACTTGTAATCGAACAAGTCGAACTCAAGAGGCCAGAGAAAGAGCAATAAAGTAAAGAAATGGAGGACAAAGGTGTCCAACAGATTTTGCTGGCAATGCAAATGCAACAAGAGCAACATGCGAAGCAACAAAAAGAGCAGAGCGCCCTCGTCAATGCCCTGCTAGAAAGACTTGCAATGAGAGAAGGTAGCAGTCAGGCTAAACCTGCAGGACCATCGATTGATGCGCTTGAGAAACGCATCACAGACTTTGCATATGAGCCAGAAGAAGGTGCAACCTTCGAGAAGTGGTACAGCAGATATGAAGATCTGTTTGAAAAGGATGATGAAGCTTTGGAAGAAGATGCCAAAGTAAGAATGTTGCTGAGGCATGTGAATTTCGCTGTGGAAAATCGATACCTGGATACAATCGCTCCACACAAGGCAAGCAACTATACTCTGAAAGAGACGGTTGAGAAACTCAAGAAAATGTTCGGAGACAAAAGCACAATCTTTGAGAAAAGATTGAAGATGCTGAACATGAGAATGAGTAAATCACATACTGATGATTTGAGAGTGATGGCAAGCACAATAAACAGAGCAGTGGAAAGTGCACAAGTGAAAGACATTAAAGTGGAACAATTCAAGACAATGATGTTCCTTACTTCTATTGATCTACCTCAATTTGAAGAAACGCGTTTCCACCTGTTGAGTGTTTTGAGAAAGAACGAAGAGACAAGTATGGAAACACTGCTGGATGAATGTGATCGATTGCATTCATTACATCAAGAGTCAATGGCAGTCCAAACGCAAGGTAGAACATCTCAACTCAATTATGTGAAAAAGAACCAACAACGGAATCCATCGGAGAAAGGAAGGAAGAAACAGTTCGATGAGCAACGGAAAGAGAAATGCAATCGATGTGGAGTATCACACAGCAATGAATGTTTCTTCCTAAACAAGGAATGTTTGGCTTGTGGAAAAAAGGGCCACAAGAGCACGATGTGCAAGAATAAGCCAAAAGAGAAAAGAAGCAAGCAGTCAATGAATTCAATCAGAGTGATGAAAGTGAAGTCAGAAGATTTTGAGATAGAAATGCAGATGAATGGGAAAGCCGTTAGACTACAGGTTGATACGGGAGCAGATCTGACATTCATCTCGAAGGAAATCTGGAAGGACATTGGAGAACCGGAGTGTTCACTTTCGGATTGCAAACCAATTTGCGCAAATGGAACACCACTAATGATTGTAGGAAAGTTCAAGGCAAACTTGGAAGTCAATGGAAAATGCGCACAAGGGTACGTTCACGTTACCACAGCGCCACTCAGACTCCTCGGAAAAGACTTCATTTCACAACTGGAAGTTCTGAAGATGAATTGGACTAGAGACGCAACTTCGAATGTATGGAAAGTCATGAATAAGGAGCCGCAGTCTACTAAAGAATATGAAGAGTGGATAAAGAAGGAATATCCGGGAATAGTTGAAGAAGGACTGGGCCTTTGCACAAAGGTAAAGGCAACGTTAAAGCTCAAAGAAGGAGCTCAGCCAGTCTTCAGGAATAAAAGACCGGTACCCCTCGCAAGCATAACTAAAGTGGAAAAGGAACTGGACAGGCTAGAAAAATTGAATGTCATCAGGAAGGTCGACACAGCCAAATGGGCTGCCCCCATTATAGTGGTGGAGAAAGCGAATGGAAGCACAAGGCTCTGTGCCGATTTTTCCACCGGGTTGAACGAGGCGATAGAGCTTCATGCTCATCCACTACCTCTGCCGGAGACGATATTCGCTGGGCTGAACGGTGGCAAACTTTTTAGTCAGATTGACTTTGCCGATGCTTACCTGCAAGTTGAGCTTGATGAAAAAGCAAAGGAAATGTGCGGTATCAACACGCACAAAGGACTTTACCGGTACGAAAGGTTACCATTCGGAGTGAAGTCGGCCCCAGGAATCTTCCAACAAGTGATGGATACAATGTTGGCAGGAAGTGAAGGTGCCGTGGCCTATTTGGACGACCTCATAATAATGGGGAAGACAAAGAAAGAACACGATGATAACTTGAGGGGAGTATTAAGTCGGATCTCTAATTTCGGATTCAAGCTGAAGCTGGAGAAGTGCAAGTTCGGCAGTACAAGCATCAAGTATCTCGGGTTCATTGTGGATAAAGATGGCAGGAAACCGGATCCGAACAAAATCGATGCGATTCGATTGATGCCCGCACCTACAGATGTAGCTACCCTGAGGTCGTTCCTCGGAATGGTGACGTATTACGGACAGTTCATAGCCGGATTGCATGAACTGAGAGCACCACTAGACAATTTGTTGAGGAAAGACGTGGAGTGGACGTGGTCTGAGACATGTCAGAACGCGTTCAAGAAGATCCTCGAAGTGCTAGAAACAGATTTGAGTCTGGTTCATTACGACCCAAGTAAAGAGATTTCCGTGGCTGCTGATGCCAGCGGTCAAGGAATCGGTGCAGTTTTGATGCACAGAGCGTCTAATGGAGCAATGAAGGCTATTTTCCATGCTTCAAGAGCATTGAAACCAGCGGAGAGGAACTATGGGCAAATTGACAAGGAAGGTCTAGCATTGATCTTTGCCGTAAAGAAGTTCCACCGGTTCATATATGGACGGCGATTTACCCTACAAACCGACCATAAGCCACTCTTGGCAATTTTCGGTTCCAAGACAGGAGTACCCGTCCATACGGCGAATAGGCTTCAGAGATGGGCAACGTTGCTAGTCGCGTATGACTTTCGGATTGAGTATGTGAGCACGAACAGTTTTGGATACGCGGATGCGCTTTCGAGATTGATCGCAAATTGTCCGTCCCCAGATGAAGACGTAGTCATCGCGAGCATTCAGGTCGATGAAGACGTCATGAGCTTGTTCAAGCGTGACATAAGAGCCCTACCATTGACAGCTGAAGATGTACGTCGAGAAACTCAGAAGGATATTACCCTGACAAAGGTCATGACATGGCACAAGAAAGACGCATGGCCCAAGAAAGTTCCCAAGGACATTTTACCTCTCTACAGAAGAAGAGACACTTTTTCAATAGTGGGAGAGTGCCTGATGTCGGCTGAAAGGGTTGTGATACCAGTCACACTTCAAAAACTGGTTTTGAAAGAGCTGCATGCAGGACATCCAGGAATGGTGAGAATGAAAGCAATGGCAAGAAGCATTTGTTATTGGAATGGTATCGACGGTGATATTGAGGGAGTTGTGAAAAGTTGCGAAAGATGCGCGAACAGCTCGAAGAATCCCGTTAAAGTTCCATTGGAACCTTGGCCAAAGGCAACCAGATCCTGGCAAAGAGTCCATCTGGATTTTGCAGGACCAATCGATGGAGAAAGTTATCTCATAATGGTAGATGCTTTCAGCAAATGGCCAGAAATTCTATCAACGAACAACATGACGGCTACCGCCACGGTACGCGCGTTGGAATCCTGTGTTGCTCGGTATGGGCTTCCTGAAGTAGTCGTGACAGACAATGGAACGCAATTCACATCTGCGTTGTTCAAAAACTATTGTGTGAGAAATGGTGTCAGACATATTACAAGTCCACCGTATCATCCACAGTCGAACGGACAAGCAGAAAGGTTCGTAGATACATTCAAAAGAAGTTTGATCAAGATGAAAAGAGAAATGCCCACAGCGGAAATCTTGCACTCTTTCTTGTTTCACTACAGAAAGAACCCGAATGGCCAATGCGAGGAAGGGAAAAGCCCTGCGCAGCTGTTCATCGGAAGACAGATAAGAGGAAGAGTTGATTTGCTGAAGCCTTGTCAAAATTCTCAGGAAGTTGACCAGAAAATGAAAGCACAGTTCGATAAGCATCACGGAGTGAAGCCGAAAAAGTTCTCCGTTGGAGATCGAGTGAAATACAAAATCGGCGTGCCTAAGAACGACGTATACTGGCAAACTGGAGAAATAGTTGCAAAACAAGGCAAGGTTGCTTATTGGGTATTGCTAGATCAAGGCAGAAAAATCAAAGCTCATAGTAATCAGCTCACCCTAAGTATGGGAAATGTGACAGAGGAAATCAAGAAATCATGCTTGCCTCTGCACATACTGAGCGAAGCCTTTGGGTTGGTTACAGAAAAAGATAATGAATCAGAAACAGAAAGAGCGGAGCCAAACCACAGAAGTGATGAACCCTCTTTCCCGAGAATTGTCAGAGACCCTGTCTCAACCCAAACGAACGAAGCACAACCTGGTGCCAGTTCACACAGTCGACCAAAAAGGGCTATAAAGGCGCCGGTGCGACTGGAGGTCAATCCTCACAAGAAGTTTTATTAGATTCGAGCATCGAGTCTAGGCAACATATGTATATAGAATTGATAAAATGTTGCCATGTTTGTTTGTTTGTTTAAGAATGATCTGCCTCTCGTTGTGTGCAAGAATGATCTGCCTCTCGCGCGCGATGCGTATCGCGTAAGAGAGCGAGACTAAGAATTAGATTGGCTGCATTGAACTATATTTATATTTGGACTCTACACTACTCGGACTATATATTTATCATCTCTGGAATCTTTGGACTACAAGGCAAGGTACATAACAATCGTCCTGATATGATTTGAGAAATTTGGCATTTGAAATGTATTGCATGAAAAAATTTACGTGTGACTAAACGAAAAATCGGAAGGTTCTCGAAGACGCACTGCAAGCCGATTTACAATGATGACTGATTGGAAAAAATACGTCTAGCTTCTTGTCCAGCTTCAATTATGAGGGTTCAGCCAGCTTAGTGACCTATTGAAAATGTAACGGGAAAAAATGCGCCATGTAAGTTGGAAAGAGTCGGAACAAGCATGCGCTCTTTCAGTAGCAAGAATAAACAACAGGAGTTGAATAGTCATGTCAGCCATTCTGTCGGCGGACCTCTGTTTTTTTTTTATTAAATCACAAACCCTAATGTAAAACGTAGAAATAATTTTTCGCGCGCCTCTGTTTTTTTATCAGGAGGGGAGGGGGGCTTATGTGAAAATATTTCTCCGCCTTCGGCGGGCGTCTGTACCTTTTTCTTGCACACTAAAACCCTCTGGTGAACAATATGGAGGCTGAGAAGTGAATCGTTATCGCAATAACGGCTGAGAATTCTCATTAGTTCACGCCCGTACCAGGTCCACCCTCATTCCGGTTCTTCGCCGCTCTCTCCGGGCGGCGTTATGGTGTTGGAGTACTACTCTGGGAGTACTCGTCTATCTTTGGTAGTCTTGGTTATTGTTGATGCCGTCCGCTGCTGGATTGGTCAACAGAGTGCTTCTCTGACCCGCACCGCGGGTAAAAAAACCTATGCGCTCTCCAAAACCCCGAAAAACCTACAAATATATGAGCTTGGAAATTTTTTTCTCGGATTTTTCGTAGAGAAAGTCCAAATGATTGGAAAATCGAAAGTTGACCTCTGAAATTTTGAAAATCTATGCGCTCGAAAAAAGTTGTGCTGGTGCTAAGAAACACCTTGTTGGTCAATTGACGTCCGTCTCTCTTTCTATTTGTGCAAGGAGGTCTTGATTCTCCCAGTTTTTTTTTTAAAATCTCAATCCGCCCACGTTGTTGTTCTTGTTGAACACGTTCGAGATCTTCGCCTTCTGGTGTGCGTTCCGGTGAAGTTTGACCCGCAGTGGGACTGGCGTTTAATGAGCGGTGTTTCTTCAACTCGCACTGTGGCACAAGTAAATGCGCTATCCAGAAACAGCTGAGGCCGTATGCATGGAGCAATCCATAAGGATTATGAGCTTGGATTAGCAGTTATCCAAATACATTTCACTAATCCGGTATGCATGGAAGCTATAATACTTTTGGATTAGAGATAATCCGACAAAATTTTTTAAAACTTTTTTGGATTTTGTAATCCTTGGATTTGAATAATCCAGATTGTTATAATCTGTTTTCCATGCATACGGCCTCTGGTGAAAACGATTCTATGTTTGTATACGGAGTGATGCATGTTCTCTTCATCATGTTTTCTTTTTTCATCGCACGCTCTTGGTTTCTTTTTAAAGGCTACCGTTCCTCTATGATTAGTCTCGTCGATCTACACGGTTAGAAGCAGCAGCTGACGATAGAAAGGAAATGTTGTAACAAAAGGTTTAATAAGTCAGTCCCCATGTTTATAGGCCTTTCCCGAAATTTGCCCGGATCTAATAAGATTTGCAAGCATATCACAACAAAAAAAACTTTGATTATCCGAGAAAGAAAAACTCTTTTTTTTCTCCTGGAAGCAGTGGGTATCTGTCATTCTCCTGGAAGCAGTGGGTATCTGTCATTCTCCTGAAAGCAGTGGGTATCTGTCATTCTCCTGAAAGCAGTGGGTATCTGTCATTCTCCTGGAAGCAGTGGGTATCTGTCATTCTCCTGGAAGCAGTGGGTATCTGTCATTCTCCTGAAAGCAGTGGGTATCTGTCATTCTCCTGGAAGCAGTGGGTATCTGTCATTCTCCTGGAAGCAGTGGGTATCTGTCATTCTCCTCGAAGCAGTGGGTATCTGTCATTCTCCTGGAAGCAGTGGGTATCTGTCATTCTCCTGGAAGCAGTGGGTATCTGTCATTCTCCTGGAAGCAGTGGGTATCTGTCATTCTCCTGAAAGCAGTGGGTATCTGTCATTCTCCTGGAAGCAGTGGGTATCTGTCATTCTCCTCGAAGCAGTGGGTATCTGTCATTCTCCTGAAAGCAGTGGGTATCTGTTATTCTCCTGAAAACAGTGGGTACCTGTCATTCTCCTGGAAGCAGTGGGTATCTGTCATTCTCCTCGAAGCAGTGGGTATCTGTCATTCTCCTGAAAGCAGTGGGTATCTGTCATTCTCCTGGAAGCAGTGGGTATCTGTCATTCTCCTGGAAGCAGTGGGTATCTGTCATTCTCCTGGAAGCAGTGGGTATCTGTCATTCTCCTGAAAGCAGTGGGTATCTGTCATTCTCCTGGAAGCAGTGGGTATCTGTCATTCTCCTCGAAGCAGTGGGTATCTGTCATTCTCCTGGAAGCAGTGGGTATCTGTCATTCTCCTGGAAGCAGTGGGTATCTGTCATTCTCCTGGAAGCAGTGGGTATCTGTCATTCTCCTGGAAGCAGTGGGTATCTGTCATTCTCCTCGAAGCAGTGGGTATCTGTCATTCTCCTGGAAGCAGTGGGTATCTGTCATTCTCCTGGAAGCAGTGGGTATCTGTCATTCTCCTGGAAGCAGTGGGTATCTTTCATTCTTCTGGAAGAAGTGTCTGTCATGAAAGATATACTGTTTTTTGCGGAGTTCTTTCGGGACGCACACTGAAACATTCAAGTATAACCTTCCACTTTCGTCGGTCCGTCAAATTTCTAAGCAAAGAAATGACTGCTATATTTAATTAGATACCTACAATTGAGCTGTTGATAGAGAATTCTGATCTGATTGTGAACCCAGTTGATTCGGCCAAGAGCATGCAGGGCTGAGATCAGTTTGTTTCTCTAACCCACAGTCCGTGTATAATCCATGCGCTATCCAAGAAAGCCAGTGATACAAATGCTCTTATTATCAAAATTCTCACTTTTACATCACACGCTCTATCAAAGGCCTGCCGTTCTCTCGTCATTGGTCATCTTGATATACACATTATTTCTGCGGGTCAGTAGGAACAGCTCCAGGTTTTTGCTGCTGCTTTTTGCTTGGATGTCAGTGAGTTGTCCGTCAGTATGTATTATGACCTTCACCTTTTAGTGAATCACTGAAACCGGAATTTTCATCTCGTTTTGAAAATTGATCATTGTTTCAGAAGAGATGCGAACCGAAGCTTCGGTAACAAAGGAGGCGATGACAGATACGGTAATGGAGGAGGTGGCAGAAGTGGCTACCATAGAGAGGCGGTTGGTGGTGGAGGTGGTGGAGCCTGGGGAGGAGGCGGTGGAGGCGGATACGGAGGTCGAGGCGGAGGTGGTTACAACGGAGGCGGAAGAAATAACAGCGGAGGTGGTAGGGATGGTAACGGAGGCGGAAGAGGTGGTTACGGTGGCGGAGGGGGAGGTTACAGAGGCGGTGGGGGTGGTTACGGAGGCGATGGAAGACGCGGTGGAGGAGGCGGATACGGTGGAAGAGGAGGCAGAGGCGGCTTCGATAATAGGTAATAAGTGACTTTGTCTCACTTGTTATACTCTGAAGAGTGGATCTTGCTACTTCAACATATCTCAAATGTCTTTTATCTTTTATTAGAGAAACTTGTTACAGATGTAGATTCTTCGTATATTGCGGTAAGTCACTACTATATGGGTAGTGCTCAAGTGGTCTATTTTTTATATTAAACTAAATATTTAATTTGGAAAACTAATTGATTGGATGAATGTTGTAGAAGAGAAGATCGTGGCAACGTGCTGACCAGACTGGAGCCACTTGGCACTCCGCCACCACAAGGAACTGATTCGCCGCTCTACATACTGGTTAGGAAATATGTGAATCTAGGAATAAGAGCGGTTCATCATAAGCAGACTGCTTATCTTGCTTACTCTGCTTGAATTTCTATATCTAACTGCATGCACTCGGTCTTTCTCAAAAGTGTGCTGCAGAGCCTTCATGATCAGTCTTTTTGATCCCTTTTTTTGTGGGTGGAAAATTCATACATATATTAACAGATAGGTGGTCGTAGTAGTTTCAGTCGCCCTCTTGTGCGAAAATTACTCCCAGAATGACGAAATCTGCAAAAAGTACTATTTTTTAATCAACTTGTGCTTACAACTTGATAATGAGTACCTCGAAGGATTATAATTGATTTAAATCGGATATTTTCCCAGTTGGGTGTGTTGGTCTATAGCCTCAAACATTATATATCTGTTAGAAATTGTGTTAGTTAGCCCAGCCTATACTCTGAAAGTAGATCTTCAGCCTTAGGAACAATCGAAATCATGTAAACCCGGAGATTTCATTTGTTCAATAAAGTGAAATAGAATATATACCGAAAACTTTTGAGAGCATCTTTTCAGAAATACAAACTTTGTAAGATGTTCACATCAAAATACAAGATATTCGGATTGCTTCATGCTTAATATGATGATAAAGATGTGAAATTGTAGACATCGATGCCACCCGAGGTGAAGTAGATGCAGTGCATCATAAGCAGCCCTCCACATGAGATCTCTTTATTTTGCCACTTTCGAGAAGGAGTAAAAGTGGTGCAATGGATCCAAAATCCGGTCGCTCCCTCGAAAAATTTCAATAGTAAAGACAGAAGTGAACCAGTAGTGATATTTGAGAGCCGGTTCTCTCTTTCTACTCAATTATATCGCAATTGTTCATCAAGGTATTTGTTGAGAATCTTGATCGGTGGTATAAATAACGGTTCTTTTTGTTAACTCGCCTTTTGCTCAATTTTCTCAGTGTTCTCGTTGTTTGTTATTTCGTAAACTCGTTCCAAGATAGAAAATATGTTGTTCCGAGGCGTATTCTTCCAATGGAGAGGTGAGTCATATAAATTGTGACAAGAAATTGCAGTTACTGTGGGTCACATCGCATTCCTCTTTTGATCATGTTGAGTCTCATTACTTTTTCTCTATATTTTTGTTGTTGTTGTTCCGTTTTCCTTTTTTCTATAACATGTTATAATTTTGTGCATCGTAAAGTTGTTAATTTCAAATACAATGTTAATCTTCAACGTTTTCCTCGATAAAGTTAACTGTAATTCTAGGCTGACTTGATCTACATAAAATGAACATGTAATGATTTGGTCTACAGAAAAGGACTATGTAATGCTGTGGGTTTAGTGAGAAGTGAATAAAATAAGGTTGAGTTTGGTTACAGAAATTGAACGGAAGTTTATCAGGCAAAGTTTCGTGAAGAAGAGAATATCATTGTTGCACAACAATGGAAAAAAACGAGGGTTGATTTGTGTTGAGAGTCACAAAGTATAATGCTCTCTTCAATCAGATACGAACATTTTGTTTTTACTCCATCCAAATTGGCAAAAGCGTGTCTTTTTAAATAATCCTCGTACTTCTTCATACTACTGTCTTCAAAGACCATGTACTTCATTACCATACTACTTCATACTACTGTCTTCAAAGACCATGTACTTCATTACCATACTACATACTACTGTCTTCAAAGACCATGTACTTCATTACCATACTACTTCATACTACTGTCTTCAAAGACCATGTACTTCATACTACTGTCTTCAAAGACCATGTACTTCATTACCATACTACTGTTTTCAAAGACCTTGTACTTCATTACCATACTACTTCATACTACTGTCTTCAAAGACCATGTACTTCATTACTATACTACTTCATACTACTGTCTTCAAAGACCATGTACTTCATTACCATACTACTTCATACTACTGTCTTCAAAGACCATGTACTTCATTACCATACTACTGTCTTCAAAGACCATGTACTTCATACTACTGTCCTCAAAGACCATGTACTTCATTACCATACTACTTCATACTACTGTCTTCAAAGACCTTGTACTTCATTACCATACTACTTCATACTACTGTCTTCAAAGACCATGTACTTCATTACTATACTACTTCATACTACTGTCTTCAAAGACCATGTACTTCATTACCATACTACTTCATACTACTGTCTTCAAAGACCATGTACTTCATTACCATACTACTTCATACTACTGTCTTCAAAGACCATGTACTTCATTACCATACTACTTCATACTACTGTCTTCAAAGACCATGTACTTCATTACCTTACTACTTCATACTACTGTCTTCAAAGACCATGTACTTCATTACCATACTACTTCATACTACTGTCTTCAAAGACCATGTACTTCATTACCATACTACTTCATACTACTGACTTCAAAGACCATGTACTTCATTACCATACTACTTCATACTACTGTCTTCAAAGACCATGTACTTCATTACCATACTACTTCATACTACTGTCTTCAAAGACCATGTACTTCATTACCATACTACTGTTTTCAAAGACCTTGTACTTCATTACCATACTACTTCATACTACTGTCTTCAAAGACCATGTACTTCATTACTATACTACTTCATACTACTGTCTTCAAAGACCATGTACTTCATTACCATACTACTTCATACTACTGTCTTCAAAGACCATGTACTTCATTACCATACTACTTCATACTACTGTCTTCAAAGACCATGTACTTCATACTACTGTCCTCAAAGACCATGTACTTCATTACCATACTACTTCAAACTACTGTCTTCAAAGACCTTGTACTTCATTACCATACTACTTCATACTACTGTCTTCAAAGACCATGTACTTCATTACTATACTACTTCATACTACTGTCTTCAAAGACCATGTACTTCATTACCATACTACATACTACTGTCTTCAAAGACCATGTACTTCATTACCATACTACTTCATACTACTGTCTTCAAAGACCATGTACTTCATACTACTGTCTTCAAAGACCATGTACTTCATTACCATACTACTTCATACTACTGTCTTCAAAGACCATGTACTTCATTACCATACTACATACTACTGTCTTCAAAGACCATGTACTTCATTACCATACTACTTCATACTACTGTCTTCAAAGACCATGTACTTCATACTACTGTCTTCAAAGACCATGTACTTCATTACCATACTACTGTTTTCAAAGACCTTGTACTTCATTACCATACTACTTCATACTACTGTCTTCAAAGACCATGTACTTCATTACTATACTACTTCATACTACTGTCTTCAAAGACCATGTACTTCATTACCATACTACTTCATACTACTGTCTTCAAAGACCATGTACTTCATTACCATACTACTGTCTTCAAAGACCATGTACTTCATACTACTGTCCTCAAAGACCATGTACTTCATTACCATACTACTTCATACTACTGTCTTCAAAGACCTTGTACTTCATTACCATACTACTTCATACTACTGTCTTCAAAGACCATGTACTTCATTACTATACTACTTCATACTACTGTCTTCAAAGACCATGTACTTCATTACCATACTACTTCATACTACTGTCTTCAAAGACCATGTACTTCATTACCATACTACTTCATACTACTGTCTTCAAAGACCATGTACTTCATTACCATACTACTTCATACTACTGTCTTCAAAGACCATGTACTTCATTACCTTACTACTTCATACTACTGTCTTCAAAGACCATGTACTTCATTACCATACTACTTCATACTACTGTCTTCAAAGACCATGTACTTCATTACCATACTACTTCATACTACTGACTTAAAAGACCATGTACTTCATTACCATACTACTTCATACTACTGTCTTCAAAGACCATGTACTTCATTACCATACTACTTCATACTACTGTCTTCAAAGACCATGTACTTCATTACCATACTACTGTTTTCAAAGACCTTGTACTTCATTACCATACTACTTCATACTACTGTCTTCAAAGACCATGTACTTCATTACTATACTACTTCATACTACTGTCTTCAAAGACCATGTACTTCATTACCATACTACTTCATACTACTGTCTTCAAAGACCATGTACTTCATTACCATACTACTTCATACTACTGTCTTCAAAGACCATGTACTTCATACTACTGTCCTCAAAGACCATGTACTTCATTACCATACTACTTCAAACTACTGTCTTCAAAGACCTTGTACTTCATTACCATACTACTTCATACTACTGTCTTCAAAGACCATGTACTTCATTACTATACTACTTCATACTACTGTCTTCAAAGACCATGTACTTCATTACCATACTACTTCATACTACTGTCTTCAAAGACCATGTACTTCATTACCATACTACTTCATACTACTGTCTTCAAAGACCATGTACTTCATTACCATACTACTTCATACTACTGTCTTCAAAGACCATGTACTTCATTACCTTACTACTTCATACTACTGTCTTCAAAGACCATGTACTTCATTACCATACTACTTCATACTACTGTCTTCAAAGACCATGTACTTCATTACCATACTACTTCATACTACTGACTTCAAAGACCATGTACTTCATTACCATACTACTTCATACTACTGTCTTCAAAGACCATGTACTTCATTACTATACTACTTCATACTACTGTCTTCAAAGACCATGTACTTCATTACCATACTACTTCATACTAATGTCTTCAAAGACCATGTACTTCATTACCATACTACTTCATACTACTTTCTTCAAAGACCATGTACTTCATTACCATACTACTGTCTTCAAAGACCATGTACTTCATTACCATACTACTTCATACTACTGTCTTCAAAGACCATGTACTTCATTACCATACTACTTCATACTACTGTCTTCAAAGACCATGTACTTCATTACCATACTACTTCATACTACTGTCTTCAAAGACCATGTACTTCATTACCATACTACTTCATACTACTGTCTTCAAAGACCATGTACTTCATTACCATACTACTTCATACTATTGTCTTCAAAGATCATGTACTTCATTACCATACTACTTCATACTACTGTCTTCAAAGACCATGTACTTCATTACCATACTACTTCATACTACTGTCTTCAAAGACCATGTACTTCATTACCATACTACTTCATACTACTGTCTTCAAAGACCATGTACTTCATTACCATACTACTTCATACTACTGTCTTCAAAGACCATGTACTTCATTACCATACTACTTCATACTACTGTCTTCAAAGACCATGTACTTCATTACCATACTACTTCATACTATTGTCTTCAAAGACCATGTACTTCATTACCATACTACTTCATACTACTGTCTTCAAAGACCATGTACTTCATCACCATAATACTTCATACTACTGTCTTCAAAGACCATGTACTTCATTACTGGAACACAAAAAGACTCCTGCTAAAACAACTACGTGAAGCGAACCCAGCCGGAGGCTTTTGCCATAACTCATCCCGGTATAACACCCAGCCGGAGGCTGGGTGTTATACCGGGATGAGTTATGGCAAAAGCAAGAGATAGGAGGGCCGAGGCGTACACTACCGCCGGCTCTTCCACAAACCTCCTACAGGCCTTCTCCCATTCAGGGAAACTGATTGATCAAGGAACTATGTCTCTTGACTCTCTTTCTGTTCTTTACTTTAATGCTCGCTCTTTAAAAAATAAGTTGAAGCATTTGCATCATTTACTTTCTTCTCATAAGCCAGATCTTCTCCTCTGCTCAGAAACTTGGCTTAATGATGACATAAGAGACTCTGAACTCACTGGTAGTCTTCCCTACACTGTACTACGGCATGACAGATCGAATAGAAGGGGTGGTGGTGTTTGTGCTCTCATTAGAGATCATTTACCGTTCAGCCAAGTATCTACGCGTAGAAATTCTGCATTCAACATTTTGGCATTCGACCTGTTTTCCTCTATCTCTGTCTCTAAAACCCGGATAATTATCTGTTATAGGCCTCCAGCATTATCTTCTCAACAAAACGAATCTTTTTTCGATTCGCTCACAGAATTAGTTGCTGTTCCCCAACCATCTGTAATAGTTGGGGACTTTAATTTGGAATTTGATTCCAAGATAGAAAATATGTTGTTCCGAGGCGTATTCTTCCAATGGAGAGGTGAGTCATATACTGTCTTCAAAGACCATGTACTTCATTACCATACTACTTCATACTACTGTCTTCAAAGACCATGTACTTCATTACCTTACTACTTCATACTACTGTCTTCAAAGACCATGTACTTCATTACCATACTACTTCATACTACTGTCTTCAAAGACCATGTACTTCATTACCATACTACTTCATACTACTGACTTCAAAGACCATGTACTTCATTACCATACTACTTCATACTACTGTCTTCAAAGACCATGTACTTCATTACCATACTACTTCATACTACTGTCTTCAAAGACCATGTACTTCATTACCATACTACTGTTTTCAAAGACCTTGTACTTCATTACCATACTACTTCATACTACTGTCTTCAAAGACCATGTACTTCATTACTATACTACTTCATACTACTGTCTTCAAAGACCATGTACTTCATTACCATACTACTTCATACTACTGTCTTCAAAGACCATGTACTTCATTACCATACTACTTCATACTACTGTCTTCAAAGACCATGTACTTCATACTACTGTCCTCAAAGACCATGTACTTCATTACCATACTACTTCATACTACTGTCTTCAAAGACCTTGTACTTCATTACCATACTACTTCATACTACTGTCTTCAAAGACCATGTACTTCATTACTATACTACTTCATACTACTGTCTTCAAAGACCATGTACTTCATTACCATACTACTTCATACTACTGTCTTCAAAGACCATGTACTTCATTACCATACTACTTCATACTACTGTCTTCAAAGACCATGTACTTCATTACCATACTACTTCATACTACTGTCTTCAAAGACCATGTACTTCATTACCTTACTACTTCATACTACTGTCTTCAAAGACCATGTACTTCATTACCATACTACTTCATACTACTGTCTTCAAAGACCATGTACTTCATTACCATACTACTTCATACTACTGACTTCAAAGACCATGTACTTCATTACCATACTACTTCATACTACTGTCTTCAAAGACCATGTACTTCATTACTATACTACTTCATACTACTGTCTTCAAAGACCATGTACTTCATTACCATACTACTTCATACTAATGTCTTCAAAGACCATGTACTTCATTACCATACTACTTCATACTACTTTCTTCAAAGACCATGTACTTCATTACCATACTACTGTCTTCAAAGACCATGTACTTCATTACCATACTACTTCATACTACTGTCTTCAAAGACCATGTACTTCATTACCATACTACTTCATACTACTGTCTTCAAAGACCATGTACTTCATTACCATACTACTTCATACTACTGTCTTCAAAGACCATGTACTTCATTACCATACTACTTCATACTATTGTCTTCAAAGATCATGTACTTCATTACCATACTACTTCATACTACTGTCTTCAAAGACCATGTACTTCATTACCATACTACTTCATACTACTGTCTTCAAAGACCATGTACTTCATTACCATACTACTTCATACTACTGTCTTCAAAGACCATGTACTTCATTACCATACTACTTCATACTACTGTCTTCAAAGACCATGTACTTCATTACCATACTACTTCATACTACTGTCTTCAAAGACCATGTACTTCATTACCATACTACTTCATACTATTGTCTTCAAAGACCATGTACTTCATTACCATACTACTTCATACTACTGTCTTCAAAGACCATGTACTTCATCACCATACTACTTCATACTACTGTCTTCAAAGACCATGTACTTCATTACCATACTACTTCATACTACTGTCTTCAAAGACCATGTACTTCATCACCATACTACTTCATACTACTGTCTTCAAAGACCATGTACTTCATTACTGGAACACAAAAAGACTCCTGCTAAAACAACTACGTGAAGCGAACCCAGCCGGAGGCTTTTGCCATAACTCATCCCGGTATAACACCCAGCCGGAGGCTGGGTGTTATACCGGGATGAGTTATGGCAAAAGCAAGAGATAGGAGGGCCGAGGCGTACACTACCGCCGGCTCTTCCAAAAACCTCCTACAGGCCTTCTCCCATTCAGGGAAACTGATTGATCAAGGAACTATGTCTCTTGACTCTCTTTCTGTTCTTTACTTTAATGCTCGCTCTTTAAAAAATAAGTTGAAGCATTTGCATCATTTACTTTCTTCTCATAAGCCAGATCTTCTCCTCTGCTCAGAAACTTGGCTTAATGATGACATAAGAGACTCTGAACTCACTGGTAGTCTTCCCTACACTGTACTACGGCATGACAGATCGAATAGAAGGGGTGGTGGTGTTTGTGCTCTCATTAGAGATCATTTACCGTTCAGCCAAGTATCTACGCGTAGAAATTCTGCATTCAACATTTTGGCATTCGACCTGTTTTCCTCTATCTCTGTCTCTAAAACCCGGATAATTATCTGTTATAGGCCTCCAGCATTATCTTCTCAACAAAACGAATCTTTTTTCGATTCGCTCACAGAATTAGTTGCTGTTCCCCAACCATCTGTAATAGTTGGGGACTTTAATTTGGAATTTGATTCGAGAACGCTGTCTTTCTCATCAAATTTTCTCAAGGACCTAAGTTTGGACTTCTCTATGACTCAGCACGTTAAAACTTGCACTTATGGGTCTAAAATTATTGATTTAGTCTTGTCTACACAGGATACAGTATCCAATTGCATTGTTGGCCCACCCTTTACGGCCACTTCTGATCACAATTCTATATCTTTTACTCTCTCTTTTCTCTCTCCACCTATTTCTCTTGAAGAAGTCTATGACTATCATAAGGGTAATTATGATGAGTTTAATGACCACCTCAAAAGCATCGACTGGTTAGTTACGTTTAATAACTGGGTTAGTGTCGATGATCTTGTCCATAAGCTCAATCTCGTTTTGACGCAAGCTATTTCTAGATATGTGCCTACTAAACGTCGAGGAACCCCGTTTGAATCGTATCCTGAGTATATACGTTCTATGTATCGTCACAAAAGATCTTTGTTCGAGAAAATTCATCACTCTAGAGTTCTATCAGAATACAAAAGAATTTCGCATAATTTGGATAAGGCTGTAATGAAATTCGAATCAAATAGAGAGAAGCGTAAACTACTTGACCCGAAAGCTTTGTATAAATTTATGAATTCGCATCTAAAAGGCAAAGCGATTATTCCTTCTTTCTTAGACTTGTCTGGTAATAGCCATCACACAGATGAAGCGAAAGCTGAAGCTCTTTCTCTCTTCTTTTCTTCCGTTTTCAGTACTGATAATGGGGACTTTCCCTCTGTTGATAATGTGATTGGAGACTCTCTCACTGATATCCTCATCATGCCTCAAGAAGTCGCCCGCCAGATGCGAAAGTTGAAATCAACTACTTCAAGAAGTGTTGATGGTATTCCTCAAATCGTGTATAAGTATTGTGCTTATTCTCTTTCAGAGCCTCTTAGTTATATTTATAACTTGTCAATTCAGCTAGGTATTTTTCCTTCTCTCTGGAAAGTGTCATATATCACTCCGATATCTAAATGTGCTAACCCCAAATGTGTCGATGACTTCCGTCCCATTGCTATAACGCCTAGCCCGTCCAAAGTATTTGAGCGACTGGTTAGAGATAAGCTTCAGTGGTGGTCTGACTTGCACTCTATTATTCCTGCAGATCAATATGGGTTCGTACCTGGAAAGTCTGTCCAGTCACAATTGATTGTCACCACTCAAAAATGGAATAAAGCTCTCGATTCGAATGGATGCGTTGACTGTCTATACTATGATTTAACTAAGGCATTCGATTCAGTCTCGCATCCTAAATTAATTCATAGGCTGAATTGTCTTGGTATTCGTGGTAACCTATTGTCTTGGTTCGATTCTTATCTCGCTAACCGCTCTTTTTCTGTTCGCGTTAATTCTCATTTAGGAGCTTCCAGAGACGTGACTTCCGGTGTGCCGCAAGGGTCAGTTCTCGGACCCATACTCTTTCTGTTTTACATTCACGATCTTCCCAGCGCATTTCGAACACTGCCTTTGGTTGATATCCAACTTTTCGCTGATGACATAAAACTATCAACAATTTTTGACGTGCAAAATCAAAGCGATGCCCATTCCCAACTCTGTTCTGCTTCCTCATACATGTTAGATTACTGCAAGAAATGGCAGTTGGACATTGCGGAGAAAAAATGCAATGTACTCTATGTAGGAAAAAGAAACCCACAACTAAATTACTTCGTTTCTCCTTCTTCCCCATTCAAATCTTCTTCTTTCATTCGAGATCTTGGTGTTCTGATTGATTCAGATCTCAGTTTCCGTTATCATTATTCTTCAGTTGTTAGAAGATCCTTAAATATTGTATATTGTATTTTTCGCATTTTGAAGTCCAAAATAGCTGCGATTTATATTAGATGCTTCAAGACATATGTTTTACCAATTTGTGAGTTTTGTTCTTCTGTGTGGTCTCCTTTTATTAAAAAAGACATTGTCCAGATTGAAAAAGTGAGTCATGTGTTCACCAAGTTGTTACACTATCGTTGTGTTGATTTCCATTCTTCGTCTCCCTTTCCAAGTTATGAAGCTCGTCTCATTAATTTTTCGTTGCACAGTCTCTATTATAGAAGAGTATGTAATGATCTTGTTCTTGCTTTCAAATTCATTCGCTGTGAAATGACTGTGACTATAAGTAACCTTTTCACGTTTAAGCCTTGTAATGGTAGAGTAGCTCCATTCAATTTTCACATCCCTAAAGCGAACCGCTCTCAATATTTCCACTCCTTCTGTGTTCGAACAGCCCGTTGGATGTGTAAGCTACCTCCTGAGTTAATGAACAGCCCTAATTCTAAAATCTTTAAGAAGCGTCTGTATTCCCAGTCTTAGAGTTTCTAAGATTGAGCGTGTCCAATATCTAAATTTTCCCCATTGACTATTTGATTTCTCTTTTTTTGTTGCTTTCTTTAGATTATTCCCCTCCCATACCACCTTAACTTATATTTGGAAAACTCGGGAAGAGATCGCAAGGCAGCTTCACCTCCACTTTCATCGGCAGCACATACCCTTGGGCCCTGTTCACGGCGTACCTGCAGTGTTCCTCCTCCACTGTGATCCGTCTCAGAATACAGACGATGCCGGGGCTTGGCAACCCCCGAGTGTACAATGTAACAGTGGTCCTTGGGTATTCCTCCGCTTCTATTCTCCTTCAACTGCTTATGAAGGAAGACAACGAAGTCCCATCTTCAGCCCTCCTCTCTCGCATCCTCTTGCTTTCTCACTAAGTTATTGTTCTTTTTTAGATGTTTTAATTCTGTTCTTGCCTCTTTACTATGACCTCGTGATGTAATGTCTTTTTTTTGTTCTTCTCTCCCTTTGTGGGAAGTGCGTTCTAATTATTATTTGTTCTCTCGACTCATTTTAGTGTCACACCTAATGGTGTAAATGAATAAATAAATAAATAAATAAATTACCATACTACTTCATACTACTGTCTTCAAAGACCATGTACTTCATTACCATACTACTTCATACTACTGTCTTCAAAGACCATGTACTTCATTACCATACTACTTCATACTACTGTCTTCAAAGACCATGTACTTCATTACCATACTACTTCATACTACTGTCTTCAAAGACCATGTACTTCATTACCATACTACTTCATACTACTGTCCTCAAAGACCATGTACTTCATTACCATACTACTTCATACTACTGTCTTCAAAGACCTTGTACTTCATTACCATACTACTTCATACTACTGTCTTCAAAGACCATGTACTTCATTACTATACTACTTCATACTACTGTCTTCAAAGACCATGTACTTCATTACCATACTACTTCATACTACTGTCTTCAAAGACCATGTACTTCATTACCATACTACTGTCTTCAAAGACCATGTACTTCATTACCATACTACTTCATACTACTGTCTTCAAAGACCATGTACTTCATTACCATACTACTTCATACTACTGTCTTCAAAGACCATGTACTTCATTACCATACTACTTCATACTACTGTCTTCAAAGACCATGTACTTCATTACCATACTACTTCATACTATTGTCTTCAAAGACCATGTACTTCATTACCATACTACTTCATACTACTGTCTTCAAAGACCATGTACTTCATTACCATACTACTTCATACTACTGTCTTCAAAGACCATGTACTTCATTACCAAACTACTTCATACTACTGTCTTCAAAGACCATGTACTTCATTACCATACTACTTCATACTACTGTCTTCAAAGACCATGTACTTCATTACCATACTACTTCATACTACTGTCTTCAAAGACCATGTACTTCATTACCATACTACTGTTTTCAAAGACCTTGTACTTCATTACCATACTACTTCATACTACTGTCTTCAAAGACCATGTACTTCATTACTATACTACTTCATACTACTGTCTTCAAAGACCATGTACTTCATTACCATACTACTTCATACTACTGTCTTCAAAGACCATGTACTTCATTACCATACTACTTCATACTACTGTCTTCAAAGACCATGTACTTCATTACCATACTACTTCATACTACTGTCCTCAAAGACCATGTACTTCATTACCATACTACTTCATACTACTGTCTTCAAAGACCTTGTACTTCATTACCATACTACTTCATACTACTGTCTTCAAAGACCATGTACTTCATTACTATACTACTTCATACTACTGTCTTCAAAGACCATGTACTTCATTACCATACTACTTCATACTACTGTCTTCAAAGACCATGTACTTCATTACCACACTACTTCATACTACTGTCTTCAAAGACCATGTACTTCATTACCATACTACTTCATACTACTGTCTTCAAAGACCATGTACTTCATTACCTTACTACTTCATACTACTGTCTTCAAAGACCATGTACTTCATTACCATACTACTTCATACTACTGTCTTCAAAGACCATGTACTTCATTACCATACTACTTCATACTACTGTCTTCAAAGACCATGTACTTCATTACCATACTACTTCATACTACTGTCTTCAAAGACCATGTACTTCATTACTATACTACTTCATACTACTGTCTTCAAAGACCATGTACTTCATTACCATACTACTTCATACTACTGTCTTCAAAGACCATGTACTTCATTACCATACTACTTTCTTCAAAGACCATGTACTTCATTACCATACTACTGTCTTCAAAGACCATGTACTTCATTACCATACTACTTCATACTACTGTCTTCAAAGACCATGTACTTCATTACCATACTACTTCATACTACTGTCTTCAAAGACCATGTACTTCATTACCATACTACTTCATACTACTGTCTTCAAAGACCATGTACTTCATTACCATACTACTTCATACTACTGTCTTCAAAGACCATGTACTTCATTACCATACTACTTCATACTATTGTCTTCAAAGACCATGTACTTCATTACCATACTACTTCATACTACTGTCTTCAAAGACCATGTACTTCATTACCATACTACTTCATACTACTGTCTTCAAAGACCATGTACTTCATTACCATACTACTTCATACTACTGTCTTCAAAGACCATGTACTTCATTACCATACTACTTCATACTACTGTCTTCAAAGACCATGTACTTCATTACCATACTACTTCATACTACTGTCTTCAAAGACCATGTACTTCATTACCATACTACTTCATACTATTGTCTTCAAAGACCATGTACTTCATTACCATACTACTTCATACTACTGTCTTCAAAGACCATGTACTTCATTACCATACTACTTCATACTACTGTCTTCAAAGACCATGTACTTCATTACCATACTACTTCATACTACTGTCTTCAAAGACCATGTACTTCATTACCATACTACTTCATACTACTGTCTTCAAAGACCATGTACTTCATTACCATACTACTTCATACTACTGTCTTCAAAGACCATGTACTTCATTACCATATTACTTCATATACTGTCTTCAAAGACCATGTACTTCATTACCATACTACTTCATACTACTGTCTTCAAAGACCATGTACTTAATTACCATACTACTTCATACTACTGTCTTCAAAGACCATGTACTTCATTACCATACTACTTCATACTATTGTCTTCAAAGACCATGTACTTCATTACCATACTACTTCATACTACTGTCTTCAAAGACCATGTACTTCATTACCATACTACTTCATACTACTGTCTTCAAAGACCATGTACTTCATTACCATACTACTGTCTTCAAAGACCATGTACTTCATTACCATACTACTTCATACTACTGTCTTCAAAGACCATGTACTTCATTACCATACTACTTCATACTACTGTCTTCAAAGACCATGTACTTCATTACCATACTACTTCATACTACTGTCTTCAAAGACCATGTACTTCATTACCATACTACTTCATACTATTGTCTTCAAAGACCATGTACTTCATTACCATACTACTTCATACTACTGTCTTCAAAGACCATGTACTTCATTACCATACTACTTCATACTACTGTCTTCAAAGACCATGTACTTCATTACCATACTACTTCATACTACTGTCTTCAAAGACCATGTACTTCATTACCATACTACTTCATACTACTGTCTTCAAAGACCATGTACTTCATTACCATAATACTTCATACTACTGTCTTCAAAGACCATGTACTTCATTACCATACTACTTCATACTATTGTCTTCAAAGACCATGTACTTCATTACCATACTACTTCATACTACTGTCTTCAAAGACCATGTACTTCATTACCATACTACTTCATACTACTGTCTTCAAAGACCATGTACTTCATTACCATACTACTTCATACTACTGTCTTCAAAGACCATGTACTTCATTACCATACTACTTCATACTACTGTCTTCAAAGACCATGTACTTCATTACCATACTACTTCATACTACTGTCTTCAAAGACCATGTACTTCATTACCATATTACTTCATACTACTGTCTTCAAAGACCATGTACTTCATTACCATACTACTTCATACTACTGTCTTCAAAGACCATGTACTTCATTACCATACTACTTCATACTACTGTCTTCAAAGACCATGTACTTCATTACCATACTACTTCATACTATTGTCTTCAAAGACCATGTACTTCATTACCATACTACTTCATACTACTGTCTTCAAAGACCATGTACTTCATTACCATACTACTTCATACTACTGTCTTCAAAGACCATGTACTTCATTACCATACTACTGTCTTCAAAGACCATGTACTTCATTACCATACTACTTCATACTACTGTCTTCAAAGACCATGTACTTCATTACCATACTACTTCATACTACTGTCTTCAAAGACCATGTACTTCATTACCATACTACTTCATACTACTGTCTTCAAAGACCATGTACTTCATTACCATACTACTTCATACTATTGTCTTCAAAGACCATGTACTTCATTACCATACTACTTCATACTACTGTCTTCAAAGACCATGTACTTCATTACCATACTACTTCATACTACTGTCTTCAAAGACCATGTACTTCATTACTATACTACTTCATACTACTGTCTTCAAAGACCATGTACTTCATTACCATACTACTTCATACTACTGTCTTCAAAGATCATGTACTTCATTACCATACTACTTCATTCTACTGTCTTCAAAGACCATATACTTCATTACCATACTACTTCATACTACTGTCTTCAAAGATCATGTACTTCATTACCATACTACTTCATACTACTGTCTTCAAAGACCATGTACTTCATTACCATACTACTTCATACTACTGTCTTCAAAGACCATGTACTTCATTACCATACTACTTCATACTACTGTCTTCAAAGACCTTGTACTTCATTACCATACTACTTCATACTACTGTCTTCAAAGACCATGTACTTCATTACTATACTACTTCATACTACTGTCTTCAAAGACCATGTACTTCATTACCATACTACTTCATACTACTGTCTTCAAAGACCATGTACTTCATTACCATACTACTTCATACTACTGTCTTCAAAGACCATGTACTTCATTACCATTCTACTTCATACTACTGTCTTCAAAGACCATGTACTTCATTTTCATACTACTTCATACTACTGTCTTCAAAGACCTTGTACTTCATTACCATACTACTTCATACTACTGTCTTCAAAGACCATGTACTTCATTACTATACTACTTCATACTACTGTCTTCAAAGACCATGTACTTCATTACCATACTACTTCATACTACTGTCTTCAAAGACCATGTACTTCATTACCATACTACTTCGTACTACTGTCTTCAAAGACCTTGTACTTCATTACCATACTACTTCATACTACTGTCTTCAAAGACCATGTACTTCATTACTATACTACTTCATACTACTGTCTTCAAAGACCATGTACTTCATTACCATACTACTTCATACTACTGTCTTCAAAGACCATGTACTTCATTACCATACTACTTCATACTATTACTTCAGGTTTTTTTTCAACCTATCATTTTGATTGGACATTCAATTCAAATAAGGTATTCAATGAACTTTTTTCAATTCAAGAAGAAAAAAAACCTCAATGAACTTTTTTCTTCATATTATTGTTTGAAGAGGATCTACGTTGTCTTGATACAATACCTTATAAGTTGATGATTCTCACCAAAGAATCCCTCAATGGATAAAGTCCAACAAGTGTTCAGTTTTTTGTTCTCTGATGACATCTATGTAGTACATGTTAGCCCAGGTGCAAAAAGAATGAGAATCCGGGATTCTTCAACCCCATGACAGCATCTGTCTGCTCCAGGAAAATTTCTTTGACTACTGTCAAAATCTCTTCGAAATACAATCAAAAGAATCAAAAACACATGTATGTGTAACTATTCAAATGTACAAATAATGACGAAGAAATGAAAACAAGAACGGAAAAAAATGAATTTTAAACGATTTTTGGTCTATTGGCTCTGCCATTTCTATCATTATCGCTCCCTGTGAGCGGCGTAGCTTCTTCTTTAGTACGGTATGGGCTTGTTTAAAAAGAATTCGGCAAGAAATCGAGGAAGAAATCAAATGCAGGTTCATCAGTCGAGAGTTTTTCAATCATTTCAAAGTTTCTTAAAACTAACGCAGAGACAAACGCTAATGTACAAGTTGAAGTCGAACTCAGCCGTATTTCTCTCACCGGGATGGAACGGGTTACCGGTAGACTACCGCGGACACTTCCTGGTTCAAAGCTGAACTTTTGGTGTTACAGTCAGGGGTCACTGCTTAGAAACTGAGTAACAGAGTATCTGTTGACTCTCGATTGATATACCGAAGTATCTCAACCGGGAAGTCGCGAAAGAAAGAGATAGAGAGAAAGAGAGAGAAAGAGAAAGAGAGCGAGATTTTGAACGGTTTTTTAAATTTCTTTTTCTGAAGTTAGAAAACAACTCGGTTTCGGTTTTAAAGTATTAAAAAGGTGTACTACAGTTGAAGAAGAAAGCTGTACCTGAAAAGGATCATCGAATCCTTCATGTTATGGAAGAGTCTGGAAGAAAAAACCATATTCAAACAACGAAGGTACGGTATTAATAAAAGATTAAGGTACGGTATTCATGAACGATGTATACATTATATCTTGCTTAAGTACACTGTGTGGAATTTGATTCCGAAGTTTCTTTACGAGCAGTTCTCCGAATTCTCAAATCTGCTCTTTCTTGTGATTGCTGTCACACAGGTTATATCTTATATCACTTCAAAGGGCCTCTCTATCACTTCAAATGGTCTCTCTATCACTTCGAGGGGCCTCTCTATCACTTCAAGGGGTCTCTCTATCACTTCAAGGGGTCTCTCTATCACTTCAAGGGGCCTCTCTATCACTTCAAAGGGTCTCTCTATCACTTCAAGGGGTCTCTCTATCACTTCAAGGGGCCTCTCTATCACTCAAAGGGCCTCTCTAAAACGTTCAAATCTCTTTCATAACGTATCTTTCACGACTTTCCAGAGCCTTTTCTTTGACTTGTGAAAGCTTATTTCGCTACTTTCAGAGGCACTTATTTAAGAATTTTTGAAATCGCCTTTCCTAAAAAACTTGGTGTATGTGTTTGTTTATCACGTGTAGTAAGCCCATTATACAAGACGATACACAATGCACATATCATCAAATGTAATACAAACATACAATGCAAATTGTATGAAAGCCTTTTGAGTAACTTTTAATAGCATATTTAATGATTATGATTGATCTATCGCACAGAAAAAAAGCTAGTCCACCGATCGGGATCGAACCCAACCATCTCGACCGAAACCGGGAGCGCGTGTTACCATTTCATCTTAACTTGGCGTCACTGCCTTTAAACTGTGTAACTTAGAATTTGAGGATATTTGATGATAATTTGGTTTAGTTTTTCAAAGTGTTCGACCTCTTCGGCCCTCAGGCTACTTCTGCTCCACTCACAATGATAATACTCTTCGCTTTCTGCAAAGAAGTCTGGGAGGATTACGTTAGTTCATTCACCACTCAACCAATCACTCGCTAAATTTGAACGACTAGAAATGAACTTTCAGAAGAGATATCTGAGTAATCGAAGAGACAATCGACAAATGCTGACAGCGTACGCTCGGTACACCGGATGGACTCAAATGAGATGGCAACAGGTGAGAGGTATTACTCGGCTTCTCGAACGAAAAGCAAACCCACATTACAATATACCTGTTCAACATGTCAGTCTCATGGTAAACAGGTATACTGTCATCGAACAGTTGTCAGTAAATCGACCAAAGAGGGTATACGATGAGAGTGTCATTTTTGGAAGCATCTCGATGGATGGAGCAGCTGTTTTAGCTACGCCCTGGCGGTGTGGTCATGCTACGAAAGGGAGATAGCTGCCCTGCTGATGTCGTCCTCATTTCATCGTCTGAACCCGAGGGTCAATCTCGCTTTTCTTCGAATAATGCGTATCTAGCCTAATCTTTTTTCTGAACTCTCTAAAAGGCTTTCTCCATCCTCAAAACTCGTCATCTTGTAAATTTTCTAGAACATTTTTAAAGTTTAAAAAATAGATGAATGTAAATCTATTGAATGAAAAATACACAGGAATCGCTTACATCGAAACTTCAAATTTGGACGGAGAAACGAATCTGAAGGTGCGCAAAGCCCTTTCAGTCACTGCGCATGCGGTGAACCAAGAAGATGTTACGGTCAGTTTGGAAACTATTATAGATGAAAAAATCATTGAAAAAGGAAAAATGTTTTAGAGAATACTTTGGAATGCGACGCTCACTGTGGAGCAGCCTAACAAGAAAATGTACTCTTTCTCTGGGAGCCTTCTTCTTCGAGCCCTACCCAAAGCAGCAAACCGAGACGCAGCCAACCACGAGCAAAAGGTAGCGTGCAGGGCGAAACTCAATCCTAGTACAAAAGTATCGGCTGCGTCCACCGGCTGCCTTTGTTTGTGATGCAACATTTGATTTTTTTGTTTTAGGAAACGAGCAGCTCCATAGACAACTCCACCTCATTTGCGTTAGGTCAGGTTTTTGATTACGTAATCCAAGCCTATCCTTTTTTCCATTCCTTCTTGAATTAATAAGCGTAAGTTTTTTGGGTTTTTTTCGAGAAGCAGGAGAAATGAATTCTTGAGGTTTGAGGCAAGAGCTGCAACCAAGCATTTGTTGCAGATAAATCGCAGTTCTTGCCACGAGGAGCCCGCGTGAAGAACACTGATTACGTCTTTGGAATCGTGGTCTACACGGGAATGGAGACTAAGATAATGCTCAATTCTGTGCGATCGAAGAACAAGAGGTTACCGCCAGAGAATTATTTTAGTGAGTTCCTAGCTTTAAAAAGTTAACTTTGTCTTTTTTCGAAGGATGAAGTCTCTAAATCGTCGAATACTCATGCTGAATCAAGAATGACTCAAGGAAAGTCATTAGCATGGAATGAATACTTATCGTGATAGAGGATAGTTACAGATCACATTCGTCTCGTCTCACCATGTACATACTGATGATTCAATTCGGAATGCTCCTCATTTTCTCCGCGACGCTTTCTATCCTCGCTTTCGTATACGACAAGACTGAATTTCTTGAATTTGTCGGCTTTCAGAAAGAGAAAAGTGAGGCTTTGAACTCTCTGTAAACTCCTGGTCACATTCTCTAAGTATTGTGTTGTATGACTAATCATTTCTACATGCTCTTTAAGTATAAATTGTCAATACTGTAATACAAAATGACATTCATTTTGGGGAGACTGGAAAAAGGTGACACTTTTCTTAAACAGGCTGAACAATCATAGAAGCAGCCTCTGGTTCTACCAGTATAAGTGTGTTTTTTTTCTGATGAGAAAGCACTGAATAGGAGTTAGTATGAAGAAAATTTGGATGCTGTTGAGAAAGCGTGTTGGTTGGCGCTATCCTCTACATAATGCTGCTTGCGGGTTTCGTCCCGATCTCTCTCTACATCTCGGTGGAGACCATTCAGCTAGTTCAATCCTCTCTCATACACTCGGTTCGCCTACGATTTGTTTCAGCTTGTTTCTGACCAAAAAGTTTCTCGTTTCTTATTTTTCATATGCACTTTGAATAGTTTCATTTATCTTGAAAAACCGTAGAGCTTGGAGGCGAAATTTTTCGAAGCATCATCTGATTTCATGCTCTTCCGAAAATTGATCAAAAAAGATTTTTGAAGAAACAGATTAGAGGGAAAAAGAAAGTGTGACAGAGAATATGGAAGAGAGTAAGAAAAAGAGAGATGGGGGAATTAGGCGGAAGAGCGAGTGAGATGGAGGGAGAGAGAGAGAGAGAGAGAGAGAGAGAGAGAGAGAGAGAGAGAGAGAGAGAGAGAGAGAGAGAGAGAGAGAGAGAGAGAGAGAGAGAGAGAAAGAGAGAGAGAGAGAGAGAAAGAGAGAGATTCCTAAAGTTAGAAATAGAGAGAGAGGGGGAAGAGAAAGAGTTCCGAGAGAGGAAGTTGTTTGCCAGGACTTCAAGATGTACGACGAGGATACGGATACATGTGCAGATGCGCGCAACTCAACGTTGACTCCTCAATTGGGAGAGGTTCATCACATCTCTTGACGTCTCCGTAAAATTTTTAGCATCTACTGATTTCAATTGTTGAGGTGAAGTATCTAATGGCAGACAAGACGGGAACTCTCACTAGGAACGAGATGGTCTTCAAGAACTGCTCCGTCGGAGGAATCAAGTACGGTAGTAAGAACAGTCAGACATTCAACCCGAGGATGATGATCAAAGACCTCAAGAGCAACTTTAGAGTGAGTTTATTCTTGATAAAGACATGAAATATCAATTCTGAAGAAAATCTTGGAACTAATTAAAAAAAAAATTTCCACCCTACCCTTAATATTTTCAAAGACCACAATTTTGTTATCATATTCATTATGGTTGCATAAAATAATGACATGAAACAATACAGTTTCAACTTTTCCAAATTGTAATTCGAGTGGTAGAATATTTCCTATATTCCTAAAAGCGTAAAAAAACTTCCCAATTTTTTCCGAGTATTTCCGAGTTTCTCCTTTGTTTCTCAGCAGTTTCGCAGTTTCTTTATGTATCTCGGAGCTTCTTTTGGTTTTTTACGTTGATACAAAGTTTTTTGAGCAGGGAAACCAGAAGGAGCTACTGCATTTCATGACAGCATGCGCTATTTGCCACACCGTTGTGCCAGAGACCAGAAATGATGATGTTTTATTTCATGCCTCGTCACCTGGTAAGTTTTCAATTATTCAACTTTTTTGAATCAAATCGGTGTATATTCCAGGTATCTTTAGATCATTTGAAAAAATTCAAGTTGATAACTCTCTTCATTTTTTTTCATATGATGTCATGAAACTTTTACTCCAATGAGAAATACAATTTGTGGAAACAAAGAGGAAGTTATTTTTACAGACACAATTTTTAATACACTGTGGTTAGTTCAAAACCACGACAAAAACTAACAAAACTACAATTTTTTCATGCCAAAGTTTCATTTGACAGATGAATATGCACTCGTGAGCTTCGCCAAAAACGCAGGTTTCCAGTTTCACACTCGAACACCGACTGCTCTTCAGATAAAAGAGGTTCGTTTTTTGGGTATCGGTACAGATATCTGTCAGTTCTTCTACCCAGTTAATCTTAACAACATCGTCATCTATGCTCAGACAACAGGGGACGTTCCCTGTAATCGATCCTTCTCTCTACTATATGTCATGGAATTCGACTCTACCACCAAGAGGATGGGTGTCATTGTCAGAACAGAAAACGGCGAAATCATACTCTATGTCAAAGGAGCGGTCGGTTGTTGATTTATTGAAAAAGTAGATTGTCAAAATGTTTGACAAAAAGGGATTTTCATGTTTCACGAGCAAGTGTTTAGAGACTCGACTCGACGTCTTATTTTTTCCAACCAGTTAGTTTTTTTTTAGATACAATATTTAGTAACTTTTAAATTTCTTGTGCTGAGTTGAACGCATTGTAAGAGTATTCCAGAAGACGATACACTTTTTCTGTGTCGTGCCTTGTTAATGCGTTGGTGTGTAGAAAAAGGTTCGGACGTTTCGCTTTATAAAAGCATCATCAGCGAGGAAAATACATCTATAAAACAATGTTCTGGGTAACCTTCTGCTGAGTGACTGCACATTTCGTCTAAAATTTTTTTTTAAAAATTCAGTCTTCGTGTCTTGCTCATCAACCTCGGAATGCTCTTTTATGAACAGGATTCTTCTATCTTTCCGAACCTGAATGCCAAAAAAGAAGAAACGGACAGACTGATCAGGCATCTTGACACTTTCGCAAGGAGAGGTAACAATTTTTGCCAATTAGTCAAAGAGAACCGGTACAAGGCTAGTGACAAGCAACTCAAAGGAAGCTTCAGGAATGCGGACTTTGTGCTTCGCTTACCGCGAGATCAGCCCCGCAACATACGACCAGTGGTGGACAGATATGAAGAAAGTTATATCTAATCACAGTTCTGCACAGGATGAGATTGTCACTCTGGAACAGAATTTACTCAAGGTTTACTCATAGCTTTAATTCCGTTCTTAGAAAAACCGATTGACAGAAGTTTTGCGGCGATGACATTCACAGTTGTGTATGTATGAAACAAATTAGAATGGCAGCATCATTTATCTGCTGAAGGTTCAGAAAACAGACATTTAAATAACATGTGTTGTATTTCTTTGAGTGAAAACTCAACATGACAGTTTGCTTATTGACACTCAGTCATTACAATAAAGAAACCTCTGTCATTGAAGAAGCTGAATCTGATCGGAGCTTCCGCGATTGAGGACCTCCTTCAGAATGTCACTTGATTTCATTCTTATTTGCAAAGTTATACTTTTTTTATTCATTATTATAGCCCTACCCGTTTTCGGATGTTCTTTGAAGTCGAAGTAGTCTAATTTGTTTTTATTCATTTTGAGAAGTTCCGCGTGTTTTGAGTGAGCATTGGATTCTGAAAATGAGTTTAGAGATTCTGAATATTGTTGACCAATACTGAAAAAAATGATCGTTTTCAGAGAGTACGAGAGATGAAATATTGATCGATTTGAGAGTGCCAGAGACGAAATATTGATCGATTTCAGAGAGTGCCTGAGACAAAATATTGATCGATTTCAGAGAGTGCCAGAGACGAAATATTGATCGATTTCAGAGAGTGCCAGAGCCAAAATATTGATCGATATCAGAGAGTGCCAGAGACGCAATATTGATTGATTTCAGAGAGTGCCAGAGACGATAGAGCGCATTCTGAGTGTTGGAATCCACGTGTGGATACTCACGGGCGATAAACTGGAAACGGCTATAAACATAGGTTGATCAGATGTTGTCTTGAAACTAGCTGATTGGTTCAAAATACAATCAGTGCAAGAAAACCTTTTTCGGTTATGACACAAAAAATTTCAGGGTATTCTTGCAAACTTCTGTCCTCCGATGCGAATCTCTTCGTTCTCTCTTGCGATTCAAAGGATGGAGTCAGCAAGCTGTTGAGGTCTAACTAATTGTTAAATAGTTTCATAACACGCTCTTACTAGTCAAGGAGATGATACCTCAATAAAAACAAAGTTACGTTACATTTGTACGAGAAAAAAGTTGAGCGCTGAGTTGAGAGTGAGGCCTGGGGTAATGAAAGAGCAAAAGAGATTAGGGAACACACAGAAAAGTGGAGGATAAAAACTCGAGACTGCGTCAGCCCGCGAAATTAATAAGGAGTTGAGGCTTAGCGAGGAATGCCCCAAAAAATTTGGCACCTCTTTATTACCTATGATGGTTCAGAAAGATGTGTTATAGATCTTGGATCGAAGAGCTCGGAGAAGAGAGACTGAGCGCCAGTTTGGACATCGCCGTTATCGTTGATGCTGGTGTTAGTACAAAAGATTCAACTCTGGATAGGCCACATATGTATAGAATAAGTCGCAAAATGATCGACTTTTGATAAAAAATTATTCAATTTTATATGAGTTTCTAAATGAGAATAAGCAAAATTTTTCCAACGTCCTTAAGGTGTCACATTCAATAGCAATCTAATAACTTCAAAACTTTAATGAGTTAAATTTTAAAATGACTAAAAGCAAGCATTACTTGTTCAGCATTTTTTTATTTGAGGCGTTTTAGGGGCCTATAAACAGATAATAAAAAAACTGCTGTAAATAATTGGAACGCTACTGTCTGAACTTCAAATCAATACCAACTTCCACAGGCTCTGGAGATTATACTGGCTGACAAAAACATGCAGACTGACTTCATGAGAATCGCCCTCGTTTCCTACTCGGTTATTTGCTGCAGGTGTACGCCCTTGCAGAAGGTAAACTCTTTTTCTCTTCGTCTAGTGCACTTCACAAAGAGAAATAGTACTTTTTATTTATTTATATGTAGACGTTCCTTTTCAATAAAAAAAACGCTCACAAATAATCATCGGCATTCGTCAATCATCAAGAACCTAGAAAAAATCTAAAAATCGAAAAAGTGGGATAGAACAATGGGAGACGAGGGAATCTAGAGAAGCGAGAGACATTCGGCGAGTTTATTGTTCAAACACTAATAAGAATCCGTCTCTTCGCTTCTCATTATTCTATGCCTTTCGCTCGGTTGAAATTTTTCAATCACGCTTGAATTAAAAAAATTCATGTTTTGAAATAAAATATGATTACTTACCAGTTCTTTCAACTTGAGTCTGAAAAAAAGGAAAATAGATCTTTGTATTGCAAAATATTCTAATTTTAAGTTCTGTTTCGAATGTTAACTCGTTGGCTATTATTGTTAGTCTTTCCCTTTTAGGCTCATGTCACTCGACTTGTGCGTCAGTTCGCGAACGGCTGTGTGATGGCGATTGGCGACGGAGGGAATGACATCGCCATGATTCAGGTCGCAGTTTTCTCGAGACTAACTCTATAAATTTTTTTTCGAAAAGGGTCCTTTCTGATTATGACCTTTATCCTTTTATCAACCTTATCATACAGTAGTTCCATCTTGGAACATTCTCCATGACTTTATGTACATAATTTTAACAATCATGTTACGGCACAATCACATATAAATTAGCTGAAGTACGTATAATTACCTCTGTCTGTAGTACTAATTTTTTCGCAAATAGATTAGACGATAAAGAGAGCTCGAACTTGAGAGGGACAGAATCGAGAGAACTATATAATATGTATGTAGAGAGCGATACGATAGGATCTCTCTACTTTGAAGCCTCCTGAGAAGAATGGTCCTATCGCGTAAACATTGACAACATAAATATATGTCTCAGGAATCAGATGTCGGGGTGGGCATCTGTGGGAAGGAGGGCATGCAAGCAGCCATGACTGCAGACTTCTCGCTCGCCCAGTTCAAGCATCTGGATCGACTACTTTTCGTCCATGGGACTCTCTCCCTCTTTCGACTCAACAAAGTCATCCTCTTCATGCTCTACAAGAACGTCATGGAGGCTTGCGTTCTGGTTGTTCTCTCTTCTCTTCCCTTTATCTCTCTACTCTCTCTCCATCTCTTTCTCCTCTCTCTATACCTTTCTCATCTCTCTCTTTGTCCATCTCAATCTTTCTCTACCCCTCTGATAATCATCCGTCAAGTTTACTAGGGTCTCTACGCCATCGTCAGTGGGTACAGCTTCCAGATATACACCGACAAGTTCCACATAATTTTCTACAATTTGTTCTACACCAGGTTCAGTTGATTACTCATAATAAAGCCATCGAAACTCTGGATGCATATCAATATACATATACGATAAAACTTCGTTTTAAACCTCATGTCAAAACGCACGCTAACCTTTCTAGTTTGGCTCCTCTGGTCATCGGCATTTTTGACCGCCCAATGCCTGTGCACATTCTGGCCAAGTACCCATCCTACTATGATATGTACCAAAAATGTTTCAGCGCGAAGGTAAATTTGGTTGCCAGCCTCTCGGGCGAATTTTATGAACTTTTTTCATTAGCCTTTTGGAAAAATTTCTTTGAAGAAGTCCCCGAAAACTTGTCAAATTCTCATTTCTCAGACACATCTCGGATGGATTCTCCTAGCTTTTTATCATGCTGTAATCATCTTTGCTGGAGCGTATTTCTACGAGAAAAGCGCTGGTTAGAACTGATATGACTGGATGATAAGGTGGGGAATCGCTATGATTTTATGGCATCAAGCGAATACATGCAATGATTCAAAAATGTAGTGAATAACAATGAAAAGCAACACAAAAACCCATTAAATAAATGCTATCTTTTAGTGTCACTGTGGAAGCATGGAAGGGAGAACCATTTGCAAATTTACGGCTTCACAATGTTTTATGTACGTGATTCATTTATCTGACGTGAACTTCATAGGTTACCAGATTTTTTTTCTCGCTTCAGTAAGTATTTCACGAACGCGCTGTTCCAATTATTTTTTTTTCTCGTCTTTAAAAAAAAGCAATCGACAATAGAAAGAGAGGGTATTACAAAATTCACGCCACTTTTGTAGAGTGAAATTTAAATCAGAGTTGTTTTTTTTAAACTCTTTTTTCGCTCAGGTTTAGGCTTTTAGGTATTTTTACTGTTTTTTTTTGTTGTTGATTGTGCTTAAGTAAAGGTTACGCTGACGAGGCCGTACGGCATAGGAACGAGACCAATATTTGTTAACTTTGTGTTGCTTTACACAATTTACAAAAAGTTGCTTGAGATTTGTAATACCCTCACATTTTGCCAATTTCCTTTTACTGCCGTCTCAGCGTTTTTTAATCTCTAAAATTTTCTCGTTCTCACCTCTTCCCAAATCTACACCACTCAATTCTTTCCATTCTCTGCCTTCTTTCAAACCTAAAACCCCGTCTGTAACATTTTTGACAATTTTAGGGGAACTCTTGCAAACTTCAAGGAGAAAATGTAGTTTCTCTAGATGTTTGCAGACTATAATATGTGTGGCGAATATGAAAGCTCTACTGGAGACCTCTTCAATCACAATTGTCAGCCTCTATCTCTCATATCCTGCATGATTGATGGAGTATCTATTCAAATAATATATAAAAAGATATCATAAAAACTGTCACATATCTTTTCATGTCAGAGATATCTCGGGGTTATTTTATGTCTTATTAGTATTTTGACCCTTTGAGTATGAGATGTTAAATCATAATTAATTGACATAATTAGCATGCCAAATTATTGAACTCAGAAGATCATTGAAAATGGATGATTGTTGGATATACGAAATTGTATTCTGCTTAACAAAATTCATTGAAAATTTTTCGATATGATGAACTCGGGTAATCTTATACTGTTCAATTCATGTTCATATCTCTTCTTACTTTGTAGACTACTTTTAGTTTTATGCGTACCTCGCAAGAAGAAATTGAGTAATTCAAAGCTAACATTTTGAATTCTTGAAGGAATTTTACGCGCTCATATATGAGTGCATGGACCATATTTGCAAACAAGATCCAAGGCTTGAATTCCGATCCGAGACTTTATTGAAGGTCTCCTATGCAGCCTTCGGTGTGTCTCTCCTGATGCCGATTGTGTGGGTCGTGCAGCAGTCACTAGCCTACCCTCTCTTGCCGTGGGGCAACGCTGCATTGGTACTCTTCTTCAGTTCAACTCATTCTTACTTTTTTATATATTAATACCTTCAGTTATACCTATACCATCTCCATTTCCAGAAGGACATCATTTCCCAAATACCTTCTGTCGGCTTCTTCTCCTTCGTGTTCGTCATGATTTTTATCACACTCGCTCCGGATTATCTAGCAAAAGTGTTCGTTCAAAAAAGTTACAACTTGTCAATCTCTCTTTGTTTAACCCTCTCTCTCTATTTAACTCTTTATTTTTCTCACTCTTTATCTCTCTCTTTTATATTCTTCGTCCTCTATATTTCTCTTAAAAATTAGAGCTGTTACCAAAATATTTTTTTACACATGGGGTTTACAGTATTTCTCGAACGTTCGTGATGAGACCTCAACTGGAGCACCTGGAGCATGTCAGATACATCTTTTTTTCAAAAATCACTTTATTATAAGCCTTTCGGTGTGAGGCATGAAATAAAAAAAGCATTCATCCTGGAAGTGAGCAAAACGTGACGATTGAACGATTGAACAATTATTCTATGAATACAGGAAGAAAACTGCCGCACGTTTAATCTATCTATAGTGTGACCTCACATGTCACCTCGAGAAAAAGATCATTAATTCATATCAAAAATCATCGAACATGGAGTCCTGAACAGAATTTTCCAGTTTTGAAATTCGGTTTACGTTTAGTAATGTTCAATTAGGGAACGTTCATTGAGTTTTAATTCTGTTTTGTTATTTCCTGAATAAATTTGTCACCCTTTTGTGTAATTTAAAAGTAAAATTGCCGCGAGCTTTTTCGGAAAATTTACTCAAAAGCGACCCGAATGAAATTTTTTCTCATTAAAACCTGAGCAAAAATTCTTCTTAAAAAAAGAATTCGAGGGGAACCATTGAAAACAACAAAATGGTAGGATAAAACCTAAGAAGCATAAGAGAAAATTTTGTAAATTATTATAAAAAACAATACAATTGATAAACATTTGAAGTTTATTTTCTTGAATTTTCCAAGTTCGATCATGGCATGAGTCTTAGATCACCGGATGCGGAAAAAACTTTGCTATTATGAACTGCGAGACAGTATTGTGATTTAGACTTCTATGACACTTCTCAACAATCTTCAAATCGAAAACAGAAGAAAAAAAAAAGAAAAAACAATTTTTTTAGAAGAAGTTTATATAAAAAAATTTTGTTCTAATTCACTGCCGTATAAATTAATCGCAGAATTTTCATGAGAAATCAAAATCGATTGACAGTGAAACGTACGTTTCCATACTGTTCAAGCGCATTCGCTGTGAGCGGGCCCAATGTTGTTGTTTTTATTGTACAAACTGCTAATAATTACAACCTGCTAACATCTTGCATTCTGTTCGTAATGAAAATACGCTGACATAGGATATCTTTACTTCTCTGACTTCAGGCACTGTTTTTCGTTCTCTCGCACTGCTCGTTGTTCACCTAATAGTTTTAGAGTGAGTTCGTAAACAAACAATGAGCTCACGCTCTCTTGTGCGACCTTTTAATTTCTTCTCTGTTAATTACACTGAGAAAAGCAAAAGTTTATATTGCGAGAAACGAGCTAGGTGACCGGTCGTCAACCGGTCACCTAGGTAAAACATAGATTGAACGTGCGGCTGAGCATTCACAATGAAAGCAGTTTTTCATTGATCATATCAATCAAAAAAGAAAAGAAGTTTCAAGCGTAGTTTTAGAAGCTGACGACCATCTGTTTAGGATAAAGAGAACGCAAGGAAACTGATACATTTCTGAAGCTGCAAGGGGGCTTTCTGATCGGATCAAAAGCTAAGACTAACTATGTTGTCCTTCAGGGAGGTCTACTCGCTCCTCCTCGGATTCTCCTCGATCCACTTCTCAAGATTGCCGACATCGTAGGCATCAGGACCGACTTCACTAAGAGTATCTCTCTATTTCTCTTCATTCTTCTTCTTCCCTTACCCCCGGAACGGCTGCTATGTAACAGCAGTAAATCTATCATTCATCATTCTTCACGTGTCCCTTTTTCCTAAATGGCCGACTGTCAATAGCCCTTATCCTTCCTTTTCATCTTCCCTCACCGCTTCCAGGCTCTCTTAGCTCATCAAACTTCTGCTAAACTAAATCTTCCTTAATACCCTATCAAGCTCTACATTGCGTAATAATAAAAACTTGAAACTTGAAACTTTTTCTCTCTCTATCACTCTCTTCTCCTCGTGTTTCTCTCTCTCTCTCTCTCTCTTAAGTTCTCTCTTTTCTCTTTATCTCTCTTTACTCTTTCTCTCTATATTCTCTTTTCACTTATTGAGTTTAAAAAACCGAAAAAAAGAGTCATGGAATTTTCTAGCCGGCTACGCCTTCTCGCAAGATGACGGTTCGGTCTTGAAGCAGGTCAGTAAACGTTTACTCCAAACAAGAAAGGGTCAGCAACACAGTGAAGAAAAAGTTTTCTTGTTTAGGCTGAATTGATGAAGGCATACGATACGCGATTCCCGAGGCAACCAGGGACGGAGAGAACGATGGAAGACGATTCCCGAATTGTCTCTCATCGCACCGCCTTGGGAGTCAGTTTTCAGCTCCTCCCCTTTCCCGCCTCCCCTTGGGAGTCAGTTCTAAGCTCCTCCCCTTTCCCGCCTCCCCTTGTAACAATAGTTAACTACGCCTGCCACCATCTGTACGTAACGGTAAATAGAAAACCGGGTCTGGTTAGAGGGAAAGAATAAGTGTGAAAGAGGGAAAAAAGATTAGAAGTAAAGAGCTGAGAAAGAAAGTAAAGAGAATAAAGAAAGGAGAAGAATTAGAGAGAAAAAAGAGAGAGAGAGAATGACAGTGAAGAATAGGTAGGGAGAAGTATGAATAGATGAAACGATCATTAAAGGTTTTTTTTAAAAAGTTCATTCGATGATTTTCGGTTTTTTGTTGAAGGTAACGGATCGTACGGTTGATTCGGACGCTGGTACTCCAATAGATTGAAGAAAATCATCGATGGCAAAACTTATAAAAAGAGTCCTCTCCAAATATTGTACTTCTCAATAAAGTTTTGTTTTCTCGATTGCCACTTCTATGTATATTTTATGGCTAGAATTGACCAGGCGCTTTAAATTGATCAGATCTCTTTCTTTCGGCTTTCAGATGGCTCTTTCGGCTGAAAATGAGAACTTTTCTTATGCGGTCTCGTTAGGCCTCATTAGCGTAAACTTTTACCTAAGCGTTTTTTAATGTAAAAATAATTTAAAAATAGTTTTTTATATTAAAAAAATGCTAGAGCTTATGCAAAAGTTTACGCTGATGAGGCCGTACGGCTTAGGCTAACTAGACCGCGTAAGAAAAGTTTTGATATAAAAATAGAAAGAAACTAACTTCTGTTCAATTTAAAGTGCCTGATCAATTCTAGCCATAACATATAAAAAAATCTTCATGAGAAAAGGAAAGAAAATAAGTTTAGTGCGATAACGTTGGAGGTGTGTTATTGTTGTTACAATGACTCATTAATACGGCAACATGTGTATTCCCTTCGCTTAATCTCTATCTCTTACCCTACATTTACCCTTTTTATATTTCTCTTACACTCTCTGTATTTGTCTCATTCCTTGAAAGCCCATTATTCTTTCTTTCTCTCGCTCGCACTCTTTGACTCCTTCCTTCATGTACTCCTGCACAGGTCAAGCATCTCCTTCACTCAGATGACATTCTGCCTTTCCTGTTACATTACCTCAGCGGGCTAGTCCTGTCGAGGTTTAGCCGGTGCAAGCAAGAGAAGAAAAGATAAATTGAGAGAGAGAAGAAAAGAATGCAGAGAAAGCAAGAGGGATAGAGGTAAACAGAGAGAGAGAGAGAGAGAAAGAGAGAGAGAGAGAACAGGGTCAGAAATAAGAGACAAAAAGGTAAGAGAAACTCCTATGATGGCCTAATCCGTAGAGCTACTCGGTAATACTCGAAGGTCTCTCCTGAGATCAAAACAGCCGTTGGAAATGTTGCGCAACAAGAAATTGAAGTCTTCCGTGCTTTATTGACTTCACTTGACATCGAAATACGAAAAAAACAGAAGAAGTGAGGTTCAAAGTAAAGCTACATGCAAATATCAATGTACTAGATACAAAGCTAAACAGTACATTTTGCTTTCTTCGCTCGCTAACTCGCTCTAATTACAATAACAAACTTTTCCAAAAAAAATTGTACAAAAGCTGAGTATGATATTGATGATATTGATCGCTGTTGTACTTCTTAACCAATCTTCACCAAAGTTAAGACAACAATACTGATTACATTATTATTTATTTATGACATGTTGTTCATATAATATACAATATAGTATATAAAAATTATAAGGGTTTAAGCGAATCCAACAAGTTGAGAGAATAAAGGAAATCGACATAACGCTGGATACATAACATTTAGTGGGAGTACAAAACTAAAGGGTTGCATTCATCGAATAGGCGAGCAGACCTTATTGTTAAAGAATGAATACGACAAATGTCGCTACAACCACCGTATTCTTATAATCACTTATGCTTATGAAGCGAATGCGTCATAGAACGTCAAATAAAACGAATGCGTCATAGAACGAGCAAAACTTTTGTTGCCTTTGTGCCGCACGAAAAAAAAAAGAATGAATACTCTTCCTTCTCATTTTTTTCAATATGAATGCATTGTCAGCTAAGAAGTTTCTATTCCAGTACTTAGATTAGAATCCTGATCAATTATTGGCTGTTGTTCGTTTTAAAATATTGATTACCATGTTGTAATCTCTCATCATCCGTTTTATGTATTTGAACATGATTGTGTTTTCGTTTTTCTGTTAATTGAACTGTACTATTTATGTAAAATGGATAAACAAGTTCAGTTCAGTTCACCAGTACTGTCGAGAAATTGAAGAAACTGTTGCACTTTGAGCGATGTTGCACTTTGAGCGATTTATGATGACTATACCTTCTCGGCTCTTTACCTTGAGCTCATTTCTCATTATTCCAGACTCCCCCCGCTTGAAGCGGTTGATCTTTTTTCAGTTCTCAACAGTTACAGTACAACTTTGGTGAACTATGCTTCTCAATTCACAAGGTAATCAAAGTGGAGTTAGCAGATATCAACTGAAAAAAGGCTAATGAAGAATTATAACAACAACACTAAGGTATAATAGACCATCAATTTTGTTGTCTAACATGGTAACACTGAAACATAGTTATAAGTTTTTGGAGTTGAGCATTTTTAAATAACAATCTTTACAGAAATTTAACTACCAATGAATAAACTTAGACACTAACAATGACTAAAGTGAGGAAAATGTACTATGCTACGAGTAAAATCATTAAAAATATTCTGAAGAGTTCAAAAACGAAGAACAACCTAAAAACGAGTTCGAAAACGAAGACAAGCATTAAGTAATCAAGAAAAAAGTTTTGGCGGATTGGAAAACCGCAAATTTGAAAATTAGTGAAGCAAAGTTTTGAGCTACATAAATATCAGTTTAGCGAGTAAAGTTTTCAAACACAGCCTTTCGAGGATAATACCATGATAAGAAGGAGATTTGAGCATCATTCTCCGTAGACACATTCTTTTCATGAGCATAGCTAAATCCGTTTCATGAGACTGGGCATTCGCAATCCCATCTTGAGACTACTAAGTATTAAAAACGCTAGCAAAAATGATACACGTCATGGCTACAAGAGAACGCCAACAATTGAGACCAGCATATTGGAAACAGTCGCCCGCGTTCTATATGAACTTGAAATCCAGTCAGGATATCAAGTCAAGCAGATACATTTTTTTTTTACAGAAAAAGAGTCATTAAGGAACAAAGTTGATATTCAAAAAATTGATTCAGCAAGAGTTGTTCAGGAATAAACATATTGAAAATTAGGAATTTTTCAGAAAACAGTCATCTAGGAATAAACTCATTCACGTATGAAGTCATTCAGGAAGAGAGTCATAAAGGAATTAAGTCACTCGGAAATAGTATCGTTCAGAAAAGGAGTTATGAAATTCATTTGAAAAGACAGGAAAAAATTCATTTGAAAATAAAGTCATTCAGAAGTCAGATGCAGTGAAGAGAGCAAGAGCTTAAGCTGTTGCAGTTCCAATCGCGTCGCGGTCAGCTTGGTCCGCAGCTGCGCATTCTCTGTTTCGAGAACCTGCAGCATGGTATCTGGTAAGGGTAGTTGGTAACGCTCTGGCACGACCACTTTGAGAGAGAGAGATCCGAGTTTGATCCCTCCCCATAAATTAGTTTTGTTTCGTGTAATAGTATAGTAGTTTGATTAATTTTTGTCTGGTAAGTAGGTGTGCTGCATGCGACAATTTTTTACGACATTGCTGCACATGTCTCTACTATGAATGCTATGCATTTACATTGTAGCCAGACAAACTGGTTATCAGGGCGAAGAGTAACCTTGGTCCTTGTCCGGTTCTCTTGCTCTCGGATCCTGCGGAGTTCGCGGGAACGGCGAGCAGAGTCGTTGTTTTTTCTGCGACGGTCGAGGTACTCAATCTAGAAGTTTCTAATTATAAATTGAATTAAAAATTTCTAATTATATTTTAGTAAATTTTTTTGTTATTTTAGTTAAAATTTAAAATAAGTCTAAAAATAGCATGAATACGTTGCATTATGGTGACTTAGTTGCTTCCCGCTTTTTTTTCTAGAATTTAACGCGAAAGAATCCGGCCTCATAACAAAATTTGAAAACTACTGTTTAATTACCCAAGTTTGAGGGTAATTTCATATCGCTGATGATGCTTTAAATAAAGCGAAACGTCCGAACTCTTTGCACGAAACCACACCGCATCTCTTCACTGGCACGACAAAGACTTTAACTGTATCTTTATCAAGGTTGTTGTTCGATCTCCCGCACTGTCTTATTCCAATAGTAAGGTTTAGCCTTTTGTTAATCTTCCTCTGAGAACAAATGAAAACATCGAAGGTGTTCATCCGTTGAATGAGTTGAATTAATGGGAGAGCTCACCGATCTTTTGTCGATATCTGATTTCTTCCGAGGGCTGCTTGCAGTGGAGGATGGGGATATTGAATTCCGATTCTGCAACGCCCTTGCCGAGCTAACGTTCTCATTCTCTTCTTGTTCTCCGCTCTCTCTCTTCACGTCGGCGCTGTCCATCGGCTCGGAGACATCTTCGGAGACAGTTGAGAGGGGAGACATCATTGATGGAATCGGTGGCAGGATGGATTGCAACTAAAATAACCAATGCTATTCACGGAAACAAATCAAAGTGAACGTCTTTCTCTATTTGACTTATCCGATAGGTTTCTTTTTCGCTCTACAGCTTTTACCTGAAATTTTTTTTATAAACATGTCCGTCTTAAGAGAAAATCAGTGTTATGCTTTGAAAAAAACATAGTTTGAAGTAGTTATTCTGTTAAGAGTTGCATAATGGTAGTGTGTTCGACTATTGTGCGAAGAGTCCCGAGTTCTACTCCCACCCCGGACAGATCCACCCAAACCAAAGGGGTTAAGAAAGGTTGGTTGTGCTCATGCACGAATCTGACTCTCTCCACTGCTACTATTCACACTAGCAGTGATATAGCGGGCAGCCACTGGTTCTACCAGGATAGGTCTGTCCTGCATCTCAGGGGAGCGCGTACCCTGCCGCGAGGCGGGAACATGTGCGAGGAAGATTAGTATTACTCTTGTTATCTTTGTGCTTCTCCTCTATTATAGTTTCCTAGCTTATGTATGAAAAATGACTTAATCGATGTAGAATAAGACATCAATCAGGGATTTAAAGTTCAAAAAACATATTTCTGATAATATTAATTTATTGAGGTTGAGATTTTTCAGTTTATCAAGGAACTGATTTTTAAAAAAAACTTCTGGCCTGTGCTAGCAGGGTGAGGTAGTGCTGGGGCGTCAGAGTGAAGGAGGGCACTGGGGTGAAGGCCGATGGACTGGGGGAACTCAAAGAGGGATTGAAAGTGAAGGGCAACGAATCCGATGCTGCCTCCGATGCAGGGATCGAAGAAGGACTTGGTGGTGACATTCTTCCTAAGAGGAGTGTTAATAGGTCAGACTATTGCTGATCGTATACAACCTTCAAAATCACGATGTCATTATTTTTCAATATGCTTGGAAAAATTACCTGGGAAACTATTTATAACAAAATTTGCTAAAGAACTATAAAAAGCAGATTTGATAGAAGAAAAGATAGATAAAAACAGTATGAGTTCGATTTAAGAGTATTAAATCAATACGAGTCAAGAGATAAATGAACTCTTGCTGGAGAAGATACTTGAAGAGATTATGCGCGAAATCTCATGCGATCATGGCCTATTCTGATTGCCAGTCAGTAATGGAGCGCGTTGCTTTTCTGCTGTGAGCTATTCATTCTTTAGTATTTTATACAAGTTCACACTAGTATACATTGAGTAACTGTGGCGAGTGCGGATTCATTTTAAATATTACCATAATATTCAATAAATTCGGAACCCCGAAAGAAGCAATAATTATGGAATGGAAAGAGCAAAAACTTTTAAAGGCATTTGTTGATATAAATGATACACAAATTGGAAAGACAAAGTAGATACTCAAAAAGATTCGCACTATAATTATTCATACACTATTCGATGAAACCAGCCCAACTCTATGTATGGTTCTAAAACATAGAGTTGGGCCCCCGAACATAGTACTGTTACATTTTGGCATTGGTTGGTTATGGTTTATTCTGTCCGCTGCCAGTTCGTGTGAAAGTACTACATGCCTGAAAAAACTCTTCTCTTATTATCTCAACGTTAACCTCATTACTTATGATAACGCTGTTCCAAACCACAGTAAATGGTGCTTATAGAACTTGATAAAGTGCAGAATAGTGCAACGTTTCTTATATAGTATAAGTTACTGTAATTCTAAACCCTTTCTTCATGGCGTAAACACCAATCAAGAGAAAAAAATTGACTTTTTGTTGAATAAAACTGTTCTCCTCTGAGATCGATAGCAGAATCATATCAGTAGATGTGATAGTGTTACCTATCAGCGGCCGCAGTTTTAAAAACTTTATTACATATTACACACTAACAAGGATATTTAGATTCGGGGAAACCCCGGATAACATCTAAGAAGATGAATATTCGAGATACAGTAGACAAATCTCAGGGTGGAAAAGCAGTGGATATGGGGAGAGGTGGCCAAGGGTGACCTCACGGGTGACGTGGTAGAAGAGAGAGTGACCCGATCTGCTGCCACCAGAAGGGGAATACGGAATTGGGCATTGAGGGGGGCGGTACACTGTAATCTTTGTGTACGAGAGTGATGACCGGGCTTGGCCCGGACATCACAGAGTTGTTGCCTGACTGCATCCTCTCTTTCTATCTCTTACTCTCTCTATATCTCTCCTCTTTGTTCCTCTCTCTATATCTCTCATCTTTGTTTCTTTCTCTACCTTTTTCTTTATGTTTGCCTCTCTTTCTCCTTCTTTATTTCTTTTTTCCTCTTTCCTTCCATATCTTCACATCGACCTATTCATCGTCAGTCCTTATGGTTTCCTCTCTCCAATGCCAAGCTGAATGGTTGTAAAAAGCAACAAGTGACACACATAAAAAGGATATAAACAAAAAATGTATGAATGTTCAAATAATAAAAAAAACAAAAAAGTATGTTAGAAAGAGAATTCAAACAAAAATTATGATTCAGAAGTATTTGTGATCTTCTTGACGCTCAAGTATAATAGTTTTATTTAAAAAGTCCACTCCTTTGATGGATATCATAATTTAGAAAAGGCTGATTATACAGCTCAGATAGGTTGTTGAGCCGGTTACGATATATATATTTCTGACTTTTACTTCTATAATGTATTGTGTGTTTCTCAGTTTGCAAATTAAAGGCCCATAGTGTTCACTTATCGTGAATTACACACATAAAAAAGTTTTTAAATCGGTATTTGAAAGCACATCTTCTCTCATAATATTTTCCATTATATCTTTTGAAGCTTCTATTTTTTTCTTGTGTGTCCTATAGCAACTTTTCCCATCATAATATCGCTTAAAAATCGCAATTGTCAGTTTTTCCGATTCACTCGATTGTAAGTACATTTTTTGAAGTCACTCGATGAGAAAAGACATGTATGTTCTGTTTGCGTCCATATATTTGAACTTGTATGATAGGTGAGAGAATGTTGTAAAGGGCACAGGAATGATGAGAGATCGGGAGGGGAAGGGATGGAGATTGAGGGAGAATGATGGAGGGAGAGATAGTAGATCCATCCGAAGAATAGAGAGAAAGTCGAGAGCAGAACAGCAGAGTTGGTTTGAGTTAGCATCTTTCTGTCCTCTATATATTTATGTTTGTCTGTTTTCTAAGGTCATCTCTTTCTCTCTTTTTCTTTTAATTTATCTTTATTTTCTCGTTTACTTCGTTCTTTTCTGTCTCTAAAGGAATGATTACGTGGCGTGCTCTGGATGTGTGAGGGGCGGGGATGATAAGGGAAGAGCAACACACAACGTGCGACTCCGGTCAAGGATAACCTTTAAGCACATGTTTAAGAATACCTGCATTCGATTGTTCTTCAATGCGGACCAATTCAAATAGGCTCAAAGAAGTACGGTATGAATCATGGAGAAGAAAATTCAAATTAGAGGGTTCTGAGAGGAAGATGGTCACTTGACTGAGCTCCGCAAGAATGTGTCTTTCTCCTCAATGTTGCGTGCAGAGTGACCAGCAGTGTGAGTAGTCTCTCTTCTCGACCAGAGGGACCGCGCAATAATACGAGCAGAGGAGATGACGCAAGAATGTTGCGGAGTACGGAGAGGGCTAAGAGGGTAAGATAACAGGTCAGCCCCGGTCGGTAGAGGACGAACAGAAGGATTGTTCGGGGATTGTCACGGGGTCCTGTATTCGTAAGACAATTCATTATTTTATACTACTCTTTCTGAGGGTAAGACTTTTTTATATGACTGTCACTGGGTACATACTGAAGTTTGTCTCTTCATAAAATCATTTATCATCTTGCAGTGTTGGTTTTATCGATATATCCGTTGATAATCTTTCATTTTCTTCACTATTAATCGTTAGCTTAGAAAACTAAAATAAATTTCACTTACTATATTATAGATGTTTTCCTGATCAATTAAAATCAATTCTACGCAGACGTCGGCCGGCGCGTGCCAACGCTAAGACGAATAAATGCAATTGGGTAAAGAAAAACCGAATTTGTAAAAGGAAACTTTCAAATATTCGGAAATCACAGGTGGTCTTTTTTAGTGTATCAAATTCAAATTTTCTTGGATTTCTCATCTCAATAATCTGTATGTTAAAGCTTCAGAAGGGAATATTGCGATCTTCTTGTCATAAAAAAGTAATTCCCTTTATTTACCGTTTTTATATCTACAAAATCGTGCTATTGAGTAATTCGAGCGAATAAGGGGTCAGTTCTGAGAAAAAAAAGAAGAATAAATTACAAGTCAACGTTCTGAAACTTGTGAAGAAATTGAGATTGAAAACTTAGGCTCTGTCAAAGGTAGAAAAGCAATTGGAGATTTATTTTGAACTGGGGGTCGAAGGTGTCGTAGCAGGGAGAGTGATAGAGAGAGAGAGAGAGAGAGAGAGAGAGAGAGAGAGAGAGAGAGAGAGAGAGAGAGAGAGAGAGAAAGAGAGAGAGAGAGAGAAGGAAGTATAGACATGAGAAAATGGGAGAAAGACAGAGAAAGAGAGAAAGGGAGAGAGAGAGAAAGTAGAGATACAAAGAAAGACAGAGAGCAGAGAAAAACTTAGGCATCCCAGGGCAAAAAAGATAATATGAGGGAAGAGAGAGAATGCCACCAGGAGTGCTGCATCCATCGCTATTTGAACGGGAGAGAACGCCTGTTAGAGCTTGGACCTGAATGAAAGGTCAGGGGCTTAGGTAGGGAGAGGAAGAGGGAACGATAAAGATTGAGAGAGATAGAGAGAAAGAGTAAGAGGGAGAAAGATGGAGAGAGAAAGAAAGAGAAGAAAAGAGATATAGGAAAAGAAGAGGTGAAAAGAGAGAGAGGAGAGAGAGGAGAGAGAGAAAAGATAGAGAGGAGGACACAGATGAAAAGTATAAGAGATGGCTCTGTGTTTCTTTGATGCGGAGAGAACAGTCTTCATTTGAATGACGAGAGCAAAGGTGGGGGAAGAGGAAAGACAAATAAAACAATGGAACGCATCTGCATAAGCATGAGGGGGGTGGAGATTAACAGCCATCGAAGGGACGAGATGAAAAGAGTTCTCATTCAAAAAGGAAGGAGTCATGATGGGGTCGCATTAAAGGCCGAGTAGTCATTCAGTAGGAGTCGAGAGATTCACAGATGCGAAAGCGGAGCTAATGAGAGTCTTGAGCAAGAGGTCAACAAAATAACTGATAGTAAATCATGAACAAGCTATAAAAATTATAACAAAAAAACCTCTGAAGTAGAGGGTTGTTTGAATGGTGCGTAAAATGTCTTTAAAAAAAAACAAAAACTAGGTGCAAAGAGAGGGCAAAAAATTAAATTTTTTGAAAAATTGGGACTATCTAAACTAATGAACGACTTTATGATGTTGTTCAAATACACTGCTTTTGTTTGGAGCCATAATTTTGAGAAGAAGGTAGTATTTTCAAAAGTATATCAAGAACTATGTAGAAAAAATTCGAGTTTTTGTTCACCCATCTTAGGTAGCATTACGGTAGAGTTATAGTTACAGAGTAGACCTATCGGCAGTAGGCACGCAGGAGTTGAAAGGGAAAAAGGATACCATTAACAGAGAGAATACCACACGGTTCGAAAGTGGAAACCCACCGGAAGTCACTAATTCATTTCAAAGGGAGATAAAATCAACGGCTAGAGCCATTTACAGCATAATTAAAAACGAAGAGGCATTCGAAACTTTTCAAAAAGTCTTTCAAACATAACAAAAACTGGGAACACCTTATTCGACACTTCATATCCAACATTTCGTACCCGCAAAACTTCGTGCCCAAAACTTCGTAAAACGACACTTCTTACCCGACCCTTCGTAAACGAGACACTTCGTACCACGACACTTCGATCCGTACCCACGATGTTTCGTATCTGCAGAGCTTCGTTTTCACGATACTTCCTACCCACGACACTTCGTACCCGACACTTCGTGACCACGACACTTCTTACCCGCCGATTCACCGTACCCATGACACTTCGTACCCAACGCTTCGTACCGCCGACACTTCTTTTTGATAAAACTTCGTACCCAACACTTCGAAGCCGCGACACTTAGTACACGATAATTCGTACCCGCGACTTTCCGTACCCACGACACTTCGTACTCACGACACTTCGTACCCGACAATTCGCTCCCGATCCCAACTCTCAGTGTTACAAAAATGTATCAATTTATAGTAGAGCATTTGTAACAAATGATTTGTTTTACCTGTATTTGATTCATGCTCTCCAGCTTCGTAAACACATAAAAGTGAAGTAATTAGAAGAGTCAAAAGAGCAAAGCATTTTTTCAGAAGACTGTTTTATTATCTTTGAGTTTATTACGCATGGAAAATGCGTGATGAGGTATAAGGAAGGGGGTCTTCCATATGATGGGAAACATGAGGTCGAAAGAGTTGATAACATATGAGATCGAAGGCGTTTCGGAAGGAACTTTCATTGATTTCGGAAGGAACTTTCGAGTGATTGGTCGGCCCTACTCCAGTGGTAGCGTTGTGTGGGTAGGCGGTGAAGGACTAGGACGATACAGCTTCAAGGTGTCCAATTCCTCGTTGAAGCCAGATTGCATCTTGTCCACTAGACGAAATGAATAGAGCAGAGAGCGGATGGAAAGTCAACCACTCCAGTCATGGCGACAAGATAGAATGTTCGCCATGACTTCAAGGTGTCCACTTCAAGGTGTCCAATTTCATCTTTGTTTCCTCTGTGAACCTGGTTTTAAAGGATTCGAGTTAAGCCTATCTTTTTCGAGTCTGATATAATTGGGCGAAGGTTAACTATTGTGGTCCCTCCATAAAAAATCAGTGAAAAACACCTGATATCTCAAGCCTGAGCGGTAAAAAACAGGGAAAAGTACCAAAATTGTAGAAGGTGTGTTGAAGTATGTAGTGCAAATTTTTCAGTTCCATGGACTTTCGCATCACGACATTTCGCACCGCGACAACTCGCACCTGGAATCCGCGATATATTTTCTTTAAAGCTCTAATTATGTGGCTGGTCGTTGTATACGTATGAAGTCGCACGGCCTCGTTAACGTAATGTTTTCCGTTCCTAAGCACAAATTAAAAAAAAATCTAATTAAAAAGTGTTCCCAGCATGGAGAGGTATTGTCAAAGAGGAGGAGAGAATCAAAAAAATGGTGAGGTGGGGGGGGGGGGGGGGAGAAAGGCAATTTTTTCAGAACGCTTGATCTCGTGAAAATGCTCTACTCTCGTGAAAATTTTGGCAGAATCATCACTTCAGTTGAACTCGAGGGGCATGTTGTGATTCATTATCTGCCATCCAAAGGTTGCCTGTGATGACATACAGTTCGGAGTTTTGGGCGTGTCGACTCTGCTTGATCCGTATCATGATAGGATGTACCGTGAAACGGGAACCGAATTCTATCACGTTGAATATCTGCACTATTGTGCAGTTCTGAACCTCATACGTAAACCAGTGCACCCCTCTCAAAAAGAACGCCCGAGTGCTTAAGTGGGAGAGTACTTCGTCCTCAATTGGGAAAACATGAATAACTAATGATAGCAGACTTTGTCTCACAACACATGAAACAAGCGTGTATGTTATTACATACACGCTATTAAATATTACATACAGTATACAATTTGTAGGGAACGATGTGATTTTTAAAAAAAAAACTCCGATTGCGTGCGATGAGAATATGTTTTTATCTTCTTGAGAAGCACATGAACTTCACATACAGAATCATTTTTTCAGAAATCACATTATACTTGTTATTTTAATTTGGCACTGTTTGCGTTTATGGTTCCATACCAGAGGTTCTATGGGTCAGACGAGAGTGGCACTTTTTTGATACTGTCTCGTTAGCCTAAGCCGTACGGCCTCAATAGCGTAAACTTTTTCTAAGCCTAAGCGTTTTTCTATGTAAAAATAATTTTTTGATGTAAAAATAATTTTTTGTAACTGCAAATAAGTCAGACGTATGATACCCATGGAACCTCTGGTAGTGGGGGGCATAAGCACAAAGTGCCTTTGATTTCAACGAGACCGATTAAACAATCTTTGTTTTAGCCCTGTTCGATCAGGCTACATTCATACTCCCTGGCAGTTGGATATTCTACAGACTTAGGAGAATTACGTTGCAGTCCTTGCGCATAAAAGATTTCCACGGAAAGATGCGACTGTTCGGTCGAGTCCTTTTGTCTCTTCGCGAAGTTCCGTTTACAACTTTGATGGTACTGTATCTGTTTTGAAGACAACTATCCCGTAAAAACCTGATTTTCCAACAAAACAACCTATTCTGCAACCAGTGGGTTTATGTTTAAGAATTTTCCAGCATTTGGCGGGCTGCGATGTCCTTTTTGAATGCGAACCCTTGGTTCGGACCTTATTAATAAAATAAGTTGCTCATTTAGGTCAATAACTTTTTCTTCGACCCAAATTTAAGCATTTTCACAATAACGCCTCAACTGTCACACGGCTTAGCAAGAATTTGAATGATTGCACGAGAAACCGAAGTGAATACTTTCATTGCCTTTTAATCTTTTCAAGTTTAATATTCCACACTCTGCGATTCTGACCACCCCAATTGAAGAACAGAAACAATTTATACGGTAAACGGAGAATAACAAGGCGAAACAATACATCCAAAGTTACTCCTGGCTGTCCACGTTCACTGTGGTTAGTCTCTTGAAGTTGGTCGTGGGAACAAAGGTGACCAGGGTGTACAACTTGTGCGGTGAGTCCTCATCGTCATTGCGGCGACGCGAGAGACGCACGCGGATGCGGTACACGACGTTCCTCAAATCAAGATTGAATCAAAATTTGACCCCGTATCAAACAGATAGGCCAGGACTTGAGTTAGGATTTTAGTGTTAGAGTTCAGATAAGGGTGTTTTTCGAACTCGCACTGCGGGTGAAATATACGCGCTATCCAAAAACGGCTAGTGATACGAGTTCTATGTTAGTATGCGTTCTTCATCCCACGCTTTTGGTCTTTCTTTCGTCTGTTGTTCCCTCATGATTATCCTTGTTGATATACACGCTAGTTTTGCGGGTGTTATTGAACAGCCTGGTTCAGATACTACACTATTATGGAAATTGTACCGAACGGAGATGAACTATTCGTGAATGAAGAGTTTGACATGAATAGAGACATAAAATATAAACCAATCAATAAGCGCAAGGTTTTAATTTGTACAGCGGACTCTGCGCGGCGGAATATCCACTAGAAAGAATCTATTGCTTTTGAAAATAAACAACTTCAATTGAACTCGATTTTGAATGGTGAATTCATGCTTAGGGTCAATGAAAGATAAAATGACTAGACGAGATAGCGAGCAGAGAGAACGCATACAGAGATTAACAAAAAGCCGATGGTTTTGCTTCGTTTTGTGACTAATTAAATCAATCAAGAATTACTTCAAAAACACTCAGAACTTTTAGTTTGGTGAGGACATTCTCAATAGTGCAAAGCTTTTACCGACGTGTCCAGAGGTTCTACACCAAAATCGTTTACGGCAGGGGTTAAATGGAGCCGCCCTATTAGGGTTTACGTGTATCCGCCGCTCAAGTTTGGAGGAAAAAAGAAGAGGGGATGAAGGAAAAGGGTAAGAAAAGAGAGCGAGTTTTTGTCAATAGTGTGTGTACATGTATCCGCCGACGGGACCCATCCGGTCACTTTTTAACCCCTGGTTTACGGTGTACCAGAAAAATCGCTCTTCCCCTTCTAGGCTTGTTATTACAAAAAAGGCATTACATCCAGGGTTTATTTAGTTATGACAGATCTTCTGTCGGCGAACCTCTGTGTTCCAAATCTTTAGGGGGGACCCTTATGTGAAAAAAGGTAAGGGGGACCCTAAAGTGACAAAAAATAAGAAAAAAAATTTTTCACCCCTAAGGGGGGACCCTTATGTGAAAAAAATTTTTCCGCCTTCGGCGGGCCTCTGTTTTTCCAGATCGTAAGGGGGGACCCTTATGCGAAAAAAAATTTTCGCTTTCGGCGGGCCTCTGTTTTTTTATTTAAAAAATCATAAGGAGGGGGGACCCTTATGTGAATTTTTTTTTCGGCGGGTTTCTGTTTAAAAAATCATAAGGAGAGACCCTTATGTGAAAAAAAATTTCCGCCTTCGGCGGGCGTCTGTCCCTTTTTCTTTCACACTAAAAAACCCCTGATTACATCATTTTCAGCCACAAGCTTTCTTTTTTGGTTGAAAACTTTGTGTTTGTTGTAACAAACCAAAAGATTAAAAGCTCATGGGTTTTGTTTGGCGCCACAGTCCAATTTTCTCAATCATACCGATAAATCATACTCAATCAACGATTGTAATATGATTTATCGAACTTGCCCTTTGCTAAAACTGGTAGTTCGTCTGGGGAAAATTAGTTTGTCACAGATTGCGATACCAGATCAGATTGTGCAACTTAACGGGAAAAACATCAGCCAATAAAACATACTTTCCGTTCAAGTTGCTATGAAAAGACGAATCACATGTGAAATCGTCTTCGAGAGAATCTTTAAATATCATCTCAAAGGATTTTGCTTCACTGGACCTCTGAGCAAATAATTTAAATTATACCACTTCTAAAAAAACCCAGTAAAAACTACTTTTGATGACACAAAATTTCGGTTGATGCTTTTGTCTATTCAAAGACTTTATATCCATGAGAAACTCATAAACTGGTAGGAACATGGGTTAAATGGAGCCGCCCAATTTAGGTTTACATGTATCCGCCGCTCAAAGTTTGGAGGAAAAAAGAAGAGGGGATGAAGGAAAAGGGTAAGAAAAGAGAGGGATTTTTTTTGTCAATAGTGTGTGTATATGTATCAGTCGACGGGACTGATCCGGTCACTATTTAACCCCTGGGTAGGAATCCTCTGCTGCTGAGACCGTGTTGTTTACTTGAATCATAAAAAGAAAAAGAATTAACTGATTGGAAAAAAAGGAGAAATTTTTACAGCTTATTATCCAAAAAATTCTCGAACTTTTGTTTTTTAACCATGTCTCAATCCAAACCAACAATGACCCACTACTGAGCCGTAACATGTTTTTGAGGATGCGAACTAAAACTGAAAAAAGTTCATCAACTGAACGAATAATTTGTTTGCATGAAAATAACCAAATATTACGTGTTAAACTTGAGCAAACTAGCCAACAGAAGACAAAAAACTAAGCCAAAATAGACTGTCAAGGAAAAAATGACATTTGAACACTGCGTAAGAAACATTCTTGAGGTTCGACTCATCACTTTAGACCATGGCATTCCAGAACACTTCACAAAAGTATCAAACTTCTTTTGGCTCAGATAAGAGTGGCATTTTTTTGATACGGTCTCGTTAGCGTAAACTTTTTCCTAAGTCTAAGCGTTTTCTAATGTAAAAAGATTTTTCTGTAGATGTAATCAGACGTATGACCTATTGAACCTCTGGTAGGGGGGTGGTTAAACGCAAGAAGTGCCAATTTATTTGAAAATCTAAAACAAAAGCATCTGTTTTTGTATAATTAGTGCCAAATCTAACTCAACGTTCTATTACCCGAACATAAAAAGGGGGTTATCAGCGAAAAAAACAAAGGTTCATAAAGCTCGCTTATTGTAAAAAAAATTTGAGCTATTAACAAAATCACTTTTTTCTTTTTTGATGATAGGATTTTAAACTATTTTACGAACAGATTCAACTTACTTGATTCCCTTGGCCCAAACGGCTTTGTTGAGTCTGGTATCGATACGGACATCCTTGGTCTTCATCTGAGCCTCCGCGAACTTACGGATCTCATTAATGGCACGAGGAGCACGCTTTTTGAAGCCACTACAAATTTCTCATAATTATATTCGTAAAAAAATTTCAAATCTAAAAAAAGATGGTTTTTATGAAATTTTTACGGTTGACCAGTTACCTAAAATAATTTTTGCTGAAAGACAAACATTCCATGAATCCTCTTGTGAAGGTTAATGGTGTATTCTCTCGTAACCACCTCAGACATGGTGCTTTTCGCCTTTCGGTCGGTCTTTTGTCCCTTCGCCATCTTACCTTTCACAAAATTGTTCAATTACAAAAACACTTGAGCATTAAATTAACAAAATTACAGTTAAAATAGTACTAGTCAAAAAATAAAATAAACTAATTTTAGTCACCTACAGTAACGATTGAGTAGAGGTTTTGAAAGCAGGAAATTCTTTTCGAGACACTTTGAATGTCAAAGTTACGTTGCCAACTCTACTCGTAAGGTATTTTTGATCAATGTTCTTTGAGATTTCATCAAATTTGCAGTTGCAAAGCTTTATTTCCGTTAACTACCACAAGAGAATTAAAAAGAATTTTAAGTAATTCGACAAAGTCATTTTCATTATTGGAACTTTATAATGATAAATTTGAACTCGTTTCAGGTGCATTCAGAATCTTCCCTGTCTGTTCAGCTAGCTATCATGTCCAAGATTGGCGGCAAGTCCATGTTCTCAGTTCTCAAAGTCGACGGAGCCTCGTCATCTTCTGAGGACGAATTTCAGACAAAAACAGTATGTTTAAGAGCTTTTTTCAAAGAGTAGTTGCTCCGCGAAGAATCGAAACAAGCGCCTTGCTCCACTAATTTAAGTTAAGCTAGAAGCTTGTTTCGGCTCTATTATGAAGTCTTTGACGGAAGCCTGAATTTTTTTCTATTTCTTAGAGCATGAGTAAAAATGAAGAGTTCAGTTTAGAATCTATCACTATCAAACTTTCGGGCATACATGAAATTTCATTGCGATTTCCCCTTTGAATCACGAATTGCAATGCGTGAGTTTGCAGTTGTTGCAAATGTTTCCTCTCCAAGTTTTGTCAATCTTTTTTCCAATTGGGGCTCGTTGAAGTCTCGCCGTCGTAATGGCGCGCAGAAGACGAAGATGCCTCATGTTGAAGCGAAAGGCGCCAATTCGATGAAACTCAACGATGGACTGGTCGTGCATTCTGTGCCAAAGAACAACAAGAAGAAGAACAACGCCAAGACCAAGGTTACACTCCTAATCTGTTCCCAATCATACTTTTTCTTACCACTCACGCGTGTCTATCAAGATTATTAACCATGATTCTCAATTCTATGACTATCAAGATTATCATGACTATCAAGATTCCACTATCGATGACTATCAAGATTTCACTATCAATGACTATCAAGATTCCACTATCAATGACTATCAAGATTCCACGATCCTCATATTCTCGATTTCAGACCCACTTACCTCTTTTTCCTCGACTTACCTCTTTTTTCACTTTGAAAAGAGTCACGCCTTGGTGTTGATACGAATCACTCCTCTATTTGATCCCCTACCTGCCCCTTCCGAAGTCACCCTTCCGATAAAGTATTATTATTATTATTATGAGGAAACGGCAGACCTCTAAGATAGCCTGAGAGCAGGTAATGTAAAAGAGAAAACGCAGACGATCAGATAATTTTTATCACAAGCATTATCGGATAACCCATGGATTTGCGCATAAATATCATCCACAATGCGGGTTACCAAGGGGGTGTTTCTTAGCATAAATATCATCCACAATGCGGGTTACCAAGGGGGTGTTTCTTAGCATAAATATCATCCACAATGCGGGTTACCAAGGGGGTGTTTCTTAGCATAAATATCATCCACAATGCGGGTTACCAAGGGGGTGTTTCTTAGCATAAATATCATCCACAATGCGGGTTACCAAGGGGGTGTTTCTTAGCATAAATATCATCCACAATGCGGGTTACCAAGGGGGTGTTTCTTAGCATAAATATCATCCACAATGCGGGTTACCAAGGGGGTGTTTCTTAGCATAAATATCATCCACAATGCGGGTTACCAAGGGGGTGTTTCTTAGCATAAATATCATCCACAATGCGGGTTACCAAGGGGGTGTTTCTTAGCATAAATATCATCCACAATGCGGGTTACCAAGGGGGTGTTTCTTAGCATAAATATCATCCACAATGCGGGTTACCAAGGGGGTGTTTCTTAGCATAAATATCATCCACAATGCGGGTTACCAAGGGGGTGTTTCTTAGCATAAATATCATCCACAATGCGGGTTACCAAGGGGGTGTTTCTTAGCATAAATATCATCCACAATGCGGGTTACCAAGGGGGTGTTTCTTAGCATAAATATCATCCACAATGCGGGTTACCAAGGGGGTGTTTCTTAGCACCCACACAACTTTATTCGAACGTATAGATTTTCAAAATTTCAGAGTTCAACATGCAATTTTTCCAATTATTTGGAATTTCCGAGAAAGAAATACCTATGAAAATTTTTTTTCCAGCTGCATAGATTTAAAAGTTTTTTTGGGTTTTTTGGAGAGCGCATAGATTTTTTTTACCCGCGCTGCGGGTCAGAGAACCACCCTTACACCCTTACACAAACCCTCTTTTTCCAAATTTTCTATGATTCGCGAGAAAACATCAGAAAAGGATCAACTTATTGAGGTTATTGATGAGAAGACTGGTCTCGTCGTACAAGATGCCACTGAGAATCACAACGCCGAGAAAGTTTATCGAGAGGTTCTATTTTTTCGTCTTCAGTTTGTTGTGGAAGTTTTTTTCTATTCTAACTGATCAAGGTTAAAACTGATTGAATTTTTCCTGCAGGATTTAAAAGAAGCTCTGAGAGAGTCTCGAGAGGCATACAAAAAAGAAGAAGCAAGGCAGATGTCAACTGAGAGCATTCCAGAAGTTTTGCAATCGATCGATGAGAAGTTGAGAAAGACCGGCCTGAGTCAACAAGTAGGTTTTCACCGGGTTGGGTATTTTTGACAAAGGAATGGGAAATTGGTTTTCACCGGGTTGGGTATTTTTGACAAAGGAATGGGAAATTGGTTTTCACCGGGTTGGGTATTTTTGACAAAGGAATGGGAAATTGGTTTTCACCGGGTTGGGTATTTTTGACAAAGGAATGGGAAATTGGTTTTCACCGGGTTGGGTATTTTTGACAAAGGAATGGGAAATTGGTTTTCACCGGGTTGGGTATTTTTGACAAAGGAATGGGAAATTGGTTTTCACCGGGTTGGGTATTTTTGACAAAGGAATGGGAAATTGACAAAAGAAGGTCAGTGGACTAAAAAATTTAGGGTAAATTCAGGGAAATTTTCTGATTTTATTTATATTGCAATTTACATTACAGTTTTTTGGTAACTTTTTTGCTCTAGCTTATACTTTTAAGTTGTTTTTTAAATTTTTTTTTGCTTAGGCTTAGGTAAAGATTGGCCGTACGGCGAGACCGTTAGGCTTAATAACGAGACCTTATGGGTTAAGTGTGCGACTCAATCAACAATTTACCCTGAATACTGTAGTCCCCTCACGCCAGTCCGGGCGTGGCATAATGGTAGTGTGTTCGACTATTGTGCGAAGAGTCCCGAGTACGACTCCCACCCCGAACAGATCCACCCAAACCAAGGGGGTTAAGAAATTTTGGTTGTGCTCATGCACGAATCTAACTCTCCTCATTGCTGATATTCACACTAGCAGTGATCTAGTAGGCAGCCACTGGTTCTGCAAGGATAGGCCTGTCCTGCATCTCAGGGGAGCGCGTACCCTACCACGAGGCGGGAACAAGTGCGAGGAAGATTACTGTAGTCCCCTCACATTCTTTCGTCAATTTCCAGAATGAGTTCATGTTCAACTGAGAAAGAGACCTGAAATAATAGGAAAAATTTTTAAAACCATTTTGTAGATGATGATTGATAAGAAGACGTCTCGTTTCAGAACGTTAGAACATATGATCAGCAGGTTTAACTTTTGAAAAAGTTTCTTCGAAAATGTATTATTTTACAGCATGGGAAGGCGGAGGAGATGTACAGGGAGAAGATTTTGGAGGTGAGCGGAGCTTCAGCTTCTCAAGGCACAGAATCAATATGATTGCATGTTGTTCAGTTGAATGCTGAACTGGAGGTGACGAGAAAGGAGAGAGACGAGGCAATTGAGCAGTCAGTCAGACGCAGGGAGAGATACCTCAAGGCCGTCGATCTACTCAGAGATGCAGAAGGTCAAGAAAAATCAATAATATGATGTGTTTCATAATGGTAGCGTGCGCTGATTATTGTGAGGGTTCTCGGTTTGACCCTAAATCTGATTATTGTGAGGGTTCTCGGTTTGACCCTAAATCCGGAAAATTCATTTAAATTTTAAATTTTCCAAGCTCCTTGGTTTGAAATTTAAAGCAAATGTTAATGCCAGCTCCTGCTTCCCCCCCCCCACCTTCCTGTACTGACAGCAATGACCGAGAAAGTTCCGCCAGTTTAGGACTGTCACATTTCCCAGGGGCGCGTAGCCTGCCGCAAAGCGGAAATAGCACGATCAAGACTATTATATAATAATTGAGACAATATGAAGAGAGACGAAAGTTTTTAGTCGATGTTTTTATTCAATCAGTCGATAACAATCAATAAATATTTGCAGTGAGCGACAAAGCGAAGCTCATGGCGGATCTCAGAAAAAGTCGCTCAATAGAGAATGAGTTATCTACGCAGTTATCACAGCTCAAGGCGGAATACGAAAAGATCCGCTCGCGTCTGATGCACTACGAGAACAAGGTGTATTTCACGAATAGTTGTTCATTAGACCAATTTTGACGGTTCTAATTGTTTCAGAAGGTCTGAATGATAGCGAGAGATGCTCCGACGTGGCTTTTGTTCATTGTTGCGCCTTGCCTATTCTTTAAGAGAGCGATTGCTCTTGATTATTATAAAATATATCATATTTATGAGTGCATTGCTCGGTTAATTTAGTTGATCCAATCGACTGGGATGCTTTCGGTGTGTGTATCTGTGTTCAATCAGATAAATAAACAGAGTTTTATCTTGGTCGAGTCGCTACAGTACAATCGTAAAACTCATCAACACCAAAACGAAAGTTCTTATAGAGTTACATTTGCTATAATTGATCTTCTATGAAACATCCACGAATTGATCCAAAGGGAAACGGCCGCTTCTTTATTTCTTCCACTGGTTGTTCTCGTAGTCCCAATAGGCAGCCGGGCCGAGGAATGCTCCCTGCAAATATCCAACCATCTTCTCTTGCTCTGATACTGATGTGCCGGCTCAGAAACATTGATACCCTCTTCAATATCATACGCAGTTTCATAGATCACAAGCACAGTTGAACATATTGAGGAAAAAACAACCTTTCGTTGAGTGGTAAAGTCTAGTAGAATAATGAAAAGCTCGCTAGAGATGAACATGGAAGGCAGAGAAAGGAGAGTTCATAATTGTAGCCTTCCTCGCTCGAAGAGCGATCGTTCTTTCATTTTCAACAATTGCAAGGGAACTTTTGGTAAACCATCTTCAATATATCAGCAGCATTCACCTTTTCGAGAACAATTTGTCGCTGAATTTGCGCTTCCTTGTACTCATTCTGGAAGGTCGGAGGAACCTCAGGATATACTGCAAAGTAAACTTTCTCACCACTATTAAGTACTGACTTTAGCTAGTTTAGAGACTATAATCCTGTAAATGACCACTCTTATGCATAAGCGACTTAAAAACTGTAGCTGAATTCTATTGCCTTTCAATACTTCAGCAGAACTTTAAAAAAAAGTGAAGTCGCAGAACTTTGATTACTATCAGCTTTTCAGCCACACATCTCCCCTTCTCCGTACTCTTATTTTGAAATAAATAATATTATTGACTAATTTCTTGTATCTAAAAAGTTACACGTACAGTCAAAACACCTTTTTGTGGCCTTGCCTTGAAACTGATAAGAAAATATTTGTTATTATTGCTTTGCTATGCCAGTGAACCCTGGGCGGGCGAATGTATATATTTAGGATGTCAACTCCGGACAACGAAATCTAAAATCAAGTGCGAACTGCGAATTGTTCTGATCTCGAATATTACCGTAGATATTGAGGAAAACTGCGTAGAATGTCGCAGCTGCGATGACAAGCGCGGAAGCTGCTACTACCACCTACAAAAGTTACTATCTTCCATATTTTCTAGAATTAGATGGCTTCTGTTGGCAGCCATGCCCAATGGAATTACTGTAAAACAAAAACCTCTTCGAACATTCATTTACCTAAAAATTAACTTTTCACACTTGCTATAAATAAGCCATTCTCCCGGAAGGGATCGAACATCTCCACTCAAACCAGGAGTAAGCGGGTTTCCATTAAACTACGGTGACACGTTGCTCTTTCGCGCCCCAGTGCTATATGAAAGGCTCAATCGCCTCTTTTCTTAAGCGAATAATAACACGCTTGCTCCCGGTAAGAGAAGAGATAGCTGGGTTCGATCCCACCCGGTGAACTAGATTTTTTCCGTGCGACGGTTCATCAACTGTTGTCTCAACTAGGCGTCAAACTGTTTAACAGAGCTTATTTGAACCTCTCTCTTATCACAAATTATCAATGAAGTCAGCTCTGAAAGATCACGCTTTTGTCATTCCCGAACAACTTTTAAATAAATAAAAAAACATATATAAATATAAAAAAGAATTGAAAGATTTTTTTAAAAAAACATTGTGTCTCAAAACATACCATATCAAAGCATCTCAATCGATATTGTTATATGAGCCTTACATACAACACTATCGCACGGAATAACAATGTGTCCCCGTGGTGTTATGGTAACACGCGCTCCCGGTTTGAGTCAGAGATGGTTGGGTTCGATCCCGCCCGGTGGACTAGCTATTTTTCTGGTTCAATCATTTGTCATCTTAACCAGGCGTCACTGCCTTTAAACTGTGTAAATTAGCATTTGAAGACATTACTATCGTTCTAACTACCTTCTCATTCTATTTAAAGCTCACCAGAACTTGAAAAAACTATCGCTCACTTGGGCAGGAGATCTAGATAAATTAGAAGGAAGCAAGAGGTGGGTGAAGAGGGCACAAAAAGTATTGATTGAACATTTCAGACCCCCGCTCGTATGAACGGTCTTTTAAACTTACTTGAACGAAAGCAGGTGAGTTTTGATTCTTTCAATGTCAACTATCTTTATTCGCTTGTGTCACATGCCGAATTCTCAGCATGTGCGCTTTTTGTTGTTCTGACATATGGAATAAGTCGCCTTGTGACTAATTACTAAGTCCACAGTGACATTCACAAACTGAAACATGCATTTTCCGAGAGATAATGCGGCGCCTCTTCGTCAATCCGAGCTTAGCTGTTAGAGAAAAAAACAACTTATTCTTGCATATCGATATTTGAAAATGTTATCAAATGCTGAATTATACAGTTTGAAGGAAGTGACGCCTGATTAAGATGATAAATGATTAGATGGCCGGGTTATGATTTCGCCCACTGGACCAGCTTTTACCATACGATATTTCAACGCTTTAAAAAAATTTTTAAACTACTAGTCAGTTTTTTAGTTACTGCTGATAAGTTTCTCATTCCGCTACCGCGCTCATCGTATTATTTGGATTTTATTGCGACTTTTTTTTAGATGATTTTAGCGACTTTATGAATACTGAAGTCACTCTAACATTCACTCGCTGTTATGCACTTTCATGCATATGAAACATGAACAACCCAAATATAGATTCATCGGATGTTTTTGCGACTTATGAAAAGAGAACTAGAGTGAAGTTTTCAGGTCACAAACGAACTTTCCAGTATCCGGAAGGCGCTTCGAACTCAGAAAGAGTCTGGCGGAAAGAGTACCGATACACTGCAAATCTTTCTAAATTGATCTACAACGGTGACATGTACGATTAGATAAAAACTAGCACTCTTTGAGCGAAGGACTATCTAGAATGATGAAAAGCGAGCAAGAGTTGAAGGGCGGAGAAGGGAGAAATATCGGGCAATAAAAAATGTTGAGACTGTGCAGACTCGATCGTTTCTCATTATAGGGCCTTCCTTTTTTCAATTAAAAAACATTTTCAGAGCTACAAGTGACCTATAACGATTTTGATTGACTCTCGCTCGACCTCAGGAATTCAACTCATTATATAGATATGATAATTTCAACCTGATTATTTTCCGCATGAAATGTCATTGTCCAATTCGTCCTATAAATCCTATAAATTCAGTAAAATTTCTGAAAATTTTAAAATCATTAAAATTTAAGGTGAAAAGGATTAAGAAAGGTTAAAAAAATTTTTCACATGTTTTTCTTTCTTCGGCGGTCAAGTTTTTCCAGTCGGCTTTCTCCTTCTGACGGAGAGGAGCGATAATATCATCCTCTTTGCGGAATCTGATTGCGGGATACCAGTAGTCCATTCGATCTTGATACGTCTTAGAAAAACATCATAGGAATCGATGAATCTCTGACCAAAACGGCATAGATACTCTTGAAGAACAAAAAATCTTCGGGACAGAATCAAACCTTACGTTCAATTTTCAGATGCAATATCTAGCCCAATCGGTGCTTAGTGACATTTTCGAGATTATGTGTTTTTATTTGGATACTATGAGACCTAGGCTAGCGACCTGGCTACTTTTTTTTGTTATTCAAGATTTAAAAAAATTCTTGTAAAAAATACTTGTCCACAAAAAAAGAGTATGCGCTGATCAACAATGGGAATTTAAACAAAATTGAAAAAAAAGGTCTTTGCGTGCACTTTCGGAGGGTTTTCTCAAATAATTCATTTTTGCTCGAAAAGTTTTGCCGTTCATTCGGGACATTAACAAACCTGCCACGGCCTGACAACACTTGACTTGAAACTTGAGCCAAAACCGAAAAAAATGTGGTCAGGTTTGCTAAAGCTAATTAGTGAATCACAGAAAATGTGGTCAGGTTTGCTAAAGCTAATTAGTGAATCACAGAAAATGTGGTCAGGTTTGCTAAAGCTAATTAGTGAATCACAGAAAATGTGGTCAGGTTTGCTAAAGCTAATTAGTGAATCACAGAAAATGTGGTCAGGTTTGCTAAAGCTAATTAGTGAATCACAGAAAATTTATGCAATACTTTATAATTAAATTAGTAACTCACAGAAAAAATTAAAAATCACAGAAAGTTTATACTCGCGTGTCATGTCAGGTTTTTTAATGGCCGTTTATTCGGGCGAGTTTTTTTCAAAAAGAACCAAATTTAAGAAATTTTATTTCTTTCGACTCAGACGACTCTGATGAAGAGCTCAATTAAAAAAAAACTTTAAAAATTTTCAACTCACTAATTTTTTCTCGGAAAGAAAATCTTCTAAAACTTTCGCTTCTCGTAAAACTCAATCCAACTGCAGTAGCGCTGCCCGATTTTATTTCGTCTTGATCAGGCGTCCCTGTTTTTCAACTATGTATCATTTATATTGTTTGTTGGTTCGAAAGGCTGAATTTCAGCAAGAAGTTCGGCACTACTGAAGTTTAATTGACAGCGCTAATTGGCTTTAAACGCTACGGTTTCGAAAATTTTCTTCATTGGTGATCATTTCGAGCATCGGGGACTCCGGTTCTTGGAAAAATTTGTAACAAATATTTTCACATATAAACACGCTTAGGCTTAGTAGAAGTTTACGCAAACGAGGCCGTACGGCTTAGGCTGACGGGATCGTGTCAAAAGATTAATGTGAAAAATTTTTTTTAAAGAGTTAATTAAAAAGAATGACAATTGTATAACACACTTGAACAAAGGTATCGTAGCCACTCAGGCGTAGCGACGGCAAAATTTCTAGCGACAACTTAAGGTTTTTTTTTTTTTTTTGGCTATTACAGATGAACCTTTTATGTACAGATATAGGCCAAACTTGAGAAGAAAGCAAAGTTTTTTTCCTGAAAATTTGATTTTTGAAGTAAACAAACCTTTTTTGTATGAAAACAATATCATTTTTCAAGAACCGGAGTCCCTGATGCTTGCAATGAACATCTATGAAATTTTTTCTCATTTTGAGACTATTGTGAAGGAAAGAAGAAAAGATGTATGAAAAAGAAAAAAAAGAGAGAAGGGAGGAGAGAGAGATGGAGAGAGCGGCTCTCCATAGCCGACTCTCTTCGACGCGAGACGTTTGCCGGCCACAACAACAACATGCTCAAAATGATCACATATGAAAAAAACTTTCGAAACCATAGCGTTTAGTATCCCAATGTCGGAACTTTTTCACTTTAGGCCCCTTCCTCCCAGTGGTTCAATTGGGTCAGTTCACTTGGGTCATTTTCTTGATACGGCCTCGTTAGCGTAAATTTTTTCCTAAGCCTAAGCGTTTTCAATGTAAAAAATAATTTCTCCAATGTAAAAATAACTTTGTAAATGTAAGTAAGTCAGAAGTATAACCCATGGAAGCTCTGGGAGGGGGGACCTAAAGTGATAAAGTGCCCCAATGTCTGCAAGACAAGACGCAGGGTATGCTTATCAGGGAATAAGAGCTCAAAAATAAACAGAGTGAAAGCGAAATAAAAATTGAAAAAGGATTTGTGAAGCTCGAACTTCGTCGCCTGAGGCTCCGAATCCAACTTGCACTCGTCCGGCAGCTTTCTCGGGTCCCCACCAGTGCTCAATGTGATGGCCGCTTCCCAAGCAAGAAGAGGTTTGCACAAAGCGGGATGACTGCGAAGCCAATCGAGGCAAGAGGAGACTGCGGGAAAGCATCTGCAAAAACTAAAAATGCACAAAAAAGCGAAAAGATAATTATTACGCGCTTCTTCACAGAATATAGCCGAAGTTTAATTCATTGGTACTTTTTCCGTTAACCGGATACTCGCGTCGCGGTTCTCTTCGCGTCGCGGTTTCCTCGTTAGCTAAGCCGTACGGCCTCGTAAGCTAAGCCGTACGGCCTCGTTAGCTAAGCCGTACGGCCTCGTTATCGTAAACTTTTACTAAGCCTAAGCGTTTTTTAATGTAAAAATAACTTTTTTGATGTAAAAATAAAACGCGAAGGGAACCGCGACGCGAGTATCCGGTTAACGGAAAAAGTGCCAATTCATTTAGTTCAGCTGCCTACTTGTCAATCTCTTCGTAGCACTTTCAAAGAACAGTTTTTTTTTTCGTTATACAATCTTATATTAGATGTTGATCTGATAAAAAGTGAGTTGAAGGCGATTTGCATAGACAAGTAGCATTGTATTCGACAATGAAAACCCTTGAACCGTTTTGAAGGAAGCGCTCTGCTCTGGCTTCTGGAGAAAATTAGGATACTAGGGTTTGGGTTCACAGATACTACAAAAAGAGAATTTTTGCATTGAAGAAAGGACATCGAGTGCTATTAGATACGTACGCACTAAAACTTGTTTCGTAAATTTCACTGGAACAACATACTCTCTGAAAACACAATGTTCAAAAAGTAATTTTTAAAAATTTAGAAAAACTTGTGAGTTTTTGCAGTCCGTCAGGATCGGCTCTCTTTGCTGAATCCGCTCGTTCGGCTAAAAACCTTTGGAAAATAATTCATTTTGTTCTTCAGTTCATACAGGCAGTTTAGTGTGGGGGTGAAGATGCTAGACTGTGAGTAAGTTCGGCGAAAGTTCAGATGCGTTAAAGATGAATTTTTTTCGCATCTTTTTGTATGGGGAAATATTTAACGTCCACCAAATAAAACGCGTCGTACACCAAATAAAACGATGTCGTTCCCCAAATAAAATGACATCCACTAAATAAAATGCTTATAGAGAAAATGAAGAAAAAAGTTACCACAGACAATGCTAAAATGGCAATTGCCGAATGAAGGCAAGAAGCCGGGAGGCATGAGGACGCCTTGAGTGAGGCCGCGCGTTTTATTTTTACATTAAAACATATTTTTACATTAAAAAACGCTTAGGCTTAGTAAAAGTTTACGATAACGAGGCCGTACGGCTTAGCTAACGAGGCCGTACGGCTTAGCTAACGAGGCCGTACGGCTTAGCTAACGAGGCGTACTCACTCAAGGCGTCCTCATGCCTCCCGGCTTCTTGCCTTCATTCGGCAATTGCCTGCTAAAATCACTATGAATACAGTGAGGAAATATTTCTACCTTGTTAAAATTTGAGAGCCATTTTTGAGGACATTCAAACACTCGTCTCCGTTGGAATTAGAATATTCTGAAACGTTTAAATCTTTTTACAAAGACGGCTACTCAGGGTTCTCCAGGCAGAACAGCCTCGCTGCTGCTGAAAATAAGACAAAAAGTCGACTTTAACGAATATGAACAATTGGATCGGAGGTAAAACTTTCTTAATCTTGTGACAAGAAAATTTTTCAGAAAGCTTTTACGCTTCAGATTAGACGGAGCAACAGGAATCACTGCTTTTACATCAAAAAACTTCTGATTCTAACGGAGATGAGTGTTTGAATGTCCTCAAAATTGGCTCTCAATTCGTTCGTTTCTTTTGTCGAAAAGTATACCCGTTTTAGAATGGCCAGCTGTTTTCCCTGATTGTTACCCAATAGAAAATATCTGGGGACTGTTAGCTAGACGTGTATATGATGGAGGAAAACAGTACTCCATAATTGCTGAGCTTAAAAGTGCCATTGAACATGAATGGTCTTCGTTGCCTGTTTCTTACCTTCAAAAGTTGTCAGGTTCCATGGATAATAGACTTGTCCAGCTCATCATTAAAAATGGTGCAGCTATCGAATACTAATTTGTTTCATTTCACTTCGTTTGTTTTTATAGGAATTTTAAGATTGAGCTCAAAGTTATGCCGCACCAAATTTTCGGTTATTTCGAATAAATCGCGTTGTTTTTGAGTGGATCACGGCACTTTTGTGATATGGATTATTTATCTGAGTGGTAGATTCCATGGCTATTTCGTTTTTTTTGTTGCGCCTTCTAAAACATCGGATAATGTTCAATTTGGAATGCTCTCAAAATTATCGGGAGCCAAATGGAGTCGATGGAGGAGTCGTCCCTGTTGATTCCTGGAATCAACTGTCGCTTACTGATCAGGAATCTCTCTCTCCTCTTTCTTTCTTACTTCCTATGTCTTTCTCTCTCTTTCTCTCTCTTTCTCCTTGTTTTCTTTCTCTTTTCTCTTTCTTAACCCTCTTCCCTTAGTCTTTCTCCATCTCTCATTCTGTTTTTCAAGGATTTCTCCCTAGCTTTACTGAACGCCCCTGAACTACTTAAAACTTAACTTTTTTTATTATCGAATCGATTATGAAATTTTTCTCATACAGGTTGTAATTCAAATTCTGTAATCAAAGTTTGACTCAAGATAATTCATTTTCAGTGAGTAACTTCAGATCAGATTGTATTATTTTCGAAAACGTATCATCGGACCATGGGTTCTACCTACTATATCCGAGGGCTTATGAGATCGATAAACAATAGTTAACTTCGCAAAAAGGAATCATCCCCAAAAGCTTTCGCTTCCCAATTGAGAGCAATAATAACTTCGTTAAATTTTTTCCGTTGATGACTTTTTCGTTTTTTTTCTTCGTCAAGGCGCCATCTGACGAGACTGACAATGATGCGTAGAGAATGAATTGATCCTATCGATGGTCGATCTTGCCTTAATTCCACGGTTTTCGATGCCGAATACGGCGAGGTTTTATTGGGTAAAATAAAGCTTATTAGCGGTATATTTAGATACAAGTTTTCACAGTACTTTTGCACAGGAAAAATTTAGCGCAATAATGCAGGCAAACAATCAAACTTACAACTGCATGATTTGAATTATCAAACGAAGATCATTTATCGACTATTATCGGAGTCAACAATCGAAGTCAACATAATAAGTTTTTGTTAATGGTTTATTGATAACACTTTTAAATGGTTCATTGATAACACATAATCTAAACGGGAATGAGATGAGATTCTTCTTTTTCTTTGGGAGGCTCAACTTGAGTGATGATATGAGGGGCTGGGAGAGCTTTATTGAGCCTTCTTCGCGCTTTCAGCTTAGGCCTCCTATTTACGTCTCCATCCGCCGCTCCTCTGAGGTTGGCCTCGATGTCATTCTTCTTCTGTAGGAATTGAGCTCGATGAATATTTTTTATGCGTAGTGAAAAGTTTCAACATCCAAAATAAACTTGATCATTCGCTTAAACGCCAATTTTAGCTTGAATATGTCTCTATGTACTTCTTCATCACATTCCTACCATTGTTTCAAGTCCCTGACCAACTCCCATCTGTGTTCCTGTGCTTCTGTTCAAATATTGCGATGGTTCCAACCAAAATTCCAATAAAAACTAAATGTTCGTAAAAATTAATGATAACAAAGCATAATACGATACAATTGAACAACTCACTCTGTACTTCCCACAACATCTTTCTTTCCACACGCATTCGTAGGTGAAAAGAACTGCAAATATAGAGATTTGGTGGATAAGGAAAAGAAACACTCGAAATCCGAATAAGTTATCGATTGGTAAGAACTAACGAGTCAATAGAACAAATCCAATAGAGGCTACTCCGAAATAATTCAAGAGTATTGCGATGACCTCACAATGGGTCCAGAATAGATCCTGTAAAGTGTTAGTTACTTTCCTTTTTTTAAACTCACAAGGTTAAGAAAAACAAGTTCATTTGTATTAACGTTTTCACTTTCATAAATCACCAATGGTCGTATGCCCTGTTGAAAATGCTTATGTGTATATAATATAAAGCCCTTGTAACGGAGAGTGGTGGTCGAGGAGGCGCTGGTTGGGGAAAGTTTTGGAATAATGAGTGGCGAGCAATTCTTCACAGTCTATATAACTTCTTTTGCCCAATATTTATCTTTTCTCAGCCCTTCTACTTCGATATCAAGACTTGAAAGAATTGCTCAGCCCTTCTACCTGGAGTTCAAGACCTAAAGAATCGCTCTCTTGCCCTAACTTCTTCTCCCCTCCCTCATCCCTTCACAGGTCATTTTTTTAAATTATAATTTTTTGAAGGTGAAGGTAACCTGTGCTCGTTACTGATCTTGAAGATAACTACAGAGATAACTTTTTTTGTTGTCAAACATGAGTCTCACATTCCCAAAAATTATTTTTCCTTTGTTAAGTTCAGGAATCGAGAAGTCACTGACTTCAAGCGGATCATCAGTAGCTCCTACTGCACTCGTCGACGAAGGGATTGTGTGATGACCAAAGACGAGAGTGGTACCATTGTAAAGCAAACTCCAGAAAGGGGGACCATTTCGTTGCGGCTGAGTGGTCGACTGGAGTTTGCCTCGCGTCTGATGCGTCTGAAACAAGCTGTCTAACAGAATTATTCAAGTTTTGCAATTCAAAAACCTTTCTTTCTGATCAAAAGTTCTTGAACTGCTGCAAATTGAATGTTTTGCCCTTATAAGAAAATTACCTACTACTGGTAACGAATAAAGCATATAAGTAATCCTTTTCTTGCTGAACAAAAGCTTCCGAAACAATATGCTGAACATCTTTTTTTTCTTCTGATTTACTTTAAAACTTTCTTCTGTGTGATCAGATATCGATTGTCCTATGTAAAAACAACACACTAACCAAAAACTTGTGCCGATATGGCTGAAGAATTTTTGCGAGTTCGCTCTTCCATCCTCCGTTCTTATTGCACAGATCCTTGTCACAAAAGCATTTAATCTTCAGAAGTACTCTATCCAGTGTCTCAGTACAACCCGTTGCTAAGTCTTCTTCACAGCTGTGCTTCCCATTTAGTTCGCTGCTCATTAGTTGAGCCATACTTGAGGTGTCGATTTCGAACACGGCTGAGCAGCTTTTTCCATATGTACAATCTTCATTAGTCGGATCCACACCAGTGCAGTTCTGAAAAGTAAAGCATTTTGTTTTGAAATAAATACAATGATTGAAATGTTTTTTCTCTCAAATACAATTTGTTAACAAAAGTTAAGCCGATGAGTACCACAATAAAAAATTATGTCTCTAGGTTACTATTGTACCGTTTTGGGTCTTCAAGAATACTCTTGCCTGTGTAGCGGTGTGAGCCTCTCCTTTGCCAATTATATACATATACTCAGGCTTGGGCTAAGTTAGTGCTAACAAGGTCTTATGGCTTAGAAATAAGATTTTTTTCTAAATATGTGATAAGATGATTTAAATGCAAAAAAACCTAAAATTAAAAAAAACTTTAAAAAATATGTTGTATAGTAAAATATTATGAAACAAACGATTGCCGAGCTTGGAATCCACGTCGCACAGCTAAGAAATAGGACAACTTTTGAAAGCATTCCGGTTTTGATCCACTGAAATCTTCTTGCGGTATATTTTTGCGAACTAGTTCGATAGGCTACAATATCAGTTTGTTTTCTCAAGACCACTCTCTCTGGATATGGGCCCTTCAACGACGTGGTGATTCTGTCTCTTAAATTTCCTTTAATTTTAAAAACTTAGAAAGTAACCACTTTCTGTGATTTACTAGTTTTTACTGGCACCCTGAACCAAAACCTACCGCTTTTGTTTCTGAATCGCAGAAAAAATTAGTAAATCACAGAAAGTGTTTATTTTCGGGGTTTTATAGTGAAAGGAAATTAAGAGACAGGGTGGCCGCGACGTTGATGACCTAGATAGGGAGGGAATCGTTTACACAATCAAGAGCTAAAAAATTTCAGCATAAGCCTGATTACCCTGAAGAGGGGAGGGGGGTTTGAGCATGTTCAACTGAACGTTTCCAATGCTGTTGTAAATAAGAGTATACCCTGCTCCACGCTCCTTATAAGCAACGGATATTCATACTGATCAGAGGAGCGGCCAGTTCGCAGAAACGTGAACAAAAATAGTGTGTTGGGACGGGAACTGAACCCATGTACGTCACTCTCCGGGCGATGCTTTTACCCACTGAGCTACACACGCACACACTGTAATGCCCATTTTAAGGATTATAAAACAATACTTTGAGAGGTATTTGCTGAGAAATGAACAATTTGACCTTGAGTAGAACCTCAGATTTTGTTTGTGGTTATGAAAAAATACAAGTTAAAAAAGAAAAACCTTGATGTTCTATCTTTTGAAGCAACTTTGGAAATAAAAAAGCTATGCAAAAAGAAAAAAAACGAACCGCTCTCGTCGCGTAAAACGCCAGAGAATGAAATTATATTGGAGGACGCAATAAAACATAGGGTCAGCCAAACACAAAATTCGTATTCAAATCACTCGTTTCCATGTCCTCTTTCTTTTTTCCTAATTAGTAATCGCTCTCTTTTTTGATAATTCTCCGACGAACTTCATAACTCGCATCCGCTTCTCCGGGTATCATTTTTTGTTTCATTTTCTTCGTTTGACAAGGACTTGTGGGGTCGTTTCTCAAATTTCTCGTTTGCTTTATTAAGAATTACAAGTTCAAAATTTCTTGCAAGTTAAGAATAGCTTTCCTTCGACAAATTCAGGTTGTTTTGATTGTTTTGTTAAACTTTGCAATTTAATTTCAGTTGTAGAAGAATTATCGGCAGTGAACTATAAAGTCACAGAAAATGAAGATCTCAGACCTCTGCGTGTTCTCCTGGGTTATTTCAACTGAATTTTTTCTTCATCAACAAAACAAAATTTTTCAGAAAGTTCAACCCATGACAATTCTTCTCCTTCTTGTTTTCTTGGCAGGCTCACGTCAGAATCATCTCTCACTTGCTGCGTTTACTTCGGTGAAAATTCATGGTTTAAAACAAATCTCTTTTCTTATTCTATTTTTCAATGTCATACTTGCAAATCACAACGAAAAAGAAATATTTTGTGTTCGAATGAATAGATTTTTTGTCTTTTTCTTTCTATTTTTCGCGTGTTTGATAAGTTATATGGACATGAAAGATCCGAGACCGAATACATGTTTTTTTATTTCTTATAAATGAACACATAACTTGAGAGGAAAATTTGGATCTCGAAAAAAGTAACTTGTTCTGAACTGTAATAAGTAACCTTTTTTGAATTTTAAAAAAGTTTTGGCACAATTTTACTTTAGGGGCGTGCTTTGCTTAGGGGGGGTTTGTTTTGAATGTGTTCAAATTGCTGTTTTTTTACACCATTTTGTATTATTTTTGACAACTTTAGTCAATGAATCCACAAAAAAATACGAATGTGAGAATTTTTCCATGTGGTCTCGTTCCTAAGCCGTACTAAGCCAGAGCGAAAAAAATTCTGAGAAAAGTATCATGACCACCGCCAAGTAAAGAACGGCCCTCAATAGTAAAGCAAGCTCCCCCCACCCTCCTAAGCAACAAAAAGCGGAAGTTTTTTTAGGAATGCCTTAGCTATCCATTGTCCTCCAACCCCAATTGGCATGTGGAACCTTGCACGCCTAAAGAGCCGATGTGCTTCTTCTTATTCGGCTTCAACATCACTAACCGCACTGAAGTCTTTTTCTACGAGAAATCGTCCTTTCTGAGGGGTGGATGCAGAAAACAGAGGAAACTCGGCTTCCGGGCTTATCAGGCGTCTCAGAGCCACTCTTACATTAGATTTGAGTGCAATACGACCAGATGCAACAATATGAGTCTGAGCTCTGTCAAGGACCAACTTCATGACATCCTTCGGCCTTACCGGATGGTTATTCTGGTTGGAGTCTTTTATATTTTAGAGTTGGATTGTTATGAAGCACTATAAAATTATTTTCTTGTTCACAAATTTATATGATGCGTTTTAATGTCAATGATTATTCTCGACTTAAAATGAAACGCTACTTGTGTTGTGAAAGTTTTAGTGAGGAATTCGCTGAGAAACATGTATCAGCACAATGGTTTACATTTGTCGTACATCATTTTTTGCAGCCCACTACTCCGAAGACTCCGAAGTCCAAGGTTAGATTACATTCTATCGCTATTCCGACCGCGATTGCTGAAAATCTTGAATTTAAAAATTATTTATCTTCGAAGCAGTTGACAAGACACGTCTCATTCGCAAGTCACGCAAAGCGGTCATTAAAGTCAAGGTTGTAGAGGTTTTTGTCAAATGCACCTGATGCATAGTTCAAGAAAGGCAGCTTGCAGTCAAGTTTTTTTCCTATTTCCTGCAGCCTATGAACTGTACAACTAGCCATAAATTAAGCTGTTATTAAAGGTTTTTAGGGAGTCCCCCGACTAATTCAAATGAAACAAAGAATTTTAGGAATGCCGCCGAAACCGATCAGAGGAACACCAGTCGGCGGTTGCTGTCATCTTTAGCTTAGTAACTGTGGCTATCACTGAATTCGCACAGAAAGGTGTGTTTTGTTTTTTTAAACTGACCATAAATCCTTGGTAAATTATTCTGTTCTTTAGAACATCGAACCTTTTTTAAACGCTTGCTTCTTTCCAATTGATTAAGAACTCGTGGTTTTTTAGAAAAACATAGCTCAGGGAGACGAATATTTGACTAATATTGGCAAGAATTGCTGCCTCAGTCACCTCAGCAATAAGTAATAATCATCTTGAGCTCTTAAAAACATCCTGAGGAGTTGAGGAAGGACACAAGAAGTGTAAGTTGAGATATTTTTAAGCAGTTAAAAATTTCGATCAATTGTCATTGCAGACTGAAACTGTGGCAAGAAGATGCGTTTGACAGAGATGAGAAAAAAGCATGCTGTAAAGCAATTCAGAAGAAAAATTTTACCTGACCACTCATATATATTACGGTAAAAGAACCGGAAAATACTGTCAAAGTTGTTGAACGATTTTTCTCTACACTGCAAAACAATGTGTACCGCAAAAACTTCTCTTCTGCTTAATATGCAAGGTACAAAACGAGTTTTTTTATGTATACTTATAGTTGTTAATTTTTTTAAATATTAAAACCGTGGAATTGAGAATTCGGTAAAGCATAATTTCACTCAAGCTCATCGGTCTCCATTTTGTTTTGTTTTTTCTCAAATCGTCGTCAAATTGTTTTTTTTTATCGGCGTCAGTATCTCAAATTATCTAATTGATGGTAGATGATGTCGTTTAACCACTGTTACTCGAGCTCACCGAAATTTTTTTCTATTCAAATTTTCGTTTGAGATCGCAGCCACAGATGACATACTTATCGCTGTTGTTCAATTTTTTTTCTTTATTGTTCACAAAAAATAGATACATTTTATTTCAATTTTTTTTCTTGTAAAATAGGAAAACCGATAAATAAAGTCTACATTGAAGCATGAAGAAGTCTACGCTTCACATAAATGTAGATTCTGTGTTCCAATTCAAAAGCGTTTGCTCATAAAATAACTCCGGATTCGGAAAACAGAGCATTATGATTATTTTTGTCTTTTTCGTTAACAGTTACGGAACTTTTATGAAACCATGTTCTTGAAGCTTCGTGAGAGCTAATTGAAAACGCTCAAAGTAGAACGAAGTCGTTCTTTAGAATGACGTTGATTGAATTTTCACCAAGTTCAAGGGGAAGTGGCTTTCTCACAACGGAAAATTTGTTTAAAAAGTTTAAATGTGTTTTTTTCGGTGATAGTTTCGAAAAATGTTGTTTTTAAAATTCAAAAAATTTTTTTTAAGATTTTTAAGATAACATGTAAAATATATTTTAAAAATCTTGATTTGTCGTGCGAGTATTTATTTTAAATACTTGAGAGAGAAAGAACACGTTGGAGTTGAAATAACAACGGAGTAACCCCAAATTTTTACAATAAATACTCTAAAACGTGTTGTTGTTTAGAATAGAAGCGGCATTATTCGTTATTCACTAATATTCACCTCATAGTCCTCAGTTCTTCGAAGAGTAGGAGAGAGACGAGTTAGTGGAACGAGAGCTCAGAGAGATCATCTCTATTTTATTTATTTTTCTAATCAATCTCAAGAAAGAAAACGATTTAAATAATTCCAAGCTAGTGCCGAAAAATTGAGTGTCTTCAACAAGAGTTTCCTGCCAGCGCAGTTAACTACCTACGAAGCCGTATCCTCCCTCAACCTACCAAAACCGACCTATTCTTCCTTATTCCTTTGTAGGATTGAATTGATACGCTTGTGTTGACCATGGATTTGTCACTGAAAGTTCATCATTGCGTTCTCTATTGTTCATCCCACGCTTTTGGTCTCTCTCCAGTCTTTCGTTCTCTCCTGGTCAGTCTTTTTGATCTGAACGCTTGTTTGGGCGATTGGTGAGAATGAGCTAGGTAATCGCCCAATCACCTTTCTACATATTCACGATGCTCGGGAGCAGTGCTACTACAGTCTTCTTCTTCTTCTTAGCGTTGTCCCGCGCCGGCCGAGGTCGGAGTAGGGTCCGCTGTACGGCTTCTAGCTCTCCAGAAACATCTGTCCGTTGCGTCTTCCGAGTGGAGTCTTGCAAGGCGCAGGTCTTGGTTGAGCGTATCCATATATCCTTTCTTCGGTTTGCCTCGAGGGCGTTTGCCTGGTACTTTCATGTCAAGGGCGTGTCTTGCGATGTTGGTCGCGTCTCTTCGCATCACGTGTCCATACCAGTCGTCGGCGTATGCGATGGTTGACGGAGCCGGAGTCAGTAGAGGAAGCGTGACGGTATCCATAACCAAAATGAAGAGAAGGGGAGACAAAGCACTCCCTTGGTGCACTCCAACGTTTACTGCGAATGGCTCTGTGATGCCGACCGGAGTTCTGACAGTACTCTTTGAATCATCGTACATCGCCATTGTCCATCGAATGTACTCTTCAGGAACCTGATGATCGCGCAATGCATATGAAATAAGATCATGGGGGACTCTGTCGAACGCCTTTTCCAAATCGAGGTAGGTCAGATGGAGAGGTGATCTTTTCTCTGCGTGCTTCTCGACGAGTAAATACTGTAGTCCCCTCACGCCAGTCCGGGCGTGGCATAATGGTAGTGTGTTCGACTATTGTGCGAAGAGTCCCGAGTACGACTCCCACCCCGAACAGATCCACCCAAACCAAGGGGGTTAAGAAATTTTGGTTGTGCTCATGCACGAATCTAACTCTCCCCATTGCTGATATTCACACTAGCAGTGATCTAGTAGGCAGCCACTGGTTCTGCAAGGATAGGCCTGTCCTGCATCTCAGGGGAGCGCGTACCCTACCACGAGGCGGGAACAAGTGCGAGGAAGATTACTGTAGTCCCCTCACATTCTTTCGTCAATTTCCAGAATGAGTTCATGTTCAACTGAGAAAGAGACCTGAAATAATAGGAAAAATTTTTAAAACCATTTTGTAGATGATGATTGATAAGAAGACGTCTCGTTTCAGAACGTTGGAACATATGATCAGCAGGTTTAACTTTTGAAAAAGTTTCTTCGAAAATGTATTGTTTTACAGCATGGGAAGGCGGAGGAGATGTACAGGGAGAAGATTTTGGAGGTGAGCGGAGCTTCAGCTTCTCAAGGCACAGAATCAATATGATTGCATGTTGTTCAGTTGAATGCTGAACTGGAGGTGACGAGAAAGGAGAGAGACGAGGCACTTGAGCAGTCAGTCAGACGCAGGGAGAGATACCTCAAGGCCGTCGATCTACTCAGAGATGCAGAAGGTCAAGAAAAATCAATAATATGATGTGTTTCATAATGGTAGCGTGCGCTGATTATTGTGAGGGTTCTCGGTTTGACCCTAAATCTGATTATTGTGAGGGTTCTCGGTTTGACCCTAAATCTGATTATTGTGAGGGTTCTCGGTTTGACCCTAAATCCGGAAAATTCATTTAAATTTTAAATTTTCCAAGCTCCTTGGTTTGAAATTTAAAGCAAATGTTAATGCCAGCTCCTGCTTCCCCCCCCCCACCTTCCTGTACTGACAGCAATGACCGAGAAAGTTCCGCCAGTTTAGGACTGTCACATTTCCCAGGGGCGCGTAGCCTGCCGCAAAGCGGAAATAGCACGATCAAGACTATTATATAATAATTGAGACAATATGAAGAGAGACGAAAGTTTTTAGTCGATGTTTTTATTCAATCAGTCGATAACAATCAATAAATATTTGCAGTGAGCGACAAAGCGAAGCTCATGGCGGATCTCAGAAAAAGTCGCTCAATAGAGAATGAGTTATCTACGCAATTATCACAGCTCAAGGCGGAATACGAAAAGATCCGCTCGCGTCTGATGCACTACGAGAACAAGGTGTATTTCACGAATAGTTGTTCATTAGACCAATTTTGACGGTTCTAATTGAATGCATCGTTTCAGAAGGTCTGAATGATAGCGAGAGATGCTCCGACGTGGCTTTTGTTCATTGTTGCGCCTTGCCTATTCTTTAAGAGAGCGATTGCTCTTGATTATTATAAAATAAGATTATTATAAAATAATTTATGAGTGCATTGCTCGGTTAATTTAGTTGATCCAATCGACTGGGATGCTTTCGGTGTGTGTATCTGTGTTCAATCAGATAAATAAACAGAGTTTTATCTTGGTCGAGTCGCTACAGTACAATCGTAAAACTCATCAACACCAAAACGAAAGTTCTTGTAGAGTTACATTTGCTATAATTGATCTTCTATGAAACATCCACGAATTGATCCAAAGGGAAACGGCCGCTTCTTTATTTCTTCCACTGGTTGTTCTCGTAGTCCCAATAGGCAGCCGGGCCGAGGAATGCTCCCTGCAAATATCCAACCATCTTCTCTTGCTCTGATACTGATGTGCCGGCTCAGAAACATTGATACCCTCTTCAATATCATACGCAGTTTCATAGATCACAAGCACAGTTGAACATATTGAGGAAAAAACAACCTTTCGTTGAGTGGTAAAGTCTAGTAGAATAATGAAAAGCTCGCTAGAGATGAACATGGAAGGCAGAGAAAGGAGAGTTCATAATTGTAGCCTTCCTCGCTCGAAGAGCGATCGTTCTTTCATTTTCAACAATTGCAAGGGAACTTTTGGTAAACCATCTTCAATATATCAGCAGCATTAACCTTTTCGAGAACAATTTGTCGCTGAATTTGCGCTTCCTTGTACTCATTCTGGAAGGTCGGAGGAACCTCAGGATATACTGCAAAGTAAACTTTCTCACCACTATTAAGTACTGACTTTAGCTAGTTTAGAGACTATAATCCTGTAAATGACCACTCTTATGCATAAGCGACTTAAAAACTGTAGCTGAATTCTATTGCCTTTCAATACTTCAGCAGAACTTTAAAAAAAAGTGAAGTCGCAGAACTTTGATTACTATCAGCTTTTCAGCCACACATCTCCCCTTCTCCGTACTCTTATTTTGAAATAAATAATATTATTGACTAATTTCTTGTATCTAAAAAGTTACACGTACAGTCAAAACACCTTTTTGTGGCCTTGCCTTGAAACTGATGAGAAAACATTTGTTATTATGGCTTTGCTATGCCAGTGAACCCTGGGCGGGCGAATGTATATATTTAGGATGTCAACTCCGGACAACGAAATCTAAAATCAAGTGCGAACTGCGAATTGTTCTGATCTCGAATATTACCGTAGATATTGAGGAAAACTGCGTAGAATGTCGCAGCTGCGATGACAAGCGCGGAAGCTGCTACTACCACCTACAAAAGTTACTATCTTCCATATTTTCTAGAATTAGATGGCTTCTGTTGGCAGCCATGCCCAATGGAATTACTGTGAAACAAAAACCTCTTCGAACATTCATTTACCTAAAAATTAACTTTTCACACTTGCTATAAATAAGCCATTCTCCCGGAAGGGATCGAACATCTCCACTCAAACCAGGAGTAAGCGGGTTTCCATTAAACTACGGTGACACGTTGCTCTTTCGCGCCCCAGTGCTATATGAAAGGCTCAATCGCCTCTTTTCTTAAGCGAATAATAACACGCTTGCTCCCGGTAAGAGAAGAGATAGCTGGGTTCGATCCCACCCGGTGAACTAGATTTTTTCCGTGCGACGGTTCATCAACTGTTGTCTCAACTAGGCGTCAAACTGTTTAACAGAGCTTATTTGAACCTCTCTCTTATCACAAATTATCAATGAAGTCAGCTCTGAAAGATCACGCTTTTGTCATTCCCGAACAACTTTTAAATGAATAAAAAAACATATATAAATATAAAAAAGAATTGAAAGATTTTTTTTAAAAAACATTGTGTCTCAAAACATACCATATCAAAGCATCTCAATCGATATTGTTATATGAGCCTTACATACAACACTATCGCACGGAATAACAATGTGTCCCCGTGGTGTTATGGTAACACGCGCTCCCGGTTTGAGTCAGAGATGGTTGGGTTCGATCCCGCCCGGTGGACTAGCTATTTTTCTGGTTCAATCATTTGTCATCTTAACCAGGCGTCACTGCCTTTAAACTGTGTAATTTAGCATTTGAAGACATTACTATCGTTCTAACTACCTTCTCATTCTATTTAAAGCTCACCAGAACTTGAAAAAACTATCGCTCACTTGGGCAGGAGATCTAGATAAATTAGAAGGAAGCAAGAGGTGGGTGAAGAGGGCACAAAAAGTATTGATTGAACATTTCAGACCCCCGCTCGTATGAACGGTCTTTTAAACTTACTTGAACGAAAGCAGGTGAGTTTTGATTCTTTCAATGTCAACTATCTTTATTCGCTTGTGTCACATGCCGAATTCTCAGCATGTGCGCTTTTTGTTGTTCTGACATATGGAATAAGTCGCCTTGTGACTAATTACTAAGTCCACAGTGACATTCACAAACTGAAACATGCATTTTCCGAGAGATAATGCGGCGCCTCTTCGTCAATCCGAGCTTAGCTGTTAGAGAAAAAAACAACTTATTCTTGCATATCGATATTTGAAAATGTTATCAAATGCTGAATTATACAGTTTGAAGGAAGTGACGCCTGATTAAGATGATAAATGATTAGATGGCCGGGTTATGATTTCGCCCACTGGACCAGCTTTTACCATACGATATTTCAACGCTTTAAAAAATTTTTTAAACTACTAGTCAGTTTTTTAGTTACTGCTGATAAGTTTCTCATTCCGCTACCGCGCTCATCGTATTATTTGGATTTTATTGCGACTTTTTTTAGATGATTTTAGCGACTTTATGAATACTGAAGTCACTCTAACATTCACTCGCTGTTATGCACTTTCATGCATATGAAACATGAACAACCCAAATATAGATTCATCGGATGTTTTTGCGACTTATGAAAAGAGAACTAGAGTGAAGTTTTCAGGTCACAAACGAACTTTCCAGTATCCGGAAGGCGCTTCGAACTCAGAAAGAGTCTGGCGGAAAGAGTACCGATACACTGCAAATCTTTCTAAATTGATCTACAACGGTGACATGTACGATTAGATAAAAACTAGCACTCTTTGAGCGAAGGACTATCTAGAATGATGAAAAGCGAGCAAGAGTTGAAGGGCGGAGAAGGGAGAAATATCGGGCAATAAAAAATGTTGAGACTGTGCAGACTCGATCGTTTCTCATTATAGGGCCTTCCTTTTTTCAATTAAAAAACATTTTCAGAGCTACAAGTGACCTATAACGATTTTGATTGACTCTCGCTCGACCTCAGGAATTCAACTCATTATATAGATATGATAATTTCAACCTGATTATTTTCCGCATGAAATGTCATTGTCCAATTCGTCCTATAAATCCTATAAATTCAGTAAAATTTCTGAAAATTTTAAAATCATTAAAATTTAAGGTGAAAAGGATTAAGAAAGGTTAAAAAAATTTTTCACATGTTTTTCTTTCTTCGGCGGTCAAGTTTTTCCAGTCGGCTTTCTCCTTCTGACGGAGAGGAGCGATAATATCATCCTCTTTGCGGAATCTGATTGCGGGATACCAGTAGTCCATTCGATCTTGATACGTCTTAGAAAAACATCATAGGAATCGATGAATCTCTGACCAAAACGGCATAGATACTCTTGAAGAACAAAAAATCTTCGGGACAGAATCAAACCTTACGTTCAATTTTCAGATGCAATATCTAGCCCAATCGGTGCTTAGTGACATTTTCGAGATTATGTGTTTTTATTTGGATACTATGAGACCTAGGCTAGCGACCTGGCTACTTTTTTTTGTTATTCAAGATTTAAAAAAATTCTTGTAAAAAATACTTGTCCACAAAAAAAGAGTATGCGCTGATCAACAATGGGAATTTAAACAAAATTGAAAAAAAGGTCTTTGCGTGCACTTTCGGAGGGTTTTCTCAAATAATTCATTTTTGCTCGAAAAGTTTTGCCGTTCATTCGGGACATTAACAAACCTGCCACGACCTGACAACACTTGACTTGAAACTTGAGCCAAAACCGAAAAAAATGTGGTCAGGTTTGCTAAAGCTAATTAGTGAATCACAGAAAATTTATGCAATACTTTATAATTAAATTAGTAACTCACAGAAAAAATTAAAAATCACAGAAAGTTTATACTCGCGTGTCATGTCAGGTTTTTTAATGGCCGTTTATTCGGGCGAGTTTTTTTCAAAAAGAACCAAATTTAAGAAATTTTATTTCTTTCGACTCAGACGACTCTGATGAAGAGCTCAATTTAAAAAAAACTTTAAAAATTTTCAACTCACTAATTTTTTCTCGGAAAGAAAATCTTCTAAAACTTTCGCTTCTCGTAAAACTCAATCCAACTGCAGTAGCGCTGCCCGATTTTATTTCGTCTTGATCAGGCGTCCTTGTTTTTCAACTATGTATCATTTATATTGTTTGTTGGTTCGAAAGGCTGAATTTCAGCAAGAAGTTCGGCACTACTGAAGTTTAATTGGCAGCGCTAATTGGCTTTAAACGCTACGGTTTCGAAAATTTTCTTTATTGGTGATCATTTCGAGCATCGGGGACTCCGGTTCTTGGAAAAATTTGTAACAAATATTTTTACATATAAACACGCTTAGGCTTAGTAGAAGTTTACGCAAACGAGGCCGTACGGCTTAGGCTGACGGGATCGTGTCAAAAGATTAATGTGAAAAATTTTTTTTGAAGATTTAATTAAAAAGAATGACAATTGTATAACACACTTGAACAAAGGTATCGTAGCCACTCAGGCGTAGCGACGGCAAAATTTCTAGCGACAACTTAAGGTTTTTTTTTATTTTTTGGCTATTACAGATGAACCTTTTATGTACAGATATAGGCCAAACTTGAGAAGAAAGCAAAGTTTTTTTCCTGAAAATTTGATTTTTGAAGTAAACAAACCTTTTTTGTATGAAAACAATATCATTTTTCAAGAACCGGAGTCCCTGATGCTTGCAATGAACATCTGTGAAATTTTTTCTCATTTTGAGACTATTGTGAAGGAAAGAAGAAAAGATGTATGAAAAAGAAAAAAGAGAAGGGAGGAGAGAGAGATGGAGAGAGCGGCTCTCCATAGCCGACTCTCTTCGACGCGAGACGTTTGCCGGCCACAACAACAACATGCTCAAAATGATCACATATGAAAAAAACTTTCGAAACCATAGCGTTTAGTATCCCAATGTCGGAACTTTTTCACTTTAGGCCCCCCCCCCTCCCAGTGGTTCAATTGGGTCAGTTCACTTTTGTCATTTTCTTGATACGGCCTCGTTAGCGTAAATTTTTTCCTAAGCCTAAGCGTTTTCAATGTAAAAAATAATTTCTCCAATGTAAAAATAACTTTGTAAATGTAAGTAAGTCAGAAGTATAACCCATGGAAGCTCTGGGAGGGGGGACCTAAAGTGATAAAGTGCCCCAATGTCTGCAAGACAAGACGCAGGGTATGCTTATCAGGGAATAAGAGCTCTAAAAATAAACAGAGTGAAAGCGAAATAAAAATTGAAAAAGGATTTGTGAAGCTCGAACTTCGTCGCCTGAGGCTCCGAATCCAACTTGCACTCGTCCGGCAGCTTTCTCGGGTCCCCACCAGTGCTCAATGTGATGGCCGCTTCCCAAGCAAGAAGAGGTTTGCACAAAGCGGGATGACTGCGAAGCCAATCGAGGCAAGAGGAGACTGCGGGAAAGCATCTGCAAAAACTAAAAATGCACAAAAAAGCGAAAAGATAATTATTACGCGCTTCTTCACAGAATATAGCCGAAGTTTAATTCATTGGTACTTTTTCCGTTAACCGGATACTCGCGTCGCGGTTCTCTTCGCGTCGCGGTTTCCTCGTTAGCTAAGCCGTACGGCCTCGTAAGCTAAGCCGTACGGCCTCGTTAGCTAAGCCGTACGGCCTCGTTATCGTAAACTTTTACTAAGCCTAAGCGTTTTTAATGTAAAAATAACTTTTTTGATGTAAAAATAAAACGCGAAGGGAACCGCGACGCGAGTATCCGGTTAACGGAAAAAGTGCCAATTCATTTAGTTCAGCTGCCTACTTGTCAATCTCTTCGTAGCACTTTCAAAGAACAGTTTTTTTTTTCGTTATACAATCTTATATTAGATGTTGATCTGATAAAAAGTGAGTTGAAGGCGATTTGCATAGACAAGTAGCATTGTATTCGACAATGAAAACCCTTGAACCGTTTTGAAGGAAGCGCTCTGCTCTGGCTTCTGGAGAAAATTAGGATACTAGGGTTTGGGTTCACAGATACTACAAAAAGAGAATTTTTGCATTGAAGAAAGGACATCGAGTGCTATTAGATACGTACGCACTAAAACTTGTTTCGTAAATTTCACTGGATCAACATACTCTCTGAAAACACAATGTTCAAAAAGTAATTTTTAAAAATTTAGAAAAACTTGTGAGTTTTTGCAGTCCGTCAGGATCGGCTCTCTTTGCTGAATCCGCTCGTTCGGCTGAAAACCTTTGGAAAATAATTCATTTTGTTCTTCAGTTCATACAGGCAGTTTAGTGTGGGGGTGAAGATGCTAGACTGTGAGTAAGTTCGGCGAAAGTTCAGATGCGTTAAAGATGAATTTTTTTCGCATCTTTTTGTATGGGGAAATATTTAACGTCCACCAAATAAAACGCGTCGTACACCAAATAAAACGATGTCGTTCCCCAAATAAAATGACATCCACTAAATAAAATGCTTATAGAGAAAATGAAGAAAAAAGTTACCACAGACAATGCTAAAATGGCAATTGCCGAATGAAGGCAAGAAGCCGGGAGGCATGAGGACGCCTTGAGTGAGGCCGAGCGTTTTATTTTTACATTAAAACATATTTTTACATTAAAAACGCTTAGGCTTAGTAAAAGTTTACGATAACGAGGCCGTACGGCTTAGCTAACGAGGCCGTACGGCTTAGCTAACGAGGCCGTACGGCTTAGCTAACGAGGCGTACTCACTCAAGGCGTCCTCATGCCTCCCGGCTTTTTGCCTTCATTCGGCAATTGCCTGCTAAAATCACTATGAATACAGTGAGGAAATATTTCTACCTTGTTAAAATTTGAGAGCCATTTTTGAGGACATTCAAACACTCGTCTCCGTTGGAATTAGAATATTCTGAAACGTTTAAATCTTTTTACAAAGACGGCTACTCAGGGTTCTCCAGGCAGAACAGCCTCGCTGCTGCTGAAAATAAGACAAAAAGTCGACTTTAACGAATATGAACAATTGGATCGGAGGTAAAACTTTCTTAATCTTGTGACAAGAAAATTTTTCAGAAAGCTTTTACGCTTCAGATTAGACGGAGCAACAGGAATCACTGCTTTTACATCAAAAAACTTCTGATTCTAACGGAGATGAGTGTTTGAATGTCCTCAAAATTGGCTCTCAATTCGTTCGTTTCTTTTGTCGAAAAGTATACCCGTTTTAGAATGGCCAGCTGTTTCCCCTGATTGTTACCCAATAGAAAATATCTGGGGACTGTTAGCTAGACGTGTATATGATGGAGGAAAACAGTACTCCATAATTGCTGAGCTTAAAAGTGCCATTGAACATGAATGGTCTTCGTTGCCTGTTTCTTACCTTCAAAAGTTGTCAGGTTCCATGGATAATAGACTTGTCCAGCTCATCATTAAAAATGGTGCAGCTATCGAATACTAATTTGTTTCATTTCACTTCGTTTGTTTTTATAGGAATTTTAAGATTGAGCTCAAAGTTATGCCGCACCAAATTTTCGGTTATTTCGAATAAATCGCGTTGTTTTTGAGTGGATCACGGCACTTTTGTGATATGGATTATTTATCTGAGTGGTAGATTCCATGGCTATTTCGTTTTTTTTGTTGCGCCTTCTAAAACATCGGATAATGTTCAATTTGGAATGCGCTCAAAATTATCGGGAGCCAAATGGAGTCGATGGAGGAGTCGTCCCTGTTGATTCCTGGAATCAACTGTCGCTTACTGATCAGGAATCTCTCTCTCCTCTTTCTTTCTCACTTCCTATGTCTTTCTCTCTCTTAGTCTTTCTCCATCTCTCATTCTGTTTTTCAAGGATTTCTCCCTAGCTTTACTGAACGCCCCTGAACTACTTAAAACTTAACTTTTTTATTATCGAATCGATTATGAAAATTTTCTCATACAGGTTGTAATTCAAATTCTGTAATCAAAGTTTGACTCAAGATAATTCATTTTCAGTGAGTAACTTCAGATCAGATTGTATTATTTTCGAAAACGTATCATCGGACCATGGGTTCTACCTACTATATCCGAGGGCTTATGAGATCGATAAACAATAGTTAACTTCGCAAAAAGGAATCATCCCCAAAAGCTTTCGCTTCCCAATTGAGAGCAATAATAACTTCGTTAAATTTTTTCCGTTGATGACTTTTTCGTTTTTTTCTTCGTCAAGGCGCCATCTGACGAGACTGACAATGATGCGTAGAGAATGAATTGATCCTATCGATGGTCGATCTTGCCTTAATTCCACGGTTTTCGATGCCGAATACGGCGAGGTTTTATTGGGTAAAATAAAGCTTATTAGCGGTATATTTAGATACAAGTTTTCACAGTACTTTTGCACAGGAAAAATTTAGCGCAATAATGCAGGCAAACAATCAAACTTACAACTGCATGATTTGAATTATCAAACGAAGATCATTTATCGACTATTATCGGAGTGAACAATCGAAGTCAACATAATAAGTTTTTGTTAATGGTTTATTGATAACACTTTTAAATGGTTCATTGATAACACATAATCTAAACGGGAATGAGATGAGATTCTTCTTTTTCTTTGGGAGGCTCAACTTGAGTGATGATATGAGGGGCTGGGAGAGCTTTATTGAGCCTTCTTCGCGCTTTCAGCTTAGGCCTCCTATTTACGTCTCCATCCGCCGCTCCTCTGAGGTTGGCCTCGATGTCATTCTTCTTCTGTAGGAATTGAGCTCGATGAATATTTTTTATGCGTAGTGAAAAGTTTCAACATCCAAAATAAACTTGATCATTCGCTTAAACGCCAATTTTAGCTTGAATATGTCTCTATGTACTTCTTCATCACATTCCTACCATTGTTTCAAGTCCCTGACCAACTCCCATCTGTGTTCCTGTGCTTCTGTTCAAATATTGCGATGGTTCCAACCAAAATTCCAATAAAAACTAAATGTTCGTAAAAATTAATGATAACAAAGCATAATACGATACAATTGAACAACTCACTCTGTACTTCCCACAACATCTTTCTTTCCACACGCATTCGTAGGTGAAAAGAACTGCAAATATAGAGATTTGGTGGATAAGGAAAAGAAACACTCGAAATCCGAATAAGTTATCGATTGGTAAGAACTAACGAGTCAATAGAACAAATCCAATAGAGGCTACTCCGAAATAATTCAAGAGTATTGCGATGACCTCACAATGGGTCCAGAATAGATCCTGTAAAGTGTTAGTTACTTTCCTTTTTTTAAACTCACAAGGTTAAGAAAAACAAGTTCATTTGTATTAACGTTTTCACTTTCATAAATCACCAATGGTCGTATGCCCTGTTGAAAATGCTTATGTGTATATAATAAAAAGCCCTTGTAACGGAGAGTGGTGGTCGAGGAGGCGCTGGTTGGGGAAAGTTTTGGAATAATGAGTGGCGAGCAATTCTTCACAGTCTAGATAACTTCTTTTGCCCAATATTTATCTTTTCTCAGCCCTTCTACTTCGATATCAAGACTTGAAAGTATTGCTCAGCCCTTCTACCTGGAGTTCAAGACCTAAAGAATCGCTCTCTTGCCCTAACTTCTTCTCCCCTCCCTCATCCCTTCGCTCAGGTCATTTTTCTAAATTATAATTTTTTGAAGGTGAAGGTAACCTGTGCTCGTTATTGATCTTGAAGATAACTACAGAGATAACTTTTTTTGTTGTCAAACATGAGTCTCACATTCCCAAAAAAAATTTTTTTTTTCTTTGTCAAGTTCAGGAATCGAGAAGTCACTGACTTCAAGCGGATCATCAGTAGCTCCTACTGCACTCGTCGACGAAGGGATTGTGTGATGACCAAAGACGAGAGTGGTACCATTGTAAAGCAAACTCCAGAAAGGGGGACCATTTCGTTGCGGCTGAGTGGTCGACTGGAGTTTGCCTCGCGTCTGATACGTCTGAAACAAGCTGTCTAACAGAATTATTCAAGTTTTGCAATTCAAAAACCTTACTTTCTGATCAAAAGTTCTTGAACTGCTGCAAATTAAATGTTTTGCCCTTATAAGAAAATTACTTACTACTGGTCACGAATAAAGCATATAAGTAATCCTTTTCTTGCTGAACAAAAGCTTCCGAAACATTATGCTGATTATATTTTTTTCTTATGATTTACTTTAAAACTTACTTCTGTGTGATCAGATATCGATTGTCCTATGTAAAAACAACACACTAACCAAAAACTTGTGCCGATATGGCTGAAGAATTTTTGCGAGTTCGCTCTTCCATCCTCCGTTCTTATTGCACAGATCCTTGTCACAAAAGCATTTAATCTCCAGATGTACTGTATTCAGTGTCTGAGTACAACCCGTTGCTAAGTCTTCTTCACAGCTGTGCTTCCCATTTAGTTCGCTGCTCATTAGTTGAGCCATACTTGAGGTGTCGATTTCGAACACGGCTGAGCAGCTTTTTCCATATGTACAATCTTCATTAGTCGGATCCACACCAGTGCAGTTCTGAAAAGTAAAGCATTTTGTTTTGAAATAAATACAATGATTGAAATGTTTTTTCTCTCAAATACAATTTGTTAACAAAAGTTAAGCCGATGAGTACCACAATAAAAAATTATGTCTCTAGGTTACTATTGTACCGTTTTGGGTCTTCAAGAATACTCTTGCCTGTGTAGCGGTGTGAGCCTCTCCTTTGCCAATTATATACATATACTCAGGCTTGGGCTAAGTTAGTGCTAACAAGGTCTTATGGCTTAGAAATAAGATTTTTTTCTAAATATGTGATAAGATGATTTAAATGCAAAAAAACCTAAAATTAAAAAAAACTTTAAAAAATATGTTGTATAGTAAAATATTATGAAACAAACGATTGCCGAGCTTGGAATCCACGTCGCACAGCTAAGAAATAGGACAACTTTTGAAAGCATTCCGGTTTTGATCCACTGAAATCTTCTTGCGGTATCTTTTTGCGAACTTGCTCGATAGGCTACAATATCAGTTTGTTTTTTCTTGACCACTCTCTCTGGATATGGGCCCTTTAACGACGTGGTGTGATACTGTCTCTTAACTTTCCTTCAATTTTAAAAACTTCGAAAGTAACCTCTTTCTGTGATTTACTAGTTTTTCCTGGCACCCTGAACCAAAACCTACCGCTTTTGTTTCTGAATCGCAGAAAAAATTAGTAAATCACAGAAAGTGTTTATTTTCGGGGTTTTATAGTGAAAGGAAATTAAGAGACAGGGTGGCCGCGACGTTGATGACCTAGATAGGGAGGGAATCGTTTACACAATCAAGAGCTAGAAAATTTCAGCATAAGCCTGATTACCCTGAAGGGTGAAGGGTTGAGCATGTTCAACTGAACGTTTCCAATGCTGTTGTAAATAAGAGTATACCCTACTCCACGCTGTTTATAAGCAACGGATATTTCTACTGATTATAGGAGCGTCCAGTTCGCAGAAACGTGATCAAAAATAGTGTGTTGTGACGGGAACTGAACCTATGAACGTCACTCTCCGGGCGATGCTTTTACCAACTAAGCTACACACGCACACACTATAATGCCCATTTTAAGGACCATAAAACATTTCAGAGGTATTTGCTGAGAAATGAACAATTTGACCTTGACTAGAACCTCAGATTTTGTTTGTGGTTATGAAAAAATACAAGTTAAAAAAGAAAAACCTTGATGTTCTATCTTTTGGAGCAACTTTGGAAATAATCAAGCTACGCAAAAAGAAAAAAACGAACCACTCTCGTCGCGTAAAACGCCAGAGAATGAAATTATATTGGAGGACGCAATAAAACATAGGGTCAGCCAAACACAAAAGTCGTATTCAAATCACTCGTTTCCATGTCCTCTTTCTTTTTCCTTAATTAGTAATCGCTCTCTTTTTTGAAAATTCTCCGACGAACTTCATAACTCGCATCCGCTTCTCCGGGTATCATTTTTTGTTTCATTTTCTTCGTTTGACAAGGACTTGTGGGGTCGTTTCTCTAATTTCTCGTTTGCTTTATTAAGAATTACGAGTTCAAAATTTCTCGCAAGTTAAGAATAGCTTTCCTTCGACAAATTCAGGTTGTTTTGGTTGTTTTGTTAAACTTTGCAATTAGATTTCAGTTGTAGAAGAGTTATCGGCAGCGAACTGTTAAGCCACAGAAAATGAAGATTTCAGACCTCTGCGTGTTCCCCTGGGTTATTTCAACTGAAATTTTTCTTCACCAACAAAACAAAATTTTTCAGACAGTTCAACCCATGACTATTCTTCTCCTTCTTGTCTTCTTGGCAGGCTCACGTCAGAATCATCTCTCACTTGCTTCGTTTACTCCGGTAAAGTTTCATGGTTTAAAAAATCTCTTTTCTTATTCTATTTAAAGTTTCAATGCCGTCGTACTTGCAAATCCCAACGAAAAAGAAACATTTTGTGTTCAAATGAATAGATTTTTTGTCTTCTTTCTATTTTTCGC
>OZ057407.1:24843298-25145693 GCA_964056735.1 Allodiplogaster pararmata | reverse complement strand
CAACTGGCGTCCAATCTTACGATTGCTCTTCTTATTCGCCAATAACATGTCTATTTGCCCTTTTTTGACTTGAGAAAGTTGTGTAGCACTCGCATTTATCTATAACAAACAAACAAATTTTGAAAACGAAAAAAAATTTTAAAGAAGAAAAAAAGCTCAAAAAAAGTGAGCTAATGAAAACTCTAGGTTACGTCTCTTCTGCGTCTGCAGATACAAAGAGTTGTACACGACGTTTCCCAAGCATCTGAGTGCATAAGTAAAATCTCAGCTCCTTTTCCTCGCCCGAAAAGATCGATAAGGGTTGTATTTACAGTCATAAGCAAACTTCCATGCGAGAGCGAGTAGAATATCTTGTGCAGGAAAATCATCAAGCCTGCTATGTCGAAATGGAAAGCATAGAGGGCAACTAGTTACTCAGCTCCTAGCGCGTTTTTTTTGTCTTTTTTTTTGGGTTTTGGGATGGTTTTCAAAACTAGATGGCGATACAGCAGTAAAAATTGTAAAAACAGTTTTCTTGCAATTTTAACTCATATTAAAGTAGTTTATTTATTTTCACTTGACATTCTGCTTCCTTATTGGTGGTATATATTCTTGTAAACAGTAAGCAAATTAGAATATACTACTCTATCAAATGAACTTCCAAAATTACTTGTAATATAATTATTCATGTTAGCTGATGACTTTTGCGTATCATCTTGCATTAAAACCATGGAATTGTTGATTGGGGTACGGAAAAACGGTACCAAATCCTATGGGAGTACTTCCTGATACTCATCCTAGTTCATTCTCATGGAAGGGAACTGCAGAATTTGACGCTTTCTTCGCGATTGCGGGTCAATCCCGAGTCGAGTAAATTTTTGGTCGCCCAATTTTCTTCTGTGCAGTCGTCTTCAGTCGATTGGAGACGTAATTATTTATACAATCAGGGCTCCGACCAATTAGGGCTCTGACTAATTAGGGCTCGGACCAATTAGGGCTCCGACCAATTAGGGCTCCGACCAATTAGGGCTCCGACCCAACTGGCGTCCAATCTTACGATTGCTCTTCTTATTCGCCAATAACATGTCTATTTGCCCTTTTTTGACTTGAGAAAGTTGTGTAGCACTCGGCATTTATCTATAACAAACAAACAAATTTTTGAAAACGAAAAAAAAAATTTAAAGAAGAAAAAAAGCTCAAAAAAAGTGAGCTAATGAAAACTCTAGGTTACGTCTCTTCTGCGTCTGCAGATACAAAGAGTTGTACACGACGTTTCCCAAGCATCTGAGTGCATAAGTAAAATCTCAGCTCCTTTTCCTCGCCCGAAAAGATCGATAAGGGGTGTATTTACAGTCATAAGCAAACTTCCATGCGAGAGCGAGTAGAATATCTTGTGCAGGAAAATCATCAAGCCTGCTATGTCGAAATGGAAAGCATAGAGGGCAACTAGTTACTCAGCTCCTAGCGCGTTTTTTTGTCTTTTTTTTGGGTTTTGGGATGGTTTTCAAAAAACTAGATGGCGATACAGCAGTTAAAATTGTAAAAACAGTTTTCTTGCAATTTTAACTCATAACAAAGTAGTTTAATTATTTTCACTTGACATTCTGCTTCCTTATTGGTGGTATATATTCTTGTAAACAGTAAGCAAATTAGAATATACTACTCTATCAAATGAACTTCCAAAATAACTTGTAATATAATTATTCATGTTAGCTGATGACTTTTGCGTATCATCTTGCATTAAAACCATAAAATTGTTGATTGGGGTACGGAAAAACAGGTACCAAATCCTATGGGAGTACTTCCTGATACTCATCCTAGTTCATTCTCATGGAAGGGAACTGCAGAATTTGACGATAACTTCATATTCTGGAAGGTTCTGGAAGGTTAGGGCTTTATAAAGCCATAGCCTTCCAGAACATTGAAGAGCATGCGAAATTCTCTCTCTACTTTTGCAGTAGTTCGAGAAAAACATAACAGTCTTATCATTATTCATATTCGCTCACCTACAAAATTGCTCGTTGTAAAGAATCTGTCCAGAAATTTATTTATTCTTTATTTTTTTTTCATTTACACCATTAGATGTGACACTAAAACACTAAATTAGGTGTGACACTAATAGAGAACAAATAATATTATGAACGCACTTCTCACAAAGGGAGAGAAGAACAAACAAAACATTACATCTCGAGGTCACAGTAATGAGGCAAGAACAGCAATTCAACTTTAAAAGAAAAGAATAACTTAGTAAGAAAGTAATGGGAATGAAAGAGAGGAGGGGTGAAGATAAGAATTCGTTGTCTTACTTCATAAGCAGTCGAAGGAGAATAGAAGCGGACGAATACTCAAGGACCACTGTTACATTTCACACTTTGTTACACGACAGTTTGTTACACGATACTTTGTTCCGGGTGCTTTTTTTAATGTGTTTTCAACTACTGTATTTTTTGACAAATTTAGTCATTGAATCGAAAATCAAGAAAGTGAGAAGTTTTTTGTCCCTCTGTTCTTTTCAGAAGAGAAAGAACAGAGGGACATCCAACAATCGCTGTATGCCCTATGTGCTCAAACTTCACTGTGTACTCAACCCGGTTGTTTTAACTTTTTTAAGCAAGCAAAATAAATTTTTTAGCTATAATAAGTTAGTTTAAACATTGATTGCTATTCTGGAACATTCTTATTGCTCGGTTATATCTGAATAGACCCCCAATTTATTTTTCTCTGCTATATTTTTCTTTAAATGACATATAAAAAATATGTTACTAATCCCCGTTCCGAAATTGACTTTTTGAACTAGAAAATTTTGCTAATTTTTGGACCAGGCGCCAGATTATTCTATAAGTAAACACTAGAAGTTTCGGTAGTTTAAAAATCTGTCAACTCACTGTCGATTTCGTTTATTCTATTAAACGTTTTTTTAAAAACCTAATGCCAGTATTTAAAAACTTTTTTTGAAGAAAATTTTTTCTCTTCCCTCTTTTTTTAGTGCATAGAGTGGTTTCTTAAGTGATAATATAAACATGATAGGTGCAAGAAAGTGATAATTTTTTGATCATTGAAAAAGTCACTACTTACAAACTTTTAGATTCTCGAACGATGCAAATACGTTCGTAAAGGAATCTCTCATGATCAATCTTACCTTAGAAAATGAATTCACACGCTGTGAGTGCGGTAGCCATTGATATATGTATGTACTTGAGTCGTATTTGTTTCGTTCCTCGCTTGAATTTCAATTTCTTTATTTTGGAAAATTAGCCATGGAACAGAACCCAAAGACAAGAAGAATAATCTCGAAACACACTGGCAACAGTAGCCATTCGTGACTCTACAGCCTTAAGAGCCTGTCACGGATGGAGCCGGATCATCCAGTCTAGAATCGAGCGCGACCTCAGGTGGCGGATAGAGGGATGCCTCCCTACGAATAATTCGGGCTGGGAGGTAGCGGGAGAAATCCCGCCGCGGACCCAAAACTGGGTAGTATAGCTCGTCAAAGGAGGGCGATGCCGGACCGGCCTGGGCATGCCACCGGACAAAACATCAGCCGATACTCCGCTATACTTTTCAATGGCGAGTCGAGGCGCTAGTCAAATAGCCTCTTGCCTATCTCCGGTCAACGACAGGCGAGACGTCTCTACTCCCACCCAAAACGATGCTAGGCCGGCTTGACCACCCACTCACAAGGCCTATAGCATGAACAGGTTGCTACAACGATGTCCCGCCTCCACAAGGTGCAGCATGACAGTCTCAGGACTGCAAAGGACATCAAACCCTTCTCCGGACGCATCTTGTCCGAAGAACACGAGAACTTCTCTCATTAAAGAGAGTGTTCATAACCAAGTCTTCGATGCGGGATGCTCTCCGGCAACAACAACAACAAAAACAACAACAACAACAACAAGAATAATCGGTGCGGTCAGATTCGTCTCAGAATCTCGTATAGAATCTCCCTACACCCGTAATGGAATGGCAAAGGTTCACTTGAGCTTTATGCACTAGAAATGGAACCTGAACATACGAAATGGAACCTGAACATACGAAATGGAACCTCACAGACTCAGAAAATTCCAGGATTCTGAAAAAAAGAGAGAGGTAGAAAGGAGAAACAGTTGAAACAATCAGAAAATTTGAATCGGTTCGAGAAACTGCATCTCACTTTCTTTCGAAAACTACATGATCGATCTCATCATTCAGTATTCGCTGGCTAGGATTCAGTCACACATTCGCCATAGGAGCTAACATTTTGATAAGAAAGAAATTGATGCATCTCGTTATAAAAAGGTGATACAAATAGTTTCTGGTGTCTTGATAGGATAACCTCTTCAGTTAAGATTTGGTGCAATTCAGGTAATAGAGATTCGGAAGAATCTTGGACTGGTTGTTTTTCATATATTACTGACACTTGTTAAAAAAAAATCAGTGTTATTGGCTATGGATCAGGAAAAAAACAAATCTTTTTTCGGTGGAAAAAAGGATTGCCAAATTAAAAATTGATCAAGAGGTGTTAAATTAGGAGTGAAATGCAGTGGTTCCTAACTAAGTATCAAAACCTGCAAATTAAGCTGACAAAAAAGACCAAGAGAAAAAATAATCAGAATAGTACAAATCTAACTGAAACCACAACAAAAAGCGTTAAGAAAAGTTCAATTATATGACCAGTTTATAGCTATAACAATTAGCTTCAATGTATTCTAAGCGAGGTTTCATATATTCCATGTTGTAGATCAAGTAAATAAACTAAGCGGACTTAAAGTTGTTCGACTTCTCCACTACTCCTACATTCAAAATCAAGTATGAAGTTCTCGGTGTAAAAATAAGGTTTGAAAAAAAATTACACAGTTAAGTGGCATATAAATATAATGAGGTTAATGAACATTTTAATTAGTCCGAGTCGCTTAATAAACTTCGAACAAAAACTTCCATTGTAATTTCAATACTCTCGTCTCCGTTGGAATCAGAATATTCTGAAACGTTGAAATCTTTTTTACAAAGACGGCTACCCAGGGTTCTCCTGCCAGAACAGCCTCGCTGATGCTGAAAATAAGACAAAAAGTCGACTTTAACGAATATGAACAATTGGATCGGAGGTAAAACTTTCTTAATCTTGTGAAAAGAAAATTTTTCAGAAAGCTTTTTAGCTTCAGATTATACGGAGCAATAGGAATCACTGCTTTTACATCAAAATACTGTCATTATGGGCGAGTATACACATTATGATCCTTGAAAACATTACCTTAGACATTTTCGATAATGATTTCATCGTATAAACTTGAGCAAAAACTATTTGTTTGTGTGTAAATGATACATTACCTCAAGTCATGTATGAATAGTTGAAGCAATCAGAATGCCTCGTTTACTTTATCATGTCTAGGGATAAACCTTTTCTCCTCGCTGAGAAAGGCCCCGTCAAAGTTGTTGATTCATCGACTGACTATGAAGCTCTCATTAAGAAAGAAAAGGAAACTGCTAGTTATTGTGAGGGTCTGGTTGCTATTATGGAGACTGGCAAAACTCTTCGTCGAGCGAGGAACCGTAAAGATGGTGGTGGTGTACAAAAATTGATACATTTCACTTAATATATCACCCCTCTTGGTACACCGGACACGCTTTAAAAATTCTATAGCCGGTCCTTTTCCTGAAAATTCCCGGACCATCAATATAGGGGGACATTACCTCGTCCTAACGTCAGATGCAACTGACTACAGACGTTCTGACTGAATTTGAAAGGCCTTCATCTGATTATTACTTTTAGCCTAATGTGTGCCGACGTAGTTTTTTATTAAGACATACTAAATAATCTGAATTAATTCGCCTAAATATAATTTTTAAAGCGTATCCGGTGAACTAAGAGGGGTGATCGAAAGAGTTTCGAGAACAGTTAATCATATATTTATTTATTCATTCATTTACACCATTAGGTGTGACACTAAAACAAGTCGAGAGAACAAATAATAATTAGAACGCACTTCCCACAAAGGGAGAGAAGAACGAAATAAACAGACATTACATCACGAGGTCACAGTAAAGAGGCAAGAACAGCATTCAAACTTCAAAAAAAAAAGAACAATAACTTAGTGCGAAAGCAAGGGGATGCGAGAGAGGAGGGCTGAAGATGGGACTTCGTTGTTTTCCTTCATAAGCAGTTGAAGGAGAATAGAAGAGGAGGAATACCCAAGGACCACTGTTACATTGTACACTCTGGGGTTGCCAAGCCCCGGCATCGTCTGTATTCTGAGACGAATCACAGTGGAGGAGGAACACTGCAGGTACGCCATGAACATGGCCCAAGGGTATGTGCTGCCGATTAAAGTGAAGGTGAAGCTGCCTTGCGATCATCTTCCCGAGTTTTCCAAATATCAGTTAAGGTGGTATGGGAGGGGAATAATCTAAAGAAAGCAACAAAAAAGAGAAATCGAATAGTCAATGGGGGAAATTTTATATATTGGATATATGTTCTACGTTTGTACAAAAAAAGAGACAAAGTTGAAAATTGCTCTAAAGCTGAATTAGTTCGTTATCGACTGAGTTCATCGAGTGATTTGCATTATGTTTTGCAGTTGTAATATAATATTATATTCCGTCTATTTACATACAGTTACAAATTATCAACGGTAAAATCGAAAGTAAAACAAGATGAGCGAAAAATTCCCCTGAACAAAATCCTTTCCTAACCTCCCGAACCTACTACTTATCATTCTACAATGTCAGTTCTGATACCATACTACCCTCGTTTAATATGAAAAATTAGAGACTGTGAAGAGATGAATTGTTGAACGTTACTTTTTCGCATTTTCTGATGTAAAAAAGAGAAAACTAACCAGAGCCGGCGAGTATTTTACGGTGTGTCCTGTTCATTTTAAAATTCATTCTATCTAAAATTATTGACAATGATGTTGTGGTAAATTACCGATAGCATACAAGCATTCGCGAGAATATAAGAGTTACACAATTTGAATGTGATGATATAAGCAACACAGGAATTGAAGGTAAGTTTGCAAACTTCCATGGAACAAGCGTTGGAGTCCTTCTCAGCGAGGACAGAAAGTTTATCCCTAGACATGATGAAGTAAACGAGGCATTCTGATTGCTTTCAACTATTCATACATGACTTGAGGTGATGTAAGTATCATTTATACACTAACAAATAGTTTTTGCTCAAGTTTCTACGATTAAATCATTATCGCAAATGTCTAAGGTGATGTTTTCAAGGATCATCATGTGTATACTCGTCCATAAAGACAGTAATTTGATGTAAAAGCAGTGATTCCTGTTGCTCCGTATAATCTGAAGCTAAAAAGCTTTCTGAAAAATTTTCCTGTCACAAGATTAAGAAAGTTTTAGCTCCGTTCATATTCGTGAAAGTTGTATTTCTATCTTATTTTCAGCATCAGCAAGGCTACTCTGCCTGGAGAACCCTGGGTAGCCGTCTTTGTGAAAAGATTTTAACGTTTCAGAATATTCTGATTCTAACGGAGATGAGTGTTTGAATGTCCTCAAAATTGGCTCTCAATTCGTTCGTTTCTTTCGTCGAATATATACCCGTTTTAGAACGGCCAGCTGTTTCCCCTGATTGTAACCCAATAGAAAATATCTGGGGACTGTTAGCTAGACGTGTATATGATGGAGGAAAGCAGTACTCCATAATTGCTGAGCTTAAAAGTGCCATTGAACATGAATTGTCTTCGTTGCCTGTTTCTTACCTTCAAAAGTTGTCAGGTTCAATACTAATTTGTTTAACTTTGTTGTTTTTATAGGAATTTCAAGATTGAGCTCAAAATTATGCCGCACCAAAGTTTAGGTTATTTCGAAAAAAACGCGTTGTTTTTGAGCGGATTACGGCACTTTAGTGATATGGATTATTTATCTGAGTGGTAGATTCCATGGCTATTTGGTTTTTTTTGTTGCGCCTTATAAAACATCGGATAATGTTCAATTTGGAATGAGCCCATTGGAGTCGATGGAGGAGTCGTCCCTGTTGATTCCTGGAATCAACTGTCGCTTACTGATCAGGAATCTCTCTCTCTCTCCTCTTTCTTTCTCACTTCCTATGTCTTTCTCTCTCTTTCTCCTCCCTTTCTCTCTCTTTCTCCTTGTTTTCTTTATCTTTTCTCTTTCTTAACCCTCTTCCCTTAGTCTTTCTCCATCTCTCACTCTGTTTTTCAAGGATTTCCCCCTAGCTTTACTGAACGCCCCTGAACTATTTAAAACTTAACTTTTTTGTTATCGAATCGATTATGATGTTTCTCTCATACAGGTTGTAATTCAAATTCAGTAATCAAAGTTTGACTCAAGATAATTCATTTTCAGTCAGTAACTTCAGATCAGATTGTATTATTTTCGAAAACGTATCATCGGACCATGGGTTCTACCTACTATATTCCGAGGGCTTATGAGATCGATAAACAATCGTTAAATTCGCGAAAAGGAATCATACACAAGCTTTCGCTTTCCAATCGAGAGCAATAATAACTTCGTAAAATTTTTCCGTTGATGACTTTTTCGTTTTTTTTTCTTCGTCAAGGCGCCATCTGACGAGACTGACAATGATGCGTAGAGAATGAATTTATCCCATTGATGGTCGATCTTGCCTTAATTCCACGGTTTTCGATGCCGAATATGGCGAGGTTTTATTGGATAAAATAAAGCTTATTAGCGGTATATTTAGATACAAATGTTTTCACAGTACTTTTGCACAGGAAAAATTTTGCGCATTAATGCAGGCAACCAATCAAACTTACAACTGCATGATTTGAATTATCAAACGAAGATCATTTATCGACTGTCAACAATCGAAGTCAACATAATAAGTTTTTGTTAATGGTTCATTGATAACACACTTAAATGGTTCATTGATAACACATAATCTAAACGGGAATAATATGAGATTCTTCTTTTTCTTTGGGAAGCTCAACTTGAGTAATGATCGGAGGGGCTGGGAGAGCTTTAATGAGCCTTCTTCGCGCTTTCAGCACAGGCCTCCTATTTACGTCTCCATCCGCCGCTCCTCTGAGGTTGGCCTCGATGTCATTCTTCTTCTGTAGGAATTGAGCTCGATGAATATTTTTTATGCGTAGTGAAAAGTTTCAACATCCAAAATAAACTTGATCATTCGCTTAAACGCCAATTTTAGCTTGAATATGTCTCTATGTACTTCTTCATCACATTCCTACCATTGTTTCAAGTCCCTGACCAACTCCCATCTGTGTTCCTGTGCTTCTGTTCAAATATTGCGATGTTTCCAACCAAAATTCCAATAAAAACTAAATGTTCGTAAAAATTAATGATAACAAAGCATAATACGATACAATTGAACATTTCACTCTGTACTTCCCACAACATCTTTCTTTCCACACGCATTCGTAGGTGAAAAGAACTGCAAATATAGAGATTTGGTGGATAAGGAAAAGAAACACTCGAAATCCGAATAAGTTATCGATTGGTAAGAACTAACGAGTCAATAGAACAAATCCAATAGAGGCTACTCCGAAATAATTCAAGAGTATTGCGATGACCTCACAATGGGTCCAGAATAGATCCTGTAAAGTGTTAGTTACTTTCCTTTTTTTAAACTCACAAGGTTAAGAAAAACAAGTTCATTTGTATTAACGTTTTCATTTTCATAAATCACCAATGGTCGTATGCCCTGTTAAAAATGCTTATGTGTATATAATAAAAAGCCCTTGTAACGGAGAGTGGTGGTCGAGGAGGCGCTGGTTGGGGAAAGTTTTGGAATAATGAGTGGCGAGCAATTCTTCACAGTCTAGATAACTTCTTTTGCCCAATATTTATCTTTTCTCAGCCCTTCTACTTCGATATCAAGACTTGAAAGAATTGCTCAGCCCTTCTACCTGGAGTTCAAGACCTAAAGAATCGCTCTCTTGCCCTAACTTCTTCTCCCCTCCCTCATCCCTTCACAGGTCATTTTTTTAAATTATAATTTTTTGAAGGTGAAGGTAACCTGTGCTCGTTATTGATCTTGAAGATAACTACAGAGATAACTTTTTTTGTTGTCAAACATGAGTCTCACATTCCCAAAAATTATTTTTTTCTTTGTCAAGTTCAGGAATCGAGAAGTCACTGACTTCAAGCGGATCATCAGTAGCTCCTACTGCACTCGTCGACGAAGGGATTGTGTGATGACCAAAGACGAGAGTGGTACCATTGTAAAGCAAACTCCAGAAAGGGGGACCATTTCGTTGCGGCTGAGTGGTCGACTGGAGTTTGCCTCGCGTCTGATGCGTCTGAAACAAGCTGTCTAACAGAATTATTCAAGTTTTGCAATTCAAAAACCTTTCTTTCTGATCAAAAGTTCTTGAACTGCTGCAAATTGAATGTTTTGCCCTTATAAGAAAATTACCTACTACTGGTCACGAATAAAGCATATAAGTAATCCTTTTCTTGCTGAACAAAAGCTTCCGAAACATTATGCTGAACATCTTTTTTTCTTCTTATGATTTACTTTAAAACTTTCTTCTGTGTGATCAGATATCGATTGTCCTATGTAAAAACAACACACTAACCAAAAACTTGTGCCGATATGGCTGAAGAATTTTTGCGAGTTCGCTCTTCCATCCTCCGTTCTTATTGCACAGATCCTTGTCACAAAAGCATTTAATCTCCAGTTGTACTCTATCCAGTGTCTCAGTACAACCCGTTGCCAAGTCTTTTTCACAGCTGTGCTTCCCATTTAGTTCGCTGCTCATTAGTTGAGCCATACTTGAGGTGTCGATTTCGAACACGGCTGAGCAGCTTTTTCCATATGTGCAATCTTCAATAGTCGGATCCACACCAGTGCAGTTCTGAAAAGTAAAGCATTTTGTTTTGAAATTAAATTTTTATACAATGATTGAAATGTTTTTTTTCTCAATTACAATTTGTTAACAAAAGTTAAGCCGATGAGTACCACAATAAAAATTATGTCTCTAGGTTACTATTGTACCGTTTTGGGTCTTCAAGAATACTCTTGCCTGTGTAGCGGTGTGAGCCTCTCCTTTACCAATTATATACATGTACTCAGGCTTGGGCTAAGTTAGCGCTAACAAGGTCTTATTGCTTATAAATAAGATTTTTTTCTAAATATGTGATAAGATCATTTATATCTAAAAAACCTAAATTAAAAAAACTTTTAAAAATATGATGTCTAGTAAAATATTATAAAACAAACGATTGCCGAGCTTGGAATCCACGTCGCACAGCTAAGAAATAGGACAACTTTTGAAAGCATTCCGGTGTTGATCCACTGAAATCTTCTTGCGGTATCTTTTTGCGAACTTGCTCGATAGGCTACAATATCAGTTTGTTTTTTCTTGACCACTCTCTCTGGATATGGGCCCTTTAACGACGTGGTGTGATACTGTCTCTTAACTTTCCTTTAATTTTAAAAACTTCGAAAGTAACCTCTTTCTGTGATTTACTAGTTTTTCCTGGCACCCTGAACCAAAACCTACCGCTTTTGTTTCTGAATCGCAGAAAAAATTAGTAAATCACAGAAAGTGTTTATTTTCGGGGTTTTATAGTAAAAAGAAATTAAGAGACAGGGTGGCCGCGCCGTTGATGACCTAGATAGGAAGCAAATTGTTTACACTATCAAGAGCTATAAAATTTCAGCATAAGCCTGATTTCCCTGAAGGGGGGGTTGAGCATGTTCAACTGAACGTTTCCAATGCTGTTGTAAATAAGAGTATACCCTACTCCACGCTGTTTATAAGCAACGAATATTTCTACTGATTATAGGAGCGTCCAGTTCGCAGAAACGTGATCAAAAATAGTGTGTTGTGACGGGAACTGAACCTATGAACGTCACTCTCCGGGCGATGCTTTTACCAACTGAGCTACACACGCACACACTATAATGCCCATTCTAAGGACCATAAAACATTTCAGAGGTATTTGCTGAGAAATGAACAATTTGACCTTGACTAGAACCTCAGATTTTGTTTGTGGTTATGAAAAAATACAAGTTAAAAAAGAAAAACCTTGATGTTCTATCTTTTGGAGCAACTTTGGAAATAATCAAGCTACGCAAAAAGAAAAAACGAACCACTCTCGTCGCGTAAAACGCCAGAAAATGAAATTATATTGGAGGACGCAATAAAACATAGGGTCAACCAAACACAAAAGTCGTATTCAAATCACTCGTTTCCATGTCCTCTTTCTTTTTCCCTACTTAGTAATCGCTCTCTTTTTTGAAAATTCTCCGACGAACTTCATAACTCGCATCCGCTTCTCCGGGTATCATTTTTTGTTTCATTTTCTTCGTTTGACAAGGACTTGTGGGGTCGTTTCTCTAATTTCTCGTTTGCTTTATTAAGAATTACGAGTTCAAAATTTCTCGCAAGTTAAGAATAGCTTTCCTTCGACAAATTCAGGTTGTTTTGGTTGTTTTGTTAAACTTTGCAATTTAATTTCAGTTGTAGAAGAGTTATCGGCAGCGAACTGTTAAGCCACAGAAAATGAAGATTTCAGACCTCTGCGTGTTCTCCTGGGTTATTTCAACTGAATTTTTTCTTCACCAACAAAACAAAATTTTTCAGACAGTTCAACCCATGACTATTCTTCTCCTTCTTGTCTTCTTGGCAGGCTCACGTCAGAATCATCTCTCACTTGCTTCGTTTACTCCGGTAAAGTTTCATGGTTTAAAAAAAATCTCTTTTCTTATTCTATTTAAAGTTTCAATGCCGTCGTACTTGCAAATCCCAACAAAAAAGAAACATTTTGTGTTCAAATGAATAGATTTTTTGTCTTCTTTCTATTTTTCGCGTGTTTGATAAATTATATGGACATGAAAGATCCGAGACCGAATACATGTTTTTTTTCTCATTTCTTATAAATGGTCACATAACTTGAGAGGAAAATTTGGATCTCGAAAAAAAGTAACTTGTTCTGAACTGTGATAAGTGACCTTTTTTGAATTTTAAAGAAGTTTCGGCACAATTATTATTTAGGGGCGTGCTTTACTTAGGGGGGGAGGGGTTTGTTTTGAATGTGTTCAATTTGCTGTTTTTTAACACCATTTTCTATTATTTTTGACAACTTTAGTCAATGAATCCACAAAAAATACGAATGTGAGAATTTTCCCATGTGGTCTCGTTCCTAAGCCGTACTAAGCCTGAGCGAAAAAAATTCTGAGAAAATTATCATGACCACCCCCAAGTAAAGAACGGCCATCAATAGTAAAGCAAGCTCCCACCCTCCCAAGCAACAAAAAGCGGAAGTTTTTTTAGGAATGCCTTAGCTATCCATTGTCCTCCGACCCCTTTTGGAATGTGAAATCTTGCACGCCTAAATCGCCGACGTGCTTCTTCTATATTGGCTTCAACATCACTAACCGAACTGAAGTCTTTTTCTACGAGAAATCGTCTTTTCTGAGGGGTGGATGCAGAGAACAGAGGAAACTCGGCTTCTATGCTTATCAGGCGTCTCAGAGCTACTTTTACATTAAATTTGAGTGCAATACGACCAGATGCAACAATATGAGTCTGAGCTCTGTCAAGGACCAACTTCATGACATCCTTCGGCCTTACCGGATGGCTATTCTGGTTGGAGTCTTTTATATTTTAGAGTTGGATTGTTATGAAGCACTATAAAATTATTTTCTTGTTCACAAATTTATATGATGCGTTTTAATGTCAATGATTACTCTCGACTTAAAATGAAACGCTACTTGTGTTGTGAAAGTTGTAGTGAGGAATTCGCTGAGAAACTTGTATCAGCACAATGGTTTACATTTGTCGTACATCATTTTTTGCAGCCCACTACTCCGAAGACTCCGAAGTCCAAGGTTAGATTACATTATATCGCTACTCCGACCGCGATTGCTGAAAATCTTGAATTTAAACATTATTTCTCTTCGAAGCAGTTGACAAGACACGTCTCATTCGCAAGTCACGCAAAGCGGTCATTCAAGTCAAGGTTGTAGAGGTTTTTGTCAAATGCACCTGATGCATAGTTCAAGAAAGGCAGCTTGCAGTCAAGTTTTTTTCCTATTTCCTGCAGCCTAAGAACTGTACAACTAGCCATAATTGAAGCTGTTATTAAAGGTTTTTAGGGAGTCCCACGACTAAATCAAATGAAACAAATAATTTTAGGAATGCCGCCGAAACCGATCAGTGGAACACCAGTCGGCGGTTGCTGTCATTTTTAGCTTAGTGACTGTGGCGTGGCTATCACTGAATTCGCACTGAAAGGTGTGTTTTGTTTTTTAAAACTGACCATAAATCCTTGGTAAATTATTCTGTTCTTCAGAACATCGAACCTTTTTTAAACGCTTGCTTTTTTCTAATTGATTAAGAACTCGTGGTTTTTTAGGTGATGAAAAACAAAGCTCAGGGAGACGAATAATTGACTAATATTGGCAAGAATTGCTGCCTCAGTCACCTCAGCAATAAGTAATAATCATCTTGAGCTCTTAAAAACATCCTGAGGAGTTGAGGAAGGACACAAGAAGTGTAAGTTGAGATATTTTAAAGCAGTTAAAAATTTCGATCAATTGTCATTGCAGACTGAAACTGTGGCAAGAAGATGCGTTTGACAGAGATGAGAAAAAAGCATGCTGTAAAGCAATTCAGAAGAGAAATTTTACCTGACCACTTATATATATTACGGTAAAAGAACCGGAAAATACTGTCAAAGTTGTTGAACGATTTTTCTCTACACTGCTAACAATGTGTACCGCAAAAACTTCTCTTCTACTTAATATGCAAGGTACAAAACGAGTTTTTTTAATTACATATAGTTGTTAATTTTTTAATATTAAAACCGTGGAATTGAGAATTCGGTAAAGCATAATTTCACTCAAGCTCATCAGTCTCCATTTTGTTTTGTTTTTTTCTCAAATCGTCGTCAAATTGTTTTTTTTTTAATTGGCGTCAGTATCTCAAATTATCTAATTGATGGTAGATGATGTCGTTTAAACTCTGTTAGTCGAGCTCACCGAAGTTTTTTTCTATCTATATTTTCGTTTGAGATCGCAGCCACAGATGACATACTTACCGCTGTTGTTCAATTGTTTTTTCTTTATTCTTCACAAAAAAAATACATTTTTTCAATTTTTTTCTTGTAAAATTGGAAAACCGATAAATAAAGTCTACATTGAAGCATGAAGAAGTCTACGCTTCACATAAATGTAGATTCTGTGTTCCAATTCAAAAGTGTTTGCTCATAAAATAACTCCGGATTCGGAAAACAGAGCATTATGATTATTTTTGTCTTTTTCGTTAACAGTCACGGAACTTTTATGAAACCATGTTCTTGAAGCTTCGTGAGAGCTAATTGAAAACGCTCAAAGTAGAACGAAGTCGTTCTTTAGAATGACGTTGATTGAATTTTCACCAAGTTCAAGGGGAAGTGGCTTTCTCACAACGGAAAATTTGTTTAAAAAGTTTAAATGTGTTTTTTCGGTGATAGTTTTGAAAAATGTTGTTTTTAAAATTCAAAAAATGTTTTTTAAGATTTTTAAGATAACATGTAAAATATATTTTTAAAAATCTTGATTAGTCGTGCGAGTATTTATTTCAAATACTTGAGAGAGAAAGAACACGTTGGAGTTGAAATAACAACGGAGTAACCCCAAATTTTTACAATAAATACTCTAAAACGTGTTGTTGTTTAGAATAGAAGCGGCATTATTCGTTATTCACTAATATTCACCTCATAGTCCTCAGTTCTTCGAAGAGTAGGAGAGAGACAAGTTAGTGGAACGAGAGCTCAGAGAGATCATCTCTATTTTATTTATTTTTCTAATCAATCTCAAGAAAGAAAACGATTTAAATAATTCCAAGCTAGTGCCGAAAAATTGAGTGTCTTCAACAAGAGTTTCCTGCCAGCGCAGTTAACTACCTACGAAGCCGTATCCTCCCTCAACCTACCAAAACCGACCTATTCTTCCTTATTCCTTTGTAGGATTGAATTGATACGCTTGTGTTGACCATGGATTTGTCACTTAAAGTTCGCACAAAACTCTAAAATGCGATGAATCATCATCATTGCGTTCTCTATTGTTCATCCCACGCTTTTGGTCTCTCTCCAGTCTTTCGTTCTCTCCTGGTCAGTCTTTTTGATCTGAACGCTTGTTTGGGCGATTGGTGAGAATTAGCTAGGTAATCGCTTAATCACCTTTCTGCATATTCACGATGCTCGGGAGCAGTGCTACTACAGTGCCGGGCATAAGTTTGAGCTCACCCATAAATTGAACATTATCCGATGTTTTAGAAGGCGCAACAAAAAAACATATAGCCATGGAACTGACCACGCAGATAAATAATATGACATACTCGACAACCTTAAAATAAAATGAATAGAGCATTTCGCGCCAAAAACCGGAAAATCAACTGGGGCATAATTTTGAGCTCATTTCTTTTTTGAGCTTTTTTTCTTCTTTAAAATTTTTTTCGTTTTCAAAAATTTGTTTGTTTGTTATAGATAAATGCCGAGTGCTACACAACTTTCTCAAGTCAAAAAAGGGCAAATAGACATGTTATTGGCGAATAAGAAGAGCAATCGTAAGATTGGACGCCAGTTGGGTCGGAGCCCTAATTGGTCGGAGCCCTAATTGGTCGGAGCCCTAATTGGTCCGAGCCCTAATTAGTCAGAGCCCTAATTGGTCGGAGCCCTGATTGTATAAATAATTACGTCTCCAATCGACTGAAGACGACTGCACAGAAGAAAATTGGGCGACCAAAAATTTACTCGACTCGGGATTGACCCGCAATCGCGAAGAAAGCGTCAAATTCTGCCAAGTCATGAAGCAGATCGAAGCCGAAGCTGGTGTTCCAGCTTCTAAGATGACGGTTCGTCGCATTCTCTCGGAAACTGGACACTTTGTCAACCCTAAAATGAAGCCGGCAACTCGTTTGACAGAGAATCTTAAAACTCGACGCCTGGCATTCGCGACCAGAGAGCACAAACGTGACTGGAGTAAGATGAGAATCGTGACATCATTTGGCTATTGATGAAAAAAATTATTTGGTTTTGATAAAAATATTCCTCTATTCAGGTGGTCTGGTCCGACGAAAAGAAGTGGAATCTGGACGGATGTGACGGCCAACACTCGTATTGGCATGATCTTCGCATGGACCCGCTGCTCTTCAGTCGCCGTGGACATGGAGGCGGTAGTCTCATGTCTTAAGGTGCGTTTCACGCCGGCGTAACCCTCTCTCTGCAGTTCCCTTCCATGAGAATGAACTCGGATGAGTATCAGGAAGTACTCGCATAGGATTTGGTACCGTTTTTCCGTACCCCAATCAACAATTCCATGGTTTTAATGCAAGATGATACGCAAAAGTCATCAGCTAACATGAATAATTATATTACAAGTAATTTTGGAAGTTCATTTGATAGAGTAGTATATTCTAATTTGCTTACTGTTTACAAGAATATACATATACCACCAATAAGGAAGCAGAATGTCAAGTGAAAATAAATAAACTACTTTAATATGAGTTAAAATTGCAAGAAAACTGTTTTTACAATTTTTACTGCTGTATCGCCATCTAGTTTTTGAAAACCATCCCAAAACCCAAAAAAAACACAAAAAAAAAAACGCGCTAGGAGCTGAGTAACTAGTTGCCCTCTATGCTTTCCATTTCGACATAGCAGGCTTCATGATTTTCCTGCACAAGATATTCTACTCGCTCTCGCATGGAAGTTTGCTTATGACTGTAAATACACCCTTATCGATCTTTTCGGGCGAGGAAAAGGAGCTGAGATTTTACTTATGCACTCAGATGCTTGGGAAACGTCGTGTACAACTCTTTGTATCTGCAGACGCAGAAGAGACGTAACCTAGAGTTTTCATTATCCTCATCACAAGGCAAATGCTGCACACTCCTACCAAAAGTGAGGTGTCTTGCCGGAACTTCTGGAAACGACCCGATCAGAGTTACGGGTAGATGAAGATACTGTTCATCTCGACAATGAACATGTCTCCAACTCACTACTTCAACTCACTACTTCGGGCTACAAAACCCATTCAATAATTGATCTTTACTATCAAATTTATCGACCGGCTCTATAAAATCTGCGTGCCTGATGTTGAGAAAAACCAAATCTCTATCAAACAAAAAACTACAAAAAATTATGTTTTTGTACGAAAACGCTAGAAAAAAATAGAAAAAAATTTACAGTTTTTTAAATATCAGTTAAGGTGGTATGGGAGGGGAATAATCTAAAGAAAGCAACAAAAAAGAGAAATCGAATAGTGAATGGGGGAAATTTTATATATTGGATATATGTTCTACGTTTGTACAAAAAAAGAGACAAAGTTGAAAATTGCTCTAAAGCTGAATTAGTTCGTTATCGACTGAGTTCATCGAGTGATTTGCATTATGTTTTGCAGTTGTAATATAATATTATATTCCGTCTATTTACATACAGTTACAAATTATCAACGGTAAAATCGAAAGTAAAACAAGATGAGCGAAAAATTCCCCTGAACAAAATCCTTTCCTAACCTCCCGAACCTACTACTTATCATTCTACAATGTCAGTTCTGATACCATACTACCCTCGTTTAATATGAAAAATTAGAGACTGTGAAGAGATGAATTGTTGAACGTTACTTTTTCGCATTTTCTGATGTAAAAAAGAGAAAACTAACCAGAGCCGGCGAGTATTTTACGGTGTGTCCTGTTCATTTTAAAATTCATTCTATCTAAAATTATTGACAATGATGTTGTGGTAAATTACCGATAGCATACAAGCATTCGCGAGAATATAAGAGTTACACAATTTGAATGTGATGATATAAGCAACACAGGAATTGAAGGTAAGTTTGCAAACTTCCATGGAACAAGCGTTGGAGTCCTTCTCAGCGAGGACAGAAAGTTTATCCCTAGACATGATGAAGTAAACGAGGCATTCTGATTGCTTTCAACTATTCATACATGACTTGAGGTGATGTAAGTATCATTTATACACTAACAAATAGTTTTTGCTCAAGTTTCTACGATTAAATCATTATCGCAAATGTCTAAGGTGATGTTTTCAAGGATCATCATGTGTATACTCGTCCATAAAGACAGTAATTTGATGTAAAAGCAGTGATTCCTGTTGCTCCGTATAATCTGAAGCTAAAAAGCTTTCTGAAAAATTTTCCTGTCACAAGATTAAGAAAGTTTTAGCTCCGTTCATATTCGTGAAAGTTGTATTTCTATCTTATTTTCAGCATCAGCAAGGCTACTCTGCCTGGAGAACCCTGGGTAGCCGTCTTTGTGAAAAGATTTTAACGTTTCAGAATATTCTGATTCTAACGGAGATGAGTGTTTGAATGTCCTCAAAATTGGCTCTCAATTCGTTCGTTTCTTTCGTCGAATATATACCCGTTTTAGAACGGCCAGCTGTTTCCCCTGATTGTAACCCAATAGAAAATATCTGGGGACTGTTAGCTAGACGTGTATATGATGGAGGAAAGCAGTACTCCATAATTGCTGAGCTTAAAAGTGCCATTGAACATGAATTGTCTTCGTTGCCTGTTTCTTACCTTCAAAAGTTGTCAGGTTCAATACTAATTTGTTTAACTTTGTTGTTTTTATAGGAATTTCAAGATTGAGCTCAAAATTATGCCGCACCAAAGTTTAGGTTATTTCGAAAAAAACGCGTTGTTTTTGAGCGGATTACGGCACTTTAGTGATATGGATTATTTATCTGAGTGGTAGATTCCATGGCTATTTGGTTTTTTTTGTTGCGCCTTATAAAACATCGGATAATGTTCAATTTGGAATGAGCCCATTGGAGTCGATGGAGGAGTCGTCCCTGTTGATTCCTGGAATCAACTGTCGCTTACTGATCAGGAATCTCTCTCTCTCTCCTCTTTCTTTCTCACTTCCTATGTCTTTCTCTCTCTTTCTCCTCCCTTTCTCTCTCTTTCTCCTTGTTTTCTTTATCTTTTCTCTTTCTTAACCCTCTTCCCTTAGTCTTTCTCCATCTCTCACTCTGTTTTTCAAGGATTTCCCCCTAGCTTTACTGAACGCCCCTGAACTATTTAAAACTTAACTTTTTTGTTATCGAATCGATTATGATGTTTCTCTCATACAGGTTGTAATTCAAATTCAGTAATCAAAGTTTGACTCAAGATAATTCATTTTCAGTCAGTAACTTCAGATCAGATTGTATTATTTTCGAAAACGTATCATCGGACCATGGGTTCTACCTACTATATTCCGAGGGCTTATGAGATCGATAAACAATCGTTAAATTCGCGAAAAGGAATCATACACAAGCTTTCGCTTTCCAATCGAGAGCAATAATAACTTCGTAAAATTTTTCCGTTGATGACTTTTTCGTTTTTTTTTCTTCGTCAAGGCGCCATCTGACGAGACTGACAATGATGCGTAGAGAATGAATTTATCCCATTGATGGTCGATCTTGCCTTAATTCCACGGTTTTCGATGCCGAATATGGCGAGGTTTTATTGGATAAAATAAAGCTTATTAGCGGTATATTTAGATACAAATGTTTTCACAGTACTTTTGCACAGGAAAAATTTTGCGCATTAATGCAGGCAACCAATCAAACTTACAACTGCATGATTTGAATTATCAAACGAAGATCATTTATCGACTGTCAACAATCGAAGTCAACATAATAAGTTTTTGTTAATGGTTCATTGATAACACACTTAAATGGTTCATTGATAACACATAATCTAAACGGGAATAATATGAGATTCTTCTTTTTCTTTGGGAAGCTCAACTTGAGTAATGATCGGAGGGGCTGGGAGAGCTTTAATGAGCCTTCTTCGCGCTTTCAGCACAGGCCTCCTATTTACGTCTCCATCCGCCGCTCCTCTGAGGTTGGCCTCGATGTCATTCTTCTTCTGTAGGAATTGAGCTCGATGAATATTTTTTATGCGTAGTGAAAAGTTTCAACATCCAAAATAAACTTGATCATTCGCTTAAACGCCAATTTTAGCTTGAATATGTCTCTATGTACTTCTTCATCACATTCCTACCATTGTTTCAAGTCCCTGACCAACTCCCATCTGTGTTCCTGTGCTTCTGTTCAAATATTGCGATGTTTCCAACCAAAATTCCAATAAAAACTAAATGTTCGTAAAAATTAATGATAACAAAGCATAATACGATACAATTGAACATTTCACTCTGTACTTCCCACAACATCTTTCTTTCCACACGCATTCGTAGGTGAAAAGAACTGCAAATATAGAGATTTGGTGGATAAGGAAAAGAAACACTCGAAATCCGAATAAGTTATCGATTGGTAAGAACTAACGAGTCAATAGAACAAATCCAATAGAGGCTACTCCGAAATAATTCAAGAGTATTGCGATGACCTCACAATGGGTCCAGAATAGATCCTGTAAAGTGTTAGTTACTTTCCTTTTTTTAAACTCACAAGGTTAAGAAAAACAAGTTCATTTGTATTAACGTTTTCATTTTCATAAATCACCAATGGTCGTATGCCCTGTTGAAAATGCTTATGTGTATATAATAAAAAGCCCTTGTAACGGAGAGTGGTGGTCGAGGAGGCGCTGGTTGGGGAAAGTTTTGGAATAATGAGTGGCGAGCAATTCTTCACAGTCTAGATAACTTCTTTTGCCCAATATTTATCTTTTCTCAGCCCTTCTACTTCGATATCAAGACTTGAAAGAATTGCTCAGCCCTTCTACCTGGAGTTCAAGACCTAAAGAATCGCTCTCTTGCCCTAACTTCTTCTCCCCTCCCTCATCCCTTCACAGGTCATTTTTTTAAATTATAATTTTTTGAAGGTGAAGGTAACCTGTGCTCGTTATTGATCTTGAAGATAACTACAGAGATAACTTTTTTTGTTGTCAAACATGAGTCTCACATTCCCAAAAATTATTTTTTTCTTTGTCAAGTTCAGGAATCGAGAAGTCACTGACTTCAAGCGGATCATCAGTAGCTCCTACTGCACTCGTCGACGAAGGGATTGTGTGATGACCAAAGACGAGAGTGGTACCATTGTAAAGCAAACTCCAGAAAGGGGGACCATTTCGTTGCGGCTGAGTGGTCGACTGGAGTTTGCCTCGCGTCTGATGCGTCTGAAACAAGCTGTCTAACAGAATTATTCAAGTTTTGCAATTCAAAAACCTTTCTTTCTGATCAAAAGTTCTTGAACTGCTGCAAATTGAATGTTTTGCCCTTATAAGAAAATTACCTACTACTGGTCACGAATAAAGCATATAAGTAATCCTTTTCTTGCTGAACAAAAGCTTCCGAAACATTATGCTGAACATCTTTTTTTCTTCTTATGATTTACTTTAAAACTTTCTTCTGTGTGATCAGATATCGATTGTCCTATGTAAAAACAACACACTAACCAAAAACTTGTGCCGATATGGCTGAAGAATTTTTGCGAGTTCGCTCTTCCATCCTCCGTTCTTATTGCACAGATCCTTGTCACAAAAGCATTTAATCTCCAGTTGTACTCTATCCAGTGTCTCAGTACAACCCGTTGCCAAGTCTTTTTCACAGCTGTGCTTCCCATTTAGTTCGCTGCTCATTAGTTGAGCCATACTTGAGGTGTCGATTTCGAACACGGCTGAGCAGCTTTTTCCATATGTGCAATCTTCAATAGTCGGATCCACACCAGTGCAGTTCTGAAAAGTAAAGCATTTTGTTTTGAAATTAAATTTTTATACAATGATTGAAATGTTTTTTTTTCTCAATTACAATTTGTTAACAAAAGTTAAGCCGATGAGTACCACAATAAAAATTATGTCTCTAGGTTACTATTGTACCGTTTTGGGTCTTCAAGAATACTCTTGCCTGTGTAGCGGTGTGAGCCTCTCCTTTACCAATTATATACATGTACTCAGGCTTGGGCTAAGTTAGCGCTAACAAGGTCTTATTGCTTATAAATAAGATTTTTTTCTAAATATGTGATAAGATCATTTATATCTAAAAAACCTAAATTAAAAAAACTTTTAAAAATATGATGTCTAGTAAAATATTATAAAACAAACGATTGCCGAGCTTGGAATCCACGTCGCACAGCTAAGAAATAGGACAACTTTTGAAAGCATTCCGGTGTTGATCCACTGAAATCTTCTTGCGGTATCTTTTTGCGAACTTGCTCGATAGGCTACAATATCAGTTTGTTTTTTCGTGACCTCTCTCTCTGGATATGGGCCCTTTAACGACGTGGTGTGATCCTGTCTCTTAACTTTCCTTTAATTTTAAAAACTTCGAAAGTAACCTCTTTCTGTGATTTACTAGTTTTTCCTGGCACCCTGAACCAAAACCTACCGCTTTTGTTTCTGAATCGCAGAAAAAATTAGTAAATCACAGAAAGTGTTTATTTTCGGGGTTTTATAGTGAAAAGAAATTAAGAGACAGGGTGGCCGCGCCGTTGATGACCTAGATAGGGAGGGAATCGTTTACACTATCAAGAGCTAGAAAATTTCAGCATAATCCTGATTACCCTGAAGAGGGGAGGGGGGTTTGAGCATGTTCAACTGAACGTTTCCAAGGCAATTAACAAAGTAAGGCAAGAAGTGGTAAGGCATGAGGCCGTTTTGAGTGAGGCCGTTTTGTTCTGCCTCGTTAGCTAAGCCGTACGGCCTCGTTAGCTAAGCCGTACGGCCTCGTTGGCTAAGCCGTACGGCCTCGTTATCGTAAACTTTTACTAAGCCTAAGCGTTTTTTTAATGTAAAATTATGTTTTAATGTGAAAATAAAACGCGCGGCCTCACTCAAAACGGCCTCATGCCTTACCACTTCTTGCCTTACTTTGTTAATTGCCCGTTTCCAATGCTGTTGTAAATAAGAGTATACTCTGCTCCACGCTCCTTATAAGCAACGGATATTTTTACTGATCAGAGGAGCGGCCAGTTCGCAGAAACGTGAAAAAAAATAGTGTGTTGGGACGGGAACTGAACCCATGTACGTCACTCTCCGGGCGATGCTTTTACCCACTGAGCTACACACGCACACACTATAATGCCCATTTTAAGGATTATAAAACAATACTTTGAGAGGTATTTGCTGAGAAATGAACAATTTGACCTTGAGTAGAACCTCAGATTTTGTTTGTGGTTATGGAAAAATACAAGTTAAAAAAGAAAAACCTTGATGTTCTATCTTTTGAAGCAACTTTGGAAATAAAAAAGCTATGCAAAAAGAAAAAAAACGAACCGCCCTCGTCGCGTAAAACGCCAGAGAATGAAATTATATTGGAGGACGCAATAAAACTTAGGGTCAGCCAAACACAAAATTCGTATTCAAATCACTCGTTTCCATGTCCTCTTTCTTTTTTCCTAATTAGTAATCGCTCTCTTTTTTGATAATTCTCCGACGAACTTCATTACTCGCATCCGCTTCTCCGGGTATCATTTTTTGTTTCATTTTCTTCGTTTGACAAGGACTTGTGGGGTCGTTTCTCAAATTTCTCGTTTGCTTTATTAAGAATTACGAGTTCAAAAATTTCTTGCAAGTTAAGAATAGCTTTCCTTCGGGAAATTCAGGTTGTTTTGATTGTTTTGTTAAACTTTGCAATTTAATTTCAGTTGTAGAAGAATTATCGGCAGTGAACTATAAAGTCACAGAAAATGAAGATCTCAGACCTCTGCGTGTTCTCCTGGGTTATTTCAACTGAATTTTTTCTTCACCAACAAAACAAAATTTTTCAGAAAGTTCAACCCATGACAATTCTTCTCCTTCTTGTTTTCTTGGCAGGCTCACGTCAGAATCATCTCTCACTTGCTGCGTTTACTTCGGTAAAAATTCATGGTTTAAAACAAATCTCTTTTCTTATTCTATTTTTCAATGCCGTCATACTTGCAAATCCCAACGAAAAAGAAATATTTTGTGTTCGAATGAATAGATTTTTTGTCTTCTTCTTTCTATTTTTTGCGTGTTTGATAAGTTATATGGACATGAAAGATCCGAGACCGAATACATGTTTTTTTATTTCTTATAAATGGACACATAACTTGAGAGGAAAATTTGGATCTCGAAAGAAGAAACTTGTTCTGAACTGTAATAAGTGTCCTTTTTTTGAATTTTAAAGAAGTTTTGGCACAATTTTACTTTAGGGGCGTGCTTTGCTTAGGGGGGTTTGTTTTGAATGTGTTCAAATTGCTGTTTTTTTTTTACACCATTTTGTATTATTTTTGACAACTTTAGTCAATGAATCCACAAAAAAATACGAATGTGAGAATTTTTCCATGTGGTCTCGTTCCTAAGCCGTACTAAGCCAGAGCGAAAAAAATTCTGAGAAAAATATCATGACCACCGCCAAGTAAAGAACGGCCCTCAATAGTAAAGCAAGCTCCCCCCACCCTCCTAAGTAACAAAAAGCGGAAGTTTTTTCAGGAATGCCTTAGCTATCCATTGTCCTCCAACCCCAATTGGCATGTAAAATGTGAGAATTTTTCCATGTGGTCTCGTTCCTAAGCCGTACTAAGCCAGAGCGAAAAAAATTCTGAGAAAAGTATCATGACCACCGCCAAGTAAAGAACGGCCCTAAATAGTAAAGCAAGCTCCCCCCACCCTCCTAAGTAACAAAAAGCGGAAGTTTTTTCAGGAATGCCTTCGCTATCCATTGTCCTCCAACCCCAATTGGCATGTAAAATCTTGCACGCCTAAAGAGCCGATGTGCTTCTTCTTTTTCGGCTTTAACATCACTAACCGCACTGAAGTCTTTTTCTACGAGAAATCGTCCTTTCTGAGGGGTGGATGCAGAACACAGAGGAAACTCGGCTTCTGGGCTTATCACTCGTCTCAGAGCCACTCTTACATTAGATTTGAGTGCAATACGACCAGATGCAACAATATGAGTCTGAGCTCTGTCAAGGACCAACTTCATGACATCCTTCGGCCTTACCGGATGGCTATTCTGGTTGGAGTCTTTTATATTTTAGAGTTGGATTGTTATGAAGCACTATAAAATTATTTTCTTGTTCACAAATTTATATGATGCGTTTTAATGTCAATAATTATTCTCGACTTAAAATGAAACGCTACTCGTGTTGTGAAAGTTGTAGTGAGGAATTCGCTGAGAAACTTGTATCAGCACAATGGTTTACATTTGTCGTACATCATTTTTTGCAGCCCACTACTCCGAAGACTCCGAAGTCCAAGGTTAGATTACATTATATCGCTACTCCGACCGCGATTGCTGAAAATCTTGAATTTAAACATTATTTCTCTTCGAAGCAGTTGACAAGACACGTCTCATTCGCAAGTCACGCAAAGCGGTCATTCAAGTCAAGGTTGTAGAGGTTTTTGTCGAATGCACCTGATGCATAGTTCAAGAAAGGCAGCTTGCAGTCAAGTTTTTTCCTATTTCCTGCAGCCTATGAACTGTACAACTAGCCATAAATTAAGCTGTTATTGAAGGTTTTTAGGGAGTCCCACGACTAATTCAAATGAAACAAAGAATTTTAGGAATGCCGCCGAAACCGATCAGAGGAACACCAGTCGGCGGTTGCTGTCATCTTCAGCTTAGTGACTGTGGCTATCACTGAATTCGCACTGAAAGGTGTGTTTTGTTTTTTTAAACTGACCATAAATCCTTGGTAAATTATTCTGTTCTTTAGAACATCGAACCTTTTTTAAACGCTTGCTTCTTTCCATTTGATTAAGAACTCGTGGTTTTTTAGGTGTTAAAAAACATAGCTCAGGGAGACGAATATTTGACTAATATTGGCAAGAATTGCTGCCTCAGTCACCTCAGCAATAAGTAATAATCATCTTGAGCTCTTAAAAACATCCTGAGGAGTTGAGGAAGGACACAAGAAGTGTAAGTTGAGATATTTTAAAGCAGTTAAAAATTTCGATCAATTAGCATTGCAGACTGAAACTGTGGCAAGAAGATGCGTTTGACAGAGATGAGAAAAAAGCATGCTGTAAAGCAATTCAGAAGAGAAATTTTACCTGACCACTTATATATATTACGGTAAAAGAACCGGAAAATACTGTCAAAGTTGTTGAACATTTTTTATCTACACTGCTAACAATGTGTACCGCAAAAACTTCTCTTCTACTTAATATGCAAGGTACAAAACGAGTTTTTTTAATTACATATAGTTGTTAATTTTTTAATATTAAAACCGTGGAATTGAGAATTCGGTAAAGCATAATTTCACTCAAGCTCATCAGTCTCCATTTTGTTTTGTTTTTTCTCAAATCGTCGTCAAATTGTTTTTTTTTTTAATTGGCGTCAGTATCTCAAATTATCTAATTGATGGTAGATGATGTCGTTTAAACTCTGTTACTCGAGCTCACCGAAATTTTTTTCTATCTATATTTTCGTTTGAGATCGCAGCCACAGATGACATACTTACCGCTGTTGTTCAATTGTTTTTTCTTTATTCTTCACAAAAAAATACATTTTTTTCAATTTTTTTCTTGTAAAATTGGAAAACCGATAAATAAAGTCTACATTGAAGCATGAAGAAGTCTACGCTTCACATAAATGTAGATTCTGTGTTCCAATTCAAAAGTGTTTGCTCATAAAATAATAATTCCGGATTCGGAAAACAGAGCATTATGATTATTTTTGTCTTTTTCGTTAACAGTTACGGAACTTTTATGAAACCATGTTCTTGAAGCTTCGTGAGAGCTAATTGAAAACGCTCAAAGTAGAACGAAGTCGTTCTTTAGAATGACGTTGATTGAATTTTCACCAAGTTCAAGGGGAAGTGGCTTTCTCACAACGGAAAATTTGTTTAAAAAGTTTAAATGTGTTTTTTCGGTGATAATTTCGAAAAATGTTGTTTTTAAAATTCAAAAAATGTTTTTTAAGATTTTTAAGATAACATGTAAAATATATTTTAAAAAATCTTGATTTGTCGTGCGAGTATTTATTTTAAATACTTGAGAGAGAAAGAACACGTTGGAGTTGAAATAACAACGGAGTAACCCCAAATTTTTACAATAAATACTCTAAAACGTGTTGTTGTTTAGAATAGAAGCGGCATTATTCGTTATTCACTAATATTCACCTCATAGTCCTCAGTTCTTCGAAGAGTAGGAGAGAGACGAGTTAGTGGAACGAGAGCTCAGAGAGATCATCTCTATTTTATTTATTTTTCTAATCAATCTCAAGAAAGAAAACGATTTAAAAAAATTCCAAGCTAGTGCCGAAAAATTGAGTGTCTTCAACAAGAGTTTCCTGCCAGCGCAGTTAACTACCTACGAAGCCGTATCCTCCCTCAACCTACCAAAACCGACCTATTCTTCCTTATTCCTTTGTAGGATTGAATTGATACGCTTGTGTTGACCATGGATTTGTCACTGAAAGTTCGCACAAAACTCTAAAATGCGATGAATCATCATCATTGCGTTCTCTATTGTTCATCCCACGCTTTTGGTCTCTCCCCAGTCTTTCGTTCTCTCCTGGTCAGTCTTTTTGATCTGAACGCTTGTTTGGGCGATTGGTGAGAATGAGCTAGGTAATCGCCCAATCACCTTTCTGCATATTCACGATGCTCGGGAGCAGTGCTACTACAGTCTTCTTCTTCTTCTTAGCGTTGTCCCGCGCCGGCCGAGGTCGGAGTAGGGTCCGCTGTACGGCTTCTAGCTCTCCAGAAACATCTGTCCGTTGCGTCTTCCGAGTGGAGTCTTGCAAGGCGCAGGTCTTGGTTGAGCGTATCCATATATCTTTTCTTCGGTTTGCCTCGAGGGCGTTTGCCTGGTACTTTCATGTCAAGGGCGTGTCTTGCGATGTTGGTCGCGTCTCTTCGCATCACGTGTCCATACCATCTAACTCTCCCTTCTCGCATCTTGTCTTGTATTGGGGCAACGCCGAGTCTCCCTCTCACAATCGTGTTACGCACTCAATCTAGGCGAGTCAGTCCTAGTGTCCAGCGTAACATTTTCATCTCATTCGTGTGGATAATGTTCTCGGTTATACGCGTTGTAGGCCAGGTCTCCGTCGAATAGAGAAGCACGGGACGGATTGCTGTTTTATACATCTTTCCGCGTATGCCAGCTGTGATATTCCTATCACAGAGGACACCTGCAGCTTCTCTCCATTTCATCCAAGCTGCATTTACTCTTTGGCGTGCCGCTGCATTTGTTGACGTGTCTGAGGAGATGACAGAACCAAGGTACTTGAATTCGGAGGTCTTCGGGAGCGGTTCACCGCTGATGTGAACAGTTCCCGTCGTTTGCACTCCGATTTCCTGGTACTCGGTCTTCTTGATGTAGAGGCGTAAGCCATGCCTACTAAGAGCGTCATTCCATTCTTGGGTGCGTTTCTCGATTTCGGCACGTGTAGGAGCAGCAAGGAGAATGTCGTCGGCGTATGCGATGGTTGACGGAGCCGGAGTCAGTAGAGGACGCGTGACGGTATCCATAACCAAAATGAAGAGAAGGGGAGACAAAGCACTCCCTTGGTGCACTCCAACGTTTACTGCGAATGGCTCTGTGATGCCGACCGGAGTTCTGACAGTACTCTTTGAATCATCGTACATCGCCATTGTCCATCGAATGTACTCTTCAGGAACCTGATGATCGCGCAATGCATATGAAATAAGATCATGGGGGACTCTTTCGAACGCCTTTTCCAAATCGAGGTAGGTCAGATGGAGAGGTGATCTTTTCTCTGCGTGCTTCTCGACGAGTAAACGGAGTGCAAATATTGCATCTGTTGTGCCTCTTCCGTTCACAAACCCGCATTGCTGAGCTGGAATATCGACGATATCTCGTATGCGTGAATCCAGTATCCTCTCAAATATCTTCATAGTGTGGTTGAGAAGGCGTATTGTACTACAGTGCCGGGCATAAGTTTGAGCTCACCCATAAATTGAACATTATCCGATGTTTTAGAAGGCGCAACAAAAAAACATTTAGCCATGGAACTGACCACGCAGATAAATAATATGACATACTTGACAACCTTAAAATAAAATGAATAGAGCATTTCGCGCCAAAAACCGGAAAATCAACTGGGGCATAATTTTGAGCTCACTTCTTTTTTTGAGCTTTTTTTCTTCTTTAAAAATTTTTTTCGTTTCCAAAAATTTGTTTTTTTTGTTATAGACAAATGCCGAGTGCTACACAACTTTCTCAAGTCAAAAAAGGGCAGATAGACATGTTATTGGCGAATAAGAAGAGCAATCGTAAGATTGGACGCCAGTTGGGTCGGAGCCCTAATTGGTCCGAGCCCTAATTAGTCAGAGCCCTAATTGGTCGGAGCCCTGATTGTATAAATAATTACGTCTCCAATCGACTGAAGACGACTGCACAGAAGAAAATTGGGCGACCAAAAATTTACTCGACTCGGGATTGACCCGCAATCGCGAAGAAAGCGTCAAATTCTGCAGTTCCCTTCCATGAGAATGAACTAGGATGAGTATCAGGAAGTACTCCCATAGGATTTGGTACCGTTTTTCCGTACCCCAATCAACAATTCCATGGTTTTAATGCAAGATGATACGCAAAAGTCATCAGCTAACATGAATAATTATATTACAAGTAATTTTGGAAGTTCATTTGATAGAGTAGTATATTCTAATTTGCTTACTGTTTACAAGAATATATACCACCAATAAGGAAGCAGAATGTCAAGTGAAAATAAATAAACTACTTTAATATGAGTTAAAATTGCAAGAAAACTGTTTTTACAATTTTTACTGCTGTATCGCCATCTAGTTTTTGAAAACCATCCCAAAACCCAAAAAAAAGACAAAAAAACGCGCTAGGAGCTGAGTAACTAGTTGCCCTCTATGCTTTCCATTTCGACATAGCAGGCTTGATGATTTTCCTGCACAAGATATTCTACTCGCTCTCGCATGGAAGTTTGCTTATGACTGTAAATACACCCTTATCGATCTTTTCGGGCGAGGAAAAGGAGCTGAGATTTTACTTATGGACTCAGATGCTTGGGAAACGTCGTGTACAACTCTTTGTATCTGCAGACGCAGAAGAGACGTAACCTAGAGTTTTCATTATCCTCATCACAAAGCATCGCATAAATGCTGCACACTGCTACCAAAAGTGAGGTGTCTTGCCGGAACTTCTGGAAACGACCCGATCAGAGTTACGGGTAGATCAAGATACTGTTCATCTCGACAATGAACATGTCTCCAACTCACTACTTCAACTCACTACTTCGGGTTACAAAACCCATTCAATAATTGATCTTTACTACCAAATTTATCGACCGGCTCTATAAAATCTGCGTGCCTGATGTTGAGAAAAACCAAATCTCTATCAAACAAAAAACTACAAAAAATTATGTTTTTGTACGAAAACGCTAGAAAAAAATAGAAAAAAAATTACAGTTTTTTTGTACGAAAACAGAAAGGAAAAGAGAAAAAAGTGTTAAAAGTGCTTGGCAAAACTGTTTTCCTGACTGTTATCCTGCCGCGACATTAATCTCTAAACGATGAGATCATCGACGCGATGATTGTGAGCGCTCACATGACTTTGAGGTCTAAGATAAGAGCTTCCTGGGTACGAGCTCGGCTGAATTTTTGTTTTAAGACTATTTCAACCACGCGCTTGAACAATATGAATCTGTCTGCCGCGACATTAATCTCTAACACGATGAGATCATCGCGCCGATGATCTCATCGTTCAGAGATTAATGTACTTACAGCTGTTATACCAAAATTGTGCTCCGAACTGCTGAAATGAACGAAAATGGACTGACCGTAAGAGGTTAGCCAAGTTGTATACAATATATAACTTCATATTCTGGAAGGTTCTGGAAGGCTAGGGCTTTATAAAGCCATAGCCTTCCAGAACATTGAAGAGCATGCGAAATTCTCTCTCTACTTTTGCAGTAGTTCGAGAAAAACAGAACAGTCTTATCATTATTCATATTCGCTCACCTACAAAAATGCTCCTTGTGAAGAATCTGTCCAGAAATTTATTTATTCATTTATTTTTTTTTATTCATTTACACCATTAAGTGTGACACTAAAATAGATAGAGAGAACAAATAATAAAATGAACGCACTTCTCACAAAGGGAGAGAAGAACAAACAAAACATTACATCTCGAGGTCACAGTAATGAGGCAAGAACAGCATTCAACTTTAAAAGAAAAGAATAACTTAGTAAGAAAGTAATGGGAATGCAAGAGAGGAGGGGTGAAGATAAGATTCGTTGTCTTACTTAATAAGCAGTCGAAGGAGAATAGAAGCGGACGAATACTCAAGGACCACTGTTACATTGTACACTCGGGAGTTGACAAGCCGCGGCATCGTCTATATTCTGAGACGGATCACAGTGGAGGAGGAACACTGCAGGTACGACTTGAACAGGGCCCAAGGGTACGTGCTGCCGATTAAAGTGAAGGTTGCCTTGCGATCTCTTCCCGAATTTTCCAAATATCAGTTATTGTGGTATGGGAGGGAAAATAGCTAAAGAAAGCAACAAAAAAGAGAAATCAACTAGTCAATGGTAAAAATTTAGATATTGGATAAGTTCAATCCTAAAAAACTCCAAGAATGGAAACGAATATAGACGCTTCTTTAAGATTTATAGAGTTAGGACTGTTCATTAACTCGGGAGGTAGCTTACACATCCAACGGGCAGTTCGAACACAGAAGGAGTGGAAATATTGAGAGCGGTTCGCTTTAGGGATGTGAGAATTGAATGGAGCTACTCTACCATTACACGGCTTGGAAGTGAAAAGGTTACTTATGGTCACAGTCATTTCACAGCGAATGAATTTGAAAGCAAAACAAGATCATTACAAACTCTTCTATGATAGCGACTGTGCAACGAAAAATTCATGAGACGAGCTTCAGAACTTGGAAAGGGAGACGAAGAATGGAAATTAACACAACGATAGTGTAACAACTTGGTGAACACATGACTCACTCTTTCAACCTGGACAATTTTTTTTAAAGAGAGGAGACCACACAGAAGAACAAAACTCACAAATGGGTAGAACATATTGTCTTGAAGCATCTAATAAAAATCGCAGCTATTTTGAACTTCAAAATGCGAAAAATAAAATATACAATTTTCAAGGATCTTCTAACAACTGAAGAATAATGATTTCGAAAACTGAGATCTGAATCAATCAGAACACCAAGATCTCGAATTAAAGAAAAAGATTTAAATGATGGAGAATATAGAAGCGTACGTCATTTTCTTTTACTGCACCGTCGAGTTTGTTGAAATAAACTTGTGAATAAGAGAAATAAACGTCATATTCTTCAAAATCGTATACAACTTACCAAAATTTTTTTCTTCTGTTTATTGAGCAAGACTAAAAAGAACTTTTGACGTTTTGAAAAATTGAAAACTCGAAATTTTAATTATCATATTGCAGAAAATTTTCATTTTCAAGTAAGTGTTTTAAATTTTTAATTGGAAAGAAGTCAATTGAAAACATACATGTATTTTTTCTTCATCGCTTTCAAAAGGGACCGAGAACAGAACACGTAAAAGAAAGAGTCATGCTTCAACACACAGCGCTGGGAAAGCTGTAGCTTTTGATTTTTTCTTCGGAAAAGAAGCTCTTTATTATTTTATTCTTTTCGTGGTTTTCTTTTTCTCTGACGATAATTTTATAGACCTCTTTGTGATATCCTATCGACCGACGAAGTTTTTTTCCTGTCAATTAATTATACATTTTTTATTGAAAACAAATTCATTTTTTCTTCTTTTTTATATCATACATTTTTCGGGGGTTACAAAACACATGAAAATGAAGTTAAAACGCGTTAAATTTAAAATACAAAAATTTATCATAGTCATAATCAAGTTCCAAGAAGTCGTTTTCTTATCCGGGAGACAAACAAACTAATGGAGCGTTAGAATTCAACTTTTCACTTTGCAAAGTAATTTTCTGCAAATTGATCCCGTTGAACGCTCCAATGTCTCACGACGAATTACGTTGAAAAGAAGAATGGACTACGGTATAACTTTTATAATAACTTTTACTGTTGGATGTAATTTTTTATGAATTTTACAGAAAAATCGTCGCTTTGTCTTAGAATGCATGTGTTCTTTCTTTTCACCGTAGTCCATGTTTCTTTTCACGGTAATTCGTGGTGAGACATTGGAGCGTTCAACGGGATCACTTTGCAGAAAATTACTTTGCAAAGTGTAAAGTTGAATTCTAACGCTCCAAAAGTTTCGATGGATTTGGGCAGTACGTTTACCGGTTAAATTGTCCTGAGGCGATGAAAGTTTCAAATGATATTCGAGAGAACGATCAGAGGATTAGTATCGGATCTTCTTTCATTTAGAGGCCACTGAAGCGGTTAGCATTTCAGGGTGGTGGATAACCGAATCGTATTTACTGGTAGGGCTGAAAGAGTTGACCTAGTTGAAACAGGTTGAGTTCCTACACACAGACTTACAAAAGAAGAATAGCAATAGCTTAAACAGGATGTTCGACAAGCGGTCAATCACATCACTTGCCGCGTTTATCAGAGAAAGAAAGCTTATTTATCGCTATTTCGTTCTCTCTTTTTATCTCTCTTTTTCTCTCTTTCTCTCTCTCTCTGACCCCTCTCTCTTTCTATTTCTTACCCTCTTGTGTATGCCCTTCTAATTTCGCTGCTTAATATTCGTCTGAAAAGATGCTATGATCCAAGTATCTTATTAAAAAAGTTATTACACAGCTGATTGTTTTACACGGTTTGCTTCTAAGCCAGATCATCTCTTTAGCTTTGAGCACCTTACCGAAGGCATAAGCAGAGATTTTAGTTGAACTTTTTTTCCAATGAATCATTGAGAAAAAAATTTTTTTTACTGGCCTGTGCCCTTTTGTTATGAAAAAGCGCCTTTTCTTATTCAGGAAAAAAACCATCGACCATACAGTCAATGATATCCTTCTTTTTTATGTGAGCGGGAAAAAATATAAAGCGTTGATAAATTGATCAATCGAGAGATATTTACGAGTTCGGAGATGAAACGCAGTGTTCAATCGTTTTAGTTATAAGACAGTTGATATCATAAAAGGCTCACAAAGTCTAAGATTCAGAGATTGCAAGAAAACATGTGGTCGCAGAGAGATTCCGGCGGACTGACGACTAGAAAAAGAGAATAGCGCGAATAAATTAGACAAAGTATTAAAAAACAAAGAGAAACTGAGTAGGAAAGAGAGAGTGAGAGAGAGAGCGAGAAAGAGAGACAGAGTGAGAGAGAGGGAGAAAGAGACAGAGAAAGAGAAGAGAGAGATAGAGAGAAAAGAAGAGAGAGAGAGGAAGAAAGAGAGTTAGAGAAAGAGAAGTTATGGGACAAAAGAGAGACAATGATGGTTGAAAAACCAACAGACGAGAAGAAGAAAAGACAAAGAAGCGATTGGTCAGTGACATATTTTCTTGCGTTTTACCGTTCGTATTTGATTTTCACACATTTTCGCATCGAATTTGCCTGTTCTTTTTCCCTTGGGCAGTTAGTTGGTGTATGCTCATCTCTTCTCCTTCCCGCCTTCTCCCTCCTGTCTTTACTAATCTGTGACTTTTCACTCTATACTACTCTCACTCTTTCTCTTTTTTCACCTGATCATCTCTTCTTTCTCTTCTCTCTCTCTCTCTCTCTCTCTCTCTCTATCTCTCTCTCTCTCTCTCTCTCTCTCTCTCTCTCTCTTTTTCTTCCCTCTCTATTTCTTTCAGTCTCTCACTTTCTCTCATCACCCCTCTCTTTCTTTCCATCTTTATTTTTTCTTTCCCCCAATCTCTCTCTCTCTCTCTTTCTTGCTCTCTATTACTCCCCCTCTCTCTCTTACTTTTCATTTGTTGCTTTCTCTTCTCCATTTTTCTCTTATCCGTTTCCCATGGCAGAGAATCTTCCGCATTTCCCATATGTTTCGGCGCAAAGTTGCAAAGCCCTTCAACCGTTGATTCTAGCGTCTTATGTCTTGTGTGGCTTCTCGTTTCACCTGCTGACCAAAACTTTGTCCGTTCATTTTATTGCAATGTTTCACGTTTAGTGATATTGCTTGCAAAAAATCCATTTATGTGGCATAACGTCCAAAAATTTTTGATATCACGAACTACTCAGCTTTGATCTTTCCAAACTCAGCAAAGTTTTTAAATTTGATTTGTAAATTTTTCAACCGCACAGAGATGGTTATATGTACAGAGATCATCGTTTTTCTCTCCATGAATTATGAGTACGTGGATTGTCGTGATTATGTGTAGCCTGAGTCCGTTGTTACCAGAGATTGTCAAGACATGGTAGAAATCATAAGTGAAAGAAAAACAAACTGAGCAGAAAAAGGAAGGAAGAGAGAGAGAGATAAAGAGAAAGAGAAAGAGCATAGAAGGAGCGATGAAGTTGTACAGAGAAAGTAAGAAAGAAAGGAAAAGAAAGAGGAAGAGAGAAAGAGAGAGGGCAATAGAAGGAGCGATGAAGATAGAAAGAGAAAGTAAGATAGAAAGGATGAGAAAAAGAGAGAGAGGAAGAATAAGAGATTATCAGAAAGAAAAATCATAGATTAATTGATAGAGAGTTAAGGATAAACATCGTCTCCAGAAACTGAGAATAAATATTCTGACGGATGACCAGTGTTGACAATAAAGACGTTAGTCGCTTGTGGCGTAGTATGTGTGCATGTATGCTACTGCTTCTCTCATGCTTAACACACTGCTTCATAAACCTTTCTCTCTCTTCTCTCTTTTTATCTCTCTCCCTCTCTGTATTTCTTTCACTCTCTATCTCTTTTTCAGTCTGTTTCCCGCTCTCTATGTTTCACACACACTCACTTTTTCTTACTCTTTCTGTTCCTCTCTCCTTATTTTTACTTATCACTCTACTTTTCACTCTGAGATTGTCTCTCTCTCCAAGTATCCTCTCTCTCTGCAGTTCTCCTTTATCCATGAATTCAATTTATCAGAAGAAGTTTCTGTGAGGAATATGATTCTTTTCTAGCTATCAAAGAAGTTTTTTCTTAATGCATCTGTTTCACTTATCAAAAGAAATAATATTACTGAACACATGAAGTTTTTGTCTCAGTACGTGAAACCAATCAGAAGTGTCGGAGAAAGCGAGAGAGAGAAAGAGAGCGAGAGAGAGAAAGTGAGAGAGAGAAAGAGAGAGAGAAAAAAGTGAGAGAGAAAGAGAGAGAAAGAGAGAGAGAGAAAGAGAAAGAGCGAGAGATGTAGCAGATGATGTCTGCATAGCATAGCAACATAAAAAGTATTCTCTCTCTCTGTCTGTTTCTCGCTTTCTCTATCACTTTGTTCCCTCTCTTCATCTTCATTTTTATTTTTCTCAGTGGAGAAAATATTTTTTCCTTTTCGCATAACTTCAAAATAGCTGATATTAATATGATTTTCTTTTCACTTTCCCATACATCTTTGCTGTTTTTCCCTCCTTAACACCTTCTTATGAACATATAATATTTGCTTCGATTACTCTATTTTTCAATGACTTACCCAGTAGCCTAAAAGTTTAAAACTCACTCGTTCATAGTTGAACCTTCAAGCGTTTTAAGACCCCACTTTTTCTCTCCTTCTCTCATGTGTTTTTCTATCTTTTAAGCGGTCTCTTACTTCATCCTCTCTCTCTCTGTCTCTCTCTCCCTCCCTCTCTCTCTCTCTCTCTCTCTCTCTCTCTCTCTCTCTCTCTCTCTCTCTCTCTCTCTCTGTAAATAAGAGTATTCCCTACTCCTCGTTGATCTTAAGCAACGGATTTTTATACCGAGCAGAGGAGCGGATTGTTCGTAGAAACTCGTGCAAAAATCGTGTGGTGTGACGGGAACCGAACCCGTGACCTTTCGCGTTCCGGGCGAATGCTCTCCCCACTGAGCTACACACGCACATATGATAATGCACATTTTTAGGCCCATACAACATGCCTTTCTCTCAACACCGAGGTCTCTCGAGGTCTAGGGTCAGAGGTCTAGGCGCCTTTGTTTCTACGAACTAGCTCATGCTCGGGTTTTCTTTTTTTCTTCTCTTTTTTTTCCTCTTTTTCTCTTCTTATCCTCTCTTCTCATCCGGTTCGGCCCCCATGTAAATAAGAGTATTCCCTACTCCTTGTTGATCTCAAGCAACGGATTTTTATACCGAGCAGAGGAGCGGATTGTTCGTAGAAACTCGTGCAAAAATCGTGTGGTGTGACGGGAACCGAACCCGTGACCTTTCGCATTCCGGGCGAATGCTCTCCCCACTGAGCTACACACGCACACATGATAATGCACATTTTTAGGCCCATACAACATCTCTCTCTCTCTCTCTCTCTCTCTCTCTCTCTCTCTCTCTCTCTCTCTCTCTCTCTCTCTCTCTCTCTCTCTCTCTCTCTCTCTCTCTCTCTCTCTCTCTTCGAGCACATTTTATAAACTTTCGCTTGTGTTGCTTTAATAGTTTTCTTTTCCTGCTACTTTTCCTTTCCCAAATCTTTCATTGGATTCTATGGAAAAATTTTCTACTTTTTTGCTATATGTATTAGGCAAGCTTTTTTCACCTCTTCATTTTCTCTTTTATGTCTTCATCTTCCAAATTCCTATTCCTCTCCTTTTCCTCCTTCCTAGCTGCCTTCTCGGTGTTTGGCTGCCTCTAGTTCCCTTCTCGCCCTCTATTTCCGCCTCAAAGGTCCTCTATACTCTTCCGACACTTTGTACTTACCTTGAAATGCGAGGGAGGACTCGATTGCTATTGTCAACAGATGAATCCTTCCTGTGGGGTCAACGCGGAATGAGTTCATCACAGATGATTCTCACGCGGAAGATAGAGAGGAAGAATGTAAACGAGCGCGAGAGGCTAGTAACAAGACAGAAAAAAGGTAGAGAGAAGCAATGAAGACAAAAAGGTACAACTAGAACCTGTCTAGAGAGGAATGAGAAAGATGAGATTAATCAGAGAAGAGGAGAAAGAGGAGAAAGAGAACAAGTTAGAGAGAGGAAGAGAGTTAGTGAAAATTAAGGAACAAGGAAAAGAGAACAGAGAAGCAACAAAGGGAATGAAATGGATAGACGCAATGAAAAGAGGGATGAGAGAGGGAATGAGAAAAAAGAGAAATATAAAAAAGAGAGAGAGAAGAAGAGAGAGAGAGAGAGAGGCTAAAGCAGAGGTAAAAAGAGTTAAAAGAATGAAAAGAGTCAAATTAAAGAATAGTACTTCTAATTTGTGAGTTGCCTCAAGCACCCTTCAAGAGTGTTTCTCTTTCTCCTCCTTTTACATCTTTAATTACTGTGTTGTTTTCACACTCATCTCCACGGCTTTCCTCCTTTCACTCACTTCTTCACTTTCTCTCTCTTCCTTTACTCAAAGCTCTGCTCTGGGAATAACTTGAGACCGGCTATAGTGGCTACGGATATTCTAAAAAAATTCTGTCCCATAGAGAAATAACAATTTGAAACAGATTTAAAAAAAATCTGCTTTACGTTAGCGTAAATTAGTAAATTTTCTATATACTGGAGAAAAAGTCTGGGAAAAAATTGAGTGTCAGAATAAATAAATAAACGATGTAAAGGAGGCGCAAGAATCTAATGAATACATTATACACATGTGAGTGTTTTTTGAGACTCAAAATTTAATATTCATGATTTTACAAATTTTCTAGAAAAAGCAGAGAAAACGGACGCTGCGGAAAAGATTAGCAGATGATAAACAGCCAACAGATTTTCTTCTTTTTTGCTCCCACAGTTTCAATTCTATATAAAGATTGATGATTCTTTGTGGTAAGCAAGCCATTCATTCTAAAATGCTTTTTTTTAAAATATAGTTTCTCCGTTTTTTCCCTCAATTTTCTTTTTTTGCTGAAATTTTTCTCGCAAGCAATTTTCTTGAAGAATATTGTAAATGATGGCAAAGGTTTTACATATGTATGTATGTTGCCTTTCGGGGTCTGATTGGACTAGCTCTATTCATGCAGCGCTCTTCGCTATTCGTATGGAAGACTCCCTTTCTCTCTCTATCTTTTTCTATCTCTTTCTTCTATTCTTTCTGCATCACTCCCTCTCTTTTCATCTCATACACTCTCCGCCACTTATTCTTTCTCTCTTTCATCTTTTTTTCCATTTACCCTTCGCCACCCATAATCTACCCCTCTCCACTAATTTCTCGCTTTTATCTTGTACACGTTATCTCATTATTTCACGAACCTGAACAAAGAAATGGTCATGTTGATTCCCGCTTAATTCCCTCGTTGTTGAATACCTGACTGCTTGGAATGACTCATCAGGAGAGTCTAAGGCTCCGAGTGACTTATTTCGATCGTCATTGTGAATGACTATTTTATATCCCTCTCTCCTCAGTATGCCACCTCTCTCATTTCCTTTTGTTTTCTAGGGTCATGGTGTATTCTCTCGAACCACACCTCTCCTTGGCTCTTTTGGGTTATCAGAACACTTCTCAAGTTGAGTCACAGGCCAATTGCGATCAATTCAGGCAGCTTCTTCCCTTCTCTCTCATATCTCTGCTGCCAACACTGTTTTGGATGAGTTTGTGATCTTTCTCTCGCCTTCGATCGTTATGATGACTCTTACCATTTCGACCATGCTTTTCTCGTTTTCTCTCCATTTCTATTTCCTCTTTTTGTCTATCTTTCTTAACTTTCTTTTTCTGTGTCTCTAATTATTTTTTATCTTTATATCGTTGTCTCTTTCTCTTTTCTCTTTATCACTCTCGCTTTTTTTCTATATTTCTTCCTCTGTAACTCACATCATACATACACTCTTTACTTACTTTTGAAGTGACTTTATTCTCTATGTAACAACTAACACTTACCAACTATGCATTTCTTTTGCTTATGGAAACAGCCTTTCACCTTACTATCTGATTCTCTCTTCATGTCACTCGCTCACTCAGCTTTTCTGTTTCCACAAGGATTGAGGAGTTCGGTCCTGTTAGAATCTCTTTGATTGTACAACAGATTTACGACTCAAAAGTTTTCCTACGCGTTCTTATCACGAAAATTTTCTTCCCTTCAATTCTCGGAGTTTTAGAGTTAATACTTCCCCGTATCACAATCTCTTCTCTGTGCTCTATCGCTCTACTCGAACTGCACCATTGCACTATCTCACTACTTATACTGCGCTTTTTCTTCTTCAACTAGTACCAGGGTTTCCTCAATACCTTCCAGAATTAAGAGTAAAATGATACTTGCTATTTTTCTGTGCTTGCAATTTTTCACGAATCTGGAACAGCTCGATTTAAATTTTCCGTTTTTTCCACGCTTTGTGTAACATTTTAAATATACAAAACCTCCTGATTCTTTTGTAATTTAGTTGAACAATAAAAAAGGAAAGTTGATTTACTACTTGAGCTAACTTTGTTTATTCAGCAGTATAATAGAGTGAGTGAGTTTCATAGCGAATTTGAGACTGAAAGCTACTATGCACTCTGAAGCAGACATAAGTCAGCCCTTCTGAAGCCTCGATATCTCTATAATAATTCACTTCAGACGTAGAAAAGCTTCACATAATATCCCTTAGAGCAGTTTAGCTGAAGGAGACGGAAACCCATTTGACCACACACTTCATTCTCTTTCTCTCTTGATTCCTTCCCGTAGTTTTTTCTATGCGGCTTTCCTCTTCTTTCCAGCTGTGTCGCACTTTCATTTTTTTAATACTCTGTTTTACTCTCACTCACTCTTTATCTTTCTCACTCTCTCATTGTATTTTTCTTCCTCAATCATTCTGTTTTTCTCTCTTTCTATTTTCATCACTCACTCACTTTATGTTTTTCTCGTCATCTCTTTCACTCTCTCTCGAAATCTCTCTCTTTTTCTCTAATCAAATAAGACTCTCTTTTTCTGCATCAATTTGTTTGATACATGAATCTAAATCCCCATGTAGGTTAACATACGTCGTAAAACGTAAGTTTTGATGTTAAACTTTTATAAAAGTTCCAAGAAGCTGAACCAGCAAATGATCTCCACCACAAAAGTTTTACTCGAAAACTGGATCAATTTTTCGTAGCCATTTTTCTTACTTAGAGGACAACAAATATAATGGATTTTGATGAGATTCTTTATGACACAAATTATTTCTATACTCCAACATTTGGTGTTTTCGTAAGAATGAAAATCAATAAAAGCCTCAAGGAATTGCTCACTATCGCACAGAATCTGAGCTCAAAAGCTAGACTGTCTCAATCAACGCTTGTAACGTCATTCTGAGCGTAAGACTAGAATGGCTATTCTATAGTACAGGCCAAAAGTATAGCATATTATGGTTTTTTGACCATTTTTTTCAGAGTCAACGAATCAGAGTCAAATTTCCAGAAGTTTTACTTAAGAAAAAATTACTTACTTATATTTTACATTCAAATGAAAACTTTTTCTCAAGAAAACAAAACTATAAAAAATCGCGAAAAAAAGAAATCGCGAAAAACGCTCAAAGCTATCTATGAACTACTTTTTGATTTTACTAGAAAGTTTAGAAGCAAAATTTTAAATATTTTGTGGTATAGCCTTCTAAGTAGATGACTGCTTAAAATCTGCGAGGCATAGTCAATATTTTACTGCGAGGTCTTTTTCCAGTTTTCCCAAAGATCTTGAACTTTTCATCAGCATTTCTGGCCCTCTTAAAGTTCAAATTCCGTTCCAGTTCTTACCACATGTTCTCAATGATGTCAAGATCTGGAGACAGTCTCGGCCAGCCTAAAACATCGACATCGGTAAAGAAACCAGTATTGAATCTGTAGAGACCGAGGCTTGCGGTCATTGTCTCGCTGATGAATGAAGGCGCGGTCGACTTTTTAGACGGCCCATGGACTCATTATTAGAAGAGTCTCTGACTTGTGCATTTTGAATTTCTGTAACTTCGTTCAAACACCATATAGAGTCTTCATTTATAGACCCCCCTCGTAGCCGGGGAGTTCAAGGTTTCCAACGGGCTTGAGCGGACCCATGCCATCGGTGGAGAAGCAGCTCCAAACCATGAAGGAGCCATCGCTATGCTTGACCATGGGTAAATAGGTAATTGGACTGGAAGCGCGTGCACACAGGACGTCTCCCCCCTCACCCCGCCACTTCTGAAGAGATTGAACTTTGATTCATCGCTCCAGACAACTTTATACCACTCTTGACGTGTCCATTTAAGGTGAAGCTTTGCCCAATCCACTCGAATTTTGAAATTTTTTTTCGCTAATCAAATGTTTTTGACAGGAAAGCTTCCATTGAGCCATGCGGCTTTCAAATGTCGTCGAAGAGATTTCACTGAAAAGAAACACGTTGTGAGAGACGACACGGTCGCTTTAAGGCCTGTAGCCGTGCGTCTAGGGTCTACGCGTGACGCACGCATGATGTTTAGTTTCATGTGCCTCAAGATTACCCGGGGTCTGCCACACCATTTCTTTAGAATGACTTTGCCCTGAATTAACGCAGGTTTTTTCAGAGTTTCTAGAATGTGTTTTGAACTTTTTCATGTGATCGAAAACACGGTAGCATGCGAAATATGGCGCTTTGAGTCACTCCAAACTGCGTGGTGAGCTCCAACTGCGTCCGGCCCTGTTAGAAACCAGCAACGATCGCTTATTGCATGCATTCATTTGTTTCTGGTTTTTTGAACCTCGCCCTCATATTCTAGAATGCAAATTGTCAAACATAAAACATTTATTTTTTTAAAAAAAAACGAAGGGTAAAATATGAAGCTTTAACATAAAAAAACGAAAGAAAAAACTTTAAAAAGAATATTTCTTAATTTTGTTGTTACTTCGAGCGGCGAATATAAATTTTCACCACACGATGTCGTGTTTGGTGTGAACTCGTACTGTACAATTTCTGAAAATTTCAGTTCGATTAGTTTACTCAGAAAAATATATGGTTAAAAACCAAAATATGTTATACTTTTTTCGGTATTCTATGTGTTTTTTTCTCTCACTCGAACACACATGAATCGAACGGTTGAATTTGTCTAAAGCTTCACTTTGAACCTAATCTTAATCTTATCTAAAAGTTCTCAGAGACACTCAAACTAACGTACTTAATATTTTGTTCTCTCATAAATTGAATTTCATTTTTGTTAAAACCGTGTATTTTTTCTTGAATATGAATTGAACCTTCTCCAGCAAATGCTCTGTTTTTTCGCGTATTTCAGCGTTATTAATAATTTATAAGACTAGTGAATATATGGAAGGAGTTGTAATTGTACGTCAACTTAGAATCCATTATATAATAGTATTAACTTTGAAAATAAGCGGTAATTTTGCTTAAAAAAAGTCATATATCGAAATTTTTTAACTGCTCCAATTTTTTTCGAATTTTAGAGGTAAAACATGGAAAAAGAGGAGAAAGAAGAAGTCGTCGAAGACATCGACGAGAGAAGACTCAACCGAAGGGCCTACGACTATTTGTGCCGCCTTCTGGAAGTCAGGACGTCAGTTATCAATAGCTTCTAAGGAGAAAAAGACAGCTCGAAGGAGGAAGAAGACTGCACACATTCAAGAACACTCCAAATTTGGAACACTCAAAACATGCCTCAATTTCGCTGAACAAACCTTGAGAAATACTACGGTTTGCTGTGAGAGGAACAATTAACTTCGGGTTTTGTGTGTTTCGTAAAAGGATTCCTTGAAGGAAAGTTATTCGTAATTCCTGAAAATATAGTATACAGGGTGTACAGAAAGTCCAGGTGCATAGTATTTTCCCGATAAAAACTTAACGGATTGAGCAAATCAAACAAAATTTTCATCAAAGTTTATTCAAATAGTTTGAGATAGAAATGCGTTTTCAAATTTCGAACAGCCCTCCTTTCTCCTTGACACAGGCGCGGAGTTGCTTGTGGAAGGCACCCACCGTGGTGTACAGGTAAGCGACGTCTAGATCATCCCACGCGTTCTGTAGGGCGCGCTTCAAACTTTCCAAATTCTTGTGTGGGGAAGCACAGGCCTTGCTCTCAAGGACCGACCACACAGAGAAGTCCAGAGAATTCAAATCAGGTGAGTACGGAGGCCATTCGGCGGATGTGATCTTGGAGGGGAATTGGTCTTGCACCAGTCTTGCACCACTTTAGCCTTGTGGGCGATCGCAGAGTCCTGCTGGAACGTCCATTTGCGTCCCGCGAAGTGAGCCTGGCTCCAGGGAAGTACTTCCTTTATGAGAATGTCGTTCAGGTAGTTATTGGCATTCGTTTTGACTCCCTGCTCGACGAAAACGAGCGGAGTCTTGCCAGTCGCGCAAATCCCTGCCCAGATTATGACAGAAGCGGGATGGCCCTTTCTCGAGACGTAACGGCCACTCTTACTGGCATCTTTGACCGATTTCGACCAAATCCTATCGTTCTGGTGGTTGAAGGACTGCTCAATATAGAACAACTTCTCATCGGTGAAGAGAATATCCAAACAGTCCACCGGCTTGAACCGCTTTGACAGTTCACGACATCTGCAAAGACGGGTCACCTTCATGTGGTCCGTCAATGTGTGAGTCTTCTGCAGCTTGATGGGGCAAAGTCCAATGCGAGATTTTACGATCGTCTGAACAGAACTAGCCGAGATATTCTCTCTTTTGCGAGTTTCCTGAGACTCCGCTTGGGGTTATATCGAATCTTGTCTCGGATGCTTCTCACGTTGAAGGAAGTGGTTGCGGTCACTGGTCTGCCGCTCCTGGGACGGTCATTCGTCGTAACAGTCTCACCAAAGCGACGTATTGTGATTTGAATGGTCCTGCGGGTGAATCCAGTGGTTCTGGCGATGTGCTTTTGAGTGTGACCGGACTGGCTGAAGGGCATAATGTAGCCTCGGTCCATATCAGGGAGCATTATCAGAAAACGAAAAGAGTTATCATTCTGATTTTTTCAGGGTATGTTAGAAACATTATGGATAATATACGAGCGAAAAATCGCACGGCCGCTACGCCAAACAAAAAAGATGCAAAGTGACAAAGTCTGGCACCTGGACTTTCTGTACACCCTGTATATGCGAACATGAAGATTCCACTTGAAATGGGCTACTCTTATCAGCGTGAACGCCTGAAGTTAAATAATTTTTTTTCGTCGTTTTTTCCATGCCTATGAGTTTTTGTTATTTGAGATATTTATTTTCCCACTTAAAAATTTACAAAAAACAATATATGTATATATATTTTTAACAAGCTATTCTATGGTAATAAGAATTTCAATTTCAATTAATAGCACAGTTGAAACCATCCCTTCTCAATTCAGATGGCTCGTAGAATGCTTGAAAGAGTTGGAGTCGGAAGTGGCTCCGGTGACAGAGCTGGAAGAAAATCTCTCGAACGGAGTACTCCTCGCACGGCTCGGAAACTCTTTCGCTCCTCAAGTCGTTCCTCGAGTCAAGATCTTCGACTTCGATCAGGTACGATCTCGCTGGGAGCCATGGGAAGTTATTGATTGATAGATTCACCAATGGAACATATCTCATCCAATGCAATCGTGAACATGATTCACAAAGAGTCTGGGTAGGTGGAAACTTGCACCGAGAAATAAGCTGCTGTGGTGTTGCATGTGAGAGTCATGGTAGGTGTTTTCAATTAAATGGTTTCGAAGAGAATGCGAGACTCGTAAACCATATACATATAATATATACGATTGAGGGTCAATATAAAATGATAATTGTTCAAGCGACCGACCCCGACGTTTTTACATTGAAAAATTTTTTCGCTTCTAAACTAGCAAAATTATATGCGAGATGATTTTCAATATAAAATTACTCTGTTTTCTTATATCTTGATCTACCAAGGAACTGGGGATCATCTTAGAATTTCCCTGTAATTGATCCGAAAGAAGATGATTTGTTTGAGGTGAAGTACGGAGCAGAGAAGAAACTTCTCTACCGGCACACCGACAACATTATGCTATGGAGGAGGTCCATGGAGAGTGTCCGACTTCCTGAAGTTTCTTTTCGACTACTTTTCTTAATGCTAATCCTTCACCTGAATTTTGAGCTACGCGCTTTTCTGATTAAACTTTTCACAATCGAAATTTGCAATATTGCATTCATTCAAAATTAGTTTCGGAAAACCTTATTTTTGAAATACGCATTAGAACTGTAGTTTTTCAAGGCGTATGAAGCGGTTGTTCTTCTAATTCCGCACACCAAAGAGCTAAATAAGAAATGCTTCGTGGTGTCCTACCATTTCGCAGCATCTGTTTATCTAACTTATCCACTGCAGATCTTCATCCCAGAGACAGTTGATGTATACGAAGGAAGAAACTCCAAGACTGTCTTCTGCTTGTATGCCCTCGCCTTCCATTTGTACAGACTCAGAAAAGCGCCTCCCATCCGGAACCAAGCTGGAAATGCTGTGTTTTCTTGTAAGGCCCATATCAGATCAATCAAGTTTCTGTGATTTCGTCAGTCCTTCAAAGAAAAAAACCTCGTTTGTAGAAAAAGTCAAACATTGAAAGTCCTGTGAAAAGAACTGGTTTCAGAATCATGAAGCGTAATAAATATTTTTCTTGAAAACAAACATTTCTGAAGTTTGAGGCTGTCTACGCAAGTTTGTGGTCTCGAAATCAGGAACGAAGGAGTCATAAAAGCGAATAGCGAGTCATGAAATGGGACCTTCTTTCAGCTTCCGATCTTGAAGCGATGAAGAGTCACCTCAAGGACTCAAACATGCCTGAGTTCGCGGACGTTGGAGGAATGCTATCTGATAAGATGAAAGTTGATGAGGACGATGAAGGCACCGCCTTGAAAGCAATAATACAAGCCGTTCTACTAAATGTTCGTTTGCCTTTTCCCTTCATATTCTCTCTCGGGAAAACCTGTTAAATTCTATAAGAACTTTTTATCGACTTATTTCTCAGCGATCCTTTAACATCGACTAAAAATGTGTTTTCGAAAGAAGTAAGACGGCTATAAAAAATTTGTTTTTGAGAGTAGTAAGACGGCGGTAACCGGGAAAAGTTTGAGAGTAGTAAGACGGCGGTAACCGGGAAAAGTGTTTTTGAGAGTAGTAAGACGGCGGTAACCGGGAAAAGTGTTTTTGAGAGTAGTAAGACGGCGGTAACCGGGAAAAGTGTTTTTGAGAGTAGTAAGACGGCGGTAACCGGGAAAAGTGTTTTTGAGAGTAGTAAGACGGCGGTAACCGGGAAAAGTGTTTTTGAGAGTAGTAAGACGGCGGTAACCGGGAAAAGTGTTTTTGAGAGTAGTAAGACGGCGGTAACCGGGAAAAGTTTGATCACGTAGATTAACTCCATCGGAACGATATTATACAGTTTTTTTCAGACACGTTTTTATTTGTGTTCTAGTAGCAGTTATACCCCTAATTGTTCAGAACGGATGATAACTACACTCAACCCTAAGAGAAAGCAATTAGATATGACATTACAATTCTAGAAGCTCAAAAATACTTGTTTTTAAAAGTGAAATATAATCGCTCAAAATCATATCTTATTTCAAATCACACAACCTCTGATTAATTTTTTTGTTTAAATCAGTATTTTAGGACGCGTCGTCGTTGCTCTCTGCCTTACAAGCACCAGAAGCTGGTATTTTCTTCGTCGAGAAGGACCTCTCTGAGAAATACCTCGAGAATTTGAAGGGATTGTTGAAGAAAGGCGAGCAAAAGTGGACAAAAAACGACGTTCAGACTGCCGTTCTCGACACTAACAGTAAGTTACTCCTCGATCATGCATTTTCGAGATTATCGTGATACATATCATATATTTCATGTTTTTCGTGGATCATACATTCTACTCGAGAACTATCGCTGCCTATTAATTGATTTCCGCAAAAACCTTGAGAATGTTGTGTTAGTTAATAAAGGCAGAGTAACATGAAAAAACTTCAAAATAATGTTCATGATTCGGTTTTCATGATTAGGTTCGATGATTTATGCAATGGACAAGGCTCATTTTAGATGAGTGGGGCTGTACTTATCTGGAGAAACTGCTCGAAGAGGAAGGAACAGAGTACGTGGATATGCAGACTCTGCTCTCCATATTCGATGCCTTGCAGATTGAGGATACTCGTGCGGGCGCCCTTTCTCTTTACATAAGGTCGCTTTAATTCATTTTTCATAACCTTCGACTTTTCATAAACTTCAGATGTTTTTTTTTACAATTTGCATGTTTTAACAACCAATAGATAAAACATTCCATGTAGTAAGAGCGATTTCGTCAATCATTATGAAATACGTATTATGAGTATCATTTTAAACACAGTATCCCCCTTCCTGGGAACATTAATGTTGAGAAGTAGCCATAGTCTAGCTTGATCAGTTTATCGCTTAAGTATTCCGAACATGGATTACTATACTAATCATATACAGACCCAAATTTATTGGGATGAATTTTCTGTAGACATTTTTGTTAGTCTAAATTAACTTTAGCTGAATTTTATTTCTTTGTTCTGATGGTTGTAAGATATCTGATCGGTGAATGAACATGAAAAAGCGATTAATGAGCTTCAACTTCTTCGAAAATTGAGTTTTAAGAATGCTAACAAGCAAAAGAAAGGCAGTTGGTCGGCCTCTGAACGAGCAAGAAGTCCGGCAAACAGTAGCAGGTAGGCGTTATTCAACATTGTATTGTATAATTGATTTTAGATCAGTTTTCTTTTAAAAAAATTTCAGTAAAAATTAGTCTGTGTCTTACCGTGTAGCTGAGTTAATATGCGTTGTTGTGTATCGCATTCTTTTTCCCTCTTTCTCTTCTTTTTTTTCTTATCTTTCTCTACTTCTACCTTTTTTCTCTCTTACAATACTTCTCTCACTCTCCCTTTTCACTCTCTCTCTTTCTCTGATCAGGACCGTCTCTAGTATACTGTGTTGGTTCCAGAGGCAAATGCCCTAGTAGACGTACGAGTGAGTGCTGAACACGGCTCCTCTCTGGACTCCTTCACTGCTCTTTCGAGTCCTCCGCTCCAGCTTCAACCACTTATTGAGAATGCTCAACTCTATCATTATGAGTGGGTGTTTTCATTTGAGTTGACTTCAATCTGAGAACTCTATGGACTATGCATGCCTTGTCAATGCAAGTAGGTATTGACAATGTTAAGTAGGTATTAACAATGAAAGTAGGTATTGACAGTGTTAACCATCTAACAATACATGTACATGTATAACGATGGATACAAGAAACATTTCTAACAGTTCATACAATTTCTATACGGTCGCGCTTACTGATGGGCCTCACTTAGAAAGAACAAATTGATGTAGTATAAGTTTCGATGAGAGTGACTTCTGTGAGTTAAATGTATGATTGATGTGAGCTTGAAAGGTATCAGCGTTGAAATTGTTTCCATTCTTGGTCATAACATTATAATACATTTATCGGGGAGAAAACGACATTAAAATACAATACAATGTGAAAAAAACAAGTTACTGGTTCATTTCCAGACTCACTTCTTCATATGCAAAAGCCGATGCGGATTTCTATCTCTTAAGAGATGATCTAAAGAAAATCGTCAACGAATTCAGTGGAGTTGAAGATGAAAATAGAAGATGTCAGTGTGGTTTTTTGATGTCCTCCTAACTATTTTTTATGGAGGACGTGTGATCATTGAAAAAAAAACTATAACGATACTGAATCGGACTCTCCTCCAAGTTCTTGGACCTTTTCGAAGAAGTCTATTCAATTGAACCTTTTTAAAGAAGTACTTTTTTGTTGATTTTTTTAGTAGCATATACATATGAATGAGAGGTGTAATGCTTTGCAGGTCTCGAGTTAAGATCCGCAGTTAAGAGAAATTCCGAGGAAGACGCCCATTCGCTGCTGCGAGATGTGGCCCCTGAACACTTCCAGGAAGCCTTTCTGCCTTATTATCTTAACAGACTCAACGGCTTGTCAGACGTGAGTATCTCAACTCGTCTTCAAAAGCAGCGGGAATATTATATTTCAATTCATTTTTTCTTGTTTGTTTATAATAACTGTGATAGTTTTAGTCGCTATAGTTGTTGGAATTGAGATGGTTGTAAGTAAAATTGTTTTTGTTGTAATTGCTGTAATTGTTTCCTAGTATTCTACCAAGTTTTCTTCTTTTAAATTTTCAACAAAAAAATTTGTGTGCAAAAGAAGCATGAGTCAATCAATAATGAGTGTTTTCAGAATGATTTCGATATGATGCGAATACAAGAAACTGTGGTCAGCGTGAATGAAGAACTGGAAAGGCAGAAGAAGATTGCTAACCTCTGTTAGTTAATGAGTGATGGATGCTAGGCTAAAAAGAGAAGAAAACGAAACATAAAGTAGAGAGAGAGAGAAAGATAAGAGAGGGAGACACAGAGAGATAGTGAGGTAGCGGAGTGAGGAAGCAACAGAGTATTAGAGAAAGAGAGTGACAGAGGGAGAGCAGGAAATAAAGAGAAAGATAGAGAGAGAGTAAACGTTAATTTGAAGACATCGTTAAGAACGAAAAAACAGCGGAAAAGCACAGAGGAAATGTATTTTTTTTAAACAGGATCTGGAAGTGAGTATAATTAAACAAGAATAACAGAAGGGAAGTTCCAAAAAAACGAGAGAGTAGAGACAGAGATAGAGGCAAAGAAAAAAAGAGAGAAATAGAGATATATAGAGAAAGAGATGAAGGGAGGCATCTAGAAAAAGAGAAACATAAGAAAATAGAAAAGAGAGAGAAAGAGAGAAAGCAATTAATTGAGAAAAAAGCAGCCAAGAAAAAATAGCGGTTGGAGTGTGAACAATAATTGAATTGAATTACTCCAGCACATCATTTATCATATGTGTGTATTGAAACAAATAAGTTTATAAATTATATAAACAACTCTTGATAATAACTCAGCTATATGTATGTAATTGACCATTCATAGACAAAGTATGAGAATGTAGACTGTAGTGTCAATTATAGTCACCTACACAACACCAAGTAACGAAGAATCAGAAGAAGTCGTTTACATTGATAGCACTTGATGTACCATGTCATCGAGAATAAAGATTTTGTATTTAACTCGAGACGAAGTATGTATTGAAATCATGTACTGCAGTGATAAATCTGAGTGAGGCAGCGACTGAGGAGGACACATCATCTCTCAAATCAATCATTTTTCTCCTTTCCTCTAACATTCCTCAACAAACTGAGGGCGAATCCCGACCGGAAAACGCGAATCCATTGAGGCCTGAGCTGATGAGCCATTATATCCAAGGCATCAAGGACGAGGCTTCTTCTCTCGGCCGCATTCAAACTGTAGGTAGTTCTTCTTTTAACTTTCTGCTCAACTAGCTGTGTAATTCCGTCAAGAAGAGCCCAATTTGCAGACAACGGGACAGTCTTCCGAGTGGTTCCAGCATGAATTTCCTGCAGGACTGCTGTATATTGAAACGAAAAAGAGAACATTCAGCTCACGACAGGTGCACCCTACTGCATCTCATGTGATTAGTTGGGAAAGGTTCAAGGTGAGTGTTTAAACTCATTTCGAAAAAAGGAAGCTAATTGTTAACAGCTCTAGCCGATCAAGCGGTGAATCGGCGGTTCGAATCTTGAGCAAGAAAGTTTTTCAACTCTTGTTCTTAGCAAAAAGATTGGGTAGAAAGCATAAAAGTGTCATGAATAGTCTTTGAATGAGACTGATATGTTTCAGAAGTTGCTGAAAGAACAGGAGGAGGAATTCGATTCTTATTATTCTGAGAACATGGAATCTGTCAAAAAGAGCCAACGCATTGTCAAGAACTTCCTTCATAAAAAGCAGTTTGTTTTTACTTAAAGTCAATGTTTGCCAGATAGACGTAGTTATTGTACCAAACAGATCGATTTGAACTTACTCAGAAATCGAAAAAAGGCACTGTCTGCGACTGCAAAAAACCTTTCTGTTAATCGAATACGTATTCAAACCTGCAGGTCGGAGATGGATCAAGCTGAGAAAGAGAGAGAAGATAAGGCTGCTCGACTCATTCAGATTAATTACAAGAAGTACAGCGATCGGAGAGATACTCTCGCACTCAGTTCATCATCTTTTTTTCTTAAAACTTTTCTCTTACAATAATGACTACATCGATTTGGATTTCCGATCGATTCATACCGTTGACTAAGCTGAAATATTGTATTGATTGAATCAATATTGACTGGTTCAGATAACAAAAGTGAGCGTTTTTAGTAATTCAGAGACTGAAGAGGCGCCCAGTCTCCGTCTGGTAAGAAAGTTCGTGACCTACCTACTGGACAAAGATTATGACATCGATGAGGAAGTCGGTCAGTACCCCGCACAATTTCCTAGGACAGTACAATTCATAAACATACCATACAAAATCTGTTTCAAAAAACCTGGCTCCGAATGAGCAGTTTCAACAACCTCTATAAGTTGACTTTTCATTTTAAAGGATCTGTAGAGCGAGAACTGAAACTTACAAGATAAACTTCCCAACAACATAGTCAAGTCTCAGAGTTAAAAAAATGAATATAAACATTAAAAATTTTCCCCAGAGCTGGAGAAGGCAAAGAGCCGCGTGACTAACCTTGTCATGGCCAATCAGAGACTCGACCGAGATTTGCAAGAGATGAACGACAAGATAGCGCTGCTTATCCGCAACAAAATAAATGTACATGTAAGGGGAAGCTTCTTTTAAAGTTACTTCTGTGTAAATTTCGCAAGCTTCATCACATTTTTCTGTTGAAAAAAGGTCTTTTGAACATCCAGAAGAAGATGTTTTGCGGAAAAAAAGCTGAATTGAAAAAATTTCCCAAAATAAACTGAACCGCTTCAAATAAGTATTCAATAATTTTTTTGACATTTTTTTTAAATTCTAAAAGGAAAATAATGTCGAAGGTCCGGAAGAATACAAAGTTTGCCCGGCTCAGGAAGTGTTGTCACACAAGAAGAAGATGGCCGAAGACGCAGAAAAGGTCATCCGAGACGAGTCTCTCAGAAGAAAAGACAGGCAGTTCACAGACTCTCTCGAACAACTTCTTTATCATTTGCAAGTCGACTCCGCCATTCTAGCCAATTGGATACAAGGTTCTTCCCCTCCCCGGCCAAAACTGCTTGGGGTACGAGCCTGGCTCCTCAAAAGTTGGAGGTCTCTTTCTCATACAGAATAACACAGGCTCAGATTCAGTCCTCTTCCTTGTCCTTAAAGCTTCTTAAATATTTGGGTCCCTTTTTCGTGTCTTTTAAACTGAAATTAGCTAAAGAAGATTTTTGTGATAAGAACTGAATAGGAAACTTCAAAACTGTTATGAAAAGGTATCTTATCGATTATTTAACGGAATATAAGGCGGAAAAATTCGCTTCCGAAGGCTTTGAGAGATTTTTAACCAGAGATAAAAACTTCCTGAACTTCAAAGAGATTTTGAAAAAAAGCTGATTCAGCGAAGAATTCCTCTGACTTGTACAACTGCTTCACCAACTTCGTCTCCCCGGTGTTCGGTTATCTGACGGAGACAAGAGAGGAGTTTCTGCTGATTCGCTTCCTGTGTTCCCTTCTGGAGCGAGACATCAACGAGGCCGGTCAGCTGCAGGCTTTTCTGCCCGGGAGACGGATTCCAATCGTCGCCGAGGCCCTCAATCACCCGTGAGCCTCTCCAATGCTTCTTTTAGTTTTTTCTTTTCTGTGATTAAAATTAGACAAATGATGAGCCATGATAGATCCATCTCGAATAAATATGCCTTTACTCGTGTTGAACTGTGGGAAATTTGAAAAATTATGAGCTAAGGTCTTGTAGATGCGCATGAAGTGTGTTTGAGAAAAGAATTTTTGACTTTCTGAACTGGTATCAAAAGGATTCGGAGCAAAGCAGTCAAAAAAGCTGAAAAATCTTCTTTTTTCTGAACTAAAGCTTAACCAGAGCTTTCGAATGTATTTTTCAATTAAGGATATTTGATTCCATCCACGTCCGAATGTCAGAAGTTCTTAAAGAAGATTTGACGCATTTCTACATTGATGAGCAAAAGGTTGGGCTTCTGATATGAAGAAAAAATATCAATGATAATTTGACTTTGCGGGAACATCATTCGATGTCCGAATATTATAATAAATGTAACTCTTCTGTTGTCTTTTTGAAAAATGAAATTTTCTCCAAATTTTTCTTTTTTGAGGAAAACGAAACGTTCAATCTTGATCCTCTCGACATTTACAAGTCAATGTACAACATAAAGGATGTTGATCTGCCAACGGCATTGGAAGACAACAATGTTATAAAAGTAAGATTTTATTAATAAGTAAAGTAAGATTTTTTTAATATTATAAAAATAGTTTAATATATAATGTTTTCAATAAATACATACATACGTAGTAAAAATTCTAAATTTTTATTTCATCAATTCATAAAATGATCTATGGATAACAAACGATCTAAAATTAGATAATTGTTCATTAATATTTTTAGGTAATCGATACCTCAAAATCTTTTTTGGCGGAATGGAGTGAGAAGTTGATGAACAACATTGTGAGCAATCATCAACTTCCGTCAGTCTTCATATTTGTCCCTTTTCTTTCTGTGTGGCTCTCTGAGCTGTCAGTAACTTTTGTTTGAAAATTTGAGCCGATCCTGATGGATTCCATTTACAGCCGGAGTGTCATATACATCTCTCTGTTCGTTTCCGATCTTCTCCGTCAGCGGTTTCCCTCTTCTTCTCCTGCTGACATCGAGAAGATTCTCACCGAGTTCATTTACGATGTTCGTGCTCATCAATAATTTATCAGAAACCTACTTAGAAAATTATGAATAAATTAATTTGAACTTTTTTGAAATAATATATAACGCTGAGCACTTGCCCCTCATATACCAAAGGTCTCGTGTGGGATGAAAAGCTTGTGGCTTCCCTGACTGTACATGGATCCTTAAGAACTGGGTAATGGAATAAAAAAAAATTTCGCTCCGCTACTCGTAAACCGTTCTTGATTTCGTAATGGCTCAGTTCTTGCAACTCGGAAAGAACTGCTTGAAGGTGTGGATTAGCTCCAGCTTGCTCATCCCGCGCCATCTGATGGCAGCTACTGGGATCGAGAGGACTGACGATGCTCTGCAGAAGGTTGAACGTTTCTCGTTGTACGCATATTCCATTATACATAAATACAAACCATGGACGATTCCGAGAAAATTGACGCCGTAAACCAACGGTTGTCTGACGTCAATTCTTCACAAAACATTCTTCTGCTCAAAGAGCAGAGCTTTTTATTGATTTGATTTATCGACTAATTCTAGATGAACGCAGCCACGACTTTTCTTCGATTCGCCGTCTCCAATAGAGGATATGGGAATACTAAGTGGTACCTTACCTCCCTCAACAAACAAATTCATCTCATCTTCGAGCAATTTCGGTGAGTTTTCAACTTTTAGAGCAGAAATGGCGCTTTTTATCTATCTCAAAAATCACCATAAAATGTGGGTAACAAAGCATGAATTTTTGAACTATTTTGTTTGAGACTTTTCGGTCTTCGAGTTGGAAAAACGGGAAATTTAGAACGGAACGTAGATCCTGGTTTGACTACACGGTTTGGAAGTGCCCAATTTTTTTTTAGTGGGTTTTCACATATTTCAAACATGCTTATCTTAATGAAATATTCGAAGGCTCTTCATTTGCAGTGCATATGTGAAGAAAGCATTTTCCTCGGTGTCATGCGGAGAAGAGTTATACGGCGGCCTCAATGAGTACACTCACTACAACCCGGCCTCCCATCCCGTTCTTCTTCTCCACAACAAACACGCGGTTTTCATCATCAAGACTGTCAAGTCTCAATTGAACATTGTTAGTGTTCGAAAACACGTTTTTTCCATTAATTTTTCAATACATTACTTTTCATCTACATATGTATAGTGCATTTTGCTCTACTCCTGAGTTAAAAAAAAGAATTTGCAGAACAGAAAGTACTTAAAAGTAATTTTGAACTTTAAAAGTTTGTAGTGTTCTCAACAAAAAAAGCGTGCATTCAGTTGCTGTGTGTTCCTTCGGTGCCGGAAAGCCTCTCGAAAGCTCTTCGATCTCTTTTAGATGATCTTTCCGAGAACTCACTTGAGGTTTGATTTTTTTCTGAATAGTTCTTGAAAGTTATTTTTAGATTGAAAATTTGAAATGCTGGTTAAGGAGGATCGAACTCATTTGCTTCGTCTCCACCCGATTCCGACCGCTTGCTGTAATGGAGCTGCCGAGGAGGAAAGGCGAATACACGAAATATTCGCTCGGTTTCTTTTGTATATCAATTTCGCCAGTTTTTTATGGAATATAAAGATAGGGCATGAATTATTGGTCCACCATTTAAAAAGAAGTGTCACCAAATAAAATAGTAACACACACCAAATAAAATGGTAACATCCACCAAATAAAATTCTACTATACACCAAATAAAATGCTTACCTCCACCAAATAAAATGCTTACCTCCACCAAATAAAATGCTTACCTCCACCAAATTTTGTGGGCACGTCCACCAATTTTTTTCTTGTGAACTTCACCACGGCATTTTTTTCTCACCTGAAACTTTTTTCCACCGAATTTAAAGTCCACCAAATTTTTTTGCGTGCTGAATTAAAAAAAATGCCGTGGTGAATTTCACGAAAAAACTTTGGTGGACTTTAAATTTGGTGGAAAAAAACCATACATCTTGGTGTCAGGTGAGAAAAGAATGCCGTGGTGAAGTTCACAAGAAAAAAATTTGGTGGACGTGCTCACAAAATTTGGTGGAGGTAAGCATTTTATTTAATGAAAGTAAGCATTTTATTTGGTGGAGGTAAGCATTTTATTTGGTGGATGGTAGCATTTTATTTGGTGGATGGTACCATTTTATTTGGTGTACGTTACTAATTTATTTGGTGACACTTCTTTTTAAATGGTGGTCCAATAACTTTCCCCATAAAAATAGCTCATGAATTGAAGCAACAGCTCAACACTCTGACGAGCCAGATTAAATCATATGAATGTGAATACTTTTTTCAAAGAAAAGTCTTCTTTTTGGCACATTTTTCCATATTGAAACAAAAACTGAGTAGCCGAATGAAACGCACCATCACATAATGAGACGCATCACATTATACTTTTCCCTGTCTCAGTTTTAACTTCACGTCATATCCTCCAACCTGATTTCACATATATAATTATGTATTGAATAAATAAATAAATAATGTGACAGGGTATAAGATTGCTAAAAAGATGCTATGCTTGAGAACAAAGAAGCACGTGGTGGAGCTGCTGCTTTCCGGCTGCATAGGTAGCAACATCAGCGAGCTGCTGAAGTCGCCGGCCAGCCCTGAGGTCGAGGAGACCCATTCCAAGCTGTTCAACACTCAACCCTCCTTGTAACTCATCTCAGTCACTCATTATATTTTCATCATGTCAAACTTATATGGAGACGAATGTATGTAAATCGGTCAGCTATACGTAGCACAAAACTCAGCCACAATGAGACCCTGTTTCACCACTAGACCATTCCCTAGTTCCAATCTTCTATTTGATGATCTGAGCCATAATTGCAGTGAAAACATCACATCCAAGCAGGTCGAGGTCAAAAGTTTGCTATCACAGTTGGAAGCAGCTGGGAAGGTGTCTTCCACTGACCACTATCAGGCCATCGTCACCGACATCGCAAATGTAGGGTTTATATTTTTTCGTATCGCATTGAGTTATAACTGTTATTATCAGAAGTAACAAATAATAGAAAAATAAAGAGTTTATAAGTCACTTATCATCTTAAACAGGTCTCATTGCCTTTAAACTGTGTAACTTAGAATTTGGAAAATAAAGACTCACATAGTTATGTTATGAATTAAAGTTGATTTTGAGAAGAGGCTACGTTGCCTTCTTTTGAGTGAATCTAAACACGAGATTACTCGCAAATTGACTCAATTGTCCGTATTTCATACTTCATAGAGCCTCTCGTTTTCTTTCCTGAGTACTTCTCTTCTTCTTCTCTTCCAGCAATTCCCTTAACTCGAAAAGTGCGCCAGAAAATTTCTCTCATTCATCAAGTATTCCTATTTCTTCTTCTTTATTTTTCCATTCACTGAAATGCGAAACAATCAGGAGATTAGGCAGAAAAAAAAGAGTTTGAACGAAGGCAAAGAACTAAATCTCGATTTACTTCGGCGAAAAGGCATAATTGGGTGACAGCTCGGATTGAGAATGCATAGCGGTACGTATTCGTTCTTTCATCTCTTTAAAAGAGGAAGGAGGTAGGTTATGGTGGAAGGAACCCTTGATGCTGTCATTCGAGGTGCCTGGGGTAATGAGTGAGCTATTGAAGAGTAAGGCATCTAAGAACAAACATGGGAGAAAAAAAAGTCAGTTTGAGTGAGAACCGCCTACAAAGTCGTCTTCAGTTGTAGTGAGAGTGAGCATAGGTATCCTTCCACGCCCTCTTGTCACTCCTTTCTGAACTAGAGTCAGAAAAGATGGTTGACAATGGTCTCACCCACACGATAGTCATTCATTGTAAAACAGAATAAGGGAAGATAACGAACACCCCTTTTTTCCAAACGGCAAAATAAAATGTTTGAAAAAAAATTTGACGGAACACTAACATCATTTGACGAGACAGTCAAAGACGAGTTACCATTAAAGCGAAATCCTTGAAATTTTTTGCAGGACATTCGATTGACGACCGAGCGCCGACGTCAGCGAGTCGGACAGAGGGCAAATCTCGAGGAGACGGAGAAGAGGCTAAATGCGCAGAGAGAAGACCTCAACCAGAGACTCGCCCAATACGAGCAGTACTTGGATGCCTGTCTCGCCAATCTTTCCAAGTCTCTTTCACTCTTTCAGTAAAGCATTATTCATCGGTATTCATTGAGTGGTCACTGTTCATGAAGCTCTGACATCACAAAAACGCTTCTAGCCTTTTTAAGAATTTTCCTGAATGTTAACACGTCAGATTTCTCATGATCAAGAGGCAAAACGAGCTCAGTTTTTCATTTTAAGGTCAGTGACTCAACGAAGATCGTCTAAAGACTCCATCAACTCTTCTGCTAAACGATCGTCCCCTCAGGCGATCAAAATCACAGTAGAGAAGCTAACGAAGAAAGGCGTTCTCGTGGAGATTCTCTTAGCTGGGAGCGATAATTACAAGAGGTTTTTCAGTTTAAAAGAAGCTCTTGACAGACGAAAAATCAATAAAGTATTCCATAATACATCAATCGATGAAGTTTGTTTCCGCAGAGCTTCGAAATGGGCCATTGAACTGTCGAGCAGCGAGCGAAGGGGAATATTCCACGTCCGCGTCGTGGAAGGGAAGGACTGTCTCGGAGAGTTCTCAGTCGACTTCCAGGTTGGTCAATGTTTTTCCAAGAAGACCTGATTTTTGAAAATCAATCAGTTTTTACCAGAAACCAGCCAAATTCTTATAAAAACCATCCAGTTTCTTTAATTAGCAAGCCTATTTCTTTCAAAAATCAATCCAATTTCTACGAGCAGAAAAAGTTTCTACAAGGAACTGACTAAATGAGTAACCTCTTTTTCAGGAATCAACCATTTTTTAAACTTCAAAACCAAACATTTGTTGTCAGGTGAACCAGACACTTCTGGGGTCCATTCAACCCTAATAGAAGCCTCTAAGAATGAAGAAGTAACCGAATATTGTTCAGGACTTACTCGCAGCTCAAGCAAGAGGAGAGAAGAAGTTCTCCTTGAAAAATTCACTCGTTTTCTCAGTCAATGACTTTATAGTGTACATCAATCGAAAATTCTACGGCAAATAAGTACAGTGACTAATTTTCAGTAACATTCCACGTGATTCAGTGTTGATAGCTTTCCAACCTCTGTAGCCTGCCTGCCAGTTTTTTCTCTCCCTGAATTGGATATTTTGATACCTTTTAACAGCCAATTCGTTCCAGTCTACGTGAATAATAAACTTTCGTTATGCTCAGCTATTGTGACTCTGTTCTAGTCATGTTGAACTCTCGACTTTTCCGTAGTCATTCCACCAATCAGTCATCTGGAACATCGTAACAGATGATCAATTTAATTATATTCAAGTATTGATTTTGAAAACGATATTCGCCCTCATTTTAATACAAATAGCACGATATTCCAGCTCATATAACACTGCTAAGCAGCTTTCTAGTGTTTACCATTTTAATGACTTCAACTTTTTAAATTTAATAATAAGAAAGTAATCATGTTTAAAACAGAAAAAAATTTGACTTTGCAAAGTGGAAGTAAGAAAAATAAAAAGCTCCATTTTAAGATGTAGTCTCTCACTCAAAATAAAACAGTGGACAAACCCTAATTATATAAGTTTTATGTTGTTATATTTATTGGCCTACTGCGAGCTTCATACATACATATATTCATACATATATCCAACAGTGATATAAAAGCCCAGTGATCAACTGTTGTAGGAATGAGGACCCGATATCATCACCTTCTATCGACCATGTGGTTTATCGAAAGTTTCACTGTTTTGAGATTTCAGAAATAGAAGAAAACATACATATTAATAACTTCTCAAGCGTAACGGTCTTTGCACTAGTATTCAGCAAATGTATTTGTTCCACTTGCATTAAATACCGGTTATTTTCTACAGCTTTGTTCCTCTCACTTGTTCATGTTTGAATAAAAACAAATAGCTATTGAATTTGTATGATAAACAGCACATTGAATACACGAAACCAGGCCCTGAAAGACTCACAATAAGCAAAAATTGAATAAGACTCAAATTCGTCGTAATGAAGTCCTGCTCAACATCAGTTTACCACATTCTTCCACAGACGCATACACAAGTTCAATATAGTACATATAATAGTACAATATTACAATACAGTACAATACAGTACAGTACAATACAATATAGTACAATATAATAAGTACATGTATACTACAACTGAAACAAAAAGCAAATGGACTGAAAAAAAGAAGAAATGGATAGTTTCGCGTCGTGTTGGAATTGAATTCGATGATTCAATGGTCAGAAAATGACGTCATCTCAAGACTGGTAATAAAACAAGGCTAGGACAGCAGAATATGTCCCATGAAACTTTCTTAGGCTCTTCCTCTTCCCTCTCTCCCTTTCTCTGTTCTCTCTCTCTCTTTATCTCTTTTTCTACCTATCTCTTTACCTCTCTATTTCTCTGCTCCCTCTATTTTTGTCTCTCTTTCTCTCTCTCTTTCTCTTCTCTGTCTTCCTCTCTATAATTCTCTCTTCCCCTCTTTCTCCTTCTCTCTCCCTCTTTCCCACCCTCATTATCTCTTTTCTTACATTTTTGAATCAGAGTCTCTCAAATCTATCATCCAAAGCTTTCGCGCGTGAATTTTTTCGCATGAGAGCTCCGATGAAAACAAGGCTGTGCGATAGGATTAAAGAAGATTTTAAAAATGAAGTGCTGTTCTAGACTTCTCAGAAGTCGGTAAAACGATTGAGACGGACTAAAATAGTTTGAGGATCTCATGTTTTATTATAAGATAAAAAATATCAAAGTCAAGAATTCAACAAATTGTACGTAGATTTTCTTTCGTGGGGAAAAAGTAACAATTATCAGATATTTTTCGCCAAATAATTCAGGGTTGGCATGTCGTATTCATCTTCTTTTCTGTTGCTTTTTTCTTTGTCTCTGCTCTGTTACAATTTTCTTCTCAAAATTTCCCTTTTTGCTTCTCAATTTCTCATTTTTCTACTGTCTCTCTCTCGTTCTTCCTCCTTTTTCTCTCTTTCTCTCCGTCCGTATCTCTCCTCTCCCCCCCTCTCTCTCTTCCTCTCTCCTTTTTTCTCTTCCGCACACCCAGACTCAGGCATCTATTTTATGACGATGTTCAGCCTCGCCTTGTAGCGACGCGCAGCCTGACACTCTCCTGATTTTTAGATGTTCAGTCATCGCGGAAGGATGGCAGAATAGAGATGAAGGAAGAATGAGAAAGCATTTGGAAGAAAGACGGGAAAAGACAATCCAATTTCGGGTGGAGCATTTCTTGTTACTTCAGTTTCACTAAGATGTGAAAGCAGTTCTAGTTGGTAAGAGACATGAGAGAGTTATTCGAGAAGAGAAGTAGGCTCTACTAGGGAAGATTTAGATAAGTAAAACGAGAAAGTGAGAAAAGAGATAAAGAAAGATTTAAGTTTGTAAATATGAAGAGAAAAAAGAAGAGGGTGGAGTCAGTGGGTGTTAGGATGAGGGACTTGTGATGTCAGTTTTGCGGGTTAAGTCCAGCGATATCAGTTCTGCGGGTTAATTCCAGCGATATCAGTTCTGCGAGTTGACTCTAGCTATATCAGTCCTACAAGTTGACTCTAGCTATATCAGTCCTACAAGTTGACTCTAGCTATATCAGTCCTACAAGTTGACTCTAGCTATATCAGTCATACAAGTTGACTCTAGCTATATCAGTCCTACAAATTGACTCTAGCTATATCAGTCCTACAAGTTGACTCTAGCTATATCAGTCCTACAAGGTGACTCTAGCTATATCAGTCCTACAAGTTGACTCTAGCTATATCAGTCCTTCAAGTTGACTCTAGCTATAGCAGTCCTACATGTTGGCTCTAGCTATATCAGTCCTACAAAGTGACTCTAGCTATATCAGTCCTACAAGTTGACTCTAGCTATATCAGTCCTACATGTTGGCTCTAGCTATATCAGTCCTACAAGTTGACTCTAGCTATATCAGTCCTACAAGTTGACTCTAGCTATAGCATTCCTACAAGGTGACTCTAGCTATATCAGTCCTACAAGTTGACTCTAGCTATATCAGTCCTACAAGTTGACTCTAGCTATATCAGTCCTACAAGTTCACTCTAGCTATATGAGTCCTACAAGTTCACTCTAGCTATATCAGTCCTACAAGTTCACTCTAGCTATATCAGTCCTGCATCGTAGACCTCCCAGTTTAGCATTTCTCATCAATCATTCTTCATGTTCTTCAAATTATATTCTAAGTGAATAGGAAGCAAAGGCCAAATAATTCTTTCGACTGGATTTCTTGCCAATTCGGTTTCTATGGAATAATGCATTCTCTTTAGAGTTCCTCGTTCTCTCATGTAGTTTATTCTCTATTCAGTTCTAACCTGCAAAGAAAAAATGATGTTTTCTCTGCGTCTGGTCGCGATGCCTTCAAATCAGAGGAGAGACTCGGCTTCTGTCCCTCTTTCTCCCTCTTTGACTCATCGCTTGTGCTTCACACTAATTAGTTGCCAACTTACTCTAGTCCCCTTTGTCTTCTCTTCCCTCTTCACATCATCACACCCTCCGCACGGATACAACGAAACACCTACCACCATTTATATTGACTTCTCTTCTCGGAAAACCAAGCGCATCTTGGCCACCAGTATCCAGTTCAGTACTCTACTAAGATTCAAGGCATTGTTTTTTTCATTCGAGTCTGCCCTTATCTTGTCTAGGATGCGTTGTATGAACCGCGTATTCGAGAAAAAAGTACCCCCAGGGGAGCGGAGTGAGAGAAAGGGGGGAAATAAGACGGAGCGGAGGAGTATATTAGAAGGCGGACAGGAGGAGAAGACTGGAAACAAAAGTAAAAAGTAGAGGAGAGAATGAGATGACGGAAGAACAACAAAAAAAGAAGCAGCAGAGAGGAAAGAGATTTAGGAAGCAAAAAAATAAAACTGAAAAGTGTCTACGAGAAAAGACTTTTCGACCATCTTTCATAAGTTTTATCTTATCCTTTTTAACTTTTTGTTTGAGTGATGGAACTGTGGGTCTATGCGATGCTGTGAGGTCTGAAAGCCTTGTCTCTTGGTCCCTGGGCTCTGAAATTTCCTCACTGACCCTGATGCCCTAAGCGCTGCGAGACTTCGAATCTGGCTTCCATGACTGCTTTTCACAACTCGCTCCTTCAATTGAGACTTGATCTTCTCCTCGACTATAGCTATGACGTCACCTTGGCTACCCACATTTCTAAACCAAGTCATGGAATGATGCCATGTGAGCAGAAGTCACTTAAGTATTCCTCTTATTTTTTGCCTTCTTTGTATCTTTTTGAGCCCCTTCCCTTTTCATGTTCTTCTCAGCCTTATCCAGTCGTGATGGATTCCAACTCACAGATGCTTTCTTCTCACGAGATAAATCCACCAGTCTGTTCAACCATTTCCAAATAATCATCTCATGCAACCGGATACGAGAGTTCAGCAGATTCTTTCGGATGTCTTTTGAAAAATGTCATGCTTATCTTCTTTAAATTTTAACAAAGCTGTTTTGGTGGTTGTTATCAATACGCGCTTTAGCTTTATAAGAGTACGCAAGAATTTGATTCATGTTTATTTCTCGAATATGATTTCATCCTGGTCCACACAGTGTAGAAGTGAACACAAGATTACTCAGGCACAATCCTTTTTACTTTGAAAAGTAACTATTTTGGAGTAAAAAATAATACATATTTACACCATTTTAAAACCTCGAAATGTCATTTCGATGTTGTTATTATCAACAGATTAGGAAGCTTGGAGCTAAATACATTTATAATGAGCTCAGAATTGATGCAAAAGTGTATGTCTAAGCCAATTTTTTTAGATTCAAAATTCTCAGTTTGAAATTTTTCTCAATTCTCCTTTTTTCCTGAAATGGAGTTCCGGAAGTCCAGAGAAACAATATAAAGTTAATATGAAGAAGTATCATTGCATATGTTCATGAATGAAAAAAATAATGGTTTGAGAAATTTTTGTTGTTTTATTTTCATTTGCAAAGGCAATTTCTGCAATATCGATTTCATATAATGGAGTTGTTGAGTCGCAGATGTCGAAGTTCTCTTTATTGAAAAAGTTGCGTTTAACTATGGAAGAATTTGCTCGTTATCGTCTTTGTGGATTGCGCTTTGTGTGAAGCCTATGCCAGCTTTGCAGGGAAAAGAAGACAAGGTAGGGAGAGGCAAAAAAAGGATGACATCATCACTCATCACTTCATCAATCAAACTGGTCATCTTCGACAAGGACGGCACCTTGGTAGACTTCCATTCTATGTGGATACCATGGGCGAAGACCACCGTCGCGCTGTCAGACATTTGCAAATATCTTTTAGTGTGTATCGCACTAAATTTATACGATATACTTGAGAAATAAAATAACTTCAAGGGAAAGGGCCTTTTAGTTTATAAAAAGCCGAATAAAAAAACACCGTTTTTTTATATTTTTGAGTGCTACTGTCAGGTGTGAGAAAGAGACCGGACTGAATTGCGCTGGTGCAGTCTACAAAACGCTCGGAGTGGATCCGATTACGGCAAAGGCAAGCCTGCGTTCATTTGATAACCCTAACTTGTGTCTTCTTCCAGAGCATTCGTTTCTAGTCTTTACCATCTCTATTCTCCTTTCCTGCAGCTTTTTTTAAACCGGAAATGTGCACCAAGTTGTACTTGAACGTTGTGAGACGAGCTCAAACAGAATAACAAGGAAAAGTTCCTGCAATTCTGAAACGACGTAAAGAGAGGAAAAAGAGAGAGAGGGTTATGTGTATAAAAATAGGAATAAGAGTAACAAGTATCAAGAAAAAAGTAACATACGAAGTGATATTTCCCAAGTCCATGTTCGATACGAAAAGTATGTTCTAGTTCTCCCATAGATCTCTTTTCACATATTCAATTTCTCCCATTTTTCCATGCGATTTCAATCGGAGAACTTGGGATATTATAAAAACATGAAGTAATGAAAAGAGTGCGTTCCATTCATGGCACAAAAAAATTTTCCTCAATAGCCCGAAAGAAATCCTACTCCTCGGCTTCTCAATATTGAACCTTACTCACAAACTTATCTAACCTTTCATTTTCATTCTCTTTCTCTTTTTTCTATCCCTCTCTCTCTACCTCTCTCTTTCTCCCTCTACCTCTCTCTTTCTCTCCCTCCCTCTCTCTCTCTCTATCTCTCTCTCTCTCTCTCTCTCTCTCTCTCTCTCTCTCTCTCTCTCTCTCTCTCTCCCTCTCCCTCTCCCTCTCCCTCTCCCTCTCCCTCTCCCTCTCCCTCTCCCTCTCCCGCTCTCTTCTTTTTCATAGTAACTGTAACTCTCCTTCAGCCCTTTATGCTCTATCTCAGAAAATTGACTTGAAAATTCCCTAAAAATTATTCTTGTTTTTTTTGAAAAGAAGGATCGATGACGTCATTTGGGAGATTGAGACTGAAGATTCCCTTAGGACGGAAGTTCAAGCGAGAAAATACGGAAAGAAAAAAGAATGCAAGAAAAAGAGGAACATGTGAGACAGAGAACAAAAAGAGACAAAGTAAGTAAAAAAATTGAAATAAAAAAGTTATCAAAACCGCCCAAGTTTTTCACAACAGAAGTTGAAGCAACACATGAAAAAACTTTTGAACAGAGCAAAGCGAAGAAAAATCTCCAAAATTCTCTCATTCTTTAGACTTGGAATAGAAAGTATGAGAATGAATTACTAGAATATAAAGTATGAGAATGGAATAGAAAGTAAAGTATGAGAATAGAAAAAAATAAAGAATAGAAAGAACTGAACACATGAATTCAGAAAATACATGAAGAACGCACAGAAGTCATGAAGAGTTTTTTTATGACCTGGGTAATTATTATACAATTTTTTGTTGCTAGTCAGTCTCCATTCTCAAACCTACATAGAAAAAAGAAAAAAAAAACCTCTTTTTCCTCGACTTACCTCTTTTTCTCACTTTGAAAAGTGTCACGCCTTGGTGTTGATACGAATCACTCCTCTATTTGATCCCCTACCTGCCCCTTCCGAAATCACCCTTGCGATAAAGTATTATTATTATTAATATACTAGACTTGGAATAGAGAGTATGAGAATATACTAGACTTGGAATAGAGAGTATGAGAATATACTAGACTTGGAATAGAAAGTATGAGAATATAGTACTAGACTTGGAATAGAAAGTATGAGAATATAGTACTAGACTTGGAAAAGAAAGTATGAGAATATACTAGACTTGGAATAGAGAGTATGAGAATATACTAGACTTGGAATAGAAAGTTTGAGAATATAGTACTAGACTTGGGATAGAAATTATGAGAATATAGTACTAGACTTGGAATAGAAAGTATGATAATATACTAGACTTGGAATAGAGAGTATGAGAATATACTAGACTTGAAATAGAAAGTATGAGAATATACAAGACTTGTAATAGAAAGTATAAGAATATAGTACTAGACTTGGAATAGAAAGTATGAGAAAATACTAGACTTGGAATAGAAAGTATGAGAATATAGTACTAGACTTGGAATAGAAAGTATGAGAATATAGTACTAGACTTGGAATAGAAAGTATGAGACTATACTAGACTTGGAATAGAAAGTATGAGAATATACTAGACTTGGAATAGAAAGTATGAGAATATAGTACTAGACTTGGAATAGAAAGTATGAGAATATAGTACTAGACTTGGAATAGAAAGTATGAGAATATACTAGACTTGGAATAGAGAGTATGAGAATGTACTAGACTTGGAATAGAAAGTATGAGAATATAGTACTAGACTTGGAATAGAAAGTATGAGAATATACTAGACTTGGAATAGAAAGTATGAGAATATAGTACTAGACTTGGAATAGAAAGTATGAGAATATAGTACTAGACTTGGAATAGAAAGTATGAGAATATAGTACTAGACTTGAAATAGAAAGTATGAGAATATACTAGACTTGGAATAGAGAGTATGAGAATATACTAGACTTAGAATAGAAAGTTTGAGAATATAGTACTAGACTTGGAATAGAAAGTATGAGAATATACTAGACTTGGAATAGAAAGTATGAGAATATAGTACTAGACTTGGAATAGAAAGTACGAGAATATAGTACTAGACTTGGAATAGAAAGTATGAGAATATACTAGACTTGGAATAGAAAGTATGAGAATATACTAGACTTTGAATAGAAAGTAGGAGAATAAACTAGACTTGGAATAGAAAGTATGAGAATATAGTACTAGACTTGGAATAGAAAGTATGAGAATATAGTACTAGACTTGGAATAGAAAGTATGAGAATATAGTACTAGACTTGGAATAGAAAGTATGAGAATATACTAGACTTGGAATAGAGAGTATGAGAATATACTAGACTTGGAATAGAAAGTATGAGAATATAGTACTAGACTTGGAACAGAAAGTATGAGAATATACTAGACTTGGAATAGAAAGTATGAGAATATACTAGACTTGGAATAGAAAGTATGAGAATATACTAGACTTGGAATAGAAAGTATGAGAATATAGTACTAGACTTGGAATAGAAAGTATGAGAATATAGTACTAGACTTGGAATAGAAAGTATGAGAATATACTAGACTTGGAATAGAAAGTATGAGAATATACTAGACTTGGAATATAAAGTATGAGAATATACTAGACTTGGAATAGAAAGTATGAGAATATACTAGACTTGGAATAGAAAGTATGAGAATATAGTACTAGACTTGGAATAGAAAGTATGAGAATATACTAGACTTGGAATAGAAAGTATGAGAATATACTAGACTTGGAAAAGAAAGTATGAGAATATACTAGACTTGGAATAGAAAGTATGAGAATATACTAGACTTGGAATAGAAAGTATGAGAATATACTAGACTTGGAAAAGAAAGTATGAGAATATGTATACTAGAATTGGAATAGAAAGTATGAGAATATACTAGACTTGGAATAGAAAATATGAGAATATAATCTAAATTATACCTCTCGAAGAACAAACTCCGATTCGTTACAGAATGTTGGGTTCAATAACTTTTTGAATAAGCACGACTTTTAACAAGATAAACGTTTGCAAAATTTGATGTTAGAAGAGGGACTCAAACCAACAATATAAAAGCCCCTGTCAGCCGAAACATTAATTACAGCCTTGAAAAAGTCCTAAATTTGTTTTCAAGTCACCATTTTTATAGTATGACTCTCGTATAAAAAACTATGAACACGCGCAGTCACTCAGAATGAGTTTTCAGCTTATAAGCCTTTTTGTTAATTTTTTCCTCGGTGAATTCAACGCGGTTTTTTTGATATACATACAGAAGTCTGTCTGAGCGGGGGCGAAACATACTTTTGTGATTAGCGTCCTCACAGTGATCGATAGTGATAGTGCTTGTATAATCTATCCTTTCATTCTTAAACAATCATAATACAGCTGCTTTTCAAGTTCAAGAAATTTCTTCAGACTTTTTCAACAGAAAAGTTCACATTCAAAAACAAAGATGGTGCAGCCTTTCTCGGAAATGTTTGTTCAGTAAGTACTCTGTGATACTTTGTTTTGAGAGGCTAAGTAAAATATTATTAGTTCTTGAAGAAGTTTTTTTGGAATTTCGAGATAATGTTTTTTGGTTTTTGTAAATCTCTGTCAAGCGTCCAAAGGAACGTTGAGTAAGAAAATGAGAGCTCTTGTTATTTGCTGTAAGAACATGTACGTCCTAAAAAAAATTCCCACGAAGCTTTCATAGGAGACTCGAACCTAATGTAATAAATAGTTGATCTCCGCAAACTTTCATCTAATGTGCTTTATTTAACTATTTTTGATGAACTTTTTTCATGCGCTGATTACCCCGATGGCGTATGTGGGGCCTCTCCCGCAGGCGGATGGGAGACTTGGTGGCTTTGCCATGGCTGACCAAAGAGGGGCTTAGGCTAGTGAGCGTCGCGGGTGGGTGTGGGAACTGGGCAGCCCACATCCTATAAAATGCTCGCTCACTGTTATCTCACTGGCCTAAGGGACACGGTCAAGAGGCGTGTCCAAAAAATAACCTCTAGCCCACATAGCCCAAAATCCCGGGTTATGTGGCCCAAAGGGTCGTAAACGGACGTCAGGCTGAACTATCGACTTGGATGTTCGTGCGACAAGCCGGTCTATGAAGAAACCGTCGCATCCCCCCCAAGATGCACCATCAGAGTAACCCCAATGCTAGGGCGTCCCCTTCAAGCGACGCGCGTCGAATCCCGATCGACGTGAGAAATATGCGAGGGTCTTCGAGGAATAATAGGCCGCGTCCTCGGTTTAATCAAATAGCAGTGCCTACACGCCTCCGACTAGCTACCTTGAACGTCGGAAGTCTCTCGGGGAAGTCCATGGAAGTCTGTGACATGCTGGCAAAAAGAAGAGTACATCTGGCATGCCTCCAGGAAACTAGGTGGAAAGGAGGGAAAGCAAAGCAGCTCGACGGGAGGTATAAGCTGTGGTACTCGGGCAATACTTCATCAGCAGCCCGCAATGGCGTCGGAATTATCGCTGCCTCCTACCTTGCCACATCCGTCACGGAAGTTTGTCGAATCTCAGATCGTTTGATGTCCATCTCCTTGGAATGCAATGGCAAACTCTTCAAAATAGTCAGTGCTTACGCACCGCAGGCAGGATGCAGCGACTCCGAGAAAGACGGGTTTTGGGAAGACTTCGATGACGTCATCAGAAAATGCTCTCCGGAAGAAACTCTCATGATCGGAGGAGACTTGAACGGGCACGTAGGAAGAAGATGCGAAGCCCATAAGAGAGCTCATGGAGGCAACGGCTATGGTTTGCCGAATGCAGAAGGAGAGCGAATCTTGAGTTTTGCCGAAGAGCACGATCTTTCCATCTGCAATACCTTCTTCTGCAAACGAGAGTCTCACCTCACCACGTATTGCAGTGGTGGAAGGAAAACCCAAATCGACTTCTGGATGACGCAAAGAACCAATCTGAGACTCATCACTGATTGTAAGGTGATTCCGAGCGATAACGTCTCCTCGCAGCACCATCCAGTTATAATCGATCTCCGATTTTCCCAGAAGCAATGCAACGTAAAGCCTCTGAACGAAGTTTCTCGGATAAAATGGTGGAAGGTACGTGACAACAAGGTTCGCTTCATGCATCAGCTTCTTCTCGCCCTATCCCCGGACACTCTCCAAAAAAACGTTCCCTGACTCCATTGAGGAGCACTGGAGGTTCGTTCGAGACAAGATGAAGGCGGTAGGAGAAGTCACTCTGGGCTTAACAAAACCAGGTCGCAAACGCATTGTAGACAAGGAGACATGGTGGTGGAACGAAGACGTTCAAACTGCTGTCAAGGAGAAGAAAGTGGCTCTCAAGCAATGGAAACGATCCGGAACCGAAGCTGACCGAGCTCTGTACCTATGTATGAAGAGAGAAGCTAAGAGAGCCGTAGCGAAGGCACGCTCCTCAGCCATCCAAGAAATCTACAGTAAGCTCGACACGCCTCAAGGAGAGAAGGAAATTTTTCCGGATTTGCAAAGCACGAGCCACAGCAGCAAAAGACCTTTCTCACGTGCGGACAATCAAGAACCGGGACGGCATACTACTCCGATCCAATGTCGAAATTTGTCAGCGATGGAGAGAACACTTCGAGGAAATCTCGAACATCGAGTTCGACCACCCTCCCGTCCCGCTGTCCCTACCAGTAGAAGGACCAGTTCCCACCATCTCAGAGATTGAAGTAAGAGAAGCCCTTCAGAAAATGAAGCACGGAAAGGCATGTGGGCCAGATGATCTTGCCGCCTCTGCATGGAGACTCGCAGGTGATTGTGGACTTTTCCATCTTACGACCCTCTTTCAAAAAGCCACTGCTCGCCTGGAGTATCCCGAAGACTGGAGTAGATCATCTACAATACCCATCTACAAAGGAAAAGGAGATGTCACAATATGCTCCAACTACCGGCCGATAAGAATCATTCCTCATACCACAATGATCTTGGAAAAGATCATCGAAGCACGGCTCCGCAAAATTGTAAGCACAACCGTCAATCAGTGTGGCTTCGTCAAAGGAAGTGGAACAACAGATGCTATTTTCGCCATTCGTCTTTATCTAGAGAAACACAGGGAAGAGGCGAAGTCAGTCCATTGCGCTTTCCTTGACTTGGAGAAAGCTTTCGACCGTGTGCCTCATGAGCTGATATGGTTCTCTCTTCGAGACCACCTAGTCCCAGAAGAGTACATAAGATGGATTCAAATGATGTATACTGACTCTAGAAGTACCGTGAGAAGTCCAGCGGGTACTTCGGAGTCATTCAAGGTTGCTGTAGGAGTTCATCAAGGTTCCGCCCTTTCCCCCCTGCTCTTTATACTGATAATGGACACGATCACCAGAGATCTACAAACAAGCCCTCCGAAAACTCTACTGTATGCTGACGACGTTGTGTTATGTTCCAACACAACAGAGGACTTGGAGAAACAGCTAGGAGAGTGGAACGAACGCTTCAGTGACTATGGTCTACGACTAAACCTCCAAAAGACTGAGTACTTGGAAATGGGAAAAAGTACTTCGAATACCTCGAATACCATCAAAGTCAAGAACACCGAACTCCGGAAAGTGGATGGCTTCAAGTACCTCGGATTCTACATCACCGCAGACCTAGACCCCAAGGCTACAGTTGCTGCGAGAGTCAATGCTGCCTGGCTCAAATGGAGAGAATCAACCGGTGTACTATGCGACAAGCGAATGCCTGACAGACTGAAAAGTAAAATTTACCGATCAGTTGTCAGACCAGTAGCGTTGTACGGCCTCGAATGTTCTCCATGCACAGCAAAGACTATACAGATGCTGCATGTTATGGAGATGAAAATGCTGAGATGGAGCCTCGGACTCACTCGTCTAGACATGGTGCGAAATGAAACCATCCGAGATCGTCTGGGCATCGCCCCTATATCTGAAAAGCTTCGAGAGTCAAGGCTGAGATGGTACGGGCACGTGATAAGATCAAATCCCCATTCCGTTTCTCAATCGTCCTGGAACCTCGAAGTAGAGGGCAAAAGACCCAGAGGCAGACCCAAAACTAGGTGGCGAGACTGCATCGAAGTAGACATGAACACGACCGGGCTGAAGACTGAAGACGCAGCTGATCGGGTGAAATGGCGTGGTGCAGTCTACAAAGCGGACCCTGCCCGGCGGCGGGATAAACGCTAGGAAGAAGAAGAAGATGAACTTTTTTCATGAAACGATATGTTATCAAATGAATTTACTACTAAATTTAACAAAATTTTCACTCCATGAGTTTCAGGTTTCGATGGGATCTCTTGCAGAAAAAACACTCCTCGGCATCCGTGAAGATGTCTCTAAAACATTGCAGGTAAAATATATAGACTGTAGTGAGAGAATTTTCATTGTTAGGACAGCTTATACTCTTTTCAACTATATCTACGTTTACTTTTATTTTTGGTTAAGCAGAAGAATGTTACTAATTTTTTAAAAAGTGAATTTACATATTTGCGTTGTATCAGCAAATAGCCCGAATGTTGTGAATTAGTTTTTTAACGAGTGGATGTGAACTTGAGTTGCTGCAAATAAGCAAATATCTGTAAAAAGGGCCTCGGACTGTCTGCTGAACGAGCGAATGCGGCCGTCTTGGTGGCGGTGCCTGAAGCAGTCTCCGACGGGGTCACCCGACCCGTTTGTGATCTTCTCCCCATTTTCCAGCAGTTCTTTGCCAGAGGTGTACGGAGTGCTTTGTGTACGGCAGACAGCAGGTTACTATTTTGGCAAAAAAGCTCAGGAGTCATGGAGAACAAAGCATCGGAGTTTTAAATTTGAGGACTTTCTGAAGAGTTCAAGGACTTTTTGATGTTTAAGGTTTGAAGTTCTAGATTCAATTTTCGTAGTTTCCATTGTGAAAAAGTAAACGAGTTTAAATATAAATGGTGATAGGACTGTACTAAACTCACGTTACAACAAGCATAATTGATAAACCAAGTTGCTATCTGCTCCAGAATTTTTACCGAGTATGGGCAAAGTTCCTTAACATTAATTAAACGCTCTTGAATCGTGATGTTTTAAACAAAGGTAAACATTTTCACGGCTTACCTTGAATGTACTAGGGAATGAAATTAAAAGAGGAGCAGAACTGAAATGCACGACGGAGTAAAAAAACATGGAGAAAAGTAAGAAGTTACCTTTAGTTACTCTTAGATGTCTTTTTTAGCTCTTTCATAAACAACAAAGTTTTACTTAAAGCGCAAAAAAAAACAACAACAGCTGTATGTCAAAATAGTGAGAGACAAAAACACAAAGAGCTCAATGTGGTTTCAGGCATTGCATTATTTGCAGAAGAGCAACCGAGGAACAGCTACAGCTGCTGGAGATCCAGCCGTACATGGACTTAGTAGTTTGTGGAAATGACGCCGGCATCATTCCAAAGCCCAGTCCGCACTGCGCCGTGCAGATCTGCAAAAAGCTCGGCGTGTCACTGAACGAAGCCATCATGGTCGGAGACACCATCGCTGACCTCAAGATGGGCAAGCTGGCCGGGCTACGCGCCTCCGTCGCAGTTCTCTCTGGTCCGATTTATTTTTAAAACTTGGTACATTGTTTCCTGTCCGATCCGAAATTGTTCAGTTAGCATATATTGGTGTTTTTTTTTGGAAAACCGTTTATTTTTTCCAGATTGTTGTCAAATGAGAAGAATAGTGCTTCAATTTTTGCCGGAGAACAAGACTCAATGTTTGGTACACTTGAGACCAGAGCCAACGGTTTTCCCGCAAGCTAACGGAGAAAAAAGAAGGCTCCTACTTTATGGAGTGATAGATTGAAGAAATGAAAGAGTTAGGGAAAGCAATGAACGAAGAGAAAAAATACGTTTTTTAGAAAGCGACGTTTTCAGGAATTGGTAATCGAGACTCTCTCGCCGAGTACACAGACTTCTTCATCGAAGACGTCTCCGAGCTCCCTGATCTCATTGAGAAGTTGAATATGGATATGAAACGAGGATGATGGGTAATGTACTCGCAAATTAGAATGCCGAGTCATTCATCTGATTGTACTTTTGTCTCTCTCTCCGTCTAATTCACTCTCAAATTCCATCTTCCGCCTTCCTCAAACCTTCTTGTCTGTTTTATCTTTCATGAATCTTTGAGGAATTTTTTACCTGATGATGTAAATATTCTCAAAATAGTCAAAGAAACACCACCGACGTTTCTTCATTCTTGAATACTCACTCCAATTCACTTTTTCATGTACATATGCTATATTCAAATAAAATTACGGACAGGAAATAATTAACAAAACTAAAACGTTTATAATTTGAACAAATTATTGTTTCTCATGTCTTATTATGTACTTAGTTATACAAATACTTGGCACTTTATCCTTAAAGACTTCAGTTTTCCAGACAAACTTGATTTTCTCTATTTCCACGTATTAGTCATTCTTTTCGGTAAAGAACTCGAGTAGAAAGGAGTTTCTCTACTTTTCAATGCAAAAAACTTGCGCAGAAGAGAAGAGAAGAAGCCCCTTTGTTAGATCTCCCAAAGGTCGTTCACTTTGGCGTGTTAGTGTGGCTTTTTTCGGCTTTTCTGTTCAAATTTGCCAAAAAAACTTCTTTGGAATCTCTTCTATATTTTCTAACTCTTCTCCTTGTCGAGAGCATTGTATGAGTCTAGTTTTTTTTAAAGGGCACATGAACTTTTAAAAATTTAACTTGGACCCGTTTTCACTTGAAAATTTTGCAATTTTAAAGTCTCGCCTAGAGTATTTTTTCTCTTCTGTATTGTTTCCAATAATTCCGGTGCTCGATTGCCACGCAATAACTCGGTTATGTGTTTTATTCATACTAGGTAACCAATTTTTAGACGGAATCTCAATAGTTACGATTAATCTTATTATGAATTACGAGTGAAACTTTTGATCTCTACCACTCACTCGATCAGAACAAGTAGACGAATTATAAATTCGATCAAAATTCTGATTTTGAAAGTATCGGATCACAAGCAGTTTGGAAAATTCACAAACAGGTAGGAAACGTGAACCAGCCTGAAATTCTTCAAAGACAGAGTATTCATTGTTCAAACAAAAAATTTCAATCACAGTAAAATATAATGTGAATGACAAAGTTAATGTACATATTTCAATCTGAAGTCGCCTGATTTCAGTAGATTGAAATTAAATCTTAAATAAGTTTTTGGAGAGAAGATCGGACACAGTTGGAAAGATACGGCCTCCGGATTTCATCCCTGCTATTTGAACACAAGCTTTTTGCACGATTCTATTTAAGTTTAACCGAAAAAAAGAAAAATCATTCTATCTTCATCGCAATTTCTAAAGCGGTCGACTCTCTGTTTCCTCCCTGCTTTCTCATTTATTCTGACAAACAAGACTAAACCCCTGTTTCGAAAAATCGAAATGAAATCTTATTGAGTTCTTGCACCTTTTTCTTGTAGACCTGATAAAGTTTGATTTATGGAGCTTTATAACCCTGAAATTGTAAGAAAACGTATTATCAATATTAGAGAGGAAGAAGCGCACTTTGTTGTTTTTAGACTATGCTTTCGTAACTAAACCCTACAAACACTTTATTGAAGCGTTAAAAAAAACCACTTGGTAACGCTTTGAAGTCACAGTTAATCACAGCTTTCGCGTGAATTATGCATACAATTATTGATAACATGATTTTTGATGTGGTCGCAAAAAACTCAAGTATAAAAGATTGACGAAAGAGAATCAACTACGTACACGGAATCCTCTTACTCGATCGGGAGCATCTGCTTAATTGTGGGGTAGCTTAAGTTATGGGATTTCAGAAAAGTCACTGCAGGACGTGCGTCATTCGGGATCTTTCTTTCCATGCAAGGAAGTAAATGATGTGAGCACCCCTTTCATAAATTGAACGTATGATTATTCAAACTAAATGCACGGAATAAAGAATAAGTTAATGGATTAGCCAAATATTATACAGAATTACCAGTAATTATAGGCACAAATTCAATTTGATATAATTTCTTTCAAATCGAACATCTTGGTTTTTCCCAAACTTTTTATTCATTTCACATCTTAACAAATAATTATGGGGAAAAACATTAAATTTGACCGCCTTTCGCCCTAACGCAGGCTTCGAGACGCCGCTCATATACGGATGCCAATGCCAGCAGGTATTGAATGTCGATTTTGTCCTATGCTTCTAGAAGGGCAATTTGAAGAGAAGAGAGAGATTCATATCAAGTGGCTTCAACCTGAAATCACTGAAGTCTATTGAGTTGAGATTAGGGAAGTTCGGATGCCTTCCCGCAGTGCTTATGAAGTTGGGATTGTGAGGGCGTAACCATTCATGTACGATTTTTGATTTGTGGGTTCGCGCTCAGCCCTAAGTCCAGTTGATTCCATGAAAGTGATTCCAACTTCAAGGTTTGACGACGTCTCTAGGAATCTTTGTAACTCAGAAGTTGGCATTGATTTTCAAACCTGGATCAATGAAAACCAACGGTGTTTTGCCTATTGCGCAGACTCCGCCCCAAACCATAGGATATCGAGAATGACTTGTTCTCTCGACGATAATTCCATTCTCAGAAGCTTTTTGACAATTCTTAGCGAGCTCACTGTCGTTTTGAAAACTTAACGACAAATGCAAGGTGAAAAATTTCTCATCGATACAAAGAGTATTGAGACGCTCGGCCCGGGCGCATCGCTGCAACAGAAATTCAGAGCGTTCTTGAAGCTTCTGTCGACCATTTAATCCATGCCGTTTTTGCAGCTTGTAGGTACGCATATGGAGGTGTTTTCTCACGATCTCTTGAGTTGTTTCTCTCTCGATAGATGTGAAGAGAGAGTGTAAGCTTTCTCATGGTTTGCCTGGGGTTTCGCGATTCGCTTCCGAAGGATGTTGATCATGCGTGGGGTGGTAATTGTTGAAGGACGAGCGCTTTGTGCACGGTCCTAGACGTTTTTGTTCTCTGAAAGCGAGTAATAGTGACCGAAGAGCTTCGAGTATTCGCGCAATGTCAGCTTTCTCCTTGCCATTTTGATGCAACGCGATAATGGAAGTACGCAGGAGACATGGCTCGATCATGCTTGAGAGAATGGAACTATGAAACTCATAGAAAGACTAGACCTAGAACATGGAAAAATTATAATGAAATTCGATCAACTGAGACGCGCATGAAAGCGCAAGGGAAAATTTGTCTCTATACTTACTGGTATACCTGTAGAGAATCACAAACTGGCAGTGAGTATGAAGTAATCTTTAAACTCAGAGAAAGTTTTTGTACTCACTATGAACCACTTAAAACATAAATAGTTGAAAGAGTGTCACTCGTGTGGCTTTAAATATATGCTTATCCGAAGAAGAAGAAGAAGAAGAAGAAAAAAATCATCATAGTCAGTAATTAATCGAGAGTGAAAATGTCGAGAATGCAGAGATCGGAGGGAAGAAAGCAACCAATAATTTCAGAGTCATTTATGAATGTGCATCTCTAGATGAGATGCAAAATTACTTAGGCTGTTTTTTTTTGCTGTGCAGGCTGGATGTCGTGCTACTCCAAAAAGATGGTATTGTAAGCGCCGCCAACCGCCAAAGCGACAACGATGAAGATTATGAAGTAGTCTACTGATGAATAAAGAAGATGGAGAGGGAATCGGAGTTCCATGTTTTGATCATTTCAAATATCACCTCAAAAACGCAGTGAATTTCAAGCTGGACTAAATTTTCTTAGTTAAGAGTTTTTTTGCAAAAACTTTTCTTCGATCTTAGCGAAGCGACTCTTTGGTATTATAGATAAGTTGGTATGCTTTTGTTAGTATTACTATTGAAATTGATGCAATGTGAAAATATGAACTTTTTACATGGTTATAATACAATATTGTTTATTGTTTATTGTTTATTGAAATACATTTTGCAATGTAACAACACGAGGAAGACTCTGCTGACAAAACTAAAGATAATAAAAAAAAACAGAAAAAAACAAACAACGAGAACGATAATGAACGACTATTATAAACTTAAATCGATGTATAAGACCTCTGGAACATCCAGCAATGACAAATTTATCCGAAAACTTAGAATGGTTTGATTCCTGAGAAGACTGATCGGTAATTTCATAAAAAATCGAGATGTCCGATAAGCGAAAGAGTGAAAAAGTGAGTTTGTGTTTGTGTGCCCTATATGGAAAGCATAGAAGGAGGTGCGACCGTTACACTGTTTGAAAGTGTAAAATTTACAAACTGGAACGTCAGTGTAACCTTTGAGAATTTTGAAAGCCAAAAGAATATCAGCTTCTAATCTTCTTGCATAGAGAGATGTCAGGTTAAATCTTATCAATCTACTTTCATAATTGCACCACTCCGTGAGTGCAACACAACGTAACTGTAGTAATTTTGTGAACACATGTTGAACATTCTCTAATTTTCTGATCAAGGTAATTTTGTGGGGAGACCAAACAACGGAAGCAAAGTCTAGCACCGGCAAAACATGGGTTTTAAAGCATATAATATATGGTGCTGCTATTTTTATCGATAGTGATCTGAATAAGGCATAGACAATTTTCAATGCTCGTCTTGTTACCTGTTCAATATGGAAAACAAATGAGAGCTCATTATCAACATAAACTCCTAAATCACGAATTGGCGATTCTGAGATGATAAATGCAGTTGGAGGTGAGTTCGTAACCAAATAAGGGAATTTTAGGTTCTTTTTACCCATATGGAGAGCATTACATTTGTGTGTGGCAATTGAGAGTATTACATTTGTGTGTGGCAAGCCATTCATCATAGAATTCATTTATGAGTCTAGTCGCCTTAGTTAATTGAGCATGTGCGTGATCACAATTCTGGTTGTTATAAGACGTGTAAATTTTCAAATCATCTGCAAATAGTTGAGCTGTAACCATCGGCAACACGGAAAGTTTAAGTGAGAGTTCGGAAATATAGAGAGTGAATAAAAGGGGAGCAAGTACTGATCCCTGTGGGACACCGGAAGTCGTAAGAAAATCATGCGAATGCATGTTATTTACTTTGACCTTAGATGATCTCCCAGTAGAAAGGATTCAAACCATTTCCAGAGTTCACCTCTTATACCTATGTTATCGAGAACAAATAGCAATTTTCTGTGCGAGACGGTGTCAAACGCTTTTGCGATGTCGTAATATAAAACATCAACAGAATTTCCCTTATCTAGATCCCTGTGCCAAGAATTGGTGAACTCCAACAAATTTGTTATCACAGAACGATGTCGCCGAAAACCATGCTGGTTTTCAGGAATTAGCGAGAATCTGCTGCACCAGCGGGTCAAGTGGCCACAAACAATTCTTTCAAAAACTTTGGACGGTGCTGGCTAGATAGTTATTGGTCGGTAATGCTCGGGCATTTTAGGAGCGGGTATTTTATTTATGGGGATCACAATACCTTGTTTCCACAACTCCGGAAAGGTGCCCAGTGACAATGAAATGTTAAATAAGTACGACAGTGGTTCACTTAATACCTGCGCACATTTGCGATAAATTATGGCGGGAACGTTATCATTTGGAACGAAACAGGAAGGCTTTAATTTTTTGAGATGAAAAAATACCTGTTGAGGTATAATCAAGCAGTTAGTTGTAGCGTGTTCAATTCTACGGGAAGATAGATTAGGTTGTACACCATTGTCAATTCTTGCCGTCATTGTTGCCCTCGTGCGGCTGCCTACTCTACAGCTCTCTACTCTAAAATGAGAAAACTGCATTTCGCTCGAACAGCGAAAACTTCTCTTCGGAAAACATCGGACATCACAGCACTGACGCAGCAAGTCTCTCTACTCGTCAAAGCTGTCAACCGCATGATGACGACGGTAACGTCTCTCCTCCCTCTTCTTCAACATGCATCTTCAACTTCTCCTCCGCCGACTCCTATTCCTGAACCAGCAAAGCCTTCCGCGCAATTTCTGGCATTCTCTGCGGTTAGGAGTGCTCTGAAAGAAGATAGAGAGATGACCAATGAAAAGAGCAGGAATCTCGTGTGCGTAGGAATGCCAGAAAAGGACTCCTCGTCTGCGACTGATGAAGCTGATTCTACGTTCATCTCCAGCCTCTTCCAGGAACTTGATCTCCCGGAACTTTCTGCAGCCTTTGCTAACAACACTGTGTCTCACTTCCGTTTCGGCAACGCGGAAAAGAAGCGTCGAGTGCTCAAGATCCGCTTGCCGTCCCCTGAGCTGAGGACTGCCGCTCTCAAAAAGATTCGCCTCCGTCGTTCGAATGTTTTGAAGCCTTTTCCACGCTCTTACATTCGTGAAGATCTAACACCGACTGAACTGCAAATGGAGAGAGAAGCAAAGGACATTGCGAGGGAAAGAAACACCATCGCTGGCCGGATTGAATGGGGAGTTCGAGGCATCGATTTACACCGATACACCCATCCGAGACCCTTTTTACGCCAAAGTGAAGACGAGAATCAAGTAGTGAGCCCGCCTTCTTTTGCGAACGTAACGAGCCGTCATTCTCAAAGGAAATAGGTCAGTGGATGCGGTGGTAACTCTAATTTTTCTTTTCCTAAAGGTCACTTTTTGAACTGTTTTTCTTGTAATACAAGATCTCTTAGAAATAAATTATATGATTTACATTTACTACTTAACTCTAAGCTTTATAATATCTTAGCCTTTTCTGAAACCTGGTTAACTGATGATGAAGTGAACGAAATGCTAACGGTAAAAACTTCCTATTCAGGTTTTCGGTCTGATAGAATAACTGATAAATGCTCTAGAGGTGGAGGGGTTCTTTTATTAGTCTCCTCTCATTTGTCTCCTGTTTTCATCTATAAATTCTCTGGAGATCATTGTGAAGCAATTTGTGTAGATGTTTATTCTAATTTTAATTCTTCCAAAATACGTCTTATCAATATTTATAGATCTCCCTCTTGTCACTTTTCAACTACCATTTCTCTTTTAGATTATTTGGAATCCAGCTCTAGTACTAATTTCCTGCATCCTACTGTAATTTTAGGTGATCTCAACCTCCCAAATATTGATTGGAATAATCTTACTTCTAATGGCTCTAATTCCAATGCTCTATTTCTATCGTGGGTTTGCGACAATTCTTTCACCCAGTACGTTCTTGAACCTACGATAGAAAATAATATTCTTGATCTAGTTCTCAGTAATCAACCAATAGTTAGCTCCTGTAATGTTTCAACCCCTTTTTGCAGAAGTGACCACTCATCTCTCATTTTCACTCTAGACTTCTTCTACACTAGTCAGCCTCTCACAAAACCTATTTGCTTGTATTCAAAGGTTAACTGGCTATTATTACAATTCTACATTTCTTCTCATGATTGGTCGAGGGCTCTATCTATCTTAGATCCTAATCAAGCAAATAATTATTTAGTGTCTTTTCTCAATAACTTATTAGATAAATTAGTACCTTGTATTCATCCCGGGGATGAACTTCATCCCTACCCTCTCCATATCCGCAGACTATTAAAAAGAGTTCAAAGTGCATCTAAAAAAGCGCCTCATTCTGCATATTGTGCTCGTCTAGATGAAAGACTTTCACGAGAATTACATGAATTCGAAACTCTGAAAGAATCTCGCTTACTTTCTTCTAAAAATCCCCGTAAGTTTTATTCTTATTGTAATGATAGATTTAAACAGAAAATTCACTCAATCCCTGCTCTTGTAAGTCATCAAGGCGAAACAATTATAAACCCATTACAGAAAGCTATTGAATTCGCCACTCATTTTGAATCCGTTTTCTCATCTCCATCGGTTACCCCCCTTTCTGAATTGGAAATACCGCAGTGTTCTACATCATTCACTCTTGAAACAATTACGGATGAAATGATCTTAAAAGCTCTTAACTCTCTAAAAAATAAAGTCAATACCACTCCCGATAATATTCCCAACTTAGTTTTGAAGAAATGTAAATTCGCTCTCATTAAGCCACTCAAAATTCTATTTAACAACAGCCTTTTAACAGGAATTGTACCAAATACCTGGCGTACGGCGATCGTAAAACCAATTCACAAAAGCAAATCAACTTCATCGGTCTTAAACTATCGCCCTATTTCTTTAACTTCTTCCGTTTCGAAAGTTATGGAAAAAATACTTTATGATTCTCTTACATCCTATTTAGAACAAAATAATATTCTTTCACCATCTCAAACTGGTTTTCGCCGGGCCCGTTCTACTATAACTGCCCTTGCTGTATCTCATTCCTACATTTTCAATGCTCTTAGTAATGGTTTTTCGGTTGATGCTATTTTTCTGGACATTTCGAAAGCTTTCGACAGCGTTGATCATAGATTACTAATTGTAAAATTAGAAGCAATTGGGATTACCGGTAAACTTTTAGCTTGGTTAATAAATTATTTAAAAGACAGATCTCAACAAGTTATCGTGGATGATGTTATGCCCCCCCTGTTCCTATGGTAAGCGGGGTTCCTCAGGGATCTACACTAGGTCCCCTTTTGTTTCTTATTTTCATTGATGACATTAAGTTGATTATTCCTTCTACTATACGCTTCTGCATGTTTGCTGATGATATAAAACTATTTGCTGTAGTCCCTAACTTTTCGTCTGACCTTCAAGAGGCCTTAGTTGTAATATCTTCTTGGTGTGATAAATGGAACCTCGAGTTATCTATTACCAAATCTACTGTAGTCCATTTTGGTAAACAACATTCTCCCACTAGCTACTTGTTAAACAATCAAATCCTTCCAGTTTCTGATGTTATCAAAGACCTAGGAGTTGTGACCGACAATAAACTTTCTTATCACGAGCATATTTCCCTAAAACAAAAAAATGCTGAGTCATTAGTCAATCGTTTCCTTAAAGCGTTCAAAACTACTTCTTTACCAGTTCTTACTCGGTAGTGAAATTTGGTCGCCTATTTTGATTGGCCAAATTAATGATATCGAGCATGTTCAAAGATATTTTTCAAGAAGAGTTTTACAAAGAAATGGTCAATCGGACCTGACTTATTCTCAACGTCTTTCAATTTTAGGATTAAAATCACTTGAATACAGGCGAATAGTACATGACGTTGTATTTTTACATAAATGTGTACAATCCAATATAAAAATAGATTACTTATCTCTTTTCAAAATATCTCCTCTTTCTATGAACTTGAAAAATACTCATTGTTTGAGATTATCACTTCCTAAAATCAAAAACATGTCTAATAAATCAACCTTTGCCTCTAGAGCCATTAATGTATGGAACAACCTACCCTATGAAACAGTTTCAATAACTAATAGTGATGCGTTTGCCGTTAGCCTTAGTAAGCTTCCCTTCAGTTCACTTCTTCCGAAACCGATTGTGAAAGACTAAAAGTTTTTTATCTTGATATTGCAACGAAAACAGTTCCCAAATTGACTTTTAATTAAATATCTTAATGTAAAGTACCACTGCACCACTGCCCAACAGCCTTTCAGGTGCCGGCTTTTACCAGGCAGAACCAGTCCGTGCTTCGCTCCCTCTTATTCTTCTTTTTCATTTACCCCCAACCTTTTTTGTGCACGGAATAAAGAATTTGAATATATATGAATATTGTCACAAATGAAAACAGAGGAGAAGAAGTCAGCTAGGGCCTTTGCCTTAGATGTGTCGGAGACCAGGAAAGTTCCGGATTGAGCTATGCAACCAATCTTCGTAAACTTTTTAAACTTAGAATTTATGAACTTATACAGCTTTTTGTTCGAGCTCAGAAGTAATTTCTCTTTCGAAATATTAAACTTTGTTATTTCTTTGCTCAATCTTTTACAAATCCTCACATACTCATCGAAAACAGGTTTACAATGAAGTTTTTCGAATAGTTCGTTTTTGTGTTTGAGCATATGGCGGATATGAGACGGATAACTCTCGAACGGCAACTTACTTCTAACAATCGGAGTGTGAGCAATGATAAGAGGATGTATAGTAGCGAGAAAACGAGCACATAAATCGTCGATGTCAATGAAATCATCAAAGAGAGATGTCCAAGAAATTTTAGACAAATTTTTTATTAGCGACGAGAAACCGCATTTCGAATAGTTGAGACGCGGCTCCTGTAAATCATTCACAAAAAACAGGTCGATCGAGAATGAGACTACAGCGTGATCACAAGTAGCAGTGAGTGGGGCCGATGATCTACAATTATGTATCGTTTCGGGTCTTCCAATTACTACGTCAAGTACATTATCATCATGCGTCGGAGTATTAACGAATTGATAGAAAGAAAAATCGTGAACGAGATCAACTAGAGCTTTTTCTTGATCAGTAGCAGAAGTAGGAAATATCAAACTGCCTTTCCGTTTGGAACAGTTTAACAGAATAAATAATCAAAAGAAAGTGAATGTGGAAGAAGCTTGTAGTAAAGATGAAATTTTGTAATACCTAACTAATTCCCAACACTTTTAAAGTCTTTTCAAGACAAACTTGAACAAGACAAACTTTTCAAGACAAACTTGAACAGATAACAAACAATACACCTTAAAAAGGGGTTTGAAATTAGAAACCTGGAATTGCACTTTTAATGCTGTTAATGAATACCTCTTTCTTTTGCAGAACTTCCAAATTGAGTGTTTGACCCATGGAAGGAAGTTGACTCTCGAGTGGAAGAGCCACGCGACGCGAGCGAGAGGCGCGTCGCGTGGGTAGAGAGTATATGAAATTTGGGAAAAAATTTCATCATTCTAGACTTTGAGGGCGTAGCAGGAAGATTGTGTTTTTCTTCCTGGGTGATTAAAAGTTTTTAATCAACGGTTTTCGTTTGGCGTTTGCAAGTTCGGTGTGTAAAATTGTGCGTCATAGCTTTTTCCATTAATTTGGCCCGAAAGGCCTGTCTATTGTCTGATCAGGAAGATTTTGTCTGTCTTCCTGGCACAACGGTATCGAGAAGTGTTATTCCCGAGTTTGTGTAATACTGTGTACGGTGTAGTTTTTTTCCCATTAATTTGGGCCAAAAGCTCCGTCTATTATCTGGTCAGGAAGAGTGTGGCTTTCTTCCTGGGCGATTAGAATTCTAATCAACGTTTTTGATTAGCATTGTTTCGCAATTTTGGTGTGTAAAACTGCGCGCGTCACAGTTTTTTCCCATTAATTTGGGCTAAAAGCCAGTATATTGGCGGAGCAGGAGGTTTGTGCCTTTCTTCCTGGGTGATTAGAATTTTAGTCAACGGTTTCGACTAGCGTTCTTTCGCAATTTTGGCGTGTAAGACTGTGTGAGTCACAGTTTTCCCATTGATGTGGGCCAAAAGCCCGTCTATTGTCTGATTGCAGCTATGGAGTCAGATGGCAGTGTAGTGTGTGCGTGTCTAGCTCAATGGGAAGAGCATTCGCTCGGAATGCGAAAGGTCGCGGGTTCGGTTCCCGTACCAGACGGGACGAAGAAGCGAAGGGCCGTGCTGTGGTTGCGGCCAGTCCGGCTATATGCGTCCGCAGTGCCGACAAAGCGGTGAAAGAATGCAAAGGTCAGACCCAGGGTCTAAGGTTGCGGGGCCCATGGCCGGAGCAACGTCCACTGAGAGTGGAAGTAGAGCAGCGTTTGTGGGCGTTGCGAAAGCCGATGGCAGCTAGGGAGTCACATGGCAGTGTAGTGCGTGCGTGTGTAGCTCAGTGGGAAGAGCATTCGCCCGAGATGCGAGAGGTCGCGGGTTCGGTTCCCGTACCAGACGGGACGAAGAAGCAAAGGGCCGTGCTTGGGCTGCGGCCAGTACGGCAATAGGCGTGCGCAGTGCCGACAAAGCGGTGGAAGAATACAAAGGTCAGACCCAGGGTCTAAGGTTGCGGGGCCCATGGCCGGAGCAACGTCCACTGAGAGTGGAAGTAGAGCAGCGTTTGTGGACGTTGCGGAAGCCGTGGGCTTTTGGGAAAGTATAGGCACTTCGCCGTTTGTTCTGAGTTTCATAGGAGATGGGTATAGACCGGAAGAGCTGAATACAACTATTCTCAAATTCTCAGGAAATAACAAGTCGGCCATGAGACAGGCGGACAAGGCCGCCGAGCAACTCTTGCTGTGGCTGAAGAAAAGAGCAATAGAGAGAGCCGAGGAAGCAAGTAAGGATTTCTTCCCGGTGTCAGTGCTGAAGAATGGGCCTAATACTAGAGTGGTACACGACCTCAGTAAACTGAATCAGTATTTGAGCGAAACTCAGTTTCGGTTGGAAGACATGGTTTCTATATGGCATATATTGCCATTGGGTGGTTTCATGGCAACTTTTGATTTCAAGTCAGGATATCATCATGTGGCCATCGCAGAGGAAGACATAAAATTTCTTCGGGGTTAAATGGGACTTCGGAAGAAGAATATCTGAAATACGGAGTAGTGCTCGGTGAACCTTCGGTCAAGCAGCCATCGTCACCGTTATATCCATGCTTAACAAAAGCCAACCACAAAAACAAAACAAACTCCGTTATAATATACCTATATTCCACGAAAAGGTCGATGGTAAATATATCTTCAAAACTGTTAACCTTTCTGATAACAAAGGAAATGAATGTAATAATGCCAGGTGTGTCATATGTAATATAATCAACTACGATAAGTATGTCATTAGTAGTACTACAAAAAAGAGTTTTGCCACTAATAAACCCCCTAACCTTACATGTACATCAAAAAATGTGATTTATCTAATAACCTGTACAAAATGTGAGATGCAATACGTTGGAGAAACAACTCAATCACTTAAAAAACGTGTATCACAACATAAATATCATATACAGAAAAACATACTTGATACATACCTATGCAAACATTTTAAAGAGTGTAATAAATCTCCAAACAATATACGAATAGATGTCTTAGATCATGCAACTAATAAAGCTGAGTTAAGAGCTAAAGAAGCATACTGGATTAGATTATTGATCACAGCATATCCCTACGGTCTCAATGACCAAATTCAAAATTACGGGTTAATATCCGATAGTTTGAACCCCATAGAACGGAAATCACATCCATATCACAACATGCCAATGAAAATACCTAGAAAAACTCAGTGTAGACACAAAAACCGCAGAAGAACTCGTCCAGCATACCAAGCCAGAGATATTGAAGAAATCGTTAACAATCTAATAGAATCTAAAAATAATAGACTATTGTATTTGGAACACAAAAAATTGAAAAACAAAGAGAAAGATAAGCTCATAAAATTCACTTTAACCAAAGAATTTCATAAACTTAATAACTACAATAAAATAATTATTACTAGTACCATTTGTGACTATTTCTGGAGAAAACAAACTAATTTTATAAATAATGAAATAGATACATTTAATATAAAGCTTACATATCATGGTAAATATATGGATAATATCCCTTTTAACCGAATTTTTAATAAAAGTCTTAAAAGCAACATAGACGTAGAACTTTTCAAAAGAATTGATAAATCATTCAAAATACGCACTATATACAAATTAGAAGAACCTATCAGTAAAAAAATCTTTAATTACAATAACTTTTTAAGAAATCTAAACAAAACTATAATTGAAGATATAAACAAAAACAATTGTGTCTGCCATAAATACCCTCACTTTATTGAACATAATTTAGGACACGTTTGTACAGGCAACACGAATATTGTCTCGGATCCTCTTCTTCGTAGTATTTTAGAAAAAGGTACGAAATATCGTATTAGCAGTGGTAATTCTACTAAAGAAATTATTACAGAAGAGATTATACAATCAATTTTATCAACAACTGATAAAATTACAAGAAAATACAGCTTGAAAACAACTGATAGAAATCAACTAGCTAACCTTCTCATAAATAATAACCTCCCCAAAATCAAGAATTATATAGATAGATTTTATTATTCGGAAACATCAATATATGGTAGAATTCAAAAAAATATTAACAAATTAAAAAAAGACTTTATAATTACTCCAATCGATAAAGCCACAAATAACTACGCCTTTATATGCAAAAAATTATATGTTAAATATATTAATGAAGAAATGAATACAACTGATGATAATGTCAAAACATATGAACCTACTTCTAACATCAATAGCTCCATTATTATAAGTAATCATATCAAACACACCTTACAAAACGGAATAAAAATAAATTTTGATAATACTTTTAAAATTCCCCAAGTATATGGAATACCAAAAATGCATAAAAATCCAATAAAATTTAGATTCATCACAGGAGCATACAACAGTAGCCTTAAACCTATATCTGTTGAACTACAACTCTTACTAAAACACCTATCTAAACATTTTAAAAATTATTCTAAACAAACTGGTGAGAGAAATGGAACTAATCACCTCTTTTCCATACTCAACACTAAACCTTTACTAGATATTTTCAAAACATTAGATAACAAACCTAAAAACATTTTCTGTGCAGATTTCACTTCATTATTTACAAATCTACCACATGAAGTAATTAAAGATAATATGTATCGAGTAATTACAACTTGCTTTAAAAATTGTGGATACCAAGCTATCTCAATTAAAGGCAATCATACACATTATACTAATGACATTAACCAAAAAAGAACTTATCTACCCATTCAAATATACAAACTTCTTATATATATTTTAGATAATAGCTATGTTACTTATGGTGGTGAAATATTCAAACAAAATAAGGGAATTCCTCAGGGCAATAACGCTTCACCACAAATAGCAGATCTTACTCTAGCTATGATGGAATTCAAATACATTAACAAAAATATAAATAGATCCCACAGTTTGAGGAGTTCTCTGAATTGTACATTCCGCTACATAGATGATATTCTTCACATTTCTGATAAAGATCAAGAATTTATAAAAGTTACTGAAGAAATATATCACAACTCATTAACATTAGAAAGAACTAATCATAATAGTAGTGAGGCCGTATTTTTAGATCTCTACATAACCATTGAAAATGACGGGCATATAAAACTTAACCTTTATAACAAAACAGATGACTATAACTTCAAGACCCTCAAATACCCTCATTACACCTCTAACATACCTATCTACATTGGCCTAAACACCATATATACCGAGGTTTTAAGATTCAGTGATAACTGCACACGATTCGAAGATTTCTTGAGTAGAATCAAAATACTTATTAGAAGATACCGTGAAAATAAATTTCCAGATTTAACTATAATGGGTAGACTTATCAAAACACTGCGTAAAAATCCTAAAATTGAAGTTAAATATGACATTAAAAACCATATAATCATTTCACACTTTTCTAAACAATTCCAATAAATTATTTCTCTCCATATAATATGAAATATTGATAAAACACCCATCAATTTGATTTCAAACTCCTTAATCAATAACTTATTACTATCCATATACTCTCTTTCTCTTTTTATTCTTCCCATATCAGTTTCATTTATTTGGGTCAAAAGGTCATGTCATGTACAAATTAGTAGATCTATAACACATAAACATTGAACACTACAACAATCCCTTCTCCTAATATCATCACCATCCTAACTCACTCCTCTTCATTTCTTACACTTGTCATTTGGTGACAATACCGACGAAGGAAGACGACATGAACTTTCGGAAGAAGAGCACCAAAGCGAAGAATGGGAAAATGAAAATCAGTTTTTATTATTTTTTATTTTCTAGGTTATTTTTAAAATCTTTACTTTATTTAGTTTCTCCTTTCACATTTTAGTTCTTTTGCTTCTTTCTTTTCTATTTTTCGTTTCTTTTACCGTTTACATTAACTTTATTATCATACTCTTTTAAATTAATTCCATTTAGTTAAAAATTTTTAAATTTTACTCTTATTTCTTTACAATTGTACTCTCTGGGCACTCACTGATGAGCCCCACCCAGAGAGTGCAGAGGTCTGTCTGAGCGGGGGCGAAACAGACTTCTGCAATGTCTACTTTGCAGTAACATTTCACTTTTCTGTGTGCTTAAAAATATTTTTCACATTTTTATTCAACTTTCTCTTATATTAACTATAACTCATTTTTCTCTTTATCACCTTTCCTATAATAGTGTATGAGATTTGCTGCGATGCCGTTCGGACTCAGTCCAGGCCCCTGGGTGTTCACGAAATCATTTAGACCCCTTGTGAGAAAATAGAGACAAGCCGGAATCCTTTGTGCGTTATATATTGACGATATAATAATTTTAGCAACCACGTTGGAAGAATGTAGGGCAGCTGTAGAACTGGCCCGAAGTGATCTGAGAAAAGCGGGAGTAAGAGAGCAACGGAAAAGTGCAAATGGGAGCCCCATCAAGTGGGCAGAAGAAAATGGAGTAGACTGGAAGGTGGAAGTTTGTGGTGGGGGAAGATTGATTGATTAAAGGAAATATCGGTCAATTGGTAGCTAATCGAATAATTTATGAATGTTTTCCTCTAAGATTCATGTAGTGTAGTTGCCGACAGGGTTGAAAAATCGGAAACTGTGAATATTCAAGCAAGTATGGAGCAGTACTGAAAAGTCTTGGTAGACAACGTTGTCATTTCATCCTTGAACATCTCAACATTCCGCTAAAGTTTGGTGACAATATCAGACAGCAGGTCATTTTCCATCTCGAGCTGTTAGGAGGTATGAATGATCTAACAAACGCTCAGTTACATAGTTTGAATCCGGAAGTGCTGTCTCTTCCTACCCTCAGAAAGAGCGTGTATATCATGAGGGAATAGCAGGCCTGTTAGAAAGCCCGAGAACATGTGATTTAAAGGAGAGGGTGCAGACAACCCGAGTATTCGTATCACTAGCTTTCTTGCGAAGCGCATAGATTTAGTCGTGGGCCGGTTCGAGAAACAAACCGGTTTAGATGCAGTGGCGCTTGGTTAACACAGAATATAAGTATACTATTAAACGTCCAAAAGCTATTCCACAGAGCGGAATTGAACCAAATCGGTTCTATTATGCTTTTACCGGGGTTGTGGCGTGTTACCAAAACACTGTGACAAAGATTGACCCAATGGCCTAGAAGAGTCTAGGTTGTGATTGAGGGTTTCGATTTCTATCGTTGTATGTTATACTCTGTAAACACAGTATGGTTTCTTGATATTGTGAAAAAGAGTTAGATGTTTAGTGGGTGCTCAGGTAGAACAATGTGGACGCGGATGAAGTGAGTAGGTGGGTGGACAGTGATGACTGGGGAATAAGAAAGGAAGTCCTCGAAATGTGTGCTAGAAAGCGGGGAAGGCCTACAGTGGACATGTTCGCGGACGATTGGAATACGCAATGCAAGAAGTTTTATTCCAGAACTCATTGTCCGGGAGCATCCGGGGTCGATGCGTTCAGTGAGAGAGCTTGGAGGTCTGGGGAGCTTCTTTGGTTAGTCCCTCCTTCCTTTTATGCTGGCAAAGGTCATAAGATGGTTGAAAAAATAGAGAACGCGGGCTACTTTGTGTTTTCCGAGATGGCAGGGTAATCCAGCATTCTCAGCTCTATGGCGAGGTAAAGATTGGGCTGACTTCGTCCAGGAGGTGGTTGAGTATGGTAAAAGGGCCCGGGTTTTGGTCCCGGGCTCAGTACAAGGGGTATTTTATGAAGAGGGGTCACCTTCAGTTTTCGTTTTCAAACCTTCAATTGACTGGGGCAAGTCAAAATAAATTGAGCAGTCTTTATCGTTCTATTGGCTGAGGCCTTACTGTTGCTACGTCCGAATAAAGAGTCACCTGCCTGACAAGGGGTCAAACATAAGTTATGGTGTACGACGAAGGAGAGAAACGACGTAGGAGGGAACCATAATTTAGTGTTTGACCCATGGAAGGAAGGTGACTCTCGAGTGGAAGAGCCACGCGACGCGAGCGAGAGGCGCGTCGCGTGGGTAGAGAGTATATGAAATTTGGGAAAAAATTTCATCATTCTAGACTTTGAGGGCGTAGCAGGAAGATTGTTTCCCCCCCCCCCACCCTTGAAAACCAAAAGCGAAACAAATTATAGGAAGTGATTGCGGGGACAATGGGAGTTCTGCGAGGCAGCGGACAGGGAAGATCTGGCACAGGCGCTGCTTTCCATATGCCGAGCGGTGGTAGTGCCAAGTAGAAAGCGCAAGGAGACAGTTCGCGAAGGAGCTAGGGAGCATTGCGGCCTTTGCTCACCGAGAAACGGCCAGCATCAACGAATGGGCCTCACAAGAGAAAGTCAGAAGAGAGGGCGATGGAAACCGTGAGAGGGTATGGCGCCCTATATTGAGGATACGCTTAGGTCACAGAGAGGTGTATTGGAAATTTAGAGAATAAAATAAAATTGTGTAACAGAATTTCAAACGTTTCACCTTCGTTTTCTGACGCTTTTCCAAGTACTAATTATAAGCACTTGTCTGCAATGAAGGTGTCATATATTGTATGTAATATAAATTGTTCTCTATCTTGGTAAATTGTATGTCGACGGGAAATGGATGATGAATTTGGAAAGAGATAATTGTGTCGTTGTGAGTTTTGTTTTTCCTGGAACTGGTTATAACCCTACAATTATTGCATGCATAACAGATGAAATGTACTTAATTTGGTCACAATGGTATTGGAATTAGTCGTTCCACTTATCACCGGTTTCAATTGTGAATGATTTATATAGTTGTTAAAGGGTTGTTAATTGAAAAACGTAATTTTTCGATTACTGTTGCTTTTGCGTTTATGCTATGAAATGTTTTTTTTTTTGTTGTTGACACTTATGATGTACGAAGTTCATTTATTGGCTGAGGCCTTACTGTTGCTACGTCCGAATAAAGAGTCACCCGGCTGGCTGAGGCCTTACTGTTGCTACGTCCGAATAAAGAGTCACCTGCCTGACAAGGGGTCAAACATAAGTTATGGTGTACGACGAAGAAGAGAAACGACGTAGGAGGGAACCATAATAATCTTTATTACCGTTAACATCGAATTTCTAAGTACAATTACTTCATCTATAACGAAAATTACAATAAAATAGAACGTAAACATTTTATTTGTATTGTTTAAAGCATCCATTCAATTTCATTTCAAATAACTCTTGATCAAACAACATATTAACAAAATTTGAACCCTGAACTTTATTTTCAGCGATCGAATAAATTCAAACTTTGTTTGTTATAACTAAGGTAAGAGTATGAATCCTCTCAATTATTGTTGCTTGTCGATACCCTTTCTATTCAATTTGTGTTACTAGGACATCGGAGGTGTTACCAGAGCACGAACTTGCGATGGTTGATTAGGTCATGAGAAGATTTTGAAGAAATCACTGCAGGACGCAAAAAGAAATAAGGTAGAAAACACTTAGTTTTCATATATGAAAAGGGGTGAACAAGGTTAGCAGTGAGAGAGCAAGGAACGCGGCGACAATAGAGAAGAGCGAGAGGGCTCACCATCAAAGGAGCCATATAAAGCGATGTTCACCTTTCAATTTCTAATCAGAGTTAGCTATATTCTCTCTCGAAGTGGTGACCTCGAAGTGGTCAAAGGCTTCATTTTTAGATAACGAAACATTTTTTTTGGGTTCAATCGCTTTTACGAATTCTTCCCTTGTTCGATCCTCGAATCATTTGACTCCACAGTTCTTCAAGCTCCTTGGATAGGTTACAACGGCTTAGCCGAAAGTGCTCGTTCATAGCCTTCAAATGCGTCTTCTTCCTCTGAGTTTGGTCTTGCTTTTCGTCTCACTGAGCGATGGCCAGTGGGGTTATGGCAGTCCGTATGGATACGGTGGATACGGCTCCTACGTTTATCCGAGCTATCAGAGCTACTCCTACTCGTACTCGTATAGCAACCCCAGCTACGGCTCTGGATACAGTTACTATCCGTACAACAACTATGGATACAATAATTACGGATACAACAATTATGGATACAATAACTACGGATACAACAATGGATACTATAGTTGGTTTGCTTGACTAATATTTTACTTCAATTATATAAACAAAGTCTTTTTCGAGGCTAAGACATGCTTTTCGAAATCGACCGGATCTTTTTCATAAAAAAATCATTTTTTAAAGGTACGTAGAAAAAACAATGTGTAAGACGTATTTTTTATGATGAATTTTTTTCTCAAAATTCTTTTTTCAATAAAAACAATAATAAATAGTATTTGAGATAATTACTGGAACATGTCACCTCTGCAAAGATTGGCCTATCGAATCGCTCTCAGGCGACAACTGAGATATTCTCTTTTTTATGGATAAGATGAACTCATCTCTCTCAAAATATGCTTTATTGTGAGCAACAGTTCATTGGAACATTCAATTGTTTGATTATTCCTGATAATTCACGTACTCATTAAATTCTTTTCATTCTCATTCCCACGTTTTTTGCGTCGAATGTTCATTTTCATAGGGAAGAATAAACTCTCCGCCTTCGAACTCACAAATTTCTCAACAATGTATTGTCATGCAACTCGAAATCTATCAGAAGCAATTAAATACATTGGAAGTTTAGTCAGCACTTTTTGCCGAGAAAGATTAACGTCACGACTGTCTTGGAATAATCATGAAGATAGAGGTTTGTACCGAATTCACCGACTGAGATTGTTATGAATTCACAAACAGTACATGTCTTTTATATTTACATTTTAGACGCGCAGCTCTTTCTTCTAATTTTTTGTTGTTGATTTTTTTAAATCATTGACTGCTAGTTATTGAGTGCTTTGCTTTTTAAGAATTCTTATTAACAATGAGTTTCTTTGTTTTTAGAATTAGGAATTTTTTAACGTTTTTGAAAGTATGTTTTTTAAACGTATTATCTCATTACTCTTATAAAAAATGCCGAAGGCCTATTAAACTTTCCAACAGTTGAAAAAAATCCAAATCTGATCTTTTCGATAATAATATGCTACTCGCACTGTGCAATGAAATCTCATGATATAAAAGAGAGCAAATATTTCAGATTTAAAATAGAAAAAAATCAGCACGGAAAGGTTGCGATTCTTGGCAGTGCTCGAAGTTCGAAAGGTGCGATTGGTGAAATTGAGCCAGTTTGACAAATCTATTGCAAAACTTTTACTATACACGAAAAGTAATTTGTATGCCGAGATACCTGATTGATTCGTTTGTTTGTTAACGTCTTTGACAATCTGTCATTCATAGCAGATTAAACTTTTCTCAAAAGGAGTTTAACCAATGTTCATGTACGTTAACAGGTTTACTTGTATGTTTACAAAATGTTTGTTTGTTTACTCGAAAGATCAAATCACCCAATAAGCAATGCAGAATCTCCCTCAATTAGTTATTATAAAGGAATGAAAAAGTTTCAGTCAAATAACTAGTTTGATTTTTTTAAAACTTACATGTGTGATTCAAACAGGGAAGAAAATGATAATTACTTTGGTTGTTGTAACATATTTGATTGTGACAATTTAGCGAAGAACCACAATTACCCATGCTGCTCTAGACAATTTAGCGAAGAAAGCTAGACCGACATTATTTGTGTAGAAAAGCCGAAAAATTTAAAGAAGTTGAAAGAGAAAGGTGGTCAAGTAAACGAAAAAGATAGAATAGAAGAGAGAGAAATGGAAGTAAAACGCATGGAAAGAAAGGAAACAAAGAGTTCATAGAGCAAGAGATCGGAAAAAAAGATATGGAGGGAGAGATCGAAGTGCATAAAAAAGTTTTTGAGAAGGAATGTACGAGTTAAGACAATTGAATAGCTCGAGCTAAAGTTTGAAACATACAGAGCGCAGCAAAAGTCCAGGTGGATAGTATATTTTTCCAATAAAAACTCAACGGATTGAGCACATCTAACAACATTTTCACCAAAGTTTATTGAAATAGTTTGTAATAGAACTGCACTTCCAAATTTCGAAATAAGCAAAGGCCTTGCTCTCAAGGACCGACCACACAGAGAAGTCCAGGGGGGAATTAATTCAGGCGAGTATGAAGGCCATTCGGCGGAAGTGTTGTTGGAGGAAAAACTGGTCTTTCACCAGTCTTGCATGACTTTAGCTTTGCGGGGCTAAAGAGTCCTGCTGGAATGTCCAGTTCCGTCCTGCGAAGTGAGCCTTGCTCAAGTAAATTACTTTCTCAACAAGAATGTCGTTCAGATAGTTATGAGCGCATTCACTTTGACTACCTGTTCGACGAAAACGAACACTGTCGTGTCAGTCGCGGTCAAAACGGCCCAGACTATGACAGAAGCGGGATAGCCCTTTCTCGAGACGTGGCGGCCACTTTTATAAGCCTCCTTGACCGATTTGGACCAAATATTACAGTTCTGGTGGTCAACTGACTGCTCATTATTGAACAACTTCTCATCGGTGAAGAGAATATCCAAAGTGTCCACCGGCTCCAACCGCTTAATCAGTTCATGGCATCTCTGAAGACAGTTCGCTTTCATCTGGTTTGTCAATGCGTGAATAATCTGCAGTTTGATGGGGCAGAGATTAATGCGAAATTTAACGAATTTCTGAACAAACATATCCACAATATTCACCTTCTTCGAGAATTTCTGAGACTGTGCTTTGGGTCTCTTCTCTTGTCTCTTGTCACAGATGCTTCTCACAATGCTGAAAGTGGTCGCGGTCACTGTTCTACTGCTCCCGCTCCCTGGACGGCCTGTCGTAGCAGTCCCGCAAAAGCAACGTATTTTTTTTCAATTGTCCTGCGGAAGAGTTCCGTGATTCTGGCGATGTGCTTTTGAGCGTGCCCGGACTGGTTCAAGCAATGATGATCTCCGTTCTCTATGAGTGGTGACCCTTCCCGAGCTCTGCCAATTGATGGCAAATCTCCTCCTAATCTTTGCAACCTCCCCATTCCCACAGTCTCTCTTCCGTTCATCAATAGTCTTGTCCGAGAAACGCTGACAAAAGTTATGCAGCCGCTTCAACAGATGATACTTGCTCAGTCCCAACAGATTTCTGACATGAACAAAGTAATTCTGGACCAGTCACAGCAACTTCTACGGATTAGTGAAGAAATGCAATCCATAAAGTCATCTGTCTCTCCGGCCACACTTAGACCGCACTTGTATTCAGCTATCGTCGAATCCACTTATCGAGACAAGGATATGCTCATAGGAAAAGGTAAACGAGCTGTTATTATCGGACTTCCAGAAGGCAAGTCAGAGGATGATACGTGTTGCAAAGACAAAGATCTTATCTCACGTCTTATCATCAGACTCAATTCAGCGGACCTTATTGGCGACCTAGAGAAGGGTAATATCAATCATCATCGTCACCCAATTGATCGCCCACGTCTCTCTGCTCCTCATGGCCGTCCCATGAAAATTGAGTTCTCTTCGCTTGGAAAGCGTAACCTTTTTCTGGAACTTTGCAGAAAGGCGAAACACCCTTTTCCTAAAGGATGTTACTCCCGAGCTGACCTCTCGCCGGCAGAGCTTCAAGCCGAGAGAGACTGCATCCGAATATCCACTAACCCATCTTTTCCTTCTGCCAAAGTGGTCGACGCTCATCTAATCCCTGCCTTACCTCGTTTTGCCCAGTCTTACAAACGAGTACCCTATTCGACCAATTTCCCCTCCTCCCGCCTCTTCGTCACAATCCCCCTTAGCCAGTTCAACTCAACACTCCCAAATGCCATCGTCTTCGCTGGTGAACTCTGGGGCCCGGTCGACATCTACATTCGAGGCTTCTTCAACTGACTTTCCTTCTCTGGCGGAAAGCTCCGTGAAGCCGCAACAAGTCAGAAGCAGACGCAATACCAGAAACGCCGAAGAATCTACCTCATGCCCCAGAAAGTCAGACGAATTTGTTTCCAGAAGAAGAAATGTTAGGAAAACCTCTCGTTATTCACCATAGGATAAGTCGGATAAAAGAACTAGAGAAGAAGTAATCAAATGCTTGTCTTTCAACTGTAGATCAGTGATGAATAAGCTATATGATCTTTATTTTCTTCTTCGTTGCTGTAAATATCACATTCTCTTACTATCTGAGACATGGATGCACAGTGAGCTTCCCGACTCCATTCTAACCGATAGTTTACCCTTCACGGTATTCAGAGGTGACAGATTGGCACAAAGAGGAGGAGGTGTAGCCATTCTAGTAGATAATGCCATCTCCTCATCTTTAGTTGTTCAATATAGCAAGGCTCAGTACGAGGGGCTAATAATAGACATTTATCCTAACACATCTTTCTCGTTTGCTTTCTCGGCCATTAGACTGATTAATATATATATCGATCTCCTAGCTGTGGAGTAGAAAATACAAAGGATCTCTGCTCGTTTATCACCTCTCATGTTACTGAAGTATTTCCCACCACTCTGTGCGGAGACATGAACCTCCCCAAGATAGACTGGGCAAATCTCACCGCTCCCAATACATATAGTTTGTCTCTTGCGTTCTTAAACATGACATGAGACAACAATCTTAAACAACTCGTACTTTCACCCACTAGACTTCAAAATACACTCGATTGCCTGCTCTGTAATTCAAATATCATAAAAGACTGTATTGTCAGGCCTCCATTCTCCACCAGCGATCATGCCTCAATATACTTTGAAATCAGAGATAGAGCCAAGCGTATTATCACAAGCACCAGCTCATCGTTAGACTGGAAAAAGGCAGATTGGGAAATAATCAACTCAGACCTCTTTAGCATCGACTGGACTTACATGCTCTCAAACCTAACTATTGACGAAAGTGTCGATAAATTAACTAACATCATCCAATTCATAATGAATAATAGGATTCCTAAAAATAAGAATGTCAAAACACATTTGAAATATCCCCCCCAAGATAAGAAGATTATACAGCTTCCTACAGAGAAGTAACAAATGCATCCCTCTCTCCATTACGTCTTTACGCACATCCAAGAAACTTCACAAAGAACTAGTCAAATTCGAGGTTTTTAGGGAAGACAAGCTTAAGTTCCCGAGAAACTATAAGGTATTCTTCAGAACTATATCCAACCGCATTAAAAGCAACACATCTATTCCTGCTCTCATAGTGAACAATAAACCAACTACTATCCCCTTCGAACAAGCAACTCACTTCGCCGAGTACTTTGATAAGTTACAACCCTTACCAATCAGTGGACCCCTTCAAATCTCTCGCCCGAATTTTCACCTCGACCACATTAATGATATCTCCCCTTTTGAGGTGAACTCCATCCTGAAACGAATAGCTCCTAAACTGAACTCGTCCCCTGACTTTATTCCAAGTAGACTACTCAAAAATTGTCTGGACTCACTGGCCATACCTCTCTCCATCATTTTCACCAACTCACTAACCTTAGGGCACTACCCTCTGGCCTGGAAAAAAGGAATAATCAAACCAGTTCACAAAAAAGGGCCCCGCTCTCAGATCGAAAATTATCGTCCTATCACTATGGTGTGCTCTATGTCGAAGGTATTCGAGAAACTGATCTTCAATATAACTTATCAATATCTGGAAACCAATGGCATACTTCATCCCAAACAACATGGTTTCCGTCGGAGACGGTCCACGGTAACATCCCTGGTAGAGGCTCTAGTCCATTTACCTCACTCACGCTTCAGAATAAAAAAAAAAGACTTTGACATCTGTCTAGTCGACTTTTCACGGGCTTTCGACTCTGTAAACATAAGATTTCTTGTTCACAAACTTGAAAAAGTGGGAATAACGGGCAACCTCCTCTATCTTATCCGTTCTTTTCTCACGAGCAGGTCCTCGAAAGTCTCAATCGGAGATACATTATCAGGCCCTAAAGTATACAACAGTGGTGTTCCCCAGGGGAGTTGCCTTGGACCCCTCCTCTTTTCAATATTCATAAATGATATCATGGAGCACATAGAGCCAGATGTCCATGGTTTTCTATATGCCGATGACCTCAAAATTTTTTCCAAAAACAGAGACTCTCTTCAGAAAAGTCTGGATTCCATTTCTGATTACTCACTGACCTGGGGACTTGTGATATCAACTCAAAAATGCTTTATCATGCACTGTGGTCCTAGGAATCCAAAAGTAACATATAACCTAGAAGACAATATCATATCAACTACCTCATTAGTGAAAGATCTTGGCATTACATTTCAGGAAGATATCACATTCTCTAAACTAACTGAACTAACCTCCCTAAAGTCCCAAAAATGTATAAACATGATCTTTAGAGCCTTTAAAACCAAATCAATTAAAGTTCTGCTCAGAATATACATCACATACATAAGACCCCTTATTGAATATGGGAGTGAGGTATGGTCCCCAGTAACTATCGGTCTCGTTAACTGCATAGAAAAAGTGCAAAGATCATTTACACGAAGGTTACTACAAAGGGCGGGATTACCCAAAATGAGTTATGTTGCTAGACTGAATTTTCTTTCCATCTCCTCGCTTGAATATAGAAGAAATGTGGCCGATCTTGTGTTCATCCATAAATGTCTGCAAGGAAATATTCAAGTAGATTACTCAAATATGTTTAAACTTTGCCCATCGCCTTATTCACTGAGAGAATCGAATAACTACAGAATATGCTTGCCGTGTAAATATCAAAGCAGAACAAGCACTTGTGCCTCAAGAATGATTAATGTCTGGAATAAGTTACCTTGCTCTTTGGTTTCTACAAGCTCTTCTAGCATTTTTAGAAATGAACTTATCAAGCTTGATTGTGAGACCATTGTCACCAACTCTAGAATACATTTTTAATTCAAGTGCTTTGTTTCTTCAAATGTTTTGTTTTTGTTTCTCCTCTTTTTTTCCATTATGTTTGTGTTCTCGGTTAGCTCTCGAATGATAAAGAGTGAGTTGAATTTTTGGAATTTCAAGTTATTATTGCGGATGAATAGTTCTTAATCGCTGATGAATAGTTCATAACTGAAGATACAAGCTTTGCTTTTTTGTGTGCTTTCCTATTTTCCTAAAATGAAATGTTCCTCATTGTTCTTGTCATATTTAGATCTCACTTTTCATAACCTTCACTGAATTCACTTTTTCTTGTGACAGTGTCATCTGTTTCGTCACTTAACATTATTTTTTGTTTCAAGCGGAATAAAGAATTGAAAAAAAGCGCAGAATGTAGCCCTGGTCCCTATCACAGATCATTACCAGAGAACATAAAGATTTGTCATTCTATATTTTTATTTCTTCGCAACATTATGAATAAGATACATACATATATTATGAATAAGCAACATTATGAATAAGATACGATTAAAAAACAAATTACAGAGTCGTCCACATGGACTTTTGCTGCACCTGTACAAACAACATAAATAGTTCCAATATTAAGTAAATTAGATTTATGTGGGGTTGTTCTTTCTTCCGACTAGGTAACCGCCCGTCATTCTGAACTGAGTTACTGATATGCATATTTCTCTAATCATTGAAACGAAATTTCGCTGAATAATTTCAGCAGTTGTTTGAAAAGTTTGCTACCGAAGCTTCTGAATAAAATCATTTCTCAACGAAAAACGTTTGCTTTGTTTTTTCCACAAAATTCATGTTAATCCAAATATTGAAATATTATATTTTATATTAAACTTCAGATGGTTTTAAATGATTTCACATGAAGTTAATCTTGCTTTGTTCACTTTTGAATCTGAAAAATATGAAAATTTCGAAACAAAAAAAGTTTTTACCCATCAGCTCACATTGTTAGATTTGAAAACTTGGAGTTACCGGTATAGAGAGAGAAATAGAGAGAGCGAGAGAGAGAGAATAAGAGAGACGGCCGGGTTCAAAACCGCATTTCAGGCAATTTCGACCCTCCGATAGTTTGAAACAATTTTTTGCTGTTAATATAATAATCTTCCTCGCCCTTGTTCCCGTCTCGCCGCTGGCTACGCGCTCTTCTGAGGTGCGGGACACACCTATCCTGGTAGAACCAGTGGCTACCCGCTAGATCACTGCTAGTGTGTGTAGCAGCCCGGGGGGTGTCAGATTTGTGCATAAGCACTACCAACATTTGTTAACCGCCTTGGTTTGGGTGAATCTGTCCAGGGTCAAACTTGAGACCCTTCGCACAATAATCGAATATACTAATCTCGCTTTTTTTCGTGGTTAATATGTGCATCAATAATACAGTGCGTCCGAAAATATTAAGAAGCTCTATTAATTTCGCGTCGGTTAAGGCTTTGTTGATTTTATTCAGCTGCGAGCTTTTATCTACGGTTTCAGAACAAATCGTTGAAAATAAAAGAATTTTCCGTTGTGATAAAAAATTTTATTCACGAAAAGTGTCTTTTGATTTCGAGTTCAGAGGAACTACTTTGGTTTCTTTTGAAAGTGGTGAGTTTTTTGTCCATATTCTATTCCGGTATTGCTGTATACGTATTTATGCTTAAAGTAAACAATACAACTTTTAGTTTTTCTATAAGGTTAATTCCTGAAGTATTAGGTTAATACCGGATCTACGGTTTTAAATTTATAAGATTGCACACGAGAATATTAACAATTGTTCGGTCGTTAAGGTCAGATCTGACTATTTGAAAATTGAATTTGTGAGTTATACAGTCAATTTACATTTTCGATTGATTGCCCTATAAATTATTACTCCAGATTGTTCACTATTTGCTAGTGATTATTTTTTTCTCTTTTAGTAGGTATTCTCGTTGCTCTTCATGCAGTTTCCTCAACAGGTAAATTTTTTTTCATTTTTGAAGAATTTATATTTTTTCTCGAATAATTTAAATTGTTCACTCATTAAGAATTAGCATATTGGATAAAAAAAGCGGTGAAATGAGAAAAAAATGCTTTCATGAAGTATGGTGAATAAGAATTGAATGTGTGTACAGAATAGGGTGGTACGAGAACCCATTCAGAAATTAAAAGTTTCTTGAAAAGCAAAAAAAGTGTGAGAGAGAAGTGTAGAAGTAGAAGGAATAAGAAGTAACCCTTACAGTTGTCAAGAATGGATTCTCTGCGAACCGTGACTTCCTCCCCGTCTGAAACGTTTCATCCATCCATCTTTCTCACTTACACTCCAGGCTCATCTCTCTTTCTTCTCCTTACTCTCTTTCTTTTCTCTCTCTTACTCTTTCTTTATCTCACCCTCTAAAGCTCTCTCGCTCTTTCTTTTTACTTTTTGCTTACACTCTTTCAATAAGTCTCCTATCTCTCGCAGTCTCTCCTCTCTTTCTCTCTCTCTCAACCTCTCTGTATATATTTCTTTCTTTCTTCCTATCTCTCACTTTCTCTCTATTTCTCTCTCACCCTCTCTGTCTTTATTTCTAACTCTTTCCCTCTCTCTCTCTCTCTCTCTTTCTCTCTCTCTTTCTCTCTCTCTTTCTCTCTCCTCTGTAACAAGAAGTATCCGGGTGTCGGCCGCGATAGTCGAAGAGGAGCAGTGTGGATGCTCAAGTGATCGTATGCCGGAAGAGCAACCGCAATCACATCAAACAAACTATCTTCTCTTTTGTTGTTCTTTCTCTATCTATCTATCTCTCTCTCTCTCTCTTTCTCCCTCGCTCTTTATCTCTATCGCTCTCTCTTTCTCTCCCTTTGCTCCCCCATAAGGCAGTCCTTTAGCAATCGCATATCCTTTGATTGCGCACACCCAAAGAGAGTCATCATGTCCACTCGGACGTAGTCCTTGGCTGACTTCTCTTCCCATCCGCTAACTCGTGTCATCTCAACTCGTAAAATGCATTCATTTCACTACTGTACTACACTCATCTCACTTTTTGCAAAGAAACCACTTTTTTATTTCCACTTTCCGCTTTATATACGAAACGGTAACTATTTTTATCTTGTTTCTGCCCAATAATGACGTCGTGTACGAATAATTGGCATGGGATTGGTACGGTTTTTTCTGTTCATTGACAATACATTCATTTGCTCAGTATTCATGTTGTTCTCCTGGCATAACAACGAAGAGATGACACCCTAATTACTAGTTTTTTTCTCTCAAATACCCGGCAATTAAAAATGACTGTCGTCGTAGTCAAAGCATCAACATTGATGATTTGGCACAGAATGAGAAATCATACTTCTTAAAACGGGAGAAAGATTTTTTGCCCTCCATCAACTTCTGCAGCAGTGTGAGAAGGACTAACTCACACAAATGATTGTATGTTTTATGAATAACTGGTATAATAAGCCAGTGACTGAACACCCAAATCATCTTCTTATTAGTGATAGTTTGCTTTCTCTCTGTTTTCTCTCAATTGTACATTGAAAATTGTATCTCAATTGTACTCAATTGTACATTCATTCTTTCCTTCTCCATACGTCCGAGATGGTTGTTCTCAGCATTTTCACTCTACAATAACTGCTACCTGTGCCTTCTTGGTAATGATCTACAATAACTGCTACCTGTGCCTTCTTGGTAATGATCGGCGTCTTCATATATAATTTTCTATGCTCGGATTCAAGATATCGCGGAAACTATTCGGTATGAGGTTGAAACACTAAGCGGTCTACCAAGACTCTTCAGTGCAACGCCACAGTTTCTTATTCCTCTACCCAATTACCGTTTTTCTTATCCCCTCTCTGTCAACCATGTCAGTGATGACCCTTAACAAGTTATCCTCTGGTGATAAAGCTATTCAATTCAATATTCAAAAGCTGAAGAAGGTTAGAAGTAGAGAGTGTTTCAACGCGAGAAGTAGAGGAAAGATAGAAAGATAGATAGGATAAGAAAAAAGATAGAAGAGAGGAAGAAAGAGAGAGAAACATAAACAGGAAACACAGAAACGCAAAGGATATAGGCAGATATATGAGAGCAAGAATAGGAAAGGAGGTGGGGAGATCCCTTTTGCTGACTGTTTTGATGTTTGTGTTGAAGAGCGCGTCCTTCAGAGAAAGATGCCGCTCTCCATACCATATTCTCTCTCTCTCACTCTCTCTTTCTATATACATATGTATGTATATATCTCTCTCTTTATACAATATATATATCTCTCTCTTTCTCTCCTTCTCTATCTCTTTTCTCTTTTTCTCTTTCTCATTTTCTAGCTCTCTCTCTTTCTCTATTCGATCCTCGACTCATCTCGCTCTTTCTCTCTTCCCCTCTCTCTTCCTTTCACTTATATTATTTCCTTTCCTTTTTGGTTTACATAGGCTCGAGTTTTTTAAGTGTGAAAAGCTCAAGTCAGTGAGAATTCCTTTATCTGTTGCAAAAAAGTAAAGACGACTGAACTATCAAATTAGCCGGAAACCCACAGAATGTTCCACAGCTCCGTTGATTTTTTACAGCATGTTTCTTATCAACATGCTTCTTATCGCGGAGAACACAATGGGAGAATAATGATACTTTCTACGATGTTGTTCCGGTTCTCAAGGGCCTTGGAGAAGTCTAGAACTGATCCAAATGAAACAATTTAATCACTGAATAGAAGAACTCTCAACTCAGAGTGTTTTTGTATATATTTGATCCATATCATTCCTTTCATCGAATAACTTTGACGATTTTAACAAAATGGATATTTTGTACCGGGTCGTCTCAAGTTTTGTTTCTGGTTTTATTTTTTTAAATGTTAGAAATAATTACACTGGCTGACTTTTACTATTTACATTTGGCATCGTCGCCCCCTTCACAATGACATCAAGAACCGTTATGTCATCATTGATAACAAGCGAAATAACTTGGTGCGTCTTTCCTTTGAATTCTAGTTACGAAACTCACAGTGCCTGCCTACTCTCCCAGTTGTTCTTCCTTTCACCGCTTTCTCGCAGGGTTTTTTTTCCGTTCTCGCGCAGAAATGTGGAGTAGAGTAGAGTCTCGATACGCGAGTCTGGGCTGACTTGCTCTATAATCCCTGTGTGCTTGGTTAAAAATGCATTTGATGCTTAGCATACATCTGTTAAGTCATCTCATGCTCAACATATTAACCTCATAATATCTCCACCTTTAAATCTTGGTTTTTACCCTCCACCTTTAAATCTTGGTTTTTACCCTCCACCTTTAAATCTTGGTTTTTACCCTCCACCTTTAAATCTTGGTTTTTACCCTCCACCTTTAAATCTTGGTTTTTACCCTCCACTTTTAAATCTGGGTTTTTACCTATAGTAATCAAGTAGTGAACTCCTGTTCAAATATTCTTTTTTTTCCCATATTTCAAAGAAGAATTTTCGTAAGAATGTTTTCTATTTCAGAACAGAACGCATGCAAGCGGTCCTATATGTTTTGTAGAAAAAAACTACCCGTCTGAGAAAATATACACCTTTTGAAAGATTGTTATGCTGGGGCTGGTTTGAGAAATCTACGAAGAAAAAAAACCTATGTACGAGACGTGATTTGTATGGTGAGAAATGTTGTTGATTTGTTTGTTTGTTCACTTTCACTCGTCATTCCTCACAGATTGATAAATTTCTCTAAACAAATTGTGCGCATCAACACATGTGAATTTGTTTTCTATGCCTCGTAAATGACTGTTAGTGTCCCGAGAACAAATGTGACTTTGCCTTCCAATTTTCGAAAAAAGCCCGCACAGTTCATGGCTTTTCAAAACATGACCAAGCGTATGTAACGCAGCCAAAAAATATTTAGTCATGTTTTTGGCTGTTTGACCATAACTCAATCATCGCTGTTATTACAACACCCTAAATTGCACCGTTTCGGGCTTTTTTCCTCTATTATGTTATGATGAGCTTGAAATAGGCTTAAATAGGTTTTCAAAACAACTTTTATAGTTCAGAGAATTATCAATGAACGTTTTCAAGTATGACTCTCTGTAGTAACGATACAAGTATGACTCTCCGTAGTAACGATACAAGTATGACTCTCCGCAGTAACGATACAAGTATGACTCTCCGTAGTAACGATACAAGTATGACTCTCCGTAGTAACGATACAAGTATGACTCTCCGCAGTAACGATACAAGTATGACTCTCCGTAGTAACGATACAAGTATGACTCTCCGTAGTAACGATACAAGTGTGACTCTCCGTAGTAACGATACAAGTATGACTCTCCGTAGTAACGATACAAGTATGACTCTCCGTAGTAACGATAAAAGTATAAGTCTCCGTAGTAACGATACAGGTATGACTCTCCGTAGTAACGATACAACTATGACTCTACGTACTCACGATACAAGTATGACTCTCCGCAGATACTAGTTGTCCGACTTTCCACAAATTGAACTCGTGCCAATCGAGCTTCTAATAATATTTTTGTTTTGTTTTCTCACACAATTTATAGCTAAGTCATCAATAATCAAATTATACCACGGGCAAAAGTTAGTCCCCGGAAAAATATCGAACTAGCTGACACGTACTTATGAGTGAACATTTACGAGCAACTCGACAACGCGGTGAGTTTTTGCCCTTCTACACATTATCAACAATTCACTCTGACTGTTTTAACATTGGAAAACCCTTTTTGAAATGAAAAGAAGGTATTATCCTTTCTTTTCAATCTCAAACTTCAATTTTCTCACATTTTGATGGAAAATTTAAATCTCTGTGAAATGAATCAATTGTGTACCTTTTAGTTTTTTTCATATCTATTTTATTATTATAAGTTTTGCAGCCTGCACTGTGCAATGGAGCATTATTATAATCAAAAAAGGCATCCATCCCGATCTTAACACTTTTGACCTATCATTCTGATCTGCTTGTTGTCCAAGTTCTTCGAGAAACTTCTTCTTGATATAATTAAGTGAGATGCGGGATGGCTCATGGTCACTGATCCTCCTCCTTCTCTTCTGCTCTGCCGCAGTGGCTGCAGAAGAGTTGTCAACAGAAGAAGAGCAGTCGGAGCCGAGCCATTCCAGGCCCCGCAGATATGCGTATGGATACGACTACGGCTATGGGTGTGATTTGGATGGGTTACATTTATTATGTTTCTTTTTGAAAAAAGTTTTAGCATGAAAACTCCAAACAAATGGGAAATTTTTAGTGAGGGGAAAATATTTGAGAATTTTTGAGTCCTTACCTAAAAATTTCATATACAATAATACAACTCTCATTCGTGCAAGGAACCAAATTTATACTTTGATGTTGAAAAAAAGTGTTATAGAAGGCAGGCGACAGACAGCTTAGAACTTTAGAAAACAACAACAACAAAAAACAGATATCATTTTCTTTAGTAAAATCTAAAGAAGAGTATCTGGATGCATGTTGTTATCGATAAGCTGAGAGTGTTGAGGGGTGAGTATTGGTATGCGGGTCGTCTGTTCGGAATCCTGGCAGGAGCCATTCTTTTCCTCCTCTGCTGCTGTGCTCCATGTGTATGCCTGGCTGGCATTTGGTCAGTTCCATTAGGCATTCTTTGGCAAGCATGAAGAACATAATCTATTATGTACATACGCAGTAGAATTATAAGCAGCAAATAATTTCAATAGAACAGTACCTGCTAATTGTTATTAATATTTTCTCGCGAGCTAGTATTTCCGAAAATATCTGGCGAAATATTGTACAAACATGAAAAGTTTTTCGCGAAAAATACTTTGATTCAATTTGGGCAGGAGTCAATCTAGGTTTACTCCGTTGCACAAATTTTAATAATATTAACTCTCTTATCTAAAACTAATTGTAAGCGTTTTTTTCTCCATTTTTAGTCTTAAAATTCTCCCAATAATAACTGGCTCTATATTAGGCAATATAGTGTAATTTTGAATTTCATTGTAAAAGTCTGAGAATGTTTTATGAGAGAAATACTTGAATAAGGTTTCTGGGATGGTTCGGAATTCGGACGGCTCAGCAGAAAAAGAAGCAGAGACAAAACATTCATCACGTTTTCGAAGGTTCTCGACCAGGTCCGCGTTTTATTCAAACATTTGACTCTGGATTGAGTCTTAACCCTCTTTTACTCTAAATAAATCTGTGCTCCATAAAATATGCGATTTGATATTGCGACTTTTACCTCATGGGTGATCTTCGATTACATACTAAAACTCGTACTCACTTGCAGGCCTTGACTTCTCGCAAACGGTTTTAATCTGAACAAGAAATTTATGTTGAAAATGTTTGATTCGGTATGCTTTTTGGAGTCTACATAAGAAACCACAAAGTTTTTTGACACTTTTCTTGGTCTCACATGCAGGTAAACTAGTCACATTCTTCCGTCTTCTATTTCTCTGGTTGGTATTTCGCTTCATCTACTTGTCAATTTTTTAGAAAGGATAGAAGGAGAAAGGAGAAAAAAGTGAGGATAAGTTTTAACAATGGCAGTAAATTACGTTTTGGTGATGTCAGAGCTTTTGCATTCGACTAAATTTTCTGCCTTGGTGTGAGAGTAGGCTTACAGTTTAGTAGAGAGTAATTTCGTGCGCCCGTACGAAGACGAGCGACGGCCCGCTTCACCCATTCCACCACCGCATCCTCTCCGATCTTCCATGCGACAGTCCAGGAGTCAGCCCCGCATCCATTCCACCGCTGAGTTCCAACCCTCAGACCAGATCATCTACCAGGTTTGACGGTTTTCCATTAGAGCAATAGCTCATGGTGTTTTAAATTTAGTTATTTTATGAATGTTAGTATTTTATGAATAAGCTTAATTAGCCGAAGTAACCATATATGAAATTGAGTACAAGTATAGTGAAAATAAAAAAATATGATATGATGATGAAGTTGAAAACACACGTGATCTTCCTTTTTATGTGGATGTTCTACATTTCTCATACTACATGTGTTTCCCGGTTCATCAAAACATGGAATTCATTACCATCTCACATTGTTTCGTTATCTTCTTCTTTGCATTTCAAAAGGGCCCTATTACTACTTCCTCAAGAAATTATTGTGTAAAATTCCAAAATATATCGCCTATAACTTCGCTACTTATTTTTTCTCTTTTTGATTCCTGAAATCACCTAAGTGAAAACCATCCAATGTACTATATGCAAATATATGCAAGGAATAAACAATGAATGAATGAATGAATTTGCCGCAGTTTTTATAATCACTTTTTCATCGGATTACCGTAGTCTTTGTGGTAAATTTTAAAACCCTTTCTCTTACAGGCTGAGGACCGCTTCTATTCTTCCTCATCAAACAGCCCTCCAGATATCCGTCCCACAGGATATCGAGCGACCCGTTTTTGATGAAATCAATCAGAGACTTTGATCGATCGATTCTCAAGTTTCAGCAGAAAATCACCCCATCGTTAAGATTACAGCATTATCAACTTTTCATTTTTTTGAGTATTACCGTATTTTGTTTTCGGATTGAGTATTACCGTATTTTGTTATTTAGAAAACAAGACAACGCATTTAAGTCGGAGATTTGACTCAATTTTCACGATAATTCGGGTATGATTGCAATATATTCATAATCCCATTTTCTTTCATAATATTATAGCGATTAAAAGTTTCAAATAAGAGAGTTTTAACAAATTGAAACTTTAACTGAGCAGATATCAAAGGAAAAGTTCATGCTTTTTTGGCGAAAGGACTGCGTTATTCCTGAAAATTTACGTGAATTTTTATTCATTGCAGTTAACTGCAGTTAAGTCGAAATAGAAAAGTTTGAAGTATATAAGAATCTCAATTCTCAGATGTGGAGTAAGGATTATGAAAAATGGAATATGTTCCCAAGTGCAAGAAATTTTCTTATTATTGATTTATTGAATGCACATATTTAATCAATTTTTTAAAGGATTTCAAAGGTATCATTATTCGAAATATTTGGTGAATCAGCGCAAACAGCATATCTGATCCCAGTGGCTTCTTATGTATTCGAATGTTCGAATGTTCTCAAATGTGAACTGCATATTCTGTTCGACAAGATTGATTTCATGCACTATTCAGTCGTGCAATCGAATGTTCAATACTTGGTTGAAATTTTTTGGCATTTTGATAAAAGTAAAAATTTTCTGAGTTTTGTTGAATATGTAACAATGTATTAACTGTTTCGGACCTTGTTAACTGTTACGAAGAAAGTCTGCAGGGAATATCTTGAACTGCAATGGCTTTGAAACTGGTCGGATGAGTAAAAAAAGTCTTGAACGCTTCGGAATCGGGTTTTCCCCGTGGGTGACGAAAAACATGATAATATTACTTACTGAATTTTGATAACAAAATTCATTCTTTTCAAATTATATGTTAATAAGTTGAAATTATAGTTAGCATTGAGAAATTGATAAGAAGAAAAAGGGATTTTGAAGAAGCTAACAAAGAGATAATCGTTCTCATCCTCTTTCACCGAGAAACCGCATAGGGATGTAAACAGTCCCATCCCCTACACCGAAACCACTATTGATTATAAAGAGATAACTCCATAAATTGTTTATCATGTGTTGTCTAAGCTCAAAAATGTCAATTCTATGTCCCCTGACCATCTTCCGTACTTAATTTTGAAAGGATCGGCCCAAGCTATAGCTACACCTCTTTCAATTCTCTTCAATAGTTTTCTTCTTCATGGAAATTGTATTCATATTTGGCGGCAGGCTTTCGTGAAACCGTTGTATAAACGTAAGGGTTCCGTCGAGGATGCAGCTACTATCGACCTATTTCGTTGACTTGTTGCTGCAGCAAAGTATTTGAGAGAATATTGAGCACGTCATTATACTCTTACCTTGAGGTCAATGCTCTTTTAAGTAATCACCAACATGGTTTCCGTTCTAGAAAGTCCTGCCGCGACATTAATCTTGAAATGGTCTTAAAACAAAAATTCAGCCGAGCTCGTACCCAGGAAGCTCTTATCTGAGACCTCAAAGTCATGTGAGCGCTCATAATCATCGCGCCGATGATCTCATCGTTTAGAGATTAATGTCGCGGCTGCTCTATTGACTTCCTTGTCTGTTTGGTACAAAGCACTCGATGTATCTTCTTCTGCCTATGTTTCTTGTGTTTTTATTGACTATAGTAAAGCGTTTGATAGAGTTCCTTTGAACCGTCTAATGCAGAAGTTGTCTGCCTATGGTAGTATATCTGGTTGTCTTTATAAATTCATTTTTTCTTATCTTTCTAACAGGAGTCACTGTGTAGTTGTTAACGATTCATTCTCTAGTAGCTATTCAGTTGGATGTGGGGTCCCGCAGGGATCTGTGTTGGGTCCATTGCTTTTCTTGCTTTATATAAATGATTTTCCCAGTGCTTTACCGAAATATGTTTATTGCACGTTGTATGCTGACGACGCTAAGCTTTTCACGCTTAACAATTTCGGTCTACTGCAGACAGCTTTGGATTCAGTATCTCAGTGGTCTGATGAATGGGGACTCACTATTTCGAGCAGTAAGACAATTGCTATGCAAATAGGAAGGGATCATCCAAATGTCAACTTTAATCTCAATTCCTCACCGATTTAGTTCACTTCCTCATTTCGTGATTTAGGAGTAACTATCTCCAATGATCTCGAACATGTGAATCATATCTGTAATAAAGCCTTTTCTATTTCTTATCTCATTCTGAGATCTTTTCGTACAAAAAATGTTGCAATTCTAATGAAGTTGTTTTGTACTTACGTTAGACCTATCCTGGAGTATTTGAGTGAAGTCTGGAATACTATTGACTTAACGTTAAGTTAGAAAGTAGGGTCTGTCCAAAGAAGATTTACTAAGCGTATTTTTAATAAAGCAGGAATGAGTTTATCTTACGAAGGAAGACTGAATTGGCTTCACTGTGAAAGTCTTCAAAAACGCAGAGATATTAACGATGTTCACTTTGCATAGAATAGTGTTTAAAAGATTAGATATCACTTGCCCTGATTTCTTACCAATGTCTCACTGTACTAGGACTAGAGTACATCATTGGAAAATTTTGTTGCCTTTGTGCCGCACGAACCGATACAAGAAATTCTTTACAAATAGAGTTGTGTATGGAACACTCTTCCTTCTCATTTTTTCAGTATGAATGTATAAAATAAGAATATATTGTCAGCTAAGAAGTTTCTATTCCAGTACTTAGATTAGAATCCTGATCAATTATTGGCTGTTGTTCGTTTTAAAATATTGATTACCATGTTGTAATCACTCATCATCCGTTTTATGCATTTGAACATGATTGTGTTTTCGTTTTACTGTTAATATGACTGTACTATTTATGTAAAATGGATAAACAGGCAACCTGGAGTTTGTCTCATCAGTACAGACTCAGAAAAAACGATAATAGTTTAGAAGAAGAAGTAAAGTTTGCTCATTTTCACTCAGAAAAATGTGAACAGGGGCCGTATTCAGAGACAAAAATTTATACTAAAGTTTATGGTAAACTTTATACTAAGTTGTAGTTTCGCCAAAATGGAATTCAGAGAGTATACTTTAGGGTAAACTTTATACTAAAGTTTAGTAGGAAAGCTGAGACGCTCTCACCCGTCTTGTCTCTGAATACAGAACTGAGTTGAACTTATGTTAGGTAGACACTGTACTAGGGTAAAATTTACCCCCGACTTCATCTTAGATCTCTGAATACGACCTAGAAATTGATCTTTGAGCGGCGTGCAAATATGTCAAACGAATGACAATTGTGTTATCGAAAGGCAGTCGGTAATCTTTTTATCGAAAGGCATTCGAGAGAAACATACAATTTCAAACTAGAAAGAGCTTTAAGGCGGGTGTTATGAGGTTTATACACACTTATATGAAAGTATGTTTAACATACGAACTAAAACTAGCCCATCCGCTCTCAAAGTACAAAATCAAACTTTGACGGATCCTCTGGAAGTAGCAAATGCTTTCTCTGATTTTTTCAATTCACTCGATTCTGTAACTACTCATTTTCCCCTTCCACAATCTCGCCCTTTGCATGTTCTCGAGTGTACTCATCCTGTTTCACCGTTTGACATAATGAATTTAATTAGCAAGATTTGCCCTAGAATTAACAGCTCACCTGACTCTGTTCCTAATTTGTTAGTCAAGAATTGTCACCATTCGTTAACAATTCCACTATCAATCATTTTCTCTAATAGTATCAACGCAGGATATTACCCTTCCAAATGGAAAGAAGGCATCATCATTCCAATTCACAAAAAAGGCAGTAATTCTGATATTAACAATTTTCGACCAATAACACTAGTTTGTTCGCTTTCGAAGTTGTTTGAAAAGTTCATACATGACACTGTTTACAATCATCTAGAATCGAATAGTCTTTTGAATCCCTGTCAATCTGGCTTCAGACACAAACGTTCAACTCTTACTTCTTTAGTTCATTCGCATTCCCTTTATCTCTCTCTCATTGCACAGAATAAGTCCTTTGATAGTTGTCTTATAGACTTTTCTAAGGCTTTTGATTCAATTAACCATAGACTACTAATTCACAAAATAGCATCACTAGGAATTAATTCTTCCTTTCTCAGACTAATTGAATCGTTTCTCACTAACCGTAGTTCTCGAGTTCTAATCGCTTCCTCACTATCTAACAGTAGAACTTATCCTAATGGTGTACCCCAAGGCAGTTCCTTGGGGCCATTATTCTTCTCAATCTTTATTAATGATATTGTCGATGTTATTCCTCATGGTGTACATTGTTTTCTGTATGCTGATGACATAAAACTTTTTTCTGAATGCCCAATTTTAATGCAAGCAGCTATTAACTCGATTGTTGACTAAACTCTTAATTGGAGCCTTACCATCTCCATACCTAAATGCTTCGTTACCAACTGTGGCCCTCGTAATTCAAAGTCAATATACTTCATTAACGGCAATATACTACCTTCATCTAGTACAATCAAAGACCTGGGCATACTTTTCAATGAGAAGCTCAGTTTTACTAACCATATTAATGTAACCGTAAATAAGGCTCTCAAATGCATAAATCTAATCTTGAGGGCTTTTAAAACATCCTCTATTTCGGTCTTAATACGAGCATACAAGTCCTATATTCTGCCTATACTCGAGTATGGGACGGAAATCTGGTCCCCTGTGTCTATTGGCCTAGTTAATGATCTGGAAAGGGTTCAGAGAACTTTCACACGTAGAATACTCTATAGAACTGGCCAAACTAAATTGAGTTACAGTTCTCGTATTTATTTACTTAACCTCAACACCCTTGAATACAGAAGAACTATTGCTGATCTTTGTTTCGTGCACAAATGTATTCATGGCAACTTTGTGATGGATTACTCTTCTCTATTTACGATCTTACCCTCACCTTATCCTAATAGGTCATCGCACTCACTACGATTAGTACTTCCCTTGAGAAACTCACACTCGAATAACACTTGTGCCTCTCGTGTTATTGATATCTCGAATAATTTGCCTGAAAATGTAGTAACATTAAAATCCTCCATTGCTTTCAAGAAATCTATACAGAATTTAACAGTTGATATCATTGTCCCTAAAACACGTCTACGTATTTAGATTTATCTTTCTCCTTGAATAGTTTTTTTTTGTTTCTTCTGTGAATACTCAACTTATCTATCTAAACACTGAACTCACACCCGTGGCAGTATCCTTGTCATGCATACTTCTTTGTAAATGTTTGACTGGAATAAAGAATTGAATTGAATTGAATTGAACTGCGTTCCTTACAATCTCATTACCACAAACACGTAGTCTGTTTAACTTTGTAACAGAAAGCTCGTTTGTAGGATTTCGTCATTCTGAAAGTTCCAAGAAGCCTAGTAGTTTACTGAAATTCGATGTTGTTACAAAGATGGAAACTCGAGTTGAAGAAAACCAACTTATGATGGTTTAAATTTTTTCAAAGGCAATGACGGCTGGCCATTTAAGAGTATGTTTGAACTAGTGACATGTTATAGGCTTGCTATAGATAGTAAGAAAAAGATAGATAAATGGTTGGGTTAGATTCCACAATTGTGATATTTTAATAATAAAAAACTCGTAACTCAGTATATTGCCCAGAATTACCAAAGGTAATTCTCATGGAATTTGTTTCATATTGGACAATGAGCTCTTTTGTTATTGTTCCATTATTCTTCGATTCTTTTTCGTTAAAAGGATCTAACAAGTCAAAGAAGCTTAAATATGTATGCTACGCATAAAGTCTTTGAAAGATTCCAAACGGTCAAGCTATCAGTAAGAAAGACTATACAGAAGAGAACTTTACGTAACGAAGAAGACTAGAATTCAAATTAAATTCACTTCTCTTCTCTCCGAACACAGCAGCTTTTTGATATTTTGCCCAAGAAATTCATTGTTTTCTGCCCGCAACGCGCTCAGTGAACGCGTTGCGGTCTTTTTCCTTTTTGCTCTTTTCTCTTTCCCTTCTAACATAGTCCATCCTTTTTGGAGAGTGGATGATTTTTCTGTTTAGATTGGTAGATCTTATATCTGAAGGGAGGGAAAGAAGCACTCAATATTCTCACTGAAGATTGGTAATGCGAGTCCTGTGGAATGAGTGACTCGCCATCTGCCGAAAAATCAAAAGACAAGTCTCCCACGGCGAGTCCTGCTATTCAAGAGGGTTATTTTTTTCTCTTGACAATTTTTCTAAACTTCAATTACTCTTATTTTGAATTATGTATTGAAGTTGTATGTTCAGCATCTGTCAAGAACGAGCAGACGAAGAAAATGCCAGAGAATTCCGCAGCTCCGTCGGTGAGCGTGATTGATACGGCTAACAGGTTCGCAAACTTATTCATGATGTGGAGTTAAAACGGTGGGGGAAAAATCTAAGTCAACCAAAAAAGACCCTGGTTTTTACATATGGGCGAAACTGTACTATTGTGGTCCCGTCGAATTCGCATTTTTTTTGCGTCAAACTTTTGCTCCGGTTACTTTACGAGCTAAAAACGATTCTGAGAAGTGCGAAGCTGGATCTGAAGTGTTTTAGTATGTAAAAAAATCATTTGAACCTGGAAAAAAGAAGAGCGGCTTTTGAACCTGGAAATTTTTTAGATATTGTATGCAGTACCTAAATAAGATGAAATTCATCATTTAATCACTGTATAAACATGTTTGCTCAAAAATATTTGTTAGAACATGTAAATTAAAATAGAGTAATAACAATTATAAGCATCTGACCTAGCGAACAACCGTTGTCTGACTTAGCTGCCTGCGCTCTACCGTACCTATAAAAACTGCCGTACCTCTAAAAAACTTCTCCACTATTTTCTGACAAATTTAGTCATTGAATTGACAAAAAATTAATAATATGAGAAATTTTCTTATGCGGTCTCGTTAGCCTAAGCCGTACGGCCTCGTTAGCGTAACCTAGGCCTAAGCCTAAGCGAAAGAAACAGTTAATAATAACTGAAAACAGATGATTTCTCAAATGATTTTTTTTACATACTCAAACACCTCAGATACAGCTACGCACTTCTCAGAATCGTTTTTAGCTCGTAAAGTAACCCTAGAAAAAGTTTGATGTAAAATAAATGCGAATTCGACGGGACCACAATAGTACAGTATTGCCTTACATATGAAATCGGTATCAGAGGTTTACACGGTTGTGTTTAGTCTTAGATGTGATGCAAGTGTTTTCAAGTATTTTATGATACTTATAATAGGTAAGTTTGCTTTTTAGCCTCTTTTTCGACGAAAAATTAAAGCAAGTTTTGAATAATCAAGCAGAGTCTGAGCGTACAGTTCTGTCAATGATTGTTTTTTCAATAACATGATAGCAGAGGCTATATGTATTAAAATGATCGCGGGTTTTTACATTCTTTTTCGCTGAGCCTCAATGACTTTGAAAAAGTTCTATTGCATAAATTTCATTCTAATTTGTAGTCGTTTTGCAGAAACGCGGAGTCGATAGACTTGCTCGCTAGGGAAGCGGAAGATCTCCGAAAGAAGTTGGATGCAGAGCGACAAAAACTCAATGACATTCCAAGTAAACTTTTGGCGTTGGATTTTTGAACTGTGTTACGGTCTATTTAATCCTGGCGTGGCATAGTGGTGATGATGATTGTTGCCCGTGCGGTTCCTTTGACGTTGAAAGAGAGGTCCACGAGCTCTCGGTGAAAGCTCAAGCACACAGTCACACTCACTCACTTCTCTCTTTCTCTCTCTCATTCACTTTTTTTTTTGCCTCTTTTCTTTTCGCCTTTTTTTTTTTTTTTTTTTTGGTTTCGGGCTCTGGCTTTTTTTTTTTTTTTTTTTAAATAACTGATTCCATCCTTCCATCCATATTATTCAACAATCCAACCTACACAGACAACAACAAGAACAGCAATTAACTATTTAGACTGGCAATGAAAACATCATTCATTGGGCTAGGAAATCTGCAACATCGACAGGTTTATACCATAGGTCTAGAGGTTTAAGTCTAGTGGGGTTACAACGGCAGTTAAACAAGTGTACACTAGTATGATCTACCTCTCTACATGAAGGACAGAGAGGAGAATCAGTGGCACCAATCCTATGAAGGTAACTATTTAACGTGCTAGAGTAACCACTTCTAAGTTGCGATAGGGTAACCTGTTGTTCCCTGTCAAGTAACCTAGTAGACTTATGGACCATGGGTGGTTTGAATCCTAGGACTGTGTTTGGTTCACAGTTTCTAAGAAATTTTCTAACGGCTTCTGTGTGCAGATTTCTAAGAGTTGTTTTACAGTCACTATCCCCCAGACTGAGGTCCATGTTCATCACGTGTCTGCGGATGGCTCTTGGTGGTCGTTGTCGGAGGGTGAGGTTATGGGATGGGTGATCCTCTTGCATTCTGGCCTTGGCTAGGTATTGGCTGGTCAGCAGCTCATTGTGCTCCTTTACTGGTAGGAGTTTGGATTCGAGAGCGAGGTGCTGTGTTCCGGCCATTTGAAGGTTTCCCGTGGCTGCCCTGATTGCTTTGTTTTGGCAGGCCTGTAGTCGTGTCCAGTGGGTGTTTGCTAGTGGTGGAGTGTATACGGGTGCTGCGTAGTTAATGATCGATCTCGTCGTTGCTTTATATGTCGCGATGAGTGTTGCGGGACTCTGACCCCATCTTCTGCCTGCTAATGCTCTGATGATGTTGAGGCGTTTGGATGCCTTCGTTCTGATGGCCTCTGCGTGGTGTCGGAAGGTTCCTAATTGGTCCAAAACCACACCCAAGATCTTTGGTGTTTTGGTGATTGGGAGAAGATCGCCACTGAGTTTGATTTCAGGTTTTTTGTTGCATTCCGCAGTGCATGTTGTGAAGAGGGTCACCGAAGATTTTTCTTTGGAGATCTGCATCTTTAGGTTGTCCAGTTCATTAACTAGTCTGGGGAGGTACTCATTCATTTTGTCCTCGCATTCGTTGATCTTTGCACTCGATGACATTATTGAGATGTCGTCCGCATATGCAACAATGTTGGTGCTTCCCGTCGGTACTGGGAGCTTGTTTAGGTAGACATTGAAGAGAATGGGGCTTAGTACACCGCCCTGTGGAACGCCAGCCCGACTTGTGAAATAGCTGCTAGTCGTGTTTTGGAAGGTCACACTCACGGATCTTCCCCGGAGATAGTTCGACAACCATCTCACGACGCCTCTGGGAATATTGGTCTCTGCCAATTTTCTGCAAAGTGTAGGGATGTGGACTAGATCGTACGCCGAGGTCATGTCCAAAGCAACCATTATCGTTCTCTTAGGGGGAGCTTTTTGGTTGAAACCTTCAGTGATCTGGCCAGTTATTTCCAGGAGAGCTGATGTTGTGGACTTGCCTTTTGTAAATCCGTGTTGCCATTTGGCCAATTCGATCCCATCTGCGATGAGAGGGAGTAGGCTTCTTTCGAAAAGTTTGGCAATGGGAGATAGGATTGAGATTGGGCGATATCCTTTAATCGTTTCTTTTGGCATAGTGGTAGTGTGATAGACCATTGTGCGAAAAGTCCCGAGTTCGACTCCCACCCCGGACAGATCCACCCAAACCAAGGGGGTTAAGAATTGTTGGTAGTGCTCATGCACGAATCTGACTCTCCCCACTGCTGCTAATCACAATAGCAGTGATCTAGCAGGCAGCCACTGGTTCTACCAGGATAGGTCTGTCCTGCATCTCAGGGGAGCGCGTACCCTGCCGCGAGGCGGGAACAAGCGCGAGGAAGAAGAAGAAGTTACGGTCTATTTAATGGATAGAATATCAAAAGGACCTGATAGATTATGTACACGTCGAGAACGAAGATGAAGATTAGAAATTACTTAGGGAAAAATGTCTAACATTCTTGACATTGTTGAGTATTTGTACGCAAAATGCCTGATCATTTACTTTTATAGAGTGTCTATTCTCTATCAAAAGCGTTATCTAGTGGTCACACTTCTCTGATAAAGCCTGCAGCATCAAATTTTAATTTTTTTGGGATATGGGATTTTGGTCATAGCTAAACATGATATGTTGAAAAAGTTTTTCTTGGGCGGTTGACCGGGCGACCGGAGAAGGGGGAGGGGTTAAGAGAGAGGAAGTCAAAAATTTTTTTGGTCTTTCGACCGAAATCAAGTAAAACTTTATTTTGCGTAGCCGGGGCCGGTGTTTGACATTCGATTTTTTCACTTACAAACTATTTTTTCTTGAATATCAAATTCTGTTACATTTTTTTTGCCACTACAAAAATGTTCTTGGTGATCGGGCGAGCGACCGGAAGAAATTTTACAAGTTTGATGAGCTATGGTTATTGTATTGGATTACGGTATCCTCAAGTGTCCCACTTGTAGTCGAGCAAGCGGCGGACCGTCTTTCTCCGCTTCCGAACATGGGAATAAAACAGCGCCGTCTCCTCAAAGGACACGCTGGAAAAGTTGGGAACAACTTTTGGTTGCCTCAACTATTTTTTTTAAACTTCAAAACCTTATTTGCATGATATTGAAAAAGGACGAGGGTCTTCCTAAAATTTTCGTGCAACATAAGACTTCGCGGCTCTTATATACTCACGTGTATGCTAGACGCCAGACAGTGCCGAGTGGCATTTTTTGTTGATACGGTCTCGTTCGCCTAAGCCGTACGGCCTCGTTAGCGTAAACTCTTTTTAAGCCTAAGCGTTTTTTAATGTAAAAATAATAAATTTTTTAATGTGAAAATAATTTTTCTATGTAAAAATAACTTTTTGTAAAAAATTTTTTTCAAGAACCGGAGTCTCTGATGCTCAAAATTATCACCAGTAAAAAATTTCGAAACCGGAAAGCCAATTTTTCGTCTAGTATTCCAATGTCTGCGTCTTGGGTATGCCCTGAGTATATAAGAGCCGACTTCACCGCTGTATTTTTTCGTTTATCTGTACAGAGTACGGACGATACGGTATAAACGGGATTTTCGGAGATATATAGGATATTCTAAGGTTTTTTTTGCAGTTTTTTTCTTTTCAGTAGATTGAGTTATTTTAAGGTTCTTTGCATGGACTGGTCAATGGACAAGCGACACATCGTCAGTTCATCCCAGGTTGGAGTACAAAGTTACGGTTGTTTTTTGGGGTAATATTAATAGTTGTAGGATCATGAATTTTTGTTATTATATATTCCATCGAATTAGGTCTATATAACTTTTCTAGTGTTACGAAAATCCTCTTTAGGACGGCAAAGTGATTGTCTGGGACGGGTTCACAACGAACAAGGAGCACGCGCTGACTACTCCCACGACCTGGGTGATGGCATGTGCCTACTCTCCCAGCTCCCAGCTCATCGCTTGCGGGTCAGCTCGTTGCTTGATCATGTTTGAACTAGTTTTCACCGCACCCTTATCATAAAGTATGTCCATCTAAAGCCGTATGCATACATGATACGTTCACATGATAAAAAAAACAGCTTTCCAATTATTTTGAGGTAGGTACACTGTTTTGAGGTAGGTACACTGTTTTGAGGTAGGTACACTGTTTTGAGGTAGGTACACTGTTTTGAGGTAGGTACACTGTTTTGAGGTAGGTACACTGTTTTGAGGTAGGTACACTGTTTTGAGGTAGGTACACTGTTTTGAGGTAGGTACACTGTTTACGAAATGAAAACAGTTTTTCACGTTAATAGGTTAGAACGTCTTAGACGGTACGTACCCATACCATCTTTTAACATTTTTGAAAAAGTCAGTTTTCTGAATTATTGTCCTCTAAAGATCATACCTGCCGAGCATGTGGCCTTTGCATAATGAGGTATGTTGTTATAGTTAGCACATATTTATATCACACTCGTAGTTTGATGCCTGTTCGGGTATTCTATAAGATACCGTTCCCTTCATGTAATTTAGATTAAAAAAAGCAGATTTTATTTATTTATTGCATTCGTTCTCAAATACGAATCAAAGTACATATATTACATGAAAAGAGGACAAATCGAGCAAAGCATAACACTGTACAGTATAAAGTGAGAAAATGCATTTAAAACTCTACAGTATCTTCTTCTTCCTCGCGCTTGTTCCCGCCTCGCGGCAGGGTACGCGCTTCCCTGAGATGCAGGACAGACCTATCCTGGTAGAACCAGTGGCTGCCTGCTAGATCACTGCTAGTGTGATTAGCAGCAGTGGGAAGAGTCAGATTCGTGCATGAGCACTACCAACATTTCTTGACCCCCTTGGTTTGGGTGGATCTGTCCGGGGTGGGAGTCGAACTCGGGACTCTTCGCACAATGGTCTATCACACTACCACTATATAGAAGTCACTCACAGCCCGATATATTTTAATTCTAAAACTCTACAGTATAAAGTGAGAAAATGCATTTAAAACAAAAAAACAGCATTTACAATTCAAAACAGTAAGCAGTTAATTGCGGTAATGAATGGTAGAGTGTTCTATTCAAAAGAAAAAAAGTCTATCTGCAGAAGTATTTTTCGGAAATTAGTAGTTCTTCCCGAGTAGAAATTGTTAATAGTAACAGCACGTGAAGTCACTCACAGCCCGATATATTTTAATTCTAGATAAGAAGCAATAAAAAGAGAGGGATGGGGGAAGTGAAGTAATAGAAAGTTAACGAGATGTGAAGCGTAGAAAAGAGCGAAATAGAGACATGTGATGAGACAATTTTTGACTTTTCTTTTAGAGACGTTGAGACCGGTCTAGTGTATGCAGGGTTTTTTCAGTGTGCAAGAAAAAGGTACAGACGCCCGCAAAAGGCGGAAATTTTTTTTAAACATAAGGGTCCCCCTTATGTAAAACAACAGAGGCCCTCGAAAAATCTTTTTGATTTCGCATAATGGTTTCCCCTTGTGATTTGGAATAACAGAGGCCCGCCGACATAAGGTCTGACATGAATATTTAACCCATGAGTGCATGTTTGAAGCGACAAGCGAGTGAAAAACGGATATAAAAAGGCAAAAAGAGTGAAAAGAGAAGTAGAGGAAAAGTAAAATAGAACGGAAGGAGAAGAGAAAGTAGATCATTCTCGGTGCAAAACATGCATGCACCAACATAGCTGGTCCGGTAACTATTTAACACTTGTTCTTGTAGTCTCGTTAACGAGTCTGATTGTTGTAGAGGGCTCGACAACAAATGTTCGGTTGTTCCCTTGTCGTTCGACGATGATATTCTACAGAAAAAAGTTAGTTGCCACCATCTTAGCAGCAAAAAAATCAGGAACTCATAATTTTGATTTTGCGCTCGATCAGTCACTTCGAAATGAGTAAATTGACATGATCTACTTTGAACGGTCGAGTCTAAAATATTTGGAGTGAAAAGTTTGTTTTTTTTTGAGAAAAAATTCTAAGCGACTAAAATAATTTAAATAAAAATCTCTGTTTGCAGGTATCTCTTAAAAAGAGAAGGAGCTCTGAAAGAAAAAGAAGCTCAGAAGATAAAACAGAATATGTTGTGGTGATGCATCGAAGAAATTTAATTTATATTTTTAATTTTAATAAATGTAGTGCACGTTTCGTAGGAGAATTCAACACTTAAGCAGAGATCTGGACAGGAATCTTCAAGAAAACATTTTTTCGCGCAGTTTTGGTGACGATAATAATCTATTTAATAGCTTTTCTCCCGATTACTCTATTCGGGCATAATTTGGAAAAGTAAACAATTTTAATTTCAGGATTGTATAAATTATGAAGAAAAATTAAGAATTTTATTGACTTATTGAAATCGTTTAATTTTTGAAAACTGCACACTATATTCGTGTCTCAAAAAGAAAGATCAATTACGATAGTCAATGAGTAGTTTGGCAATTGAATATATATTTTATATTTCAGCGAAGTGTTGCGACTCATACTTCCTACATGTCCTGCTGCATGTTTCTGCGATCTGACAATCTTTTGCTAACCGGTTATCAAATTAATTTGTATCATGATATCAAAATCGAGTTTTGAGAAAAATTTAGTTTGAAAAAAATTAATTCGAGCATAACTTAATTCGAATACTTGAACCAGAAAGTAGATGGAGTGAGGTGAACCAGAAAGTAGATGGAGTGAGGTGAACCAGAAAGTAGATGGAGTGAGGTGAACCAAAAAGTAGATGGAGTGAGGTGAACCAGAAAGTAGATGGAGTGAGGTGAACCAGAAAGTAGATGGAGTGAGGTGAACCAGAAAGTAGATGGAGTGAGGTGAACCAGAAAGTAGATGGAGTGAGGTGAACCAGAAAGTAGATGGAGTGAGGTGAACCAGAAAGTAGATGGAGTGAGGTGAACCAGAAAGTAGATGGAGTGAGGTGAACCAGAAAGTAGATGGAGTGAGGTGAACCAGAAAGTAGATGGAGTGAGGTGAACCAGAAAGTAGATGGAATGAGGTGAACCAGAAAGTAGATGGAGTGAGGTGAACCAGAAAGTAGATGGAGTGAGGTGAACCAGAAAGTAGATGGAGTGAGGTGAACCAGAAAGTAGATGGAGTGAGGTGAACCAGAAAGTAGATGGAGTGAGGTGAACCAGAAAGTAGATGGAGTGAGGTGAACCAGAAAGTAGATGGAGTGAGGTGAACCAGAAAGTAGATGGAGTGAGGTGAACCAGAAAGTAGATGGAGTGAGGTGAACCAGAAAGTAGATGGAGTGAGGTGAACCAGAAAGTAGATGGAGTGAGGTGAACCAGAAAGTGGATGGAGTGAGGTGAACCAGAAAGTAGATGGAGTGAGGTGAACCAGAAAGTAGATGGAGTGAGGTGAACCAGAAAGTAGATGGAGTGAGGTGAACCAGAAAGTAGATGGAGTGAGGTGAACCAGAAAGTAGATGGAGTGAGGTGAACCAGAAAGTAGATGGAGTGAGGTGAGCCAGAAAGAATATGGAGTGAGGTGAACCAGAAAGTAGATGGAGTGAGGTGAACCAGAAAGTAGATGGAGTGAGGTGAACCAGAAAGTAGATGGAGTGAGGTGAACCAGAAAGTAGATGGAGTGAGGTGAACCAGAAAGTAGATGGAGTGAGGTGAACCAGAAAGTAGATGGAGTGAGGTGAACCAGAAAGTAGATGGAGTGAGGTGAACCAGAAAGTAGATGGAGTGAGGTGAACCAGAAAGTAGATGGAGTGAGGTGAACCAGAAAGTGGATGGAGTGAGGTGAACCAGAAAGTAGATGGAGTGAGGTGAACCAGAAAGTAGATGGAGTGAGGTGAACCAGAAAGTAGATGGAGTGAGGTGAACCAGAAAGTATATGGAGTGAGGTGAACCAGAAAGTATATGGAGTGAGGTGAACCAGAAAGTAGATGGAGTGAGGTGAACCAGAAAGTAGATGGAGTGAGGTGAACCAGAAAGTATATGGAGTGAGGTGAACCAGAAAGTAGATGGAGTGAGGTGAACCAGAAAGTAGATGGGGTGAGGTGAACCAGAAAGTAGATGGAGTGAGGTGAACCAGAAAGTAGATGGAGTGAGGTGAACCAGAAAGTAGATGGAGTGAGGTGAACCAGAAAGTAGATGGAGTGAGGTGAACCAGAAAGTAGATGGAGTGAGGTGAACCAGAAAGTAGATGGAGTGAGGTGAACCAGAAAGTAGATGGAGTGAGGTGAACCAGAAAGTAGATGGGGTGAGGTGAACCAGAAAGTGGATGGAGTGAGGTGAACCAGAAAGTAGATGGAGTGAGGTGAACCAGAAAGTAGATGGAGTGAGGTGAACCAGAAAGTAGATGGAGTGAGGTGAACCAGAAAGTAGATGGAGTGAGGTGAACCAGAAAGTAGATGGAGTGAGGTGAACCAGAAAGTAGATGGAGTGAGGTGAACCAGAAAGTAGATGGAGTGAGGTGAACCATAAAGTAGATGGAGTGAGGTGAACCAGAAAGTAGATGGAGTGAGGTGAACCAGAAAGTGGATGGAGTGAGGTGAACCAGAAAGTAGATGGAGTGAGGTGAACCAGAAAGTAGATGGAGTGAGGTGAACCAGAAAGTGGATGGAGTGAGGTGAACCAGAAAGTAGATGGAGTGAGGTGAACCAGAAAGTAGATGGAGTGAGGTGAACCAGAAAGTAGATGGAGTGAGGTGAACCAGAAAGTAGATGGAGTGAGGTGAACCAGAAAGTAGATGGAGTGAGGTGAACCAGAAAGTAGATGGAGTGAGGTGAACCAGAAAGTAGATGGAGTGAGGTGAACCAGAAAGTAGATGGAGTGAGGTGAACCAGAAAGTAGATGGAGTGAGGTGAACCAGAAAGTAGATGGAGTGAGGTGAACCAGAAAGTAGATGGAGTGAGGTGAACCAGAAAGTAGATGGAGTAAGGTGAACCAGAAAGTAGATGGAGTGAGGTGAACCAGAAAGTAGATGGAGTGAGGTGAACCAGAAAGTAGATGGAGTGAGGTGAACCAGAAAGTAGATGGAGTGAGGTGAACCAGAAAGTAGATGGAGTGAGGTGAACCAGAAAGTGGATGGAGTGAGGTGAACCAGAAAGTAGATGGAGTGAGGTGAACCAGAAAGTAGATGGAGTGAGGTGAACCAGAAAGTAGATGGAGTGAGGTGAACCAGAAAGTAGATGGAGTGAGGTGAACCAGAAAGTAGATGGAGTGAGGTGAACCAGAAAGTAGATGGAGTGAGGTGAACCAGAAAGTAGATGGAGTGAGGTGAACCAGAAAGTGGATGGAGTGAGGTGAACCAGAAAGTAGATGGAGTGAGGTGAACCAGAAAGTAGATGGAGTGAGGTGAACCAGAAAGTAGATGGAGTGAGGTGAACCATAAAGTATATGGAGTGAGGTGAACCAGAAAGTAGATGGAGTGAGGTGAACCAGAAAGTAGATGGAGTGAGGTGAACCAGAAAGTAGATGGAGTGAGGTGAACCAGAAAGTGGATGGAGTGAGGTGAACCAGAAAGTAGATGGAGTGAGGTGAACCAGAAAGTAGATGGAGTGAGGTGAACCAGAAAGTAGATGGAGTGAGGTGAACCAGAAAGTAGATGGAGTGAGGTGAACCAGAAAGTAGATGGAGTGAGGTGAACCAGAAAGTAGATGGAGTGAGGTGAACCAGAAAGTAGATGGAGTGAGGTGAACCAGAAAGTCGATGGAGTGAGGTGAACCAGAAAGTAGATGGAGTGAGGTGAACCAGAAAGTCGATGGAGTGAGGTGAACCAGAAAGTAGATGGAGTGAGGTGAACCAGAAAGTAGATGGAGTGAGGTGCGGCAGGCAGATTGGATGTCTAAATGTTAGCAGAAAGTAATAAGATGGATTTTAGAGGTAAATAAGACAAAAGGAAAGTGTGACTTTTTATCTCAGCCCGTTACGCCCACAACTTGAAACTTTTGTTAGGGTTATTTTATGAATCCCTCGCCAATTCGAGACCGAGTTATTACTCGGACTCGAATTGGCAAAAAGGCTGGTCAAGCTCGTATTACAAGCTGGCGGTTTATTCTCACCCGCAGAAATATCATGTATTACAAGTTGACTAATCATGAGGGAACGGCAGGCATTTGAAAGAGCGCGAGAGCGTGTGATGTGAAAGAGAGGATGCAGACGATCAGAGTATTTTATGCCTAGCTTTGTTATATAGCTTACGCATAGATTTAACATGCAGTGCGGGTTCGAGAAACACACTGATTACAAGAACATCGAGCAGGATAATAAGTATTCTTTAAATAAAAGAGATCAGAGGCCGTATGCATGGAGCAATCTAAAAGGATTATGAGCTTGGATTAGAAGTTATCCAAATACATATAACTAATCCGGTATGCATGGAAGCTATAATACTTTTGGATTAGAAATAATCCGACAAAATTCGTAACCCTATCCCGGAGGTGGGTTAGTGAGTAATCCGAAAGGATTCTCGGCTCAATTTGACCCATTCCGTTCATGTTGCTCTTTTTGAAGTGTGTAGTGAAAGTAAAACAGAACGGATTTTTTTTTTCTAATTTGCTATGTGGCCGTATACACGTACCATTTTTGGTGGAAAATGTTTAAGTAAATAGCGTTTTCCTAGAAAATTTCTAAAATCCGTATCTACGTACCATTTCGTTTTCGAGGAAAACTGTTTACTTCGACAAAACAGTTTACCTTCCCCAAGTAGGTGGAAAACGCTATTTCCCCCCCTCCAAGAGGTTCCATGGGTCATACTACTGACTCATTTACATTTTCAAAAGTTATTTTTACATTAAAAAAAGTTATTTTTACATCAGAAAGCGCTTAGGCTTAGTAAAAGTTTACGCTAACGAGGCCGTATCAAGAACATGACCCAATTCAACTGACCCATGGAACCTCTGGGAGGGGGGGGGGAGAGGGGGCTAAAGTGCAGAAGTCCCAAATAGAGTACAACGATTACTAAAAATCACCTTTCATCTAACAGATTGATTTAAAGCAGGTCGAAAATGTTCATTTTAATATTTTATATACCAATTCCATCAAATTTTACATTCAACATTCAACTCGGCTTTAACAACAAAAACAACGAAATTAATTGAAAAAAATGTTGTATTTACATAACAATACTAATATTCGACAATTATAGTGTTTAGAGTGCATTTAGTTTTCGACAATTATAGTTTTTAGAGTGAATTTTTGCATTTTAGTGCTTACGCCGCGTCCTTTTTGACAATATTCCAAGTTTAAGAAATCTGACATCCATACATACCGATTTTCATAATCCTAAACTTTTTAACTTTTTAGGATTTTGTAATCCTTGGATTTGAACAATCCAGATTGTTATAATCTGATTTCCATGCATACGGCCTCAGGTTATTCGATCCAGCAGAGGCTGTTGCTATAATTTGAAGCACGCATTATCCAACCTTCTGAAGATTAATAGTCAAACTACTCGAGAGATGGTCAATTTGTTCGCTTGACTGTAAATCAAGTCAAACTTGTAAGACTTATTCTCGAAAACCAAGTGATTAAACAAGTTAAGGGGGAAAATCCCTTCGAAACGGCCCAATAAGATAAGAGAAATTTGAATGATATATATTCATTTGACGAACCAAGACACGAGAATGTTGTGAATAATCCTTTTAATGCCAAAAAACTCCAGAGCGGGCATAAAAACAACCAAGATGATACAGGTTCGGGAGACTCGACCTGTGCCATCTGGGATGTTGAGAGCGGGCAGCTGATTCAGAACTTCCACGGTCACACTGGGGATGTGTTCGCTATCGATGTTCCCAAGTCAGTGTTTTTGTTCAGTCGATATTAATGATAGCTTTTTTAATCACTGAAATTATTCCGAGTTTCAGGAGAACCTATCATACAGATACTAACTAATGTGTTACTTGAATCTATTATTGATTGCCTTTTTTGTTTTTGGAAGTGATTATTGATTTACATGATTTCGAAGAAATTTTTTTGGTAAAAAGAAGAAAATTAGCTGTTGCGAAGGAATAAGAAACCGTGAACTTGTCTTTTAAACATAAATAGCTCCGCCCTTTACGGATTGTGAATACCGATAGAGAGATCCTCATTGACATGAGATCATGTAGACTGTAGATCAAAACCTTATTGACAACCACATTGTAAATACCGATTTGTAGATCAAACCTTATTGCGCTTTGAAGTTTAGTGGTTGATTTGTGTTTCTCTAAAAAACAATCAACAATTAAGATATTGAGTTTAGATGCGACACGGGGAACATCTTCATCTCAGCGGGAGCAGATAAGCACACTCTCGTGTGGGACATCCGCTCCGGGAGTTGTGTGCAATCTTTCGAAGGTGCCCCCCTTTCCTCTCTCTCTATTTTTGTTTTTTTTCTCTCTTTTTCTTCCTTTATCTGTCGAACTGCTTCCGCAACAAAATATTTTCGCTTCAGGACACGAAGCTGACATCAATACCGTAAGATTTCACCCCAATGGAGATGCCTTCGCGACGGGATCCGACGATGCTTCGGTACCGCTCTCTTTAGAATTGTAGAAGGAAATCGGTTCACACCCTGGCCTTAGAAGTTTAAGGATAGGGTTTAAGGATAGGGAGGGGAGCTCATAAGTTAAATTTACCGATTTATAAGCTCAAGGCCGTTAGTAGAAGTTCCCTTCTTTCCATGTTCATGAAAAGGAGGAAAATAACGAAGAAATTGACAGTGTCGCCTGTTTGACCTCCGAGCAGATCGTCAAGTGTGTGTATATGAAAAGGAGAGCATCCTTTTCCCCGTCAATGGAATCGACTTCTCAGCTTCTGGTTGGTCCAATTGGTTATGGAATGATGGACAGAGAGAGAGAGATAGAGAGAGAGAGAGAAAGAAAGAGAGAAAGCGCTGAAAAAAAAAGAAAGAGAGAAAAAATTGTAAAGGTTTTTCCAATAAAGTTTTCAATGTGGTAAGTTAAAGTGTGTGATCGAGTTAAGCGCTTTCTCTCTTACTTCTCTTACTCGTAAATGAAGCAAACAACTCAATGATTTGTTTAAGGGCGTATCCTCTTCGCTGGTTATGGAGATTACCGTGTTGGAGTATGGGACTCACTCAAGGTCATTTTGCATTATCTCTATTTTTTGATGAAGCTTTCATCTCTCTTTCTTTCTCAAATAGTTTTTCATCAATAAATGTTGAGATCATTCAAAAGCAAAGAAGAGATAGTAACAGGAATTGATATAAATGGACAATTAAGTCTGTGAGTTATGAATAAAGGCAAAGATCTGTTGCGCAATGAAGATTGTGTTGAGGTGGTTCGTCATGCGGCCCTTTATGGTCACGAGAACAGGATTTCGTGTCTGAGGACTTCTCCAGATGGAACGGCGATTTGCTCTGCCAGCTGGGACTGTACCATCAGAATATGGGCTTGAAGAGAGAGGAGTACTGTACCATCAGAATATGGGCTTGAAGAGAGAGGAGTACTGTACCATCAGAATATGGGCTTGAAGAGAAAGGAGTACTGTACCATCAGAAAATGGGCTTGAAGAGAGAGGAGTACTGTACCATCAGAAAATGGGCTTGAAGAGAGGAGTACTGTACCATCAGACTATGGGCTTGAAGAGAGAGGAGTACTGTACCATCAGAATATGGGCTTGAAGAGAGAGGAGTATCGATTATTTCGTGAATTCATGAGAAAGGGAGCGTTAGAATCTGGAAAAGGGATGCTTGGCTTTTCATAGACATTTACTAACATAGATAAACATTCGTTTTGTTAGGATAAGTATGTGGGATTTTCGGAGTTCTAACGCTCAAGGAGAAGTTCTTAGTTATGGATTGAAAAATCATTAGAATATCGGCTTGTTATCATGACTCGGAAGAAATAAAATCCTAATTTTTCTGTACATTAAATAAGATTTTGGATTTTGATTGTATTAAACGGCATAAACATTTAGTTTCATCAGAAAAGTTTGTCTTTAAAGTGAGATTGATTTTTTTAAGTAAGGTTTAAACTGCTTTTTATTGAAGACCCGGTAATTTAATGCTGTCCAATGATCTTTTCCCGTTATTCAGTTTACTTTTTTGCAGCATTAGAATAGAAAGTCGAACAAACTAGTCATGTGGTGGGCGAAATGCTTTATAGTTAAGGATAGGGTATACAGCTTGCGATGAAGCACATAAAGAAGCCAAGACCGCTTTACGCATTATTATTTTCATATTTTAGATAGTGAAAAATTTCACGCTAATATCTTTATGATTATTGAAACTAAACCCAAATTACGATTTCAATTCTTTCACTTTGAAATAAGTGCACAGTGGCCATCGGAACTACCATGAAAGACTGCGCATGCCACCTATTCTTATTTTATAACTCGGAACGATGCAATTACACTTATTTTATGGGCTGCTTATAAATAAAGATTTCATAATCAGAGTTTTTTTTCTTACAATGAGTTCATGCCAGAAAGATCGGAATGACAAAGCTTGGGAAATAATTTAATGTCTCCATGAGAACAATGAAATCCTTACGTATGTAACTTTTATGTATGTATGTATACGTATGTAACTTAACTTTATGGTTTGGAAAAATCATTATCAGCGGTGTCCCGCGCCGGCCGAGTTTTAGTAGAGTCCGGTTTATGACTTCTAGCTCTCTTGAAATATTTAGAATCTCCCCCTTACAGATAGATTTCTGTTAGATTACGCGTATCAATATCTGTCTTGGGTTTGCCTCGCAGGCTTTTACTCGGTCCTTTCAAGTCGGAGGCGTTTCTTCCGATATGGCTTGTATCTCTACGCACCACGTGTCCATACCATCTAATTCTTCCTTCTCGCGACTTTTTTTGTATAGGACCCACGCCGGATCTTCTTCTCAAAATCGTCTTCATGATTATTGTTGTAAATAATAATTTTTTTATGATCTCAATTTTACAAAACTTCAGTGCTCAGAGTATGATTTCAGCACACCATATTTGTTTGATTCAATGAACGGTAAAAAAGATAAAACTATCACACACAAATATTAGTCCAAGAAAGGGCGGGATAAATAAAACGCGTCCCTCTTACATGTTGAAGAGCGTTAACCATAATCTACCAAACACAACGCGGGTCTGTGCATCGCTCCCTTGTTAAAGAAAAGAACTCAGGGGCCGTATGCACGTACCATTTTTGGTAAGAAGTGATTAATAAAACAGTTCTGTCCTAGAACACTTAAAACTATTTTCTTTATCATTTCCCACCAAAAATGGTACGTGCATAAGGCCCCAGGAGATGCTGAACGTTCTTCAGTTTTACACATTGATATAGTTTGAAGCTACAGTGAAAAACCTATGTTAATCGAGGAGAAAACTCTCATTCACTTTCTCTCTCTCTCACACTCTCTCTCTCTCTCTCTCTCTCTCTCTCTCTGTTCGTTCTTTTCATTTCTCATTTTCCCTTTTTGTCTCTCTCATTCTTTCCTTTGCTCTTTTATACTCTATTCCAACATAAGGTTTTTTAGAGGTGCCAGCCACATGTTATTGAAGCAGTGCTATATTTTTGGTGCTACCTGAAGAACCCAATTCATCGGCCCTATTTTCGAGGGCAAAAGGATTGAAATTGTGAAGAGAAGGAAAAAAATTTCTCTTTTGAAACTTAAAATTCTTTAATCATTATTGAATTAATGAAAGACCATGTTCATTAAGAGTGAAAATCTAGGCTTATATACCAACTTATCTATATAAAATGTGTGCTTAAATCAAAGCTCAGTCGAACAATAATGCAATTGGTTAACTGTCATGGTGCATCGAGTTGACATTAAGAGATAAGAAAGGTAGGATAGAAAACATCCATAAAATGGAAGCACTATATCGAAGAAAAGTATAATCACTGATAGAATGTTCCAAAATCAAATAAGTTGTGCCATTAGTGAGATCAAAGTTAGAATTGCTTATTTGAACACTCCCCTTCCTTTTCCCACAGTCGAATCAACTTGAAAAATCATAGAGTCTCAATCCATCTTTTACCTTATTCATCAGTTTCCAAATTAAAAAATTTTTAAATACACAATCCAAAAATTTATCCATCCAAAGAAATGCGTCTTGGCTGATGATTCCGGTAGATTCACCTCTTATCAGACCTTCCCATCATTCACTCCTCTTCCTCCGGTATCGGCTAAATTAAATTAAATGTGATTGGATATAAAAAGAATTTTACCTTCTTTTTTTGACTTTTCGGAAGCTCGGAATATCTGAACGTGATAAATTTCTGAACTAAACCTTGAAACATAGAAAAATTCTAGTTGAAAAGTTTCTTGCTCTCGCTTTCGAAACTAGTCAATTTAAAAAAAATTTCTCAGGAAACACTCAGATTCATTCTTTTTGTACTTATGTAAAAAAAAATTTGTTCATTTTCTAACACTAATAAGAGATATTGAGATGCAAAAAAGGTTCCTTCTCATCTCAAATTTCTTCTTCTTCAGACCTTTTAGAATAATGAGTGACATTTAACCTGTATACTCTTTCTAACGAACACGTTGGCCGCTTGTAGATGTCTATTTCGGAACGGTGTGTCCCCGAACGAAAACAAAACGAGAAACAACACTTCTTGTTTTTTGCTTCAGCTTCAGGCTTATTCTATTCGAATTCTTCCAAGTGCTCGGAGTGTTCAGATCAGTTATGAAACAAGGTTCTCAGTTTTTTGCATTAATATTTTGATATTCAAGAGGAGAAACCGTCAAAAGTTTGATGTGAAATGATTCCTGCCGATTCATCCAAAGACTTGGATAGCGAAATAGAGGAGTTATCGTCCGCTGCTCCTGTTCACGCATACAGTTCCATTTTAAACTAGTTTTCTTTGAAATACTATTTCTTCATCTTGTTCTTAGTTGACGTATCTGAGATATTGGAAAGTTTCTGAATCGCTTCGTCAATGAAAAGCTATGTTTGGTTAAGAACAAGAGGAGTCGTTTGGCTGAACTTTTCTATGTTAGCTACTGTCAAGTTAAGTTTGACTTATAAGTGAATGACTAAATAACATTATCGCATGTCATAGCGATAGTTCCGTCGTGTTGTAGGGGTATCCCCCTACCTTACGGGAAAGGAGAGAAAGAGATAGGGGGAGAGAGAGAAAGAGAGAAAGAGAGTGAGAGAGGAGAAAGATAGAGTTGTTGTTGTTGTCTTGCCCATAGGTCCTGTCGAGGGGAGTCCTTTTGGGGTAGGTTGGTGGTGAGGATCCTTTTGAGTCCGGAGAGATTTTCTCCGTCTACACTCGCACCGCAGTCGGCGATCCTCTTGGCGAGACCCATTCGTTAACCGGAGAAGGGCAAGAGGTTATTTTACTAGCGCCTCGACTCGTCATTGAAAAGTATAGCGGAGTATCGGCTGATGTTTTGTCCGGTGGCATTCCCAGGCCGGTCCGGCATCGCCCTCCTTTGACGAGCTATACTACCCAGTTTTGGTCCGCGGCGGGATTTCTCCCGCTACCTCCCAGCACAAATTCTTCGTAGGGAGGCGTCCCTTTATCCGCCACCTGAGTTCACGCTCGATTCTGGACTGGATGATCCGGCTCCATCCGTGACATGCTCTTAAGGCTGTAGAGTCACGAATGGTCACTGTTGCCAGTGTGTTTCGAGGGAAAGATAGAGAGAGAAAGAAAAAATAGCTGTAGAAAGAGAGGCCTAGATTGAATTCCTTCCAACAAAGTACTTCAATAAAAAAATTCATTAAATAATTCATAAGTGAATATTTCATTTCCTACATAGCAACCAACCCGTGGAGGCTGTGTTAGTCGGCGGCGGCTGTTAGGTAGAATTACTGCCACCAGGAGAAGTATATCGTGAGGCAGGCGGCTCACATCAAGCATAAACTCGAAGGGAAACACACCCCATTGGTGAATTAGATATGGCAGTCCTGTCAGAAAATCGAGAACTTTCGAGTCCACTTGGAAGAGTTTAAATATTAGATTGGGTAGACAGGTCAGTGGAACCAACGAAAAGTAGGTCCCCACAAGCATTTGAAGAATGTAGTTTGGCAAGAGTGAGATTTGAAGAAGGATTTTGAACAAATCGTCTAAAACGGGAAAAAGAAGCAGTACGGACAGCATTGTCATACGAAATACAAGCTTGAGGACTCGGTTTGCCAGTCGAAGCAACTGCTTACAGACTGAAATAAGCATGTCGTACAGCTGAATGGGGAAAAGAGGGGTTGGAGGCTATCGCGTCAATTGAAGTCAGTTGAAAAAGAGATTAAGAAAAGGTAAAGGACAGTTGAAGAATTATCCGAGACAGGTGAAGTGTCAGCTGAACACACCGATCCGGCAGAACATTCAGTCAAGAAGTTAGCTTGAAGGCGAGGAGTTCTAGCTGAAGAAGCCGAAGAATAGTAAAGTCAGTTGGTAAAATATTAGAGCTCGCAAAAGTTAAAATTGGTAGATTGGCAGGAGTTTCAGTGAGTAGATTGGCGAAGATGGCAGGTCAGTTGTCAGAGCAGAGGTGATAGGCGTTTTGACAGAAGAAGAAATGTGGTGGAGGTTGAAATTGCTGAGAGAGCAGTTGTACAATTGAATGTTTTCAGGGTAGTCACTGCAAAATCATTCATTTATTTGTTAATTTTTCCATTTCTTTGTATTGAATGGTTTTAAAGTTCAACGCATATAACTTGAAAAAAAAATGTTCCGGAATATAAGAAATTGTTTCGGAATAGAAGAAATTCAGTTGCTCGAAGAGCTGGCCTTTTTTACCAGACAAAATCTGATTCTGATGTTTTAATTCATTTTTCCTCGTTTACAAAGAGCTAAAACTGTTTTCTGATGAGAAACGTATGATTTTGCATCACAAAAATGGAAAATTCATCAACTTTTCATAGCTTTTATCGATGGTTTTTGTAGAGGCTAACGAAGTAGGAGCTATAACTAATATTTTCGATGCGTGGTCCATGAAGGGTCAAAAAATGCAAATAAAAACCACAGAATCAGTATTTCAGAAACTAGAGAACTAGCCTAGACCGATGAATCAGTGAAACACAAAGTGAAAACTAAGCGTTATTCACATATTTATATCAATGCACAAAAGTGAAGAAAAGACAAATCTTAAAGAATAAATAGCGACAGGATGCGTTCATCCAAGTAGGAGAACTAACCATACGACCAGTACTCAAAAGAATGACAATTCAACGAAGAGTCGTCCGTCCACAGGTTGAAGGCAGATTTTTACAGCCGTCACGAATCCAGCGCGTTAATATCAAGAACAGCTTCGACCCTTGATAGCACGTTTCTTCTTTCCGTCACGGGCTTGATGCACCTGGAAACATGCTTAAATTTAAGAACCTTCAAAAAACATTTTTCAGATTTATCCCCTAATGACTTAGTAATCAGTTCCGATCAAAGAACCGCACACGGAGAATGTTACTGACAGCATATCGAGTCCAGTGATTTTGCTTTGATTGTAATGGAATTGTTTTCGACTCGTAAATTTTGCAATTGTTGTGTCCTTTGTAACCTTGTAATTGTAATCTTTAGAACACGTCTGCTCAGCGAAAATCTTTCCTAACAAGATATTTACTCAAACAGGGGATAGGCTAAAATATAGAAAAAAAAGGTTTGAAAATGATGGGCACCAGCTATAACTTCCGAAGGTTCCCATGCATTCCATCTCAAGCACAGTTATTCATAAAAAAATTGAGTGCTTTGAGAATTTTTTGTATTTCTGAATAATGAAGCGAAAAATTCGAATGTAACTATTTATAATCTTAAGTTTGAAAAGTTATAACAAAAATTCATTTTGAAAATTATAAAAAATGCAAGGGGAACGACGATGGTGGATACAGTGTTATTATAATCACAAGAGGCAAACATTCTAGCTAAAAGTCCTTTGAAACAGATCACAAGATTCTAGACACTGTAAGACAGACAAGACACTGTAATTCTAGAACAGAAGAATACGCGAATAAATTTTGGAACTTTTTTACTTTAGGGACACCCCCCACCAGAGGTTCAATGGGTCAGATGAGTTCAATGGTATCAATATCGAGTATTGAAGCGAATAAAATTGGTTCTATAGCACCCTATATATGCAAGTGTGCTCTCTTGAAAGTCAGACGTATGACCCATTGAACCTCTGATAGGGGGAGGGCGGTGCAAAAGTGCCCTAATTTGATGAAATTTTGAATGAGATCTATCTGCCTCTCCATCACACCGCTCTGCAAAACATAAGTAGAAAACTTCTAATTTTTTTCTCTTAGCTCAATCAAAATTAGAGAACAGACAAACTTATCGCTGCTATCAGTCTTCTAAAAGACATTTAAGTTGGCAAAAGGAACCGAACACGGGTCAAAAATGGAATTGGTCACGTGATGAAATTAGAGTGCAACCATAAAAGCATATTGTATATAAACATGCAACAACAGGGGTGGAATCAAACCCAGCAGCCTTTATTTCATCGGGAGCAAGTACGTTTTCAGTGAACTATCTAGGAGACATGCCTGATCTGTGCGATAAAGCAGTATAAAAGATTTGATGGTTTTGCTGGAACCGTAGTCTACGCAAAAGACCTGAAACGCGTCCGTATTCTACGTAATCTCCGTAATGGCTCAATCTCCGTAATGGTAATGGCTTTTAAAAAATGTCTACGTAAAGGCCCTAAAAAGGTGTCAGCAGTTCTGTATGGGTCAACAATGCACTAGGCAGTGAGCGACCGTGTGTAATCTGCCAGGATGAGAGTGAAGAGCAAACCATTTCTTATACGAAACAAAAAATTCTATCACATTGAAAGTCATTAAAAAATTTTAAAAAGGGTTTTTGTCCAGATCGACATAGGCTCCTCCCCTTCGCAGGGCGGAGTCACGGATTTATGACTAATTTTTTGATACGGTCTCCGTAGCGTAAACTATTACTAAGCCTAAGCGTATTTTAATGTAAAAATAACAAGGAGAAGGATTGGAAGGAGAAGAAAATGAGACAGAACAGGAACAACATCGTGCAGTAAAATGCAGGGAGAGGAACTACGTCAAACTAGACAAGGGCCAAAAAGTTATTAGTTTAATAATCAGACTAGAAAAATGTGGGTATAAGCAAATCGAATCGGACTTGAGTATTAGCAAAGCGCATTATGAGCAATACTGCACAACAAAGCGAGACACAGTCTTTCATTCCATAGAAGTTTGTTAAGAGCCGCGCGTGAGTAGATCAAAGTTATAAAAAAGGGATCGTGTGTAATTTGGACTTGTGAACAACGCTGATGAAGAATAAACTCTCTTAAAACTTTTTTGATTGCAATCCTAACAATCGATTTAATTCGGAGAATGGAGGCATAACTACCTTTTCATAACGCTCACACACAACCTCGGTGCCTTTGACAATGACCGTGTGAAGTACGGATAACATTGCTTTACTAGATGTCTGCTTTGCGGTTTGTCTGTGTTCCTGAAGTGGAAATGAAAGGGGGAAATTTCATAGGGCAATGATCATGACACAACTGACAACTGCTTAACCGTTTTCTGTCATCAATAAATGAACCAAGATGTTGACAGAAGCAAAGTTGAGGCATTCAACTGCCTTATTCCTCGTCCCTTTCAAGAAAAAGTAACTGTTTCTACGATTACTCTATTGAAAGAGAAAAAAAGTCGATTTGATCGCATATCTGGCACATAGAACTTCAAATAAATTATTTTATTTTGCAAGACAACCTACCGGTTGTTGAAGTGAAATATTTATTATGCTTTCACTGCGAAGGCTATCACAAAGGCTATGCGATCCGCATTGCGCCCCAGTTCTCAATCTTTAAAAGTTGGTAGGGAGAGAGATCCCCATACCGAGAGAGCGAGGAAAGAATCGAGAGTGAGAGAACGAGAACGAGAGAAAGAGGGAGGCAATTTTTTATCTACCTCTCGCGCGCTCTTTCATGTAAGGGGTTTCCTTCGTCTCCAACTCAGTTGCATTTCGTTGAGTGACCAAAACCAGGCTGTTCGGTAAAATATCATTTATCTCATCAACAAAAATATTGCACAAACAACAATATTTGCAACAAAGAAGTGCTGCATAGTGCTACTTCTTATCCTTCCTCTTGTACCCGCCGCCGCGTTTCCCGCGCGGTCTATCCTTCTTGCTCGGCTCGCTTGGCGTCTTATCAACCGCTCTGCAATTTGAACATTGGAAATTGGGTGGGACAAAGAAAAAATCTCTTTTTCGAAAAGATTAGTTCATCATCTAGTTATTTTATGTTTGTGAGGCGGGTTTGTGATAGCCTTCGCAGTGAAAGCATAATAAATATTTTACTTCAACAACCGGTAGGTTGTCTTGCAAAATAAAATATTATACTTACACTGCTTCGGCTATCACAAAGGCTTATTCGACATACCCCGATGTGAGAATTGTGTCTTGAAAAGACTCCACATCCTTGTGATAAAATCGTTCGAAGGTCGATCCCCTAGGCGCCCAATGAGCTGCTGCCATGATCGCTTGCCCCGAAAGGCCCCTTCTAGTGCCGGCGGACGTACTAGCTGCTCTTGTAGAGTGAGCCGAGAAGCTGTCCGCTATACCCGCGTGAGATAGCGTAGTTTTAAGCCATCTAGCTACTGTAGAAGGCGTAACTTTCCCATGGGGTTTTATTATACTTAACAAAAGACTGTCTTCGCCGTGGCGAATCTGTGATGTTTGTTTTAAGTAAACCTCCATGGTGTGTATAGGGCAGAGAGTCAGATCGGGAAATCTTTCGAATGTCGCTCTATGTGGTTTGCCCAGTCCCCTATTTTTATTTACAAAGTCTAGGTGGAATATCCACTTTTTTGATCCTTTTTGTAAGTTTTCTAGGGAAAAACGTGCTATCTCTGACACTCTATTAGGAGATGTTAGGGCCAGGAGCATGGTTAGCTTCAGAGTCAAGTCTTCCAGACTGAGCTGCTCGCTAGCTCCTTTTTCGGTAAAGAAACTTATAACCTGCGCAACATCCCAGATAGTATCGTATTTGGGCTTTGATGGGCGCATTCTAAAGAATCCTCTAACAGCTCTACTAATCAGAGTATCTTCAACCTTAGTCCCTACAATCTCTAGATAGCTGCTGATTGCTGCTCTATGAGTACATATTGTAGAGTAACCCAGACCATCTTCATGAAGTCTTCCGAGGAAGTTTATGATGGCTTGGGAAGAAGGTTTTCTCCCGTCTATGTGACTATGCTCGCAGAACGACGACCATTTCCTAAGGGCACTCTCATATTGCTTAAGCGTAGAAGGGGCCCAGGAGTTCATTACTGCTTCAACTCCGACGGAGTCCAGTCCTGTGGTCATAAGATTCGATCTAACATTCTCCATGCTGTGAGCTTCAGTGTTTGAGGGGAGATGGGGTGAGCGTTGCCCTTGAGATCTTTCAGAATCGACGCTATCGGCAGTTTCATTCGATCCCGGGCAGACTGTGACAACAGGGGATACCAGTGCTGACTCGGCCAATCGGGCGCGATCAAGATCAGCTTTGCCCTTTCTCGGATCGCCTTCCTGACTGTTCTTCCGACTAGGCGGAACGGTGGAAAAGCGTATGCGTGTAGGTCCGACCATGCTTGCCTGAAGGCGTCGCACGCCTTCGCATTCGGGTCTGGGCGGAAAGAGAAAAACTCCCTACACTTCGTGTTATGTCGAGTGGCAAACAGGTCTACGGAAGGCTCGCCCCATCTTTCCCATAGAATATCAACTACCTGTCTATCCAGGGACCATTCATAATGGTCCGAGAAAGTTCGCGACTCGTAATCTGCTTCTACATTCTCAGAGCCTGGTCTATACGTAGCAGAGAGGTGCACATTACGATTCATAGCCCAGTCCCAGACTTGCTGCGCAACCTTGTTAAGAGCCGTGCTACGTACGCCTCCTCTCTTATTTATAAACCAAACCGCTGTAGTGTTATCTAGCTCTAGCTGGATTGTCGTGTTTTTCATCCCATTTGCAAAACATGAGAGAGCGAACATCGCAGCAGTTAGTTCTAGGACATTAATATGCAGTGAACTCTCTTGGATAGACCATCTGCCTCCAGTGCGACGATTGTTACAAACCGCTCCCCATCCTTCATTCGATGCATCAGATTGGATGACGAGTGAAACAGGGGGGTAGGTTATTCTCTCAGTAAAGAATTTGGAATCTATGTTGGACCACCATAGTAACTCCTCTTTACAATCCTGCGACAGAGTTATGATTCTCGCAAAGGGGTCCTTTGCCTGCGAAATCATCGAGTCGTTAATCAGCCTCTGTGTAGCTCGTGATTTGAATCTACTGTATTCGCAGGCTACAGCTATCGACTGACACAATCCTGTGAAGCTAGCCAGTTGACGTATGGTGCTGTTTTGCGTTTTGAGAAGGCCGAGTGCCATGCATCTTATCTTCGTAATCTTTCTGATTGGGACACGGAAGAGCATGCTGCGTGTATCTATTTCTATGCCTAGAAATTCAACGACCTGGCTCGGAGGAAAACAAGACTTCTCATAATTAACTGTTAGACCTAGAGAAAACAAGCAGATCTATGGCACACTTCCTGACGCTGTCGAGATCTTCTGAGGTATCACCGAAGAAAATCAAGTCGTCTATGTAGACTAGCATGCGGATACCGTATTTTCGTAGCTTCTCTGCAACGGGCCGCAACAGGCGTGTGTACACGTATGGAGCAGTTGACAGACCAAACGGGAGAGCCCGAAACTTATAGAGTGTCTCTCTGTGTTGAAAAACGAGAAACTTCTGCGAGTCCTCATGGATGGGAACGGCGAAGTATGCGTCTCTCATGTCTATCTTTATCATGAACTCTCCCCCACTAATCAGGTCTCGGGTGAAGAGAAACTGTTCCATTTTGAAATGAACTTTTTCGACAAAACAATTCAAAGGTTTCAGATTTATGACCGGTCTCTGCCTTCCATCCTTCTTAGGTACCAGAAATATGGAAGACAACCAGACCCTTGAGCCCCACGGAATGGCGGTAATTGCGCCTTTCTCGAGTAAGCTATCAACCTCTCTGTCGATCTCGGGACTACTATCTTGCCTTTTACGAATAGGAATAGATAGAGGTGGGTGTGTGTGTATAAAAGGTATCTTATAACCCTGTACGGTTTCTTTTATCCACGTGTCTCTAGAGAGTGCTTCCCACTTTTCTACTCTAAGGCGAATCCCACCTACCCCGGAAAGTTCTATCTCATCCGAAAGTGTGTCAACAACGCACCTTTTCAAGTGTGGCTTCTCAGGTTTGCGCTGGTGTGTTGACTTGTGTTGACGCAGTGTGTTGAGCGACTTGGAGAAGTCGTCTGGCTGTGCTGCGGTAATGACTTCCTTCTGAAGTCCCTCGCCAAAGATGGGCGGAACTGGCTCTCGACAACGACTCACTGTTGTAGTCGAGGAGATCGGAGCTGTCCTGAATGTCGGCATCGCCTTTCGCGGCTCGACACCCACAGATCTTAGTATGCCCTCTCTCCGGAACGCGGTTAGATCCTGGATGCATACGCTTAGAAGATTCATAGCAGCGGATATGTACCCGGTCGCCGTTTCGGAATTCTCTGAGACGCGGCCAGAGATGCATTCATCGAATGCGAAGGCTAGCCCCGCTAACGCCGTAGTGGTGACCTCTTGTGTCGCCGCCAGTGAGCTTTCGCTGATGTGGCACTTCGCAAACTTTATGACTCCTACGGAGTCGTCCGTCTCTGGAGACATGGCCAGTTTAGACGCTGGAAGAGGCATCTTCTCAATGAATGCCGATCGTTCTTCGCGCTCGAGAAACTTTCCCTTTGCATGAAGCTCGAAGGTACTGAGTGCCCGCTCGGAGATGCGCACTCTCTTCCTCTGAGGCTTCTCCTGCAGTGTTGGTGCAGGGGGAATAATATCCGCTGCGCTCGCGAATTCGAAAACCGTCGGTATTTTGTAGCGAGGCTTCAGTTCCGATGTTCTTTCCATGCTTTTTGCAGCATCTGGTGATCGTCGAGGTGACTTGGAACTGTCTGAAGACGACAAGCGTGCTCGCTCTCGTCGGTTCTTGCGACGCTTTTTGTGGGTCCTCGCGTCTTCCTCGCTTGATGACGAGCCTGATGAGGACGACATGAACGGGCCTGCTCTTCTACCGGCTTCGCCGGCGTCCAGCTGGGCCGTTCCCTCCTCATCCGACAGCATGCTTAAAATAACTAAATATTAGTCATATTTCAGCCTTGCAAAAGGGGACAAGAAAATGTCGGAATCGCGGTGATATGCACCTATTTAGTGTCATATAGACAGCACCGCATAATTTATAATAGTTCTAGCACAGTATATGTGCTTAGGTTACTGAGTGTAGTGCCGTACTGCACTCATGCATTATTGGCGTACTGCACTCATGCAAGTTAAGCAGCAAGGAAAAAAAATTGCGCCCCACGGGCAGCAAGAGATTCGCGCTTATTGGGAGCAGCAAGTGTTGCGCACAAAGGCTGCAACACTGCGCTATGGCAGCATGTGACGCGCCCAGAAGGCAGCGGCCACAGCGCTATGGCAGCATGTAGCGCGCCCAAAAGGCAGCAGCCACAGCGCTCAGTCAGCCGAAGAGATGAATGTAGAGAACAGCCGACCCAGGGGGAGCTCAACGAAATGCAACTGAGTTGGAGACGAAGGAAACCCCTTACATGAAAGAGCGCGCGAGAGGTAGATAAAAAATTGCCTCCCTCTTTCTCTCGTTCTCGTTCTCTCACTCTCGATTCTTTCCTCGCTCTCTCGGTATGGGGATCTCTCTCCCTACCAACTTTTAAAGATTGAGAACTGGGGCGCAATGCGGATCGCATAGCCTTTGTGATAGCCGAAGCAGTGTAAGTATAATCTGCATGTAAAGACAGCCAACCAGAATGAACAGTTTATGCACATAAACTTGCAAGCTCATTTGGCTTTCTTAGACATAAAGTTGGTTTCGAGTGAGAATTGGTTGGAATTTTCCATAGCGGAAACAAAATTTGAATATATTACATGCTTTTTACATGCTTTACATGCTTTATGCAAAGTTTCTTCTTTTCCGATCAAGTCTTTTTTCTTCTTTTGGATCTGCTCCCTTCTATACGGAGTCTTTTCCTTTATGATTTTTTCTTCTTCTTTTGTTTCAGTTGCTGGTAGAAGTCTCACGCCTTCCTTTCTCCTCATTCCTCATTCTTCTCGTTTCATAAGAGTCCTCTTTCAAACTTCTCCGCAATGGCCGTCAGATGAGACTGCTCGAATTCCAAGTAGAACCGCTCGAAGTACTTTACAATCTCTCTTAAAAAGCTTTGCTTAGTCCCTGACTTTAAATCATTTCAATCTCAATGACTCAAAGTCATTTCAAATCAAATCTCAAGGCAAATTTAGTATTAATTGAGACACTTTCATTAAACTGACCAGTTTCTTACCAACAAAAAATTGGAAAAAGGGTATTCATTGAATCACATTCAAGAAACGTGATTCAATGGATTGCTGTAGAGAAAGATGTTTCAAATTATGCCGGCTCGGTAAATTCCTAGACTATCATTAGCAGCTCTCAAGTCACGGGTTTGAGAGGAAGAAATAAAGCGGTTTTTTTAATCCCGCTTTTATTACTCAACTCATCAGCATGGCAAAATTCAGTCTTCAACAAAATCCGGTCACCCGAACCAAATTCGAAATTTCTTTTCAGCACGTTCTTTTTTCTACGTTTACACTCTACCTAAAGCGCGAATACAAACAGGATTGTGTGAGAATTAATGAGCTATAGCACTCAATGTGTCTGAAGTCAACGCTTGACTCCGTTTTAAATAGTTCACTGAAAGTGAGATAAAAGTAACGCGAAAGGCATCCGCTGCGATGGATGAAATCTCCATGTGGACAAGCAGACGGACCACACAAACTCGGGCATCTTCTCGGGTCTCTCCAGGTGATAGCCATCTCAATCAATCTCTTCCATATAAATAAATACCTTCCACATCAATCAATACATTAAATCTTAATTATTACCTTTCCACTCAGTCAATTGCTTCCCTATCAATCAATGATACCCATATTATTCAGTGCCTTTCACATCAATCAATACATTACATCTGAAATAATATTTGGCCACTTAATCAATATTTTACATGTCAATCAACACTTTTCGTTTATACCTTCCTTACTCTGCCAGATCAAGAGAGAAGGAAAGGGCGATACGAACCTTTGGAGAGCGGGGTGATGAGAGCAGCAGATGAGCATCCGAACGGCTCAAGGCCAACTTCGTAAACCTCACAGCAAAGCATTCCGAAGGACCAGATATCCGTCTGCTGAGACAGCTCTCGGCGCTTGTGCACTTCCGGGGGCAGCCACTTGAATCTAAATGGGAAAGCTGCGTTAATTTATAGAGGCATCAGTCATTCACATGGCGTCGAAGCTGAACGTCATGAAACGTTCAAAAAAAACGAGCGAGGCTGAACTCTAATCAAAGTGCCCTATGAGATGCTTTGAAGTCTTATAAAACTTAATCAAGAATGAGAAAACTCACGGAATCTTGTGCGGATTGTCATAGAAAGACTGCAGATTTGGAAGTGACAGCTTGGACAAACCAAAGTCGGCAACTTTAGGGACCCATCTGAACCAGATACGAATTACCATTATCATGAGATACACTTTTACCCATTGTTTGGAATCACAAAAACATCAAACCCCTGGTATCAGCAATAGAACCAGAAGCATATGGATAATTCAGCTTTAGCACGGGCAAAAACCATTACACCCAACGGATTCGACGACATCCGTCTCTAACTTACCGGAAGCAAGTATTAACATAACATTAAAATGAATATGTTTTCATGTTGTGTTTACTTGAGTGTATTGACGAGAATGCATGACAGACCTCGTTCGATCAGTCGGGTGCCTGCTGAGTAGGACATTCCTGGAAGCCAGGTCTCCATGGATCACACTCGGCTCCAACGAATGCAAATGCGCCATTCCTCTGGCAACTCCTCCGAGGTAGAGACAAGCTTCATTCGGGGTCAGCACCAGGGGTTTGCACTTCTGAACTTTTTGCTTCATGGAATGTAACTGGCTTTGAAAAAAGATTTCTCAAGGTGTTTAAAAAATCCTGAAATAAGGAGAAAAACCAAGAAGACCTGCAAGTACTTGAAGAGTGAGCCTCCCTCGACCAGTTCGAAAACAAGGTTGACATATGAATGGAAAGGAGAATCAATCAATATTCCGTGGAATTGAACGATGTTTGGGTGATGTACGTACTAAATTACACAAATTTATGCGACACAAGTTCAAACTTCGAAAAATATGTGTTTAACATCCTATAACCTTTTTTTCTTCTTCAAAAATTGACATTTTGATATATTGCTAGAAAAATTATCTTAGCGAGTGCCAAATAATGAAAAGCTAAATATTTTCCGATTGTTTTCTTGAAATTTGTGCCTTTTTTGCAAATATGAAAATAAACTTACATCGATACTTTTTCATGAATTTTTACCATCGTCTGGTATCTGACCCAGTTTTGCCACTCGAAACTTTGTTTCTGTACGTAGAGTTTTGAAGAAAGGGATTTCTAATGGCGGTGCTCTGCTCCTTTTGCCCACTAGTGCCGTAAAGTTGATAATAAGCGATGAAAGAGCTCGTGATAGAAGTTAACGACTGAGTATGTCTGAGAACCTGAGCGACAACCAATTCGTTAAGCCAGCCGAGCATATCATTCTTGATCAACTTCAATCTCTTGACAGCGACTCTCTTGGAATGCGTTCTCTCAATCTGCAATTTGAAAGTCAATGAAAAACCACCGCTGCCAATGATAAATTAATGGTTTAATTTTACTGTCAAGCAATGAGAAAATTTGCATAATGAAGAAAATGATGAAAGTAAAACCTTGAGATCTCCTTGGAACACCGCTCCGAACTGCCCTTTGCCCAACTCGTGGTCCAGATCTATTGACTGAAAAAAAAGATTTGATAAGTCATCCATAACCTGCACTTGTGAAGCACTTTCAAGACAACCGCTCATCCAAGCGAGGGACCTCGAAAGATGAGAAGCAACCGAGAGGTAAATTTCAGAGAAAGAAAGACTCCATTTTAGCCCCACCCCTCCCCGCTCCAATAAACGCTAGTTTTTTCTTTAGTTTTCGTGAAATGCTGAGAAGCTATGCGATAAAATACTTGAGTTCAAATAGAAAAAAAACTTACTAGCTTGTAGGGCGAAATTATAAGATTCGGATCGATAGAGAGGATCGCAGATTCTGGATTGGTACTCACAAGAGACTTCACTGGCTCACTCGAGAAACGATCTGAAACCGATTGTGGAGCTCAGCATTCCATCGAGAGTAATCTCTTGAACAATTCACTATTTTTTTGCCTCAGTAATCTGAATCCAAGAGATCAAAAACATTTAACTATGTATATTTAAAGTTTCATTTGCTCGGTTATCGTTATTAGAAGATTCATGGACCTTTTTTATTCCCTGGCAAACATAATCATTTTCTGATAGTGACTGTGCTTTTTTCTCTCACAATCATCTACAAAACTACTTCGCTTAAATGAACCCCCAAAAAAAATTTTCGGAAAAAATCTCAGGAGTAATTTTGACTGATTATGCATTAGGCATCGACACTAAGACTGAAGCTTCCGTGTGCAACGCATAAAAGACTTATGAGACGTTAAAATTCAGTACTTTTTCAGTGTATAATGAAAAGATTGACAACTTTGTACGTTCATTTGTCTCAGCACAGGAAGCTTCACGTTCATTTGTCTCATTTGTCTCAGCACAGGAAGCTTCACGTTCATTTGTCTCATTTGTCTCAGCACAGGAAGCTTCACGTTCATTTGTCTCATTTGTCTCAGCACAGGAAGCTTCACGTTCATTTGTCTCATTTGTCTCAGCACAAATTTATGTGAAATGCCAATGTATCTCAGTGTTTTTTGAGTATGTGATTAATGCTTGTTGGAAAGTCATTGCTTTGTTCAAAAAGAGGCAATAAAAACCATGATGCATTTGCATTACACGGAAAAAAATAACGTACGAAATCAACACTCTCTATATGTTATACTAAAAAAGTACTTTTTTGAAAGTTAACGTTCCATTAGTTAAACTCTACCTTTGACTCGTCCAGGAACCTTCTTGATCTCTTTCTCGAGCTTCTGATGTATGAGATTTTCTTCGTTGAATGTGTGTTTTAGTGACAACGCGACCGTTTCTTTCAACTGGTCTTGCTGAGTGAGCGTCCAATAGGCAGCCGCGGCGACCTGTTCCATCGACATTGGCAGTCCGAGGGGATCCCTTGTCAGAGAGAAGGGACTGGGGATGCACGACCAAATCGGGCAGCAAAGAGCCTTAAATGGCACCATAGCCCACGATGGCTCACATCATACATGAAATTAAAACTTTTTTTTTAAAAAAAAAATCGCAGCCTTTGAGCGGTCTGGAGTAATGAGCAACGAGCTGAAGGTGGAAGAAAATTAGGGGTAAGAGATGGGGAAAACATGGGCAATTGACAAACGAAGGTAAGGGGATTACAAATTTCAGGTAACAATTTGAATTTTTTGTGTGATACAATTTACATTCCAGTTTTTTAACTGTTTTTTTTTGTGCTCTGGCTTAGGCTTTCAGGTATTTTTTGCGGTTTTATTGCGCTTTTTTTGCTAAGCCTTAAGTGAAGGTTACGCTGACAAGGCCGTATGGTTTAGGAACAAGACCAATTTGTGTTGAGTGTTTGGTGCAATATACAATTCACCATGAGATTTGTAATACCCTCACCTTCTTTTGTCAATCACTGGCAATTTGAGAGGTTAAGACTGTGAAGACTCGCTAACTTCTCTTTGTTTTAGACCCCTCGCTTTAAAAGCGGCTGTTTAACATTTAGACCCCTCGCTTTAAAAGCGGCTGTTTAACATTTAGACCCCTCGCTTTAAAAGCGGCTGTTTAACATTTTCAACTGCCGTGCTGACCTATTAATGGTACTCAAATACCCCTATTTACTCATAAAAATACTCAAAACTTACGGAGTCGAGTGCGTCTAAGATGAGCTTCATTGGGAGTTGGCTGCGATTCAGAGAAAGATGGAATACGAGGTCGTAGAGTGTCTCGAAGCGATGGTCGAACACCATAAATCCCCCGGACTCGTCCCGGGTGATGGTTATAATCTGAGCAATCAAATACTTGCTTTTTAATTGCGCCATGAAACACACCGTACCTCAAATAATCATAATAAAGAACCTTTTGAACCAAATGAGGGGTGGTGGAAAATTCTCGCAGTGGAATCGGTTGAAGCGGATCTTCTACCTCCTTCAGAGGCTTGAGATCTTCTGAATCCTCTTCTGGCTCTTTGCGTCTTTTCCTTCTTTTTTTCCAGTTCCTTTCTACGAATCGAACAATTTCTTTTAAGAAATGAAAAGGAAATGTAAGTTTTTTTAGACAAAGTTTATAGAAAAAATTAATTTAATTTAAACATTTTTGTAAACCTTTTTCACGGGGAACTTCCCTGGTAATCTTCTCGAGGTCTTTCTTTAAGTCTATGTACATGAGAAGATAAGGACGGGGTGCCAGCGGGTCGATATTCAATGAACGAGGAGAGTAGATCACGAAAGAGCCTGATTACGGAACAACTTTAAAAGTCCCAACGCTGATACTTAATAAATGTAAAACTAAACAAGAATTACTGTAGATAACAAAGAATTGAAGGGAGATAGCGTTCTCTAAAATAGCTCTCTATGAATGATGCATTCACCCACGCAATATAACATTTCTTGTTATTCTCTCCCTAAAATTAGTCGTAGAATTCGAAATTCATTCCGATATCTTCATTTTTCTGAGTTAAACTAAAACTGTTCATTTTTGTTGTTTATCCGCTTTCGATGTATGAAAGGAGAGTAAGGATAATGGGAAGAATGTGAACTCGAACCAGGCAAGAGTGGTGGTTGAAGAGGATTCATCAGATAACTTTTAGCTTCAGACGTCGAAACAAGACCGAGATACCAGGGCGGGTTATTATAGAGCGCCTTGTGTTCTCAAAATTGTTAATCTTCAGCAAATTCTTCAAAGTCTCAATTTCTGAATAATAAGCCCCACAAGAATTTAACAGATGATATCTTCCAATCAATAGGTTACTCAGTTTCGAAAACTCAAAGATAGAGATGAAACATATTTTTAAGGAATGCAAAAATAAAGAGAATATCTCATTTATGATAACTGTAGCTGAAATAAATAATAAAAAATTTTTTAAAAATTCAGAAGCTCTTTCTAAAAATGGACTGCAGGTTTTTTTCTCCCGAAAACTCCTCTTCTTTTCTGCAAAACAAAATTTCTATAATAAAAAAACCTTCAAAAAAGCTTTTCTCGACTAGGAAGGAGTAAGGCATCACTCCAAAGTGGCCTCGTCTGTCAGAGTGCAAACTGCTGACTCGAACGAGCGCGAAGAGCCTTTCACCTCGCAAGAACTGGCGAGGTCTATCCTCAACCATTTCACTGTTTCAACTAAGATCGTCCAAAAAACTATGCCTTTCCCTCAGCCTTGCCATCAAAATTATGTTGTTCAGCATGAAGAAGATGGTTTCAGAACCTCCTATCTTCATTAAAGCACTCTAAACCTTAGAAAACTTATTTGTGACTCATTCTCCATTAATAGTTTGTTACTCGAGTGCTTTGAATGCTGAAACTCGTTAAAACTCAAATATTTTGTTTCCCAGAAGTATTTTAATTAAACAAACGATCAAAAAGCTAAGCAAACCTCAAAATTTATCGGAGATTCCGGCTCTTTACTTTTGAACTGAAAACGGATATTTGAAAGAACGCATGATCTAATAAAAAAAAGTAAAAAAATAAATAAAAGTAAAAAAATAATTAAAATAGTAAAAACATATCTTTTTTCGAGAAGAAAAAACGAACATAGTCGAAAAAGATCTTTTTTTTATCCATGACTCTTCTGCCTCTTCTCTTTGTGTAGTACATGGAGAAAACTCTGTAATGCTTTTTCAATTTTTCTGTTTTAAAAGTTTTCTCTATTCAGAAGCTAAATGGGAATACGAAGCTTAATGAGTCATAAGGTTACCAAAATTCAGTCTTTTTTCCTCAATCTTCAAGAGATGTTCTCATAATCCTATTACCAAAACAATGAAACCAAACGTAATTTAGGCCTTAAAACGCGGAATGAAAAATTAAGCTGACTGATATTCCGTGGCCAATACGTGGACGGTGTCACCTGAAAGGACGTTGACGTCCAAGCATGTGTTTCCTGAATATGTACTAAGGGTTAAAGAAAAAGTGAAAGGTTGAGAGAAAAAGAGAGAGAAAGACCAAAGAAAAGGAAATGAAAAACCAAACCTCCAAAGTAGTCCCAAAGAACAATATGTGGAATTTCTCCAAAGTTACTGTCGTCCTTAGACGATGACACTCTTGTGTAGAGCGCAGCCTCAAAGTCTATACTATGTACAGACGTCATGTACAGTAGTAAATAATTAACCCAAGACGATAGTGAGGAAACTCTCTTTACCTCAAAACTATTCTCAGGAAAACTGTTTCATGTGTGTACGTGCCTACATAGATGAACTTTTCATCAATGCCCTTATAAACCACTTATTTATTTATAAAGAACCTCTTCGATTGTGTCGAATATGTTGTGATCTCTCTCCATTTCTCCGTCAAAATCGCATTCGTGAGTGAGGAAGAAGTTTGTTATGGGCGTGGCTCTTTCTTGATCTCTCTCCGGAAGGGGATAAAAATCTTCATTATCGATCACATGAAGAAACTCATAGTCGTCCTCGTCTTCGGTCTCTTCTAGCTTCAAAGACACTTAATTCTTGGTTAAGATTCGGAATCCCAAAGAACTAATTATTTTCCAGTTAGAGGACTCAATACAATGACCCACAACGAATTGCCAGGACCTAATGTGAATCAAATCGAAAACCTGCGGAGAACAGCTCGGAATCATGAATATTTCTCCTTTCTTGATGTGAAGTTGTCGATTCGCTGATTTATTTTCTTTTTCCTCCCCAACTGCTTTCGCTTCCGTTTTCTTTTTGCGCTCGCTTCCGCTCTTCTGCTTTTTCCGGTGGCTCTCCTCATCTTCTTCTTCCGGAGTCCCTTTCAGCATTCGGCGCACGACCGATTGTCATCCGACGCGACGGCAACAATGACACGAGGTCTTCCCGGCCTGTGTTTTTTGTGAAAGGAAAATGATTTTTTGGCCTCCTTTTTTATCATTTCTAGTGAATTTTTTTAGTGGTCGAGTTTCTTTGTTTTTTTCGGATCCATTGTTTCCTCAAAATGATTTTCAGTTCCTCTGAAGAAATTCTAATGATTGTATTTCCTTTAGTTTGGCAAGAAAAATAGCTTTTGTAATGTGTTTTTCTGCTCCTCTGTTCATCCTTCTGAACACTGAACACTATGTTGACCGCTTGACCGATAAAGAAGCTGGGATTGATTTTAAAAACAAATAAATAAAAAGAAGGCAAGGGATTCGCAAGAAAAGTGTACAAGCGGGAAAAGCGGTAAATTTCTTTTAGCGAAAACTGAGAAAGTTAAAAGACAGAGATAGAGGAAGAATGAGAAAAAGAGAAACTTAAGAGAAACTTATGATGACTTTGAGAGAGAAAAAGCCTTAGTCATAAATTCGCTCAGAGATGAAAATTTGAGCGGCAATCTAAGAAAAGGTGAGAATATTCAAAGGGATCGGAAAACATAAATAGGTTGACTTCCAGGTTGGACAAAGTTTTCATGAGTGGTGTAACAAACAAATAAAGCGAAATAGATCAGAAGAGCGAGAAAAAGAAAAGAAACTGAAAATGATGAAGAGAAAAAACAGAGAAAGATAGAGAGCGGGGAAAAAAGAAACACAATTCGACTAAATAAGAATTGGGAAAAGAGAATATATGTGAGAAAAAGAGAGAGGGAAAGAATGACTGTGAGAAGAGGGAGAGTGGAAAAGTAAGAGGGCGACAGAGAGTGATAGAGAGCAAATGAGAAAGAGAGAGAGAGATAAAGCCAGTTGAAGAGAAAGAGAGAGGGAGAGAACGAAAAAATAAAGAGAGAGAGAGTATGAGATGAATATATGTATCAGAGTTAGTGACTGGGAATGCCCGGTAGCATTACATCACAGCCTGGAGATTCGAAAAGCCGAATCTTAGTACGTAGTCATTTTTGAGAAGTAAAATAGCACGGAGTAGAGTAATGAAAAAGAGAGCATAAGTTGATAAAGGCGGGATAATTCTGATAGATGAGAGATAGAGAAATGAAGAGCAAGAAAAGAGAAAAAGGAAGATAAAAATAAAGGGAAAGAAAAGAGAAAGGGAGAGAGAGAGAGAGCAAGAGAAAGAGAGGGAAAGAAAGAGAGAGAGAGGAGATAGAAAAACAAAGCGAGGTAAAAAGATAGAGAATGCAACAGAAAATTAGTTATGAAACGAGAGAACGAGAGAGATTGAAGGGAACAATAAAGAAGAGAACAAAAGGCTATACGAAAACTACGAGAGGGCGGAAAAGTTTGTAGATAGAAAAGAGACCAGAGAATTTGAGCAATGGCAGACAAAAACTGAGTGGTTAAAGATATATCAGGTGTGGGATAATAGAAGAAAGCTAGAAGCAATTCGTGAAACGCTTAGGGTTATGGAAAGGCTAGAGAATATAATGAAGTTACTAGGGTTCAAGAAAGTTAGGGTATTTGATGAAGATTTGAGGATATGAGAGAGCTTAGGAACGTCATATGCATCTTGCGGATTCGATCAAAGGTTAGGAAATCATGGAAATGGAGACTTTCAAAAGTTTCCGGTGAAAAAAAAAGAAAGTTGCGAAAAAGGACCGAAAAAGAAGAAAAAGAAAAGTAAAAAGAGATTGAGAAATATCCTAGAAACAAAAGAGAAGTACTAGCTTTTAAGTAAGTACATAGCAACTTGAGAAGAACTTAAAAAATAAAAGAGAAAAAATTTAAGAGGACTAAAAAAAAGAAGAATCTTATAGACAGTCAAAAAGTATCAAATCTCCTCTTCGTTTTTTTTTCTCTGTTATCTGAAACTCATGTTTTCCTTTTCCCTCACTTCTCCTTTCTCTCCTTTTCTTGTTCATTTCATTTCTTTTTCCGTTCCTTTCACTTGATCTCCCTCTCTCGTAATCTACCTATCTCTCCCATGACTTTCTCTATCCGGCTTTCCATTGCTTTCTCCTCTGCTCAACTTACCTTTTCTTATTTTTCATGATTTCTACTCACCTGATTATCTCCGTTTTTTGATGTAAAAATCAGATTCCTTGTTTTGTTTAATTATTATTTCTAGCATTTGTTGCTTTTATTCACAAAAAAGTACCTCGAAGTTTTTTCCCGTTCAATGTACTTTTTTCCCCAAGTTGAAATGTTGACTGCTTCGAATTGAGTAAATGAATTTTTTTCTCGGTAAAAATTTGTTTTAACAAAAAAATTTGCTTTTTTTTCGGATGACTTTATTGATATTCCAAATACTCACTGATACACACTGCTCGTTTAGAAATCAGGAATAGAATAACTCGGTGTTTTCAGGTTTGACTAGAGACCACGAAACTAGATTTTGTGGCAGTGTTCATAAGAGAACGTTTTGTCTTCAATACGTTAATCACTTAGATTATAGAAGTTGGATAAACATTTTTTAATGATTATGTCATCTGTATTTATTGACTGATAAATATTGATTGATAACTAAATGTGTCCCTTTGGGAGCAGATGGGCAGCTGGCTGTTCTCTTCTAGTCTCATACTGATTTGCCATCCCCCTCTTCTCTCTGGCAACCACTTTTCCTCTTTTATTTGTTCCTGGCTTCAATCGCTCTGCTCCATCTCTCTTCCCACACTCTCTCTGCTATCCTCCCAATCCTTTGCATGTTCACCGTGTGATCCTTGGAGCACGCATCCCCCACCTCGAGTTCCCGTCTTCTGATCAGTTCTTCCTCCTCATCTCATCTATCTGTTCTGCTCCAGCCACACAGAGTCGTCTTCTCTCATCGTATCCTGGTCAGGTGTGCCGGCACCGGTTGACCAGTCGAGGAGAAAGAGAGAGAGAAAGGGACACTCTGCTACAGGCCTCACGCGAGCGACTGCTGCAATGGCAAGCAGAAAAGCGAAGCAGTTCGAGCGGAAGTACAGCTCTTACAGGTACGATATCTCCTTTTCATTCTTTGGTTCTCTCCCCCCTCTCTTTCCGTCTCTCTACTTCTTTCTATTTCCCGTTTTTCCTTCTCTTACTTTTTTCTTTCAGTCTTTCTTTCTCTCTATCTTTCTTCCTCCTTATACCTCTCTCTCTTTATCCTTTTCTCTCGCTAACACTTTTTATCTCTCTATATAAACATTTCTCTCTTTTTATCTTTGTCTTATTTTCCCTTATTTCGACAAACTTAGCTTATGAAATGCGGCTTCCGATCGTTTTGGTTGAAGACTTGTGTTCAATTTTCATTTTTGTTCTCTGCACATAGTATAACTTGTGTTGTTAAGTTGTTTCAGAGTGTTGGAGAATCATTGCGAGGGTTGCCGTTGAAGTGTGTTTGCTGAGAAGAAGGTGTTCATACATCTAGAGGAACTGGAATAGAACACAAGAAGAACTGTGAATATGAGAACAAAGCTGAAATAAGGGTGAAATTCGTATAAGTACGTGAGAATGAGATAAAGATAGCAAGTGTATGAAATGTGAAGAGGGAGAAAGAAAGAAAGACGAAGAGAGAGGAAGAGAGAAAGAGACAATAAGAAAAACAGGGGAAAAACAAGAATGACGATATATCTCACTAGAACAGGGACTATCTCACTAGAACAGGGACTATCTCACTAGAACAGGGACTATCTCACTAGAACAGGGACTATCTCACTAGAACAGGGACTACCCGAGATAAGAAACAACTTGCTACTAGAACGATTACTTTGTGCCTTTTTGCTTTGTATCCTCGAATTTAAGTTTTCAATCACTTAACTGAAAAAAAGTATTTACTACAACTACTACTACTACTACTAGAACGAAAATTACGTTCTCTGCAGATAAGTGATAGAAGAACTGGAATAATGATTAGGAACTTGATTGAGATTGAAGAAGAAATATTTGGATGATTCGAGGGTTGAGTATGCTAATACTCTCCAGGCAAACCTGTTACGTTAGGAAAGTAAGATGTTTAGTTGGTGGCTCATGAGATACGACAGAAAGAAAGAGAATGAGAGAGAGAGAGGTAGAGAGGTAGAGAGAGAGAGAGAGAGAGAGAGAGAGAGAGAGAGAAAGAGGTAGAAGTGGAGAGAACGAGATAAACGAAGAACAAAATAAAAAAGAGCTTTAAGAAACGAAATAACGCATAAGAAAGAGTCAAGAAAGGTAGAAAATCCCATGAAATATGAAAGTAATCTCATGTAATTACATCAATGATGCCATGAAAAATAGGGAAAAATTAGTTCAAGGTTTTTTCGAGTTTCCGGTTGCTCTTTCAAGAAAATTAGGATTTTTTTTGAAAAGGTAAGTCTGATTTCTTAGTGTTGTTTGAATAAATTTCCTATCGCCACACACAAAAAAAAAGCTTATTAATAGTCATACTTTCGAAAGCATGAAAATGGAACTATGTACTTTAAAAGTATTCCATATCGTTTCGCACACAAGTTTTACTATTCATACTTTGAAAGTATGAATAGTAATAAACTGAAAGTATGAATGATTTATTGCAGTTGCATTTCAGATATAAAATAGTTAAAATTCACATTGTAGTCATTTCACAGGCACTTCACTTTTTCATAGAAAAATGTGAGAAATATTAAACGGGTTTTCAAGAAAACTTTGAAAAAGTAAATAAATTCAAATGACTTCTAGTAGAGAAGTGAGAGCAAACAGAAATTCACCCAAACCAAGTAGAAAATAATGTTTAAAACATAGTAAAACTACGTATTCACAGAAGTTAGTGGTGAAACTAATCATTCAATATAGGAAGAGTAGTGTTCTGTATTTGGTTAAACATGACTAATAATCAGAGTTTGTAATTTCCACTCACTCTACTCCATTTTTTTCGGTTGCCATAATGATGTTCTCTTCTCGCATATTTCCCGAATTGATTTTTGAATTGCCAAGGGGGATATCAAGATTGCTCAAGGCAATGATACATTTGCTTATTCCTGTTTTGGAATTTTCAAATCTTGAACCCTATCATATCGAGCATTTGAGCACTAAGTTTGAAAAAAATTATTCTCTGCACACACAAAAAAGGATTAGTTTGGGAAAGTATGCTATAAAAAGACATACATGTTATTTATGAATATGTAGTAACAATTTGAAAGTATTCCTGCGCGTAAGTATGAAAGTATGTTAGAAGTATGCCAGGGAAAGTTTGGGAAAGTATGCTATAAAAAAGACATGCATGTTATTTATGAATATGTAGTAACAATTTGAAAGTATTCCTGTGCGTAAGTATGAAAGTATGTTAGAAGTATGCTGTCTACACAATAAAAGTATGCTAAATATACTTTGAAAGTGGGCTGTCTACAAAAAGAAAGTATGTGTGCTGTTTCCTGGATTTTTCATTCAAATTTTTTCTTTGAAAGTGGGCTGTCTACTTTGAAAGTGGGCTGTCTACAAAAAGGCTTTTTTTTCATAATCAAAATTTATTCCCGATGCCTTTCTTCCAGGATGGCTGGGTTAAATGATTCACACGATACGATTCGTGTGTGTGCTACTCCCTTTTAAAGTAAAGAGATAATAAGTGTATAAAGAGCAACTTATGTCAACCGGGTTTGCAGATTAAATGAGTGCCAAGAAAAGGAAGAGAGCAACCAAGGCATACTTACAAAAGTATTCCATTCATTCAATGATTGTATGCCCTTTCTAGCATACTTTCATACTTACGCGCAGGAATACTATCAAATTGTTACTACATATTCATAAATCACATGTATGTCTTTTTTATAGCATACTTTACCAAACTCATCCTTTTTTTGCGTGTGCAGAGAATAATTTTCTTCAAACTTACTGCTCAAATGCTCGATATGATAATGTTCAGGATTTGTAAATTCCAAAAGAGGAATAAGCAAATGTATCATTGTCTTGAGCAGTCTTGATATCCCCCTTGAAAATTCAAAAATCAATTCGGGAAATATGCGAGAAGAGAACATCATTATGGCAACCGAAAAACAATGGAGTAGAGTGAGTGGAAATTACAAACTCTGATTTTTAGTGGTATTTAACCAAATACACTACAATACTTTCAAATTGTTACTACATATTCATAAATCACATGTATGACTTTTTCATAGCATACTTTTTCAACCAATAGAGAAACGCAAAAAGTCATAGAGAAACGCAAAAATTATGCAAAGCGTTCGCGTGGAGGAACATTACCGAATATCATTTAAATTTTTGCAAATGAACGAAGAAAAATTTCAAATGAACAGAGAAAAAATTGAGCGTCAAAATTCATTATGGTTAATGATTAGCGTAATTAATTAGGTAGTACATTTCTAATCAGCAAATTTACTCATTTCAACTTTTGATTGAGAAAGTAAATTACATGGAAAGTGCTTAGACTATTTCAGAAAGCTGACAGCTACAGAAGATGTTAACTACAGTACTCACTCAGCGAGGAGCAGTTACCGTTCGGAGTCTCACACAGAAAGAACGGATAGAAGAGGACGCTCCGCCAGCAGTGAAATAATCGCTGTTTGTTTACTTTTCCGATGTGTTCACTCTTTCATGATACTGAAGTATTCGCGGTTCTGAGAGTCCTCATATAACTCAATCGCCTATGAAAAGAGATCTTATTCATTCGAGTAATTAATATACTCCAGGAAAATTAATGTGACTCACACGCTGATAGTCACGCTCGCGAAATTCTATTTTTACTCCAGCACGGAAAGTTATACTTTTGTGTCCATGTGTGTTTTATCGATGTAATTCTCATTGATCGTTGTAGGTGTGGCTTAACTGCTGACATTCACTAATGATAGAAGTAATGCAGAATCTTAAAAGGCTTAGAGCAAATAACTTCAGAGATCTCCATGTTACTTTTTTCATCATGAGAAAAGAGCGCACGTTAGTGTTATTGATTCCACAAAACGGAAACACTGAATTACTAAGAATTCGTGCATTAATTGATAGTTTTTAAAGAAATGCATTCATACATATATTCAATCAGTTGTATGTATAAAAAAACTATAAACGGACTATATGTGAATCACGATAACTACTATACCATACAACTTTGAGATTTTTTATGTACTCGATTAAATATTTTTTTCGCATTTGAATGAAGAGCGGTAAAACAGAGAGATAGCGTCAGGAATATGATTATGAAGTTACTCGTTCAGTTAATAATCGAACAAAGTAATGGCAGAGTACATTATCTTGTTCTAACAAGCGAGGTCTGCATTAAATTTTTGAAGTGCATAGCCTGCTGGGAGCCGAGAATGAGAACATAAAAATTCATTGTTATGTACAGGAAGACCATAAATTACCTAGACAAATTTTCAATCATTGTAAGAGATTTTCAGGGTGCAGAAACGCGCTCCCTACCAGTGTTCATCGCAATTCAGGATTATCAGGTCTCTCTTTGCTTTTTTTCTTCAAGTTTTCCGGATTCTCGTTTGCCTCAGCATGTAATTTTTTAGCCGGATCCGTCCTCTACTGACGAAATTCCACTCGAGCAAGGGCAAATCGTTGAAGTGCTCGACAACCAGAATCCGACCAGATGGCTCGTTCGAACCAAAGTCTGTCCATTCAAAAAGTGTTTTTTGATCTACCTCATCTGGTAAAGAAAGACTGGATAAGACTGTAAGAGTTGAGGCTCGACCGCCCCAATGTGGATGGGTTTCCGGATCTTACTTCGAGACCCCAACTGAGTATTACAAACAGAGGAGGAAGACTAGGGAAATCGAAGGGACCGCTCATTTAAGCGAAGAACAGGAGGCTCTTCTCAAAAGAGAGTTAGTTTTTTCAACATCTTACACTTCGTCAAGTCCCAGTTTTTGAGGCAAGTACTGAGAAAGTGCATTGTTAAAAACCTATCTTGCGAAAATGAAAGAAGTTCTACTTATTCACGTCACAAATTAGGGCTCCGTTCGACTCAATCGAGTAATTAAGGCTAAAGGTCAAGAAAAAACTGGTCCTGGTGCTTCTAAAAAAAAAAGCTTTTCCAGTAAGTTTCTATAAAAAACTAATCATGGTTTTCAGCCAAGTTTACCATGACCTGCTGCACTCAGAGGAAGAGTTCGTTAGTCTGCTCCGGAGTGCTGTGGACGACTTCATCAAGGTCCTCCCCATACCATTAATACATCAACTTGGCTAAAATACTTGGTTTCTCAAACTTTTAAGCGATTGTTTAAGATGTTGGATGACCCCGGAGTACCTGAGTCCATCAAAGAACTCAGAGACAAACTGGCCCTCAACATCCCCGAGTTGTACAACTTCCATGCCAAGTTAATTTTTTTGAAATCTGAGTTTTTAAAAAAAATTAGAGATTTTCATGTTATTATAAACAAATATAAATTTGTTTCTCAATTTTTTCATTCTTTCAATTCTAGTTAAGAACTCACAATTTGCACTGTTGTAGTGTCATGCTCAAAGGACTGCAGTACTACTCAGACGATCCAGGAAAGGTTAATTGGGGTGAAATTTATTCGCAATAAACTTTTTCTCTAATTACGGAACCAATTTTTAAAAATTTGGAGAAAATTTTCTAATCAAACAGCTTAAACCAACTTGTGATCGTTCAAGGAAAAAAATACTTACATATAATCAAAAACTAAGTTTTACTAAAGGTTGTCTGGACTCCGAGTAATCTCAAGAAAATCGCTTGTTCTTTTTCTGCATACATGAATATTAAGCGAAAAAACTTCTTGCCTCAACTGAGGGTTCTGAGGAACAAAACGTTGGTTTCACACCAGAGAGCAAACGGGACCGCATTCTAAGTAGATAACGTCTCTTCTGCATTTTTGATCTACATGATCTACAGTTCACCATATTCTACATTATGCTCCACAACTACTTTTTTATAAATTTTTTACTACTTTTTTTGGAAGAGAACTCTTTCCAGGTCGGACAGACGTTTGTGCGGCTGGAAAAGGACTTCGACCACTACGTCCAGTTGTATCGGCAGCTGCCGGAAACACTGCAGTTGCTGGAGAGAAAGGATGTGCAGCAGTTCTTCCAGGTTAACATTATCTACTACTAAAGTATTCAGGTAGCAAAAAAGGCCTAAAAGTGCTAAGGATTTTGAAACCTAGTGGCTAAGTCAAAAAACATCGCCTGGATAGCAAAAACTGCAAGTTCGGTTCCCGTAAAGTGCACAATTTTCGGACGATGTTTCATGAGAAATCTCTGTCCCTCTGTTCATAGCGATCAAAACAGATTGAATAGTTTGCTTGTAGAGATTGAAGAATCAAAAGTTTCTTTGTAAAAAGTTTTGAAACAAAACGCTTTTCTAGTCAGCCTCGGATGATATTAAACAACGTCGATACATTGATCATTTTTACTCAAAGAGTTTCTACATAATAATTTATACCATTTAAGCAATTGGCCGACAAAGCGGGAGCTTCCTCTGTATCCTACAAAGAGTATTTGAAGACGATCTCTGAGAGGATGAACAACTACCAGACTTACTTTAAAGTCCCTAACTTTTAATTTATTTTTCTTTGCTTTAATACTTAGTGTTTTTTCTTTTATAAAAAGTAAAAAATTTATATAGAATAGTCAATCAATTTTATTGGTATCAGAACGGGGCAAGTTTTTGTTAAGACTTGGTATTAATCGGAAAAATAAGAATTTTACTAGTTTTGATTATTAGAATGAAAAAGTGTTAGCATTAAGCGAAGCTAATGACACCTAGATACATTAGTACTTTCGAAGAGAATTCTAGTAAGTCGACTAGAGTACTACCTCGAGCTAGTCGAAAAAACACCATTTAAACAGTTTATTCAGCTGAATCTCACTGTTAATTTTTTTTCTTATTCAACAATTCATGCGTATTCATTGACTTAAGAACATCAACAACTTTGGACGATGTACATAACGGCTTCGGATGTTGATTCAAAAGCTTTTTTGAAACAAAGGCTCACTTCACTGCAGCGGAAAAAAATGGTCCATATGAAAACACCAAATACTTATGAGTTGCTGTTCGTATTGAGTTCAAACAACCGCTTTATTGGTTTGAAGGAATTCGTAAAGTACTCATCACGGGCTCGCGAGAGCACTCGGAGTATGCAGAAGGCCCTGGAGCTGACGATCTCGATCCCTCGACGAGCCGATCATCTCGATCTGCTCAACAAGCTCGTCAACTATCACGGAGACGTTAACAGACTCGGAACACTCATCAGACATGTAATTGCCCTTTTTGAAAAGCTTTGTTATACCTCTGTAATTGTATAAACTTTTTTTTTTGAATCACATACATATTCGTTATCACTACAGATGATATCTAAAAAAAAACTTTTCACGGCTTGTTTTTTTCTTCAAAATTACCAGTTCTTCGAGGTTCAGCTTAAAAGTCAAATTCTCATTGACAAAAGCTCTTTCGATTCTATTCTTGAGCAAAAATAAGATTCCTATTGAAGAAACATGGAAAACCTTGAACTTATTTGTAGGTTTTTGTTTTTTTGTATTCCATGACTTTGCCCGGCCAGAAAAAAATGTGGAACAACAACTACAAAACAAAAGATTTAAGCTAAGAATTTCGTCGATAAAATGTTGTTAATAGGAGAAGTTCAATGTGTACGATGAGACGAGCCGAACGGGCCGTCCAACCGAGGTCTTTCTCTTCCCTTCCAAACTGATGTTGACCGAGGAACTGAAAGAGGAGCAAGGGACCATCTACAAGCAGACCGCCACCATACGGGTACCTTCTTCACCTTTCCATAATATCGTAACTTTTCTGATCATTCCATCTCTGTTCCTCCGAAATGAACTGGACCCTGGTATGCAAAGAACCTCTTTTCAATTTCTTCCAATTGCTAGCATCTCTATCTCTTTTTTCACCCTCTTCCGTCTTTCTCTCTCAATCTTTCTTTCTTTCTTTATCCTTTCTCCGTACTTGATGCTTGTCTGTTTGAATCTGTCTGTAACTAAACTTCTGTTCAAAAATCGAAAAAATAGTCCTCGCCAAGACGAAGACGATTCATCGAAGAAGCCATTGCTTTTCCAACATTTTAAGAGGGACTACCTGCCGGGGACTCATTTCTTTTGTCGAAGAAGGCCCACTGAATAATGCAACGATGGAAAAGGGAATTATTATGAATCACAGAAAAAACTTTCTTAACCATTCACTTCTCTTGAACAACGGTTCTTTCACATGAGGGATAATCTTGAACAAGCTATTTTTGGTGAAGAAAAAAATCAATTCAAAACTATCTTGTTAGTTCGAAATTTATTTTGATTAAATTAAAAAGCTATAAAAATTTGAAGCTATACGGAAAAATTAAGAGTAATTCGAGGTTCAACAGATCAAAAACAAGCAAAAAAAAGAATTACCTCGTCAAAAAAGACCTAGTCGGAAAATCAACATGACGTGTCTAAGGAAAAAGTATTTTGTTGGGTGATGAGATGGTTAAGTGACTGCTAGCCTTGTTGGGTGATGAGATGGTTAAGTGACTGCTAGCCTTGTTGGGTGATGAGATGGTTAAGTGACTGCTAGCCTTGTTGGGTGATGAGATGGTTAAGTGACTGCTAGCCTTGTTGGGTGATGAGATGGTTAAGTGACTGCTAGCCTTGTTGGGTGATGAGATGGTTAAGTGACTGCTAGCCTTGTTGGGTGATGAGATGGTTAAGTGACTGCTAGCCTTGTTGGGTGATGAGATGGTTAAGTGACTGCTAGCCTTGTTGGGTTATGAGATGGTTAAGTGACTGCTAGCCTTGTTGGGTGATGAGATGGTTAAGTGACTGCTAGCCTTGTTGGGTGATGAGATGGTTAAGTGACTGCTAGCCTTGTTGGGTGATGAGATGGTTAAGTGACTGCTAGCCTTGTTGGGTGATGAGATGGTTAAGTGACTGCTAGCCTTGTTGGGTGATGAGATGGTTAAGTGACTGCTAGCCTTGTTGGGTGATGAGATGGTTAAGTGACTGCTAGCCTTGTTGGGTGATGAGATGGTTAAGTGACTGCTAGCCTTGTTGGGTGATGAGATGGTTAAGTGACTGCTAGCCTTGTTGGGTTATGAGATGGTTAAGTGACTGCTAGCCTTGTTGGGTGATGAGATGGTTAAGTGACTGCTAGCCTTGTTGGGTGATGAGATGGTTAAGTGACTGCTAGCCTTGTTGGGTGATGAGATGGTTAAGTGACTGCTAGCCTGTAAAGGAATTGTAGTAACTTAATTATTCTTTCTCTGAAATTGTTTTAGTCCTTTTTAGTGAGTTTTTTCTTGAATTCTTTTCAAATTCCGTTCTCAGTATATTTTGACGGTATACGGTATATAGGTTCATCACTCTGCGTGCAGCTATGTAACATAGTTGCATATAAAAACAATTTGTATGTAATATTTTTTGCCTTTTCAAGAACATCTTCATCTACTATAACATCTTTTAAATCTGGGCTTCACTAGTATTTAAGAAAAAAGCCTTTTTCATAAGCCAGGATGTCAGTAGGTCAAGGGTCTTTTTCTTCTCACAGTTTATTGAGAGAAGTTAAACATTAGAACAATTGCAGTTGAAGAAGTATTCCGTGAAGCCAGACCGAGTCGAGGACGATTGCCTCGTCTTCAACCCAAATGAACCAGGGCTCCCATTTTTCAAGTTAGCTTCTCTTAAAAATTTTTTGTGAATCAATTTTTCTGTTCGGCTCGTACATTTTTCTATCCCAAAGATTATTTTTCCACTAGAAGAATTGCGGAGAAATTGATAACATTATTAAGCACTTCAATGTAAAAATAATAATATAAATAACATTAAAAGGGAAATTAATAGGTTGCTTTGACTATTCATCGCTTCTAGTTGGTTATCGAGCATTTAGAAATGCGAATATTGATTTGTTGTTTTATAAGCGAGGTGTTTTCTACAGAATCCGACCCTCAGACCTGGCGTCCTCGGATGTCATTTACAAGGCTTGGATGAGGGAAATATTGGATCTGCAGCAAAAATTAGGTTAGTTGACAGTTCATATACAAAGCTTGAACGAGATCAAAAAGACTTCAATGATTTTTGAAAGAATTACAACTAAAGAATGTACTGGAACAGAATTACAACTGAAGAATGTACAAAATTACCGAAGGAGAACTTTAATATTGACATTTGTGAAAGTTACGGACATATACATATACTAGCTAACTTTTGTACAACGTGACTCTTACAGAAGCAAAATTCTGGAAAAAAACTTTTTTCTTACTCATCACAGCAGAAAACACTAACTAGAATAGCATTATTCAGAACTAGAGTTTTCTGAACCTTTTCTGATAACATAGAAGGATAAGTTGAACTGGAAGAGGTATGTTATTTATTATACGCTCATCACTGATGGAAATCTTTGAAAAAAAATTTTGGAAATGGAAATCTTTAAAAAATATTTTGTTTTTGATTTATTTGAGCGGTAAAATTAACAATCGAAGTTGGACAGCAAGTTAAAGAAAGAGGGTATACGAAGTTTTACACTCAAAATTTCATCTGGTATACTTTCTGCATATTATAGCCCTGTAAGAGGGATGAATTAGATCGGGAAGTTGAACTGTCGCAGTGATAATGTATGCAGTGAAGCCGCTCCTGAGATAAACAGGGATTGTTTTCTGGCTTTGTCGTACGTAGTCTATTCAATTTGAGCTTCCTCTCGCCCCCGCCTCCTCTCTCACACTCTGCCCCAGCAAGCACGGGAGAACTGTGTAAAGTAAGGAGAGAGAGCTACTTGAAGAGACGTATAGAGAAAGATAGGAAAGCGAAAGTTATTGGATAAAGAGAGGAAAAAAAGTAAGAGAGCTTAACTAGAGAACATCTATTGCAGAAGAGAGAAGAGAAAGCGAGTATATTCTTGGCTATGCTTGTCACAGCGAATTCAGAGATAGAGATTTGAGGATATAGAGAAAAAAGGAAAAAGAATTTGAGATAGAGAAAAGAAACGAAAAAGAAGAGAGAGAGAGTAAGAAATAACACCCCTCCTTCTTTTCATACCTGCCCCTTGAATGTTCTTGCATTTATCTCTCTTCCTCTCTATCGACCCTACTTCTGATCCTCTCTTTTGTCGGTTAATGACGTAAACTGTGTCCGATCGGCCCGACGTCTGAATCAGCCTTGATTCCTGGACCCGGATCCATCCTGCCATTCATGATGGTACTGCGTACCATGTACATCATAGAGTTGCGCGATGCAGAGGAGGGCGGCCTTGAGCTGGTGGACCCAGCCTGGTGTCAGTTATTCCTTTCCGGCTCATCACTGACTTTGCAGCTGAGGACGATGAAGACTCGGTCGGAACTGGAACCACCAAAGCGGACGGATCCAGAGTGGGATTCGACTCCTCCGACTTCGCTTTCTCGGACGGAAGATCGGAGTTTTCGGAATACTCCAGTGCTTCTCGCAAAAGCAGCACATTTCCGGGCATGCAAACATTAATCTTTGTCTTATTTGAGTGTTGAGTCTACTAAATGAGTGCTCTTGAAGGTCCGGAAGAAGGTCCCCCTCGAAAGAAGATCAAGTCGCCACCGGCGATCTCTCCCACTGGGTCTTCAACCTCCATATACTCCGGAGGCAGTTCTAGCATTGACTGGAGTTGGTTTCCGCCTCAAGAAGTAGTTCCAACTAAAATATTTAAGAAAATGCGTACACGTTTTTTCTATTACTTCATGTCTACAAGTCTTGACAATTATATACATACCTTACTTGGTCAGATAAGTCTTCTTTTTCGTTCCGTTTTTAACTCTGTTCCTTCTTCTCTATCTGTTTTCTATTTCTTTGCACGGTATTTCTCTTTTTTGATCTCTCTGACCTTATCTAACTCGCTTATTTTCTTTTTCTTTCTGTGCCTTTCCACCTTTATTGCTCAGTTTCATACTCTCTCTCCTTCCCTTTCTCTGTTTTTTCTCTCTATCTTTCTGTTTCTTAGCTATTCACTGATAGGTATCTGATTCTCATTGCGTAATGTGGATAGGATCAACTATGCTTTCCACGATGTAGTAATAGCCCCTCCGTTTCTCTTTCTCTCTTCGTGCTCATTGCTTGTTTTCTTCTGTTATAGATGTTGTCTCCTGAGCATGTGTTTCTCGTCGTGCTTTTTCTATCACTTTCTCATGATATTCCTCAATTCTCGTTTTCTTGCAATTGAAAGGTACTGCTTATGTAGTTAATCACATAGTTTTATTTCTCTGATATTCTCTCTTTCTCTCTCTTTTCTCTCTCTTTCAGTCTCTCTCTCTTTCTCTTTCTCTTTTTCAGTCTCTCTCTTTCTCTCTCTCTTTCTCTCTCTTTCTCTCTCTCTTTCTCTCTCTTTCTCTCTCTTTATCTCTCTCTTTCTGTCTCTCTCTCTTTCTCTTTCTCTTTTTCTGTCTCTCTCTTTCTCTCTCTCTCTTTCTCTCTCTTTCTCTCTTTTTATCTCTCTTTCTCTCTCTTTCTCTCTCTTTCTCTCTTTTTCTCTCTCTTTCTCTCTCTCTCTTTCTCTCTCTCTTTCTGTCTCTCTCTCTTTCTCTTTCTCTTTTTCTGTCTATCTTTTTCTCTCTCTTTTTCTCTCTTTTTCTCTCTTTTTCTCTCTCCTTCTCTCTCTCTTTCTCTCTCCCTCTTTCTATCTCTCTTGCTCTCTCTTTCTCTCTCTCTCTCTTTCTTTCTTTCTCTGTCTCACCACCTGAGAAGTGAGAAAGATTCGACATTACATTACCAAAAACAAACATTTCACAATGAAACACATTGAACACTATAGACAAAAACCACAAAATGATATCTTTCGAGTAAAAAACTAATTGGTTTTTGGTTCAAATAAAAATTCAGCCACCACGGGCACGACATTGGAGATGCAGGGGACCAGAGTGACACGAACTCAATATGGATTCCGCACGCTGCAAGAGTCCTCTGCCAAGATGTGTCTCAAAGTCACCGGTTACCCCCTCCCAATCATCACTTGGTCAGACTTCTATTCAGACCTTCAGGCTTAACTCTCAACTTTGTCTCGTTCTCCTCTTTCTGATTCTGCATCAGAGTTTCTTTCAGTTCAGTCCTGCTCATGGGCAGTGGCAGTTGCTTTTTGAATCGAGGACTACTCATTCTGACTCTCTCTCCTCCTCTCCTCTCTAGCTCTTTCTCACTCACTCTTTATCTCGATTTTTCTATATCTCTCTTTTCCTCTCCAGTTTTTGGTATCTCTCACTCTCTTTTTCTTTCTCTCTCTCTCTAGCGCATTGAATATCTCTCTTCTCTTTTTCTGTCTCTCTAGTTTTTTCAATGCCTCTTTGCTTCTCTCTATCTTTTTTCTCTAATTTTTGTTGAATATTTTCTTTCTTTATCTTTCTCTCTCTTGTATTTTTCTCGCTTCCACTCTCTCTTTCAATGAAAATTTTCCCACTTCGCCATTCGATAAAAACAGCTACAAGCTTAATGTTTCTTCACAGGGAAAGTCGAACATCGACTTCAAAGACCAAAAAAATGAAAGAAAAAAGGAAACAATTTATTAATCTATAAAAATCTCTCTATCTCTCTCTTTCTCGATGACTAACTTGATATTTTTTAAACTTCTAAAGTCTTTAATTCTCTATTTTTTTAATTTTCTGTTTTAATTATCTATTCGAATAAACTGAAAAGAGTAAATAAGGGGAGTGAAGGAGGCAGTCTCATTTTTAGGTACAAGGACGACGTCCTTTTAAATGAGGACGATAGACACACGTTCTATGCAGATGAAGATGGCTTCTTTGCTATGACAATCGACCCAGTCATGGTGATTACTTACAATATGTTTTGATTAGGATAACTTATCTTATTGATTACTCACATGATTAGTCACATCTCAATCACGTAGTATTGATTGATGATTTTGTTATTTTGTACCTTACCGTAATGAAAAGAAGCTAAATTTCATACGAAAAGTGAACTTTATTGTTATTGAAAGTAACAGAAATGTCACACAAGTCTTCTAAAATTATTGAAAGAAAAAAACAGTCAGCGAAAATCATCACATCATAAAAATTTTAATTGGTATTCGTAGCGCGCGCGTACTTACCTTTATCTACTTGTAAATTAATGATTTATCTCAAAAATCAAAAAAATCTACATTCAAAATAATACAACTCTAAAAAAAATTTGGCAGTAAGAAAATCTCAAATGAGTGTTTTAGTACTGATTTGAGTATCGTGTTTTGATTGGGAGAATAAAATGGTTTCCACAGGTATCTGACACCGGGAGATACACTTGTATGGCCACAAATGAGTACGGACAGGCATCCACATCCGCCTTCTTCAGAGTACTAAAGGTCCGCTCAACGTTTTTTTTTGTTGCCATTTTGTTCTTTGTGCTTACTTTCTGTCCCGGCTCTTAAAAAATTCATGAAAATAAAAGAGTTCATTTTGAATTTTTTTTTTTGTAACTTTGTTACTTTAATGGTAATTATTCTAGTCAAATTGGAGAATAATATTAAGGAGCTTTTTGAATGTTTTTATCTAGAAAACTTCTTGTTTTTTTGTTGTAAAACTTGAGATGTGTACCAATTCGATGATTTGTAACTTTCCTTTTTCACTTCAGAAAACTTTGTGTTTTTTGTTGACTATTTGATAAAATATTTGATTTTGAAGAAGTGGATAACTGGTTGGTCTCACAGGTGGAAAAAGAAGCAGCCCCTCCGCAGTTTGTTTCAACACTCAAGGACCAGACTGCGAACGAGGGTGAAGTGATCTCCTTCGAGTGCGACGTAGAAGGCTGGCCAGAACCAGAGCTTCTCTGGCTAATCGATGACCAGCCGCTCAGGCCGAGTCACGACTTCCGCCTGGAGTACGATGGACAGAAGGCGAAACTGGAGATCAGGTTATTTACTAAAAAATCTTTATATTTTTCTATTTAAACTAGCAAATACAGTAGTATGAATTCAGCTTGCACTAAGTTATAACTTGTCATAGTTTATAGTAAATCATCGATCCAAGATGTGTTTCGCGCGATCTTAAAGGTCTTGCTTGATATACATGAAAGTAATATGAAAATTCAATGTTTTCGAATGTTTTATTGTACTAAAACTTGATACGCGCTTGCTTCCGCTGAGAAGTAATCTGCTCGAAATCAAGTATCTGCCTGTGACATAACTCAATTCTATTTCGCTAAATTTTGATATAAGAAATTCGGTTACAATTAGAAAGGTATGATTTTGAGTTGTTTGATAACTCATAGAACTGATATTTTTGAACTTCTGAAAAGGAGTTTACACAAAAATGTTACGGTTGCAGAGATGCGCAACTCGACGACACTGGTATCTACAAAGTGCGCATCGAAAACGAATACGGCAAGGCGGAAACGGAGGCGGCGCTGACTGTCCAGCCGGACCCCGACAAAAATCATGTCGCACCCGACTTCACCGCCAAGGTCGAGGACGTAGAGTGCGACGAAGGCGCAGAAGTCAGATTCAAGGTAAGAGCCGCTTTGCGGATTGTTCTCTCCTAATCGAAGAATATGTAGAGCTTGGAATAATTTGGTTTAACCATCAAACTTATTTAGCCTCACTTATAGTAGTTTCGTACGGATTACCAATTTGTTCTCGAAAGAAAAATGATAGTGTTCGATTTTTATCACTTTAATACTAGTTAATCTCCATGAAAAGCTCCGATTTTTTTGTCACATTGTTCAGACTGTGTAGATAAGCGTTTTTTTTGGATTTAGTTTCGAATTTGATGAGTGAATTCAACATCCTTTCTCTATGAGGGCTATTTTTCTGTAAAAGTTTTTACTTTTCCTAATGCCTTTCAGTGATTTATTTTATTGATGGCTCTATATTAGTTTTTTTAAACAGAGCTACCAGTATTACTCGATTCGAAGATTATCGACATTCCCGCAAATAACGCATTTTGAAAAAATTCCACTACTACGTTTCCCATCGAGCCGTTATAGATTCTTTAAGGAATTTGTTTTAGGCAGTTATAACCGGTGATCCGACTCCAGAGATCGTCTGGTTTGTGAATGGAGTCCCTCTTTCTACCTCGGAGAAGGTTGGAATTCTAGAAATTTTTTGAGAAGATAGTTCTCAGTATTTTAAAGCCATTTGCATTCAGTTCGAAGCTCTCAACTGTCTCAAATAACCCCATCATTTGATTGTCAATCCTATTACAAAAAAATACCACCATGAACTCGTTCTCTGCGGGGAAATCAATTCTCCCTAACTCTAAGTTCGTTAAAGAGCTCTTTCATAAATTATTATATTGAGTGGAAGAATTGAATCGTTAAAATTGAGACTATTGGGTGATTTCTCGGATAGGTTCGAATGATTTCGGAAGACGGAATCTGCATTTTGACGGTGAAAGATGTCTCTCGGCACTTTGATGGAATCGTCACCTGCCAGGTTCCGCAATACCTCCTCTTCTTATTTTACATTCCTTCAAAGAAGCTATATTCAATCATACTTTAGAGTTAACTTGTTTGGAAATCATGCTTGATGATATTTTTTGAGTCAAAAACCTGCTCATGAGAAATCATCAACTTTCTGCCACCGTTCTTTGATTGTTTACCACTTGAGCGTATCTTTGTGCGCAGTAGAACACTCAGCTCCTTCTTCCTATATTGTTCCTGTTTCCCATCATTCAGATAAACACTCGAGTCAATAAGTAATCCTATATTTTCGAGCTGGTCTTCGATTCTATCAACTTACTCTTTCAAACTGTGAGTCTTGTTTGCTTAGTCAGTTAGATTGTTTTTTTTAGATTGTAGATTTGTCGCTTCAAAAGCATACTAAAAAGTATCTTTTGTTCTAATGACTATAATGACTATAGTATTGATTCCTGATAACTTCTCACTCAAATTGAACTAGGTTTTCAAGTTATCACCTTGAGCCTTCAGCTGAATCTTATGTTATTTCTTCAAAACCTAAATTACACAGTTTAAAGGCAGTGACGCCTGGTTAAGATGACAAGTGTCATCTTTTGTTATTTGTCATACATATGTATTAACTGTTTTCTAATGAAAAATTCTAAACTGAATATACTTTTTATCTTCTCCAATTTTTATATCTCCCTTATATCACCAACTCTTCAAAAACTAATTTGATTTCAAATTCAAAACCTAATTTTGATTCAGAAGATAAATTTTTTTAATTTATAATATGTAGTATGTTTGGTCATCCATTTTTTTCAAACGTAAACATCTGTTCTGTTCGTTTAATCACTGATTAATTAATTCTCTGTTTTTGAATCAGTTTTTGCATCATGAGCGTGCGAAGAAATTGCGGAAAAACCCATCTCTAAAATAACACTTAAAATTGTTTTTCATGGTTTTTGTTTAAAAAATATTATTTATAGTTTTTTTTAGCTTAATTTTTTCTCTTGCCTTTTTTCAGTTCCAAACGTCTTGTTGAATCATTTTTAGTCAGTTTTAACTCAATCTCAACTTATATTTAAATATAAGTTCAACTCTTTCAACAGGTTGAACCTTTGTACCATCTCTGAACTGAGTAGCCCAGTTGAAAATTTTTGAGCATGCACAATCTTTATCTCAGTAAAAAAAATTTAAACTCAGTTTTTCATGTTATATGACTTCAATTTTTACTTTAATGTTGTATGTTATAAGATTCCCATTTTCACTTGAAATTTTCTGCATTTTTTGTACCACTAATTTTAAAAGATTTAAATGAGTTCTAAAATGAGTTTCACCATCTTCACTATTTTTACATGTATAGTCTAGCTCTTCTCTTCCGTAAATCTTTTTAGTTCTCCTTTTTAATGTGATTCATTTTCAATAAAATCACTTCGCTAATATTGGGCTCGGAGTGTTTTTCATTCAACTTGAATTATCATAAACGCGTTTGTCATCAAAAAAATAAGACATAAAAAACTCTTTTTGCTCCTCGTTTTTTTAAAAAAAATTTTTGGCTTAGTTTCTGAAATTTCATTTTGAGATTCCATTTTTGTTTTGATTTTTTTTTTATATTTTCTTCATCAAGATATGTATATAGATCTTTGAATAAAGTATTTTTTCAAGTATTTTTCTATCGATCAATATATTTAATTATCACTTGACTATACATAAATACCTGAGTATATCTTCCCAAATTTCAATTTTCGTTCCATCTAGTTTACACTCGTCATATTGCTTAACAAATGTAACGTGAACCTATCGTTCCACTTTTACATTAACCCATTTTTTCGAGAAAGAGCTTAGCTCTAAATTTTTCATCAGTGTATTCGTTCTAATCTAGATATTAAATTCCAGTCTACCCCTGTGGTTCTCTCGAGCTTGATAATTTTTTCCGTTTCATCGTTGTTGGACTGAAATTTTTAGAGATTTTAACATTGTGTGTAACAAAAGTTCGTAAGCTTCGACGAACTCTCTCATAATCTGAAACTTTAGGATTTAGCTCACCGATGTGCCTAAATACTCTTTCCAATCCGTTTTGATTGACGAATGTGTATATTTTTCAGTGTTTCTGCCCATTTATGTCAGGGACCTCATCGGGATGTTCATTTTTTAATTGCCATGATCTATAGGTAAAATTAAATTATATTCGTCTAAATTACCTTCTGTATTACTATTAAAACTTTAATTAAATGATATTCGTCTAAATTACCTTCTGTATTACTATTAAAACTTTAATTAAATGATATTCGTCTAAATTACCTTCTGTATTACTATTAAAACTTTTAACTTACACATTTATTTAATCGTTTTTTCTTCGCAATTCATCATTGACACGCCCAATTAAAAAAACAATTCATTGCTTGTTTAACATATTTCGTTTTTGTAGTCTTGTTATTCAGCACCAATATAATGACGTTAAAAAACATTCTGTAAAAATGAAGCAAAAATTAAGCTTTTCGTTGATAGTTGCAAAGTTTAGTTTTTCAAAGTTTCAGTGATGAAGGCAAGACATTTAAAAAATGGGAAGTTATCTTCATAAAACTTAAAATTTGAGTTTATTTTTTGAAATCCGTTCATGTTATATGTACATTTATACATATACATGCATGCCATCAAACGCGGTACTCTTGAATAATAAAGTGAAATATAAATAAGAAGCAGGTAATATCAGGTCTCCAAGAGTCTGAATAGAACTAGTATGACCAATTAAAGACTCGCTCTGCAGCGTCATCGAATGTAAATCTTTAATTTGAGGGGCAGAATCGACTGGGAACGACGAAATGCGAGGGTCGGCTCAAAGTTCGAGTGCCTCTCTCACCGCCCACATTCAACAAACCCCTCGAGGACAAGTAAGTTCATTCTCTGAAACACTGTTTTCAATTTTTCATATATTTTTTGTCAGACTTCTACAATTAAGTGAAAAAACGTGACCTTTGAAGAATTATCCCGGAGAAGGGTACAGTCTGCTTCGAAGTGGACATAAATGGATATCCTCCTCCCACCGTCACCTTCATGCTCAAGGGCAGAGAGGTATTGATTCGCTTGGTTGGCAGATTCGTTCTCTCTAGTGTCGTAGTCTGATTATATCTTAACTCAGTCAGAGCTAATATTATCAGACTGCCTTATAGCTCGATTGAAGTCAAATGTTTCATCATTGTTTTCTTTCCTTGTTTTCTTGAAATGCCTACACTCCAGAACTTTGCGTTTCCTGCTAACAGTTGAAACTCCTCTAGAATGTAATCAAATTTAATTTTACAATAAATTTCATCAAAACTGAACAAAAACGATTTTTATCATGAAAATGTGTTTATCATGATTCATGAAGTGTGTAAGTTTGATCAGCTCCGAAAACTTATACATTGATAAAAAAATGATGAAATTATCATCCGCAATTGTCTGTACATATTCCTCTGAGGCTACAGAGTTAGAATTACTATGATACCCTTGGTTATCCGAGTTTATGGTTGGGAATGAGGAGCCTTTAAAAGTGTTTATTTTACATAGACAACTTGTTGTTTAAACTTTTTTCAAGGACTCTTCATAATGAATTTTTCGTGATAACTCGTCACGAGGGCTCGTCATTAGATTGAAGAAGCTTTTTCTTTCAGCTGAAGCATGAAGAGGTAGGCGTGGAGATCGTTGGCCACGACGGCTACTACAAAGTAGTCCTCTCGAACTGCTTGATCGACTCGCATGAGGGCGAGATCGTCTGCAGGGCAAGGAATGACCAGGGAACCGCCGAGAGCAGGGCGAGACTCATTGTCGAGCCGCCCGAAGAGGAGTCTTCCAACCCTCCTACTTTTATCAAGGACATCGAAGATCAGGTTCATACTTTTCCCGTTCTTTCTAAATACTATTCCACTATTTTCCTGAATATTGTTTTTTCTTCTTTTTTCAATCTTCTAAGAACTAATTGTTTGTTAACAAACATCCAAACAATCTTTCTTTCCTAGCCTTTTTAAATTCCAACTGAGTGAACAAATATATGCACTATTGAGAAGAGACTATTCAGCTTTTGTGATGTTTTCGATCAGCTAACCGTCCCTTAAAATCAAACATGAATATAAAATCAATTAGTGATTAACGAATTTAAATCGGGAATTTGAATACCAAGACGCTCTGAAAGTGTTTTGTGATCCGGGAGTAAAGATTTCTATAGTCGTTCATCAGATGATTAAAAGTTATACATCGAACATGTGTCGATATGATTGAGGAGAGCTTGGTTGATCCGGTTTCATGAATCATCATTGTAATTTGTGAAATTCACTCATTCTCTACTCGAATCAAAAAGCTCCTATCCTATATCTTTTTCCACCGGTGAAATGTGGTAATGAAGGAGTTCAGCAGACTTTCGATAGTCAGCTGTCAACATACCTTGCTATTGCATGTAAGATAACTGACTCTCTCTCTCTCTCTCTTTCTCTCCCTCTTTTTGTCTGCCTGTCTGCCTGACTCTTTCACTACCTCTCTCTCTATCTGTATTTCTATCTCTATATCTCTCTATCCATCTCTCCATCCCTCTCTCTATTTCCACCACTTAAACTCCTATCTCTTTATGACTTTCTCAATCTCTTCACACTAACTCGTCTCCTTCACTTTTGCAGTCTTGCTTACTGCCTACTCTCGGCTGGATATTGGCTCAAAGTTCTATTTGTCTCTTAATTTCTCTGTCTTTCTGAGTGATCTGAATAGAATTCTCTTTCTCGTCTACTGATAAACATCGGAAGCCTTCTTGATCTTTACTAACTATTGATCTGAGTGGGAATCTTTGTAATTCCAATCGATGGTCTAAAGTTTTAAATTATGATGCCCTTGTTTTTTTTTTACTAGCGATAATCCGATCAACTTCAAATTTTTGCAGACCGTCAAAAAAGGGGAGAAGGTCGTGTTTGAGACGTCGGTGAAGGGCAGCCCGGCACCTCAAGTGACTTGGTTCTTCAACGGCCAGAAGGTCATTTTCAAGTCATTTTTCCAGTTTTTTTTCAATTTTCAAGGCAATATCTGCTTCCGTTCATTTTTACAATTCCTAGTATTCCTTTTGCTGTGAATTTTTTTATAGATTTTATCCATTCTCATCCAATCATTCTGCTTTTTCGTTTCTTTTTTTTCGCATTCGTGCTCATACTTTCAAGTGAATCGTATTCACTCAGTTATAAATACGCCATTAGAATCATCCTTAACTGCTATTTTTCAATCTTAAGCAAAATATCAGCTTCCGTTTGGTTATGTATTTCTATTTTACTTTCTTAACCACTCGGTATTCAGTTCCATAGATTTTTGTATCCTTCTTTTTACTTCATATGTTTCTTAAACTATAATAGTTTTTCTATTGAAATTTGTATTTACAACCTTTTCTTATTCATTTATTTTCTTTATCTTTTCATCTCCCTCTTTCTTTCTCTCTCTTTCTCTCTCTCTCTCTCTCTCTCTCTCTCTCTCTCTCTCTCTCTCTCTCTCTCCCTCTCCCTCTCTTCTCTCCTAGTTATCTCTCTGTATCTCTCTCTTTCTCTATAACGCTGAAACGGCTTAATCCTCAGGTGGATGAGACAACTCAAGGGTTCAGTATGAGTGTGAGCGGGCATGATCACAAACTCTACATCGATTCTGCTCAATACGCAGGAACTGTCGCTTGCAGGTTCGGCCATGTTTTTTATTCCCTCATTAAAGCATATAATAAAAAGAAAACAAGAGAAAGAGAGCGAAAGAGAATGAAAAATAGAAAGGAGAGAGAGAGAGAGAGAGAGAGAGAATGAGAAAGAGGCAAAGTAGAGAGAGATAGGGAGAGAGAAAGAAATAGTGACCCTTGCCAACATTCCAGGGCTGAGAACGTTGTTGGTCGTTTCGAGACCAAGGCGAAGCTCACCGTCATCGCGGCAGAGAAGCCGAAGAAGCCGCCTCGTTTCACGGAGTCGCTGAGTGATCGTCGAGCATGCGAAAGGACGCAGAGCGTCTTCGAAGTGAAAGTGGAGGCGGAGCCAGCCGCTTTTCTTGTATGGACACTCAATGGTCAGATTCTCGCCCAAAGTGATGTCAGTTATTCTCTTCTCTTCTTTTTATTTTCAAGTAGAAGTGTAGAAAATTCGTTACTTTTGACTGGTAACGCTTCACACTCCCGGATATGAGAGAGGAGTAGGTTCGATATCGATCGTGGACTAGCTTTTTGCTAAGTAAAAGTTTAATCAGTTGTCATCAAACCAGGCTTCACTGCCTTTGAACCGTGTTACTGAGAAATCAAGGATTTGGAACTTGCTTATGCAGACCCTTCATTCCAAATTAAGCTAGGAATGCATGCTTAGAATATGTTAACAAGAAAAGAAGAGTTCATGAATCGATTACTACCCTTAGTTTTTTAAACTGTGATTCCGAGTGTTCTCCATTATCTTCATCTCCCGATATATCCTCTGAGGTTTTTGTTGGTTTTTCCTTTCAACTTGCAAGCCGACAGCTGTTGCGTGGGAGCACAGCAAAGCAAGAGAGTGAAGCAGTAGAAACAGAGGGCTTTGCTACAATCGCGAATTATTTCTCAATTACGCACTTCGCTCTTTAGTGAACGCGTAGAACGCGTAGAGCTTGGAAAAACAACATCACCTGGACTAAGTGGATTGAATAATAGTAATGCTTTCTTCTCAAAACAATTTGCAAACCGGTTTTTCTTTAAAAAAAGTTATACACTGATATTATTGACACAAGTGATGAAAAATGAGTATAACTTTAGCGAGGAGATGTCCAAATAGTTTCATTGACCTGGTTTCGTCAACCCTTTCGCAGATAAGAAACCATATTATCCAACAGTTTTTAGAAGAAGTTTAAAAGAACTTAAAACAATCAAGAAGAAGAACCAAGTTACAGCTGGTTAAAATTCGAGAATTCGATGGATCTTCGAAGCTAGAGATTCACAATCTCCAACTTAACCAGGTTTGTGATGCTATTGCTATTTCACCAGTCAAGACAACATGCTGTTGATCAGATGGAAAGAGCTCTATGCTATCAATGTTTGCAATCAAATCGTCATAACTATGCTTGACAGCCTTGAAAACTCGTGAATTCGTGCCATTGGAATCTTGAACCTGAACCGATATCACAAAATGATATTGTAAAAAAAAGAGATTTTAGACCGGAGAGCTGAGATGCACGGCAACAAACTCAGAGGGGCAAGCGACGACCCAATGTGTTCTCACTGTCACACACAAGCCAACCCCTCCCGAATTCGACGTCAAGGTACTCATGACACTGCTTTTCATTGAAACTTGCTCAGTTTGAATGCCATTGTAAATGCTTTGGAAGAACAACTAGTTACAATGCCATTCATAGCCGAAGAGCGTGACGGTCACGAAGGGGCAAGAGGCCACTTTCTCTGCTCATGCAGACGGAGAACCGCCCCCTACCTACCAATGGTCTATCGATGGCCGGAAGGTAAGCTTGTTTATGCCCATGGTAGATCGACTTCTTCTGTAGATAACAATCAATACCGTGTTTCAGGTACGAGAAAACACAGAAGGAGTTACCATAGATACGACTTCAGACAATGTGTCACATCTGCGGGTGGACACTTCTCTATTCGCTTCATCCACTGTCTCTTTGATAGCTGAAAACAACTTGGGACTGGACGAGAGTGGAGCGAGGCTTACTGTTGAAGAGGTTATTGCCGCACCTTGTTTTCGAGTTCACTGTTCTCCTTCTTGAGTTCATTCAATCGTTGCTCTGTAGATGAAGAAGCCCGTCGAGGATGCGCTGGAGAAAGAAGCTTCGGACATTGACCAGAAGGGGGCTGATACAGTTGAGAATAGAGAGAAAATTAAGGGGGACCTACAGTCTCAGCAAGAGGTTCCCTTATTTAGTACTACTGAACAGGAGCCTGTCAAGCAGAAGACAGTCGATGAGGACTTCCATAAGTTGCAGGAGGTATCAAGTGTGGAATTCCCCTGGATGCTCTGCCTTGAGTGTAGATAGTAGTTTGAAGTAGTTGCTCAGCTCTTTGTACACTGTAGATCTTCCTGTAGATTAGTAGCTCATAGCGCTTGTAGCATAATGTAGAGCTCAGTAAAAACATGATCCGTCTCTTGTTTAGCAAAGTAGTACACATCGCTTTCACGCCCTGCATGCAAAATCTTCGTTTAAAAAAATTAAGTAGATCGATTACAGACGCCACAAGTGACGAAAGAACTTCGAAATGAGAGTTTGAAACGTGGAGAAACGGCTCATTTCCAGTGCGTCATTCAAAACGCGACCAAGGTTAGTATGTATGCGAAGGTTGAAATGATTTTTGACAATTAACGTCAACAGTTCGTGAGTTTTTACCGGCTGAAATCATACGGGCTATAATGCAAGTTCGATTCTCGTACAGTGCCAGCAGTGAAGATAATTTAGCCAGTTTTTGTTTTTCACCAAACCTGTGTGTAAAATATTGATTGGCAGGTGGAATGGTTTGTGGATGGTAAACCAATTGACAGCAGAACCGAAGGAGTGAAGATGTCAGAAAATGACAAGTTCGAGTTCCATTTGGCTCTCGACTCCGCAATTTATAAAGGGAAAGTGATTGTCAAAGGCAGCAATAGCTCGGGAGCCACCGCTCGAAGCGAGGTCAGTTTTTAAACATTTATATTCATACTCTGCAATCAATGTTTGAAAACATGATACACCTTTAAACATGAGATTGGTGTCAAGAATGTGAAAGGCTACATACAATTCCGATTTGAAATTGCCGAACATGGTTTTCTCGGCACAGTAAAAAAGTTTATAAAATAGTATCGATACCAAAGTTATTCATTACAGTCAATCTGAACAACTCTTTTTGAAAATCGGATGAAGATCTACTACAATAAGACCACAAAACTTTTCAACTTACTTACCAAAATCAGTAGCTATTTTTAGCTAATTTTCTAGGCTGAATTGATTGTACTCGAGCCGCAAAAACCTACGTTCGCGGAGAAGCTGCATGATGTTGTCGCTGAAGAAGGCAAACCCCTGACTGTGGACGTGACAGCTGCTGATGCGGAGAAGTTCGAGTGGAATCTGAACAGCAAAAAGTTGGAGGATGGAAAAGAAGGAGTCCATCTCGACCAAGAAGGAGATAAGGGAACGCTACGACTGGACGAGCTCAAGAAGGAACACAGCGGTACGCTCACAGTGTCCGCCATCAACCAATCGGGTTCTCAAGAGACCAGTATGGCCATAGAGGTCAAACCAGCCGGAGTCTCTCCAAAAGTTGAGGCGTTTGAAGGTGCGGCCATCAGAGAACACCAAGATGTCGTTTTCAAGGTTAAACTTTTACAGGTTATCAAAAATAATTTGCTATAGATTTTTACATCTTGCAACTATGTAGATAACAAAAAATATTATATAATGTAAAATGAACCGAACATTTCAGACGAAAGTGACTGGAGAACCTCAGGCGGTAGTCAAGTGGAGTGTTAATGACAAAGCTTCCGAGGACATTGAGAACGTCAACACTTGGAAAAGTGGAGAAGAATACTTCATAAAAATAACTAGAGCGACTGCGATGCAAACTGGAAATGTCAAGGTGAGTTCTCGGACAATTGACATTCTTGGAGCCATTGAGATTAGTAATTGTTCAGGTTGTGGCTGAGAATCCGCATGGAACTGACAGTCAAACAGCTGCCCTGAAGGTTGATAAAGAGCCCAAGAAACCTTCCTTCGATGGAAGTCTGACAGACAAGAGTGTAGAGGAAGGTTAGAAAGTTTGCAAATTTTTTAGAAGTGTAAATAAAGAGGGGGAGACAATTTCGATATAAATCTTCAAAAAACTGTCAGTTAACGTCTTTATTCAGGACAGATAGAATACACAGCAAAAATCGGCAAGAAAGTGTGGAAATGTGAATAAATAAATCAATGTGAGTATTTGGACAACCTATGAGCCGATCAATTAGCTCCAGGCAATATAAATGAATAGTTATTATCTTAAACTCAAGTATTGCTGGATACATTTAAGGAGAGCCTCTTCGACTCGAAGTGACACTGAAAGAAGCGGACAATGCAACGAGTGTGAAGTGGTATTCCAATGGAAAAGAAATTAAATCCGGTCCAGATGTTCAGGTAAGTTTCAGACTTCCTTTTTTTAAATCAAGATCACCACTGCGGTCTTTTAAAGATTGAGGATGCGGGCAACGGCACGCATCGACTGATCGTCAAAGAAGCCAAGCCAGACCTGAACGGCAAGATCACGGTCAAAGCTGAAAACACTGCTGGTTCCACTGAACTGAGTGCGAATGTGGATGTTAAGACCAAGCTGAAGAAACCTGACTTTGTGCAGAAGCCACAGAACCATGAGGTGGTTGTGGATGAGAGTGTGAAGTTCTCTGCCATCATTACCGGAGTTCCCACGCCTAAGCCCACGTGGTACCTGAATGGCAAACCACTGGTGCAGTCGGACCAAATCAAGGTGGGTCATTTTGAGGCACATAAATAAACTCTAAGTTGCTATCATACGATAGCATTTCGCTGTGAATGATGTTTCTTGTTGAATGCGTTGTAGTATATTTAAAAAAAGTTCAACCTGACGTGAAGCCGATTGCGTAGTTAATAAAATTTAACCTGTCATATACAGGGAGGCCCATTAATATACAACCATGTTCAAGGACGCGTATTTCAGAGAGAAATCGAGCAACAAAGTTCGGATATGTACATTTATTCGTTAGTTAACAGTTATGAAAACACTGTGTCGAAAAATCATTTGATCCGGTCTCCTTTGGCACAAATGATAGCTCGGAGTCTCTTTGGGAAGGCGTCAAGCAACGAATGGAGGTATTTGTCGTCGATCTTCGACCACTCTCTCGGTAGGGCTTGCTTCAGAGACTCAATTCCCAATTGGGAATGAGCATTGACTTTGCTCTATAGGTACGGCGATACTGAATAGTCTAGCGGATTGAGATCGTGCGAAGAGGAGGGTTATTCTGAGCTGGTGATGAAGTCTGACAGATGAGTCTTGCACCATACCTGTGTTTCTTTGGCTCTGTAAGCTGGCACAGAATTTTGTTGGAAGATCCAAGATGTTTTCCGTATTGAGAACCTGACCAGGGAAGCAATGAGTTCTGAAGAATTTGTGTTCGGTTGTAATCTTGGTCGATTTTGAGTCCTGTTTCGACGAAAACAAGGGGAGTTTTGTCTCTGGCGGGTACTCTGGCCCAAACCATGACTTGTGCTGGATGAGAAGCTCGAAGAACGATTCTGCCTGCTTGATTAGCTGCCTGAGAGTCTCGGGCAAACACTCGAACATTTTGAGGATTGCATGCCTCTTTCACAGTGAACAGCTTCTCATCCGAGAACACTGTCCTAAGGTGAGAGTTGTCGCGCGTCCGGAAGATAAGATCCCAGCACCTTCTGAGTATTTTCTGCTTGTTCTTGAGAGTAAGGATAGCAGCTTTTCTGGTACGATATGTTATAAGCCTGAAGTTATTTTTAACAATTCTTTGAAGAGTCGTCCGTGACACGCCTGGCATTCCGACTAACCCGTTTTCTGACGGCCTCGATCTTCTTAGGGGTGCGTACGGAGCGAGTTCGACCACTTCGAGTTAAGTCATCGAGTGTGCCAATTTTCGCGAACTTTTTGGTGTTCTCCAGACAAGATGGCGAGAAACGTTGAGGTCTTTAGCAATGCGCGAATTTGGTTGACCAAGTTTGTGCAAGTCCACGATAGAAGAACGTGTTTGATGAGCGGTCACCATAATTGTGAAAACGGACTGATTTAAATTTTCGCCAGGAAGTTGAAACACTTGTAAGAAGAGCGCGTCAAAAAAAGACAGCACGATGTGCTCTATTGATTGATTTATGGGCATCGAAACTCTTGTTAGCGTCTTTGTGGTTGCGCCACCCTGTATTGGATTTTATCAACTAAAACATATGATTGAGTAATAAATAGTTATACGATCGGATGGAAAAAGCGGGTCCACCGGGCGGGATCGAACAAAACCTTCTCTTCTCGAAACCGGAGTAAGCGCTTCACCAAAACACCCCGGTGACACATTGCTATTCCGCGCGATAGTGCTATATAAAAGGCTCGAATGCCTTGCCCTCATATTGGATCAGCTTTTTTCCGTGCGATCGTATTATCAATTGTCGTCTAAACAGGCGTCTCACAACAAAAACAAAATGCTTTTCCGTGTTAGCGATTAAATTTTATTTTGAAAAGTCCACCATTTAGCTGCTAACTACTTTTTTTTTCGGTGCTGTGGAATTATTTCTTTATACAGGTGAAGTACGAAGAAGAAGCAGGCAAAACCTCCTTTCGCATACTAAAATCGCAACTTGAAAACACGGGAGAAGTTCGCATCAGAATAGAAAACTCGGCGGGCTCAGCCGAAGCGACCGCTCAGCTCAAAGTCGACAAACCAAAGGAGGTTAGCCCTCGAGCAATTGAGAACAGAGAATAAGAGATCTTCAAAGGTAGAGATGTCTTCTTGACGGCAGGTTCCTCCACGATGGCACATGTTCAATAAGAACAACAAAAAACAAGCAGTTTTTTGTAATGAAATTTCAATGTGCAGTAGTGCTATTGTCTGCATATAATTGGGAAAATCCAAAATTTTATATGCTAGTGTGTCTACGTATTTAGAGGAAGAATTTAGAGTAAACGAAGATAAATACGGATGCTCAGGTTCCCAAATTTACTTCCAACATGGATGACCGGCAAGTTTGCGAGGGAGACACGGTGAAGTTCACGACCACGGTCGATTCCTATCCTCCCGCCGATGTGAAATGGACAATCAATGGAGAACCCGTCGACAAATTCGAGTTCGCCTATTATATAGAATTACTTTTTTGAAACTTTTTCTTTTTGTAAGGCGAAACGAAACATAACCTCGATTTCAGCAACATGAAGGTCTCAAAAGCTGGTGACAACCAATATGTGATAGAGATCACAGACATACGACCAGATCAAGGCGGTGAACTCGCTTGTCTGGTCAGAGCTATTCGATACTCTCCCTTTCTCTTCTCATGTTTCCTCTATATTTATCTCTTACTCTCCTCCCCTATCTCTATTCCTCTCGGACTTTATTTCTTTCTATTTCTCAATCTTTTTTCTATGCTTCTTTGTTTGTCTCTCTCTTTATTTCAATCTTTCTGTCTCTTTGTATCTCTATTTCTCTCTGTTTCCCATCTCACATTCTAATGTTCAGGCAACAAACGAAATCGGTACGAAAAAGACCTCATCGCAACTGCAAGTGAAGCAGACTGGAGAAGCTCCTACATTTGCACGAAACATGGTAGACCGACTAGTAGAAGAAGGAGAATCAGTCGAGATGACTGCAAGACTCAACAAGGTCTTCCTTTTTTCTATGTATATATTTTGTTGAGTCCTGGAGCATCGCAAACAAGTCCTTTCTTGTTAAGGTGCGTCCCGCACCAACGGTAACTTGGTGGAGAGACGGCAAGGAGCTGAAGAGCAGCGAGCGCATCGAGTTGAGCCAATCAGAAGAGTCCCTGGAGCACCGCCTCTTCATTCAGAACGCGCTGTCAGACGACAAGTCGCGCATCGTCATCAAGGCCGAGAACAAGTTTGGATCAGCAGGTTAGTGCCAGAAGTGGTAGGGACCATCCTTAATTTCTAGTTTTTTTCCAGAGTGCACAGCGTCCATCGGAGTTACTAAAAAGCGGCCGATGATGAAACCAGCCTTCCAGTCCGACCTCTCACCCATTAGCGTCCAGGAGGGCGAGTCCCTACACGCCAAACTACTCATCACCGGTGATCCACCTCCATTCGCCAAGTGGTTTCTGACTACGATCATCATTTTTTGCGATTAAGTGTCTCCTAATTCGATGAATATTGTAAAATGGTTCTTAGGTACGTCAATGGCCAGCTCGTCTGCGAGACAGAGGACACTGAGTTAAAAGCAGAACAGGGAGTGTACTCGATGATTATCCATGGAGTCACCCCTGACATGACAGGAACCATCAAATGCACTGCCTACAACAAGGTATATTCATCTCAGTTTGAGTTTTATTATTGAAAAAAGACGGGACTCAAGAAAGACCCGAGTTGGCATAAGCTTTCAATATACATGTTAATATGTGGGATAGAGAAGCTCTAGGGTTCGAAAGAACCCTATGTCAATTGCTTCCATAAGCTGAGGGTTTCGATGAGAATGCCGGACTCAGTCAATTTGTTATTAACAGATAAACGGACCTTCAACATCACCGAAATCATCTTGCCTATATCATAAAAACACTGTGTCATTTATATCCGACTGAGGAACTTTTTTTTAATTGTTAGGAAATATGTAGTCTATACTTTTTTCCGAGACAGAGCAGATCTACTAGTTCAGATGGGCGAAGTGTCGACAGAGGGGCCTTTGAAAGTGTATGCGCCTGTTCCTGTGGAGTTCGAGACGGCTCTGTGCGACGCAACTTGCAGAGAGGGTGATACACTCAAACTGAAAGTGAGTTTACTTTTCGAGATAGTCATTTCTTCTACTTTTTCAGAAATTAGTTTCCAAGTGATGGTTTCTGGTAACTTCAAATTCACTAAATGGGGATGACTCAGTGTTTTCTTTTATAAACAAAATTACAAGTTTGTCTGTTGATGAATGATTTTTGAGGCCGTTCTCCTCGGAGAGCCAACTCCCGTTGTCTCTTGGTACATAAACGGCAAAAAGTTGGAGGAGTGCCAGAACATCAAAATTCATTCGGAGAAGAACACTTACACAGTCACAATAAAAGACATCACGTGTGACTACTCTGGAAAGGTCAATTACTTAGCATTTGAAAATTGTCATTCGAGTGTTTCTTATAAAACTATAACTAAAAAGAAGAAATTTAAGGTTTTCATACGGAAAAAGGTTGTCATTTGACATTATGATGTAAAGAGTAACTTGAAGGTTGTCTGCGAAGCCGTGAATGAGTTCGGCAAAGCCTCTTCGGAAGCTATGCTTCTAGTGCTTCCCCGAGGAGAGCCTCCAGACTTCTTGGAATGGCTTTCGAATGTGCGGGCTAGAGATGGCTCCAAAGTGGTCCACAAGGTCGTCTTCACCGGTGATCCGCGGCCCGTACTCACTTGGTACATCAACAACAAGGTGTGTGGTTGTCATAACAGAACTTGTCGTTTCATCTCATGAATACTCGTTCAGGAAGTGAAAGTGTCGGACGACATCTCAATCGTCACCGATGCCAACACGAGTGTTCTCACCATCAAGGTTTTCTTTTTATTTAAAAAAAATCTCATCAACTCAAAGAGAAATAAATGAGAGAATAGAACTCTTTATTCTCGATTATCATCCATGAGCGTGAAAAATCAACTGGAACAACTCGAAGTTCTTTGCTGCCTTTATGGAAATCTCCAAAGCAGAAATCGTTGTTATTGAATCATCATGAGAAACTCTTCATGAAATATTACGATATATGTAGGTATGAGACGTTTCTTCAGGCGATAACTGAGTGAGCAACATCAAAAACCGCTAGACAACTTTGGCGACCCCCAGTTAACATATATCTACAGAGAAATTTGAAACAGTTGAGTAATTTTGAAGAAATTCAACCCTGAGAAGCACATCGGTGAGATAATCTGCAAAGCGGAAAACGACGCGGGCGAAGTATCCTGTACGGCCAACATGGCCGCCTACACCTCAGACATGTTCTCCGAGTCAGAATCTGACGCCCAAGCAGATGACGCGGGGATGGATGGAGCGAGTGAATTGTCGGAGAGAGACAGTCTCACTGAAGAGGTTCAGAGGACGCCCACGCCCGTTATGGCGCCCAGATTCATCACAAAACTCAAAGATGCTAAATCCAAGAAAGGACATGAGGCCGTATTCGAGTGTGTAGTGCCTGATACCAAGGGCGTAGTCTGCAAATGGCTCAAGGATGGAAAAGAGCTCGAACTGATTGCCAGAATCAGAGTCCAAACCAGGACTGGACCAGAAGGTTAGCTTGAAAACAATTGTTTAGTTTTTACGGTATTTTTTTACGGTCCTTGATAGTTTGGTGACATTTGAATGGCTTTGTCAAATAGATGACTTTCGAATTTCCTAAGAAGTTAAATCACTATTTTGAATGTCACTGTCTTTTGAATTTAAGTTTGAATGTTTATCGACAGTTGAATGCCTACCGTTTGCAGGTCACATCACTCAGCAGCTGGTCATCCAAAATGTTCAGCCTGAAGATGCCGGCAAGTACATGGTCGTAGTTGAGAATACGGCTGGGAAGGATGCTTGCGAGGCCATTCTGAATGTCGTCGGTGAGTTTGTCTCTTTGTTACTCTATAATTACTAACATAGAGCGTTTGCTTCTACTGATAAGTTGCAAGCCGACTAACTACATATATCATGTTGAGAAGACAACGTTCTTCAGCAGATTACTGTGGACGGTTTTCTCAGAAATATTGTCCCAGTTCAATTAGACATATTTCTTCTAAGATTTAAATAAAAATCGTCTCTTCAGATACGCTGGAAAGACCTCCAGCCAAAGCCCCGGAGTTCGTAGTGAAGCTGCAGGACCAAAAGTCATCCTTCAAAGAGAAAGTAGTTCTAGAATGCCGAGTAACGGGAATTCCAGAACCGTCTATCAAATGGATCCATGAGGTTCGATAAAGATATTCTTTCAAGTCTTGAAAAATTAACAAACATAATTAATTTCTAAAAGCATTAATTATGTTTTTTTTAAACAATTTTGTAGCATACAATTGAGTTTGCAAATATCAAAAACTTTTTTTCAAAATAAACTCAGTTCAAAAGCTTTAGTTAATTTTGTCTGCACAAAAAGTAAAGCCATCCGAGAAAATAAGTGAGATAGTTTTTCCGCGAAAAGAGCAGATATGGTTTAGACAATGCAGCCTCCATATGACCTACTCTTAATAGTTTAGACAATGCAGCCTCCATATGACCTACTCTTAATAGTTTAGACAATGCAGCCTCCATATGACCTACTCTTAATAGTTTAGACAATGCAGCCTCCATATGACCTACTCTTAATAGTTTAGACAATGCAGCCTCCATATGACCTACTCTTAATAGTTTAGACAATGCAGCCTCCATATGACCTACTCTTAATAGTTTAGACAATGCAGCCTCCATATGACCTACTCTTAATAGTTTAGACAATGCAGCCTCCATATGACCTACTATTAATAGTTTAGACAATGCATCCTCCATATGACCTACTCTTAATAGTTTAGACAATGCAGCCTCCATATGACCTACTCTTAATAGTTTAGACAATGCAGCCTCCATATGACCTACTCTTAATAGTTTAGACAATGCATCCTCCATATGACCTACTCTTAATAGTTTAGACAATGCATCCTCCATATGACCTACTCTTAATAGTTTAGACAATGCAGCCTCCATATGACCTACTCTTAATAGTTTAGACAATGCAGCCTCCATATGACCTACTCTTAATAGTTTAGACAATGCAGCCTCCATATGACCTACTCTTAATAGTTTAGACAATGCAGCCTCCATATGACCTACTCTTAATAGTTTAGACAATGCATCCTCCATATGACCTACTCTTAATAGTTTAGACAATGCAGCCTCCATATGACCTCTTCTTAATAGTTTAGACAATGCAGCCTCCATATGACCTACTCTTAATAGTTTAGACAATGCAGCCTCCATATGACCTACTCTTAATAGTTTAGACAATGCATCCTCCATATGACCTACTCTTAATAGTTTAGACAATGCAGCCTCCATATGACCTACTCTTAATAGTTTAGACAATGCAGCCTCCATATGACCTACTCTTAATAGTTTAGACAATGCATCCTCCATATGACCTACTCTTAATAGTTTAGACAATGCAGCCTCCATATGACCTACTCTTAATAGTTTAGACAATGCAGCCTCCATATGACCTACTCTTAATAGTTTAGACAATGCAGCCTCCATATGACCTACTCTTAATAGTTTAGACAATGCATCCTCCATATGACCTACTCTTAATAGTTTAGACAATGCAGCCTCCATATGACCTACTCTTAATAGTTTAGACAATGCAGCCTCCATATGACCTACTCTTAATAGTTTAGACAATGCAGCCTCCATATGACCTACTCTTAAAAGTTTAGACAATGCATCCTCCATATGACCTACTCTTAATAGTTTAGACAATGCAGCCTCCATATGACCTACTCTTAATAGTTTAGACAATGCAGCCTCCATATGACCTACTCTTAATAGTTTAGACAATGCATCCTCCATATGACCTACTCTTAATAGTTTAGACAATGCAGCCTCCATATGACCTACTCTTAATAGTTTAGACAATGCAGCCTCCATATGACCTACTCTTAATAGTTTAGACAATGCAGCCTCCATATGACCTACTCTTAATAGTTTAGACAATGCAGCCTCCATATGACCTACTCTTAATAGTTTAGACAATGCAGCCTCCATATGACCTACTCTTAATAGTTTAGACAATGCATCCTCCATATGACCTACTCTTAATAGTTTAGACAATGCATCCTCCATATGACCTACTCTTAATAGTTTAGACAATGCAGCCTCCATATGACCTACTCTTAATAGTTTAGACAATGCAGCCTCCATATGACCTACTCTTAATAGTTTAGACAATGCAGCCTCCATATGACCTACTCTTAATAGTTTAGACAATGCAGCCTCCATATGACCTACTCTTAATAGTTTAGACAATGCAGCCTCCATATGACCTACTCTTAATAGTTTAGACAATGCAGCCTCCATATGACCTACTCTTAATAGTTTAGACAATGCATCCTCCATATGACCTACTCTTAATAGTTTAGACAATGCAGCCTCCATATGACCTACTCTTAATAGTTTAGACAATGCAGCCTCCATATGACCTACTCTTAATAGTTTAGACAATGCAGCCTCCATATGACCTACTCTTAATAGTTTAGACAATGCATCCTCCATATGACCTACTCTTAATAGTTTAGACAATGCAGCCTCCATATGACCTACTCTTAATAGTTTAGACAATGCAGCCTCCATATGACCTACTCTTAATAGTTTAGACAATGCAGCCTCCATATGACCTACTCTTAATAGTTTAGACAATGCAGCCTCCATATGACCTACTCTTAATAGTTTAGACAATGCAGCCTCCATATGACCTACTCTTAATAGTTTAGACAATGCATCCTCCATATGACCTACTCTTAATAGTTTAGACAATGCAGCCTCCATATGACCTACTCTTAATAGTTTAGACAATGCAGCCTCCATATGACCTACTCTTAATAGTTTAGACAATGCATCCTCCATATGACCTACTCTTAATAGTTTAGACAATGCAGCCTCCATATGACCTACTCTTAATAGTTTAGACAATGCAGCCTCCATATGACCTACTCTTAATAGTTTAGACAATGCAGCCTCCATATGACCTACTCTTAATAGTTTAGACAATGCAGCCTCCATATGACCTACTCTTAATAGTTTAGACAATGCAGCCTCCATATGACCTACTCTTAATAGTTTAGACAATGCAGCCTCCATATGACCTACTCTTAATAGTTTAGACAATGCATCCTCCATATGACCTACTCTTAATAGTTTAGACAATGCAGCCTCCATATGACCTACTCTTAATAGTTTAGACAATGCAGCCTCCATATGACCTACTCTTAATAGTTTAGACAATGCAGCCTCCATATGACCTACTCTTAATAGTTTAGACAATGCAGCCTCCATATGACCTACTCTTAATAGTTTAGACAATGCAGCCTCCATATGACCTACTCTTAATAGTTTAGACAATGCATCCTCCATATGACCTACTCTTAATAGTTTAGACAATGCAGCCTCCATATGACCTACTCTTAATAGTTTAGACAATGCAGCCTCCATATGACCTACTCTTAATACTTTAGACAATGCAGCCTCCATATGACCTACTCTTAATAGTTTAGACAATGCATCCTCCATATGACCTACTCTTAATAGTTTAGACAATGCAGCCTCCATATGACCTACTCTTAATAGTTTAGACAATGCAGCCTCCATATGACCTACTCTTAATAGTTTAGACAATGCAGCCTCCATATGAATTACTCTTAATAGTTTAGACAATGCATCCTCCATATGACCTACTCTTAATAGTTTAGACAATGCAGCCTCCATATGACCTACTCTTAATAGTTTAGACAATGCAGCCTCCATATGACCTACTCTTAATAGTTTAGACAATGCAGCCTCCATATGACCTACTCTTAATAGTTTAGACAATGCATCCTCCATATGACCTACTCTTAATAGTTTAGACAATGCAGCCTCCATATGACCTACTCTTAATAGTTTAGACAATGCAGCCTCCATATGACCTACTCTTAATAGTTTAGACAATGCAGCCTCCATATGACCTACTCTTAAAAGTTTAGACAATGCATCCTCCATATGACCTACTCTTAATAGTTTAGACAATGCAGCCTCCATATGACCTACTCTTAATAGTTTAGACAATGCAGCCTCCATATGACCTACTCTTAATAGTTTAGACAATGCAGCCTCCATATGACCTACTCTTAATAGTTTAGACAATGCAGCCTCCATATGACCTACTCTTAATAGTTTAGACAATGCAGCCTCCATATGACCTACTCTTAATAGTTTAGACAATGCATCCTCCATATGACCTACTCTTAATAGTTTAGACAATGCATCCTCCATATGACCTACTCTTAATAGTTTAGACAATGCAGCCTCCATATGACCTACTCTTAATAGTTTAGACAATGCAGCCTCCATATGACCTACTCTTAATAGTTTAGACAATGCAGCCTCCATATGACCTACTCTTAATAGTTTAGACAATGCAGCCTCCATATGACCTACTCTTAATAGTTTAGACAATGCAGCCTCCATATGACCTACTCTTAATAGTTTAGACAATGCAGCCTCCATATGACCTACTCTTAATAGTTTAGACAATGCATCCTCCATATGACCTACTCTCAATAGTTTAGACAATGCAGCCTCCATATGACCTACTCTTAATAGTTTAGACAATGCAGCCTCCATATGACCTACTCTTAATAGTTTAGACAATGCAGCCTCCATATGACCTACTCTTAAAAGTTATGACAATGCATCCTCCATATGACCTACTCTTAATAGTTTAGACAATGCAGCCTCCATATGACCTACTCTTAATAGTTTAGACAATGCAGCCTCCATATGACCTACTCTTAATAGTTTAGACAATGCAGCCTCCATATGACCTACTCTTAATAGTTTAGACAATGCAGCCTCCATATGACCTACTCTTAATAGTTTAGACAATGCAGCCTCCATATGACCTACTCTTAATAGTTTAGACAATGCATCCTCCATATGACCTACTCTTAATAGTTTAGACAATGCAGCCTCCATATGACCTACTCTTAATAGTTTAGACAATGCAGCCTCCATATGACCTACTCTTAATAGTTTAGACAATGCAGCCTCCATATGACCTACTCTTAATAGTTTAGACAATGCATCCTCCATATGACCTACTCTTAATAGTTTAGACAATGCAGCCTCCATATGACCTACTCTTAATAGTTTAGACAATGCAGCCTCCATATGACCTACTCTTAATAGTTTAGACAATGCAGCCTCCATATGACCTACTCTTAATAGTTTAGACAATGCAGCCTCCATATGACCTACTCTTAATAGTTTAGACAATGCATCCTCCATATGACCTACTCTTAATAGTTTAGACAATGCAGCCTCCATATGACCTACTCTTAATAGTTTAGACAATGCAGCCTCCATATGACCTACTCTTAATAGTTTAGACAATGCAGCCTCCATATGACCTACTCTTAATAGTTTAGACAATGCATCCTCCATATGACCTACTCTTAATAGTTTAGACAATGCAGCCTCCATATGACCTACTCTTAATAGTTTAGACAATGCAGCCTCCATATGACCTACTCTTAATAGTTTAGGCAATGCATCCTCCATATGACCTACTCTTAATAGTTTAGACAATGCAGCCTCCATATGACCTACTCTTAATAGTTTAGACAATGCAGCCTCCATATGACCTACTCTTAATAGTTTAGACAATGCAGCCTCCATATGACCTACTCTTAATAGTTTAGACAATGCAGCCTCCATATGACCTACTCTTAATAGTTTGGACAATGCAGCCTCCATATGACCTACTCTTAATAGTTTAGACAATGCATCCTCCATATGACCTACTCTTAATAGTTTAGACAATGCATCCTCCATATGACCTACTCTTAATAGTTTAGACAATGCAGCCTCCATATGACCTACTCTTAATAGTTTAGACAATGCAGCCTCCATATTACCTACTCTTAATAGTTTAGACAATGCAGCCTCCATATGACCTACTCTTAATAGTTTAGACAATGCAGCCTCCATATGACCTACTCTTAATAGTTTAGACAATGCAGCCTCCATATGACCTACTCTTAATAGTTTAGACAATGCATCCTCCATATGACCTACTCTTAATAGTTTAGACAATGCATCCTCCATATGACCTACTCTTAATAGTTTAGACAATGCAGCCTCCATATGACCTACTCTTAATAGTTTAGACAATGCAGCCTCCATATGACCTACTCTTAATAGTTTAGACAATGCAGCCTCCATATGACCTACTCTTAATAGTTTAGACAATGCATCCTCCATATGACCTACTCTTAATAGTTTAGACAATGCAGCCTCCATATGACCTACTCTTAATAGTTTAGACAATGCAGCCTCCATATGACCTACTCTTAATAGTTTAGACAATGCATCCTCCATATGACCTACTCTTAATAGTTTAGACAATGCAGCCTCCATATGACCTACTCTTAATAGTTTAGACAATGCAGCCTCCATATGACCTACTCTTAATAGTTTAGACAATGCAGCCTCCATATGACCTACTCTTAATAGTTTAGACAATGCATCCTCCATATGACCTACTCTTAATAGTTTAGACAATGCAGCCTCCATATGACCTACTCTTAATAGTTTAGACAATGCAGCCTCCATATGACCTACTCTTAATAGTTTAGACAATGCAGCCTCCATATGACCTACTCTTAAATAGTTTAGACAATGCAGCCTCCATATGACCTACTCTTAATAGTTTAGACAATGCAGCCTCCATATGACCTACTCTTAATAGTTTAGACAATGCATCCTCCATATGACCTACTCTTAATAGTTTAGACAATGCAGCCTCCATATGACCTACTCTTAATAGTTTAGACAATGCAGCCTCCATATGACCTACTCTTAATAGTTTAGACAATGCAGCCTCCATATGACCTACTCTTAATAGTTTAGACAATGCATCCTCCATATGACCTACTCTTAATAGTTTAGACAATGCAGCCTCCATATGACCTACTCTTAATAGTTTAGACAATGCAGCCTCCATATGACCTACTCTTAATAGTTTAGACAATGCAGCCTCCATATGACCTACTCTTAATAGTTTAGACAATGCATCCTCCATATGACCTACTCTTAATAGTTTAGACAATGCAGCCTCCATATGACCTACTCTTAATAGTTTAGACAATGCAGCCTCCATATGACCTACTCTTAATAGTTTAGACAATGCAGCCTCCATATGACCTACTCTTAATAGTTTAGACAATGCAGCCTCCATATGACCTACTCTTAATAGTTTAGAAAATGCAGCCTCCATATGACCTACTCTTAATAGTTTAGACAATGCAGCCTCCATATGACCTACTCTTAATAGTTTAGACAATGCAGCCTCCATATGACCTACTCTTAATAGTTTAGACAATGCAGCCTCCATATGACCTACTCTTAATAGTTTAGACAATGCAGCCTCCATATGACCTACTCTTAATAGTTTAGACAATGCATCCTCCATATGACCTACTCTTAATAGTTTAGACAATGCAGCCTCCATATGACCTACTCTTAATAGTTTAGACAATGCAGCCTCCATATGACCTACTTTTAATAGTTTAGACAATGCAGCCTCCATATGACCTACTCTTAATAGTTTAGACAATGCATCCTCCATATGACCTACTCTTAATAGTTTAGACAATGCAGCCTCCATATGACCTACTCTTAATAGTTTAGACAATGCATCCTCCATATGACCTACTCTTAATAGTTTAGACAATGCATCCTCCATATGACCTACTCTTAATAGTTTAGACAATGCATCCTCCATATGACCTACTCTTAATAGTTTAGACAATGCAGCCTCCATATGACCTACTCTTAATAGTTTAGACAATGCAGCCTCCATATGACCTACTCTTAATAGTTTAGACAATGCAGCCTCCATATGACCTACTCTTAATAGTTTAGACAATGCATCCTCCATATGACCTACTCTTAATAGTTTAGACAATGCATCCTCCATATGACCTACTCTTAATAGTTTAGACAATGCAGCCTCCATATGACCTACTCTTAATAGTTTAGACAATGCATCCTCCATATGACCTACTCTTAATAGTTTAGACAATGCATCCTCCATATGACCTACTCTTAATAGTTTAGACAATGCATCCTCCATATGACCTACTCTTAATAGTTTAGACAATGCAGCCTCCATATGACCTACTCTTAATAGTTTAGACAATGCAGCCTCCATATGACCTACTCTTAATAGTTTAGACAATGCAGCCTCCATATGACCTACTCTTAATAGTTTAGACAATGCAGCCTCCATATGACCTACTCTTAATAGTTTAGACAATGCATCCTCCATATGACCTACTCTTAATAGTTTAGACAATGCAGCCTCCATATGACCTACTCTTAATAGTTTAGACAATGCATCCTCCATATGACCTACTCTTAATAGTTTAGACAATGCATCCTCCATATGACCTACTCTTAATAGTTTAGACAATGCAGCCTCCATATGACCTACTCTTAATAGTTTAGACAATGCAGCCTCCATATGACCTACTCTTAATAGTTTAGACAATGCAGCCTCCATATGACCTACTCTTAATAGTTTAGACAATGCATCCTCCATATGACCTACTCTTAATAGTTTAGACAATGCATCCTCCATATGACCTACTCTTAATAGTTTAGACAATGCAGCCTCCATATGACCTACTCTTAATAGTTTAGACAATGCAGCCTCCATATGACCTACTCTTAATAGTTTAGACAATGCAGCCTCCATATGACCTACTCTTAATAGTTTAGACAATGCAGCCTCCATATGACCTACTCTTAATAGTTTAGACAATGCATCCTCCATATGACCTACTCTTAATAGTTTAGACAATGCAGCCTCCATATGACCTACTCTTAATAGTTTAGACAATGCAGCCTCCATATGACCTACTCTTAATAGTTTAGACAATGCATCCTCCATATGACCTACTCTTAATAGTTTAGACAATGCATCCTCCATATGACCTACTCTTAATAGTTTAGACAATGCATCCTCCATATGACCTACTCTTAATAGTTTAGACAATGCAGCCTCCATATGACCTACTCTTAATAGTTTAGACAATGCAGCCTCCATATGACCTACTCTTAATAGTTTAGACAATGCATCCTCCATATGACCTACTCTTAATAGTTTAGACAATGCAGCCTCCATATGACCTACTCTTAATAGTTTAGACAATGCAGCCTCCATATGACCTACTCTTAATAGTTTAGACAATGCATCCTCCATATGACCTACTCTTAATAGTTTAGACAATGCAGCCTCCATATGACCTACTCTTAATAGTTTAGACAATGCAGCCTCCATATGACCTACTCTTAATAGTTTAGACAATGCATCCTCCATATGACCTACTCTTAATAGTTTAGACAATGCAGCCTCCATATGACCTACTCTTAATAGTTTAGACAATGCAGCCTCCATATGACCTACTCTTAATAGTTTAGACAATGCATCCTCCATATGACCTACTCTTAATAGTTTAGACAATGCAGCCTCCATATGACCTACTCTTAATAGTTTAGACAATGCAGCCTCCATATGACCTACTCTTAATAGTTTAGACAATGCATCCTCCATATGACCTACTCTTAATAGTTTAGACAATGCAGCCTCCATATGACCTACTCTTAATAGTTTAGACAATGCATCCTCCATATGACCTACTCTTAATAGTTTAGACAATGCATCCTCCATATGACCTACTCTTAATAGTTTAGACAATGCAGCCTCCATATGACCTACTCTTAATAGTTTAGACAATGCAGCCTCCATATGACCTACTCTTAATAGTTTAGACAATGCAGCCTCCATATGACCTACTCTTAATAGTTTAGACAATGCAGCCTCCATATGACCTACTCTTAATAGTTTAGACAATGCAGCCTCCATATGACCTACTCTTAATAGTTTAGACAATGCATCCTCCATATGACCTACTCTTAATAGTTTAGACAATGCAGCCTCCATATGACCTACTCTTAATAGTTTAGACAATGCAGCCTCCATATGACCTACTCTTAATAGTTTAGACAATGCAGCCTCCATATGACCTACTCTTAATAGTTTAGACAATGCAGCCTCCATATGACCTACTCTTAATAGTTTAGACAATGCAGCCTCCATATGACCTACTCTTAATAGTTTAGACAATGCATCCTCCATATGACCTACTCTTAATAGTTTATACAATGCATCCTCCATATGACCTACTCTTAATAGTTTAGACAATGCAGCCTCCATATGACCTACTCTTAATAGTTTAGACAATGTAGCCTCCATATGACCTACTCTTAATAGTTTAGACAATGCAGCCTCCATATGACCTACTCTTAATAGTTTAGACAATGCAGCCTCCATATGACCTACTCTTAATAGTTTAGACAATGCAGCCTCCATATGACCTACTCTTAATAGTTTAGACAATGCAGCCTCCATATGACCTACTCTTAATAGTTTAGACAATGCAGCCTCCATATGACCTACTCTTAATACAATGCAGCCTCCATATGACCTACTCTAAATAGTTTAGACAAGGCAGCCTCCATATGAACTACTCTCAATAAAGACCGGCTTCTTTCATGCTGTTTTCGAATGCATATGTGAAAGAGATACAATCGCCTTCAAAGTAACAGAAAAAGATGATATGAACTAGCTGTTAGAGATAACCAATTAATTGCAGAGAAGTGAAATCAGCAAGTCCGACAATGTCACCATAGAGCGCTCAGGGGAAGTGCAGCGATTGATCATTAATCAGATTGATAAAAAGGATACGGGTTCCTACAAATGCGTCGCTGAGAATGAAGCTGGCAGTTGTCAAACGGAAGCTAAACTAAGTGTCAATAGTCAGTTCTTTTTGTTGGCAGCACTTGTAACAATGGCACTAGGAACGAATAGAGCATTTCTCTCGAGATTCACTAAACCATTCACGTGTTATACGTCCATGTCTACACAGTTGAAAACAATCTTTTCACTAATCAGCTCCAGTAAAAACTCAAATTCACTCTTCAATATAGAAAAGATCTTTCACAATAACTATTTTTCTGACTTATCACCTATTCAGAAGTGTACTCTCCCTTTCTAATGTTTCTCTTTCCACATTAACCCTATTTTCAGCAGCCTCACCTTCGTTCACGAAGCTTCTAGCTGACCAGAATGCAAATGTCGGCGATAAGGTTGCACTCGCTTGCTCCGTAACTGGCATCCCGCAACCACATGTCGAGTTCTACCATGGGTCGACTCGCATCCAGACGAGCTCCGAGTTCGCTGTCGAACACGACGCCACAAACACTCACTGGAGACTCGTCATCAACTCCAGTCAGGAGACGCACTTCTCAAGCTCTTTCCGAGCAGTGGCCACGAATTCTGAAGGCACTGCTACATCTGAGGCTTCTCTCAGAAAGTCCGAAATTGCACCCAAGTTCGTCAAAGAGATGACTGAAGTGCACGTAAAAGAGAAAGATTCCATTACTCAAATCGTAGTTGTAGAAGGTCAACCCGAGCCAACACTCGAGTGGATGAAAGACGGTCGACCAGTTCAAGTTGACGGTAGCCATGTGATTGTGAAAAAGGGTTCCAAGGGTGAGCACACCCTCTCCATCAGTCAGGCCCGTCTGGATGACGCTGGTGTCTACTCCGCTAAAGCCATCAACAGGGCAGGAATAGCCAACACCCAGGCCAACTTTGCAGTTGAAAAGAAGATGCAAGAGCCCAAGTTCGTTGAGCAGCTGAGGCCGACCGAAGTCCAAGAATCAGCGACAGCTCATCTCTCTGTTGTTGTAACGGGATCTCCCGAACCAGAAGTCGATTGGTTCAAAGATGGCCAACCAGTCAACATCGACGGAGTCCATGTGATTAGAAAAGACGACAAGGTTTCGGGCAGACACGAGCTTATCGTGAAAGACGCCCTGATTATTGATGCAGGGTCGTATTCGGCGAAAGCGGTGAACCCAGCTGGAGAAGCCAAGTCGGAAGCCAAGTTTGGCGTGTTGGAAGACGCTGTTGCCCCTCGATTCGTGCAGGCTCTGCCAGCTGCGACTGAAGTGAAAGAAGGGGAGAAGGCGGAACTCGTCGTGGTCGCGGAAGGCAAACCGCAGCCAGTCATCAAATGGATGCTGAATGATGTCGAGATCAACCTGGACGACGTTCATATGAGAGAAGAGAAAGATGCTCTGGGCCACCACAAATTGGTGATTGAGAAGGTGACAGCGGCAGATGTCGGAAAGTACTCTTGCGAAGCGAGCAACAAAGTTGGCCGAGATGTCACTGTCGGTGAACTGAAGACACCCAAGTATGGATTCGAGAAAGTGAAAGAAGAAGAAGTCGCTCCTCTCTTCATCGAACCACTCAAAGAAACAACTGTTGTAGAGGGCGAGACCGTTATTCTTCGATGCAAAGTAAACGAAGAATCCAAACCGGAGATCAAATGGTACAAAGACGGGCAAGAAATTGCAGCTCCGGGTCAAATCGTCGTGGAACAAGGAGTTATTCAACTTACCATCAACTCCGCCAAGAAGGCTGACATAGGCACCTACAAATGCGAGGCCTTCAACAAGGTTGGTAAAGCACAGAGCGAAGCTCCTCTTCAGCTGCAGTTCGCTCAGCAGGCAAACATCTCAGATGTGTCACAAGAAGGACTGGGCTTTGCCAAATTATTGGACGACCAAAAAGTGGAACAGGGACATCGGGCCCGTTTCGAATGTGTTGTGAGTGGACTGAACAAAGAGATGATGAAGATCTCGTGGAGCAAGGACGGGGGAAAGGTTCCGGCGTCAGCCAAGATTAGCTCTCAGCCTGACGGTACACAGATACTCGTCATTGAAGAGGTCAAGGAAGAAGAGATTGGTGAGTACAGATGCACTGCAGTGGACTCGGCTAAGGGCGACTCCGTCTGGACTGAGGCCGCTCTCATTATTATTGGTTTGTCTACTTCTTCACATACAACATTTCTTTGTGACTAATTCCTAATTTCACTAAGATAATCCGATCAATAACCACCGGCTTATACTCTTGAAAATATTTCTGATCCTATAAACTTGCAGGAGGCCTGAAACAGACTGAGGAGAAGGGCAAAACTGGCCCACCTGAGTTTGTAGAGCTGCTGCGGTCTTGCACCGTCGCGGATGGAGAGACAGCCGTGCTGAAATGTAAGGTCTCCGGTCTTCCGAGACCAACCATCAAATGGACTAAGGATGGGAAAGTGGTCAGTTGTGCAGAGAAAAGACATTGTTTTGGTTGTTTATCACAAATGGTCCAAATATGGTAGGTCGAGATGAACGCCCGGCTAAAGAGCGACTTCTCTTCTGATGGCTCTGTCCAACTCACCATCACTAAATCAACTCAACAAGATGCTGGTTAGCTCTTTCGTTATATTTTTTTATCCCACTATTTTTTTCTCATTTGTAATACGCACTCACTAAGTAATTTTAAAGGAGAATATCGTTGCTTCGCGGAAAACGAACATGGTTCCGCCTGGACCGAAGGACCAGTCATTGTGACGGCCGTCGGTGCAGCGAAGCCATCCGGGGATGCACCTGACTTCCTGCAGCCCGTTCGACCCGCTACCGTATACGAGAACGAGACCGCGGTCTTGGAGGGTAAAGTTTCGGGTATGCCGAAACCAACGATAACATGGACCAAGAACGGGGAGCAGCTCAAGGAGGATGACCGTCACAAGATGGAGGAACTCGCAGATGGAACCGTGCGACTTGTGGTGAAGGATGCACGCATGAGCGATGCTGATGAGTACAGGTTTGTTCTAGAATACGGAACCCCTCTCTCTCTCTCTCTTTGTCTCTCTCTCTATCAGTCTTTCTCACTTTGTCTCTCTCTCTTCGACTCTCTCTCTTTTTGTGTCTCTCTCAATCTCTTTGTCTCTCTATCTCTTTCTCTGTCTCTTTTTTCTCTGATTTTTTCACTCATTACACCTTCCTCTCTCTCTTATTCTCTCACTCTCTCTCCCCTCTCTTTATCTCTCTTTCTCTAGCTATATTTCTAGCTATGTCTATCACTAACTAACTGTCTCTAACTATCTCTAACTCTCTCTCGCTTTCTGAATGGAAGAAAACCATGTTGATTGCAGATGCTCCGCCAGCAACCAACACGGGGATGTCTGGAGTGATGTCTCACTCAACGTTAAAAGTATATTTCCGCCATTTTTTGAGTGTTTTCACAGCTTCAAAGAGAAAATTGGCTTAATTTGTTTCAGTTCTCAATAGAAAGGCCATTTTCTATGATAATTTCATGACTTTACAAAAAACAGAGCTTTTTTACGGGGAATAAATGCAGGCAAGGAGTCGAAAGAAGATAGGCCACCCGAAGCACCCACATTCGTGAGAACTCTGCAGGAAATTCGTGTTCAAGAAAGCCAAAAGGTATCGAAAGTGTTCATTATATCTACATTTGAAATTTAAAAAAATATATTAATTCTTGAAATTTTTTTCACTTATTGTTAGAATGAATCGTTCGTTATATATAAGTTATTTATCCGATATAAACTAATTTTTAAAATTTTTTTATGAAAATTTGTTCATAAGGAAGTTGTTGAAAGTTTCCTCATTTTTCCACAGGTGGTTTTCGAATGCGAAGTCAAAGGAGTTCCGAGTCCCGTCGTTCGTTGGTTCAAGGTTTGTCCTAACAGTAATTTTACGGATGGCAGGTTTTCGATCCGACACGTATAAAACCACCATATTTCATCTTAACCAGGCATAATTACACTGGGTACTTTCATAAGCATTTATTTCATTTTGGCAAAAAAGTAAAATTTTGGCAATATTTAAAAAGTTTGCGTTCCCTTTTTTCATAAGTTTTCGACAAGCCCTTCGAAACTTGTAGTGCAGTGATCTCTATTCTAAAAAGCTACGAATGATTTCACGATGACTCTTAATCATTGCTTCATCATTGCAGAGAGATTCAAATAACTGGATTCCGAAAAACCTGGTGAAGTTAAAACTGAAATATGTAAACTTGATTGTTTACTGAACTTGGTCAATATGCTTTTTCACTTGTTGAATCAATACATAGCTGACTGACGCAGAAATGGAATAATATACATTTGTATAAAACGTATAAAACCACCATATTTCATCTTAACCAGGCATAATTACACTGGGTACTTTCATGAGCATTTATTTCATTTTGGCAAAAAAGTAAAATTTTGACAATATTTAAAAAGTTTGCGTTCCCTTTTTTCATAAGTTTTCGACAAGCCCTTCGAAACTTGTAGTGCAGTGATCTCTATTCTAAAAAGCTACGAATGATTTCACGATGACTCTTAATCATTGCAGAGAGATTCAAATAACTGGATTCCGAAAAACCTGGTGAAGTTAAAACTGAAATATGTAAACTTGATTGTTTACTGAACTTGGTCAATATGCTTTTTCACTTGTTGAATCAATAGCTGACTGACGCAGAAATGGAATAATATACATTTGAGGACAAAAAGGAGTTGAAATCGGACGACAGTTACTTCGTGCAGTCCTCTTCGGGAGATGGGCGTCATTCTCTGACCATTCTCTCAGCCGAACTGCAGGTTGCAATTGGAACTTTAATGATACAGCCAGGACCTTTTCAACATTATCCATGAAATTCCTCGCTTTGGTCAGCCATTGGCAGGAGCTTTTTCTCCGCGAGGGAGTATCAAGAGTCTTATTTCAGCTCAGTTCAGCTATTTTTTAGAGTCGACCATGTGAAGTCCATCTGCAACAGCGCTCTCAACTATCAGTAACCTTGGTCAAGATAAATTGACGATGTTTGTTCGCAGGATGCGGGAGAGATTCGCGCAGAAGCTCGAAACGTGGCCGGTACGGCAAGATCTGACGCCCCTCTGAAGGTCTTGAAGGGCGGAGACGAGTTCCTTGAAGCATCACCTGAATTTTCAAAGGTTTCCATTCTGTCTTTCCATAATATTTATGTTACACGTGTTTTTTTTTTTGGTTGAGGAGAAGAACCCCCCGAGTAAAATTTTGTTAGTCGAAAGAGTGGATCTTTTTTAAAACGAATTGTTAATATGTTATGAGTCAGTTAAAAAACCGATAAGAGTGAAAGAAAATTTCTAAAAATTTTGTTGTTTAGCGTTCAATTTCAATTATAACATTGAAAAAACGTTTTTTCTACTTCTTCTATTTACTTTCAAAGCTCTCATGACTTCAATCTCAGGAACTTTCTGCTGTTGATGTGAAACAAGGAGAAAGAGCCGTTTTGGAATGCAGGTTAATATGTTTTGCTATTCATTGACCGTAATTTCAATTAATTCTTGACACTTCACTCATCAATTATATCTAAAAGAATCAGAATTGTTGTAGTGCGACTCATTAATCAGCCTGGACTTGAATCAGAGTGTCTGGAGTGCCTGTGCCCAGCGTGCGATGGTTCAAGGACGGAGAAGAGTTGAAAGCCGGGAATGGGGTGACCATCGAGAGTCTACCCGATGGAACTAACAGGCTTATCCTGGACAAAGCTCACCTTTCTGATCAAGGCAACTATCGAGTCGAGGCAACCAATGCCGCTGGTAGTATCAACAGCAAGGCTCCTGTTACCGTAACAGGTTCGAGATTGGCTTTGAAAGTGTCATCTTATACTGTATAGTCCAGCATTATTGTCAAATGCTAGAAGAGTCTATGAATATTCTCAATTCTAAATTCAAAACGAAATGATACAATCTCTCAAAACGAAGCTGTATGAATCGCGTTTCCAGGTTCCGATAGCGGCTTGAAGATGAAGAGAGGACTCAAGGACGAGCGACTCGAGAAAGGATCTCGTCTAGCTCTCAGTGTCGAAGTTGAAGGAAAACCGAAAACTGTCAAGTGGTACAAGAACAATGAGCAGATAAACGCATCCAGGTAAGCAGGTAGAAGTCTAACACAGGAGATTGTAAAATATACAAACTTGTGGAAAGGATATAATTTTACATTGTTTGGAATTTCAGAAGAAACAACTAGTCCCTATAACTAGTGCTCGGAGCAATTTACATCGCCTTTTAAGGCTCAAACAAATAGTCACAAGTTTTTTTGGTAGTTTCTTACATGCAGTACTTTTTTAGATACTGCCTTGAACTTACAGTAGACTCTGCCTTGAACTTACAGTAGACTCTGCCTTGAACTTACAGTAGACTCTGCCTTGAACTTACAGTAGACTCTGCCTTGAACTTACAGTAGACTCTGCCTTGAACTTACAGTAGACTCTGCCTTGAACTTACAGTAGACTCTGCCTTGAACTTACAGTAGACTCTGCCTTGAACTTACAGTAGACTCTGCCTTGAACTTACAGTAGACTCTGCCTTGAACTTACAGTAGACTCTGCCTTGAACTTACAGTAGACTCTGCCTTGAACTTACAGTAGACTCTGACTCAATTACATTATTTAACTCAATGTACCTTTCAGATGACATTATCTTACTTAGAGTACATTTTACAAGACAGTCTTCAATTTACAGTACAACTCGGATCGAGAAGATCTCGGACAACATATACAGACTGGAAGTGGAAAAGACTGATGTCGCAGATGACGGCTCTTACAGAATCGTCCTATCAAATGAAACAGACTCCGTGGAGTCCAATTGCATGGTTGGGGAACTCAATCTTGCTCTGAAAAAAAAATTCTCTCAAGTGAAAGAAACAGCAAAAAGTTTTTTAAAAAAGAGAAAACAAGAGACGTTCTAATACAGAAAGCGAAATAACTCATGACAAATATCTCGGAACTTGGTAATTAGGACTGGTTAAAATTGAATTATTCTTCTGCTTTCATGAAAAGCCTGATTTGAGGTTGTTGTGACGGATGGAAGTGCAGGCGATGGAAAGCCTTCTTTCAAAAAAGGACTTAGTGACACTGATGTTCCGAAAGGGCACTCTCTCGTGCTGGAAGTGGAGATCGAAGGCAGCTCGAAGTCTGTCACTTGGTACAAGGATGGCAAAGAAGTACCTAAGCACCATGCTTCCATTGAAGGCCTCGGCAACGGGAAACATCGCCTGACCATCAGAGATGTCAGTTGAATCGCAATGTCATTACCTCACCCCCCATTATGCGCTTTTCTTTGACAGTTCCAAGAGTCGGATGTTGGCGAGTACAGCGTGAAGGCTAAGAATGACTCTGGCGAAGTGCAATCCAATGCTCAAGTCATCATACAACCAGACAAAGGTTTTAATTTTTTTAAAAATATCACAGTTCTGAACGTTCCGACATGGAATTTCTGCATGAGCCCCTGATTACATCATTTTACAGGTGCAGGAGACAACAAACCAAAAATCGTGCAAGGACTCGTTCCTAGTTCTGTACAACAAGGGGAAACAGCCACATTCACCGTTAAGACTGACAAACCAGTTAATACTGTCAAGGTAGGTGGTCTGGTTGAAATCATTTTATATATACATAAGTAATTGAAAATTACGATTGATTTCAGTGGTACAAGAATGGAAAGGAGATGACCAATGCAAAGACTACAGATTTAGGCAGCGGCCAATACCAACTGGAAGTACCCAATGCTCAGATGGACGACACTGCAGAATATCAGGTTTTTAAATACCTATTCTATGTGAAATTATATAGGTTTTTATTGTGATAATTGCAGGTTAAAGTGTCAAATGATGATGGAGAAGCAGATTCTTCAGCTGCATTGACTGTCAAACTTCCTTGTTCGTTTATTAAATCCTTGGTGTTATTATTTGTGTCTTTGATTTCATTTTTGAATAAAATTATAATCAAATTTTATTGATCATAGTAATTTTAGTAAATAATTGTTTTTACAGCCGCTGGAGGGCCGAAAATCGTGCAAGGACTCGTTTCTACTTCTGTACAACAAGGCGAAACAGCTACTTTTACTGTAAAGACTGATAAACCAGTCAAGACGGTCAAGGTAAGCTAGTTTAGAGTGAATGCGTATGGAAAATTTCATGCGATGTCATATTTTCCCAAAAACCAATTATCGATCTTTTCAGTGGTACAAAAACGGTAAAGAGATCGTCAATGCAAAGGCCATGGACTTGGGTAATGGTCAATACCAACTGGAAGTACCCAATGCGCAGATGAATGACGCAGCTGATTACAAGGTTTTTGCGGTACACTAACAGAGTTTAATGATATCTATGAGCCATGTTTCATTTGCAGGTAAACGTGTCAAACGACGATGGAGAGGCAGATTCATCTGCAGCATTGACTGTCAAACTGCCAGGTTTGTTAAATGATTGCTGCCATCTGAGCATCGCTTAAATAAATTTAATACCTCCTAATATATATTTTTTACAGCCGCAGGAGGACCAAAGATCGTGCAAGGACTCGTTCCTACTTCTGTACAGCAAGGCGAAACAGCCACATTCACCGTTAAGACTGACAAACCAGTTAAGACTGTCAAGGTCGGTGGTCTGGTTGGAATCATTTTATAATGTGATAAAACTATCAAATGATTTCAGTGGTACAAGAATGGAAAGGAGATGACCAATGCAAAAACTACAGATTTGGGCAGCGGCCAATACCAACTGGAAGTACCCAATGCTCAGATGGACGACACTGCAGAATATCAGGTTTTTGAAATACCTATACTATGTGAAGTTTTAAGGGTTTTTATTGTAATCATTGCAGGTTAAAGTGTCAAATGATGATGGAGAAGCAGATTCTTCAGCTGCATTGACTGTCAAACTTCCTTGTTCGTTTATTAAATCCTTGGTGTTATTCTTTGTGTCTTTGATGTAATTTTTAATATAATTAGGCTCAAATTTTGTTGAACATATAGTAAGTTTAGTGAATAATTGTTTTTACAGCCGCAGGAGGGCCAAAGATCGTGCAAGGACTCGTTCCTACTTCTGTACAGCAAGGCGAAACAGCTACTTTCACTGTCAAGACTGATAAACCAGTCAAAACTGTCAAAGTGAGTTGTCTAACAGTTAAATCGTATAAAAAACTCTGGTTGACATGATTTTTTAAAAACCAGTTTTCAATTTCAGTGGTACAAAAATGGAAAGGAGATTACCAATGCCAAGGTCAAAGACTTGGGCGACGGCCAATACCAACTGGACTTACCCAATGCACAGATGGACGACGCAGCTGATTACAAGGTTTTTCAATACTTGAGTAACATGTTATTGATTCGTCGCATCATAGTATTGATTATTGATTGATTAAATCACAATTTCAGGTGAAAGTTTCGAATGACGAAGGCGAGGCTGATTCATCGGCAGCGTTGACTGTCAAACTACCTGGTACGTTTTTCGTATGGCATACTGGTTCATTTAAGTGTATATATTGCACCTACCCGAACTGCACCAACTGTAAGATTGTAAAGTGCACCAACTTTTGTATAACTAGAATATTTTTATAGCATCCGCACCAAAGATTGTGGAAGGACTTGTTCCTATTTCGGTCGACCAGGGTGAGACGGCCTCTTTCCGTGTCAGAACGGAGGGTTCGGTCAAGACGGTAAAGTGGTATAAAAACGGCAAGGAACTTGCTGCTCCTAAATCAAAAGATCTTGGCAACGGTGTCTATGAATTGACAGTTCCTGACGCAAAAGAAGACGATGCGGCTGATTACAAGGTTTTTTATTCATTGACGCTCATTTGTAATTTCCAGCAATTGAGATTTACCAAGCATGTGGCCAATCCCTTGTTTGCCAAACAATTTCCCTAACTCAGGTCATCGTATCAAACGACATTGGGGAGATAGATTCTTCGGCAGCTCTGACAGTGAAACTACCAAAGCCAACTTTCCTCCGTCCTCTCAAAGATCAGACTGTTGTGGAGGGCGAAGAAGTCGTCTTCGAGTGCGAAACTAATGTACCGGTGAAGACAGTGAAATGGTAAGTGTCAGTGTGTACTTGTGGAGAATCGGAAAAAGATATACATACAAAGAGTAAGAGATAGAAAGGGAGAGAAAAATGCGTGTGAGAGATAGAGCAAGAGAAGGAAAGAGAGATAGAGAATGAGAGAAGAGAGAAAGACAAATAGGATAGAGGGTAAGTATAAAGGGTGGCGAAGATAATAAAGAGAAAGGAGCAATGAGTATCATTCCAAGAAAGGTATATTATTCATCTATCCTTACCAGGTACCGAAACGGACAGGAGATGGCAGGAGATTCACGCATTGAAACAAGGCAAAAAGACAACAAGTATGCTCTTGTTATCAAGAAAGCAACAAAGGAAGACGCGGGAGAAATAAAGGTAGAAGGAAACTTTTACGCTTTATATATATTTTTGTCAAAACTTGTTATATATGCAAAATGTGTAAGACTTCTTATTATAATAAAAAAACTCACACAGAACCTATGTCTTCGGAGATCTCAGTTATGATTGATACGATCGATTCTATCTTCTGAACTTGTTCAGGTCCCAAATTCAGACGATTTGGATAAGAATGTTGCACTGTTTGGTGACATAAAGGTAACACGACTCTCATGGGCCATAAAACATTAAATGATTGGTGGCAATCGAGGATAATACAGAGAAACAAAGAGTGGTTGAAGATTGTCTTGTCAAATGAATCGGGAGAAGCTGAGTCAACCGCTTTTCTGACTGTCAAGAAGGCTCTCGTCGCTCCGAAAATCGTCAAAGCCCTCGAGGACCAAATCGTCGCCAAGGGAGCTTCTTTAATATTCGAGGTCAAAGTGGAAGGCGAGCCGACCGATGTGCGATGGAGCAAAGATGGAACTCCACTCTCAGCTTCAGCCAACATCAAAATGGACAAAATCGACGATCAAACGTCAGTAGAAGAAGCTCTCTGTCTAAAATAAGAAGCCTCAAGATTAAAGTACTGGTCCATTCAGGATAGAGCATCCATCTCTTTTCAGATACCGCTTGACAGTACCGGCTGCCGAGCTCAGAGACGCAGGGAAACACTCCATTGATTTGAGCAACGAGGGTGGCAAGGCGAGCTCTTCTGCGAAGGCAGAGGTTGACGAGAAGCCCGAGATCGTCAAGGGTCTTCGAGACAGCGAAGTTTGTCGGAAAATTCCCCTCTTTTCAGCACTTTGAACGCTGTTCATGATTGTTGCAGGTCAAAGAAAAGGACGAACACGTGTTCAAAGTTGAAGTTTCTGCACCAGTGCGAAGCGTTAGATGGTATAGAAACGGACAGGAGATCAAACCGGACGACCGGATTAAGATGAAGCAGCTCTCGCCAAAACGAGCTGAGCTCGTCATCAACAAGGCCCTCATAGACGACGGCGCTGAGTACAAGGTTGGCTACAATTTGAGTTTTTGAATAATTATAATGTGCTGTTTTCAGCTCCATTATTATTTTTTATTGCCACAGGGTAAGTAACTTTAATGAGTTTTTCCTCATATGGTGAAACAAAGAGGTAAGCTGACGAAGGCGATTGGCTCCAAGTCATTATCAAAAGTGTCAAAGTGAACGCAAACTTACAAATACTTTTCAGGTCGTACTGAGCAACGCTGCTGGGGAGTGTGACTCAGTAGCAGCTCTGAAAGTGAGGGTACCGGATAGGCTCAGACTGCTCGAGGGGCTTAAAGACCAAGATGTAGCGGAAGGAGAAACTATTCAATTGTCTGCGAAGATTCACGGAAAGCCTCGAAGTGTTAAGTGGTACAGAAACGGTGAAGAGATCAGGCCGAGCGGTAATCTCCAGTTGGTTAGTAATCACAACGTTGAAGTTCTTTTCAACGATGCAGTTCTATAAAAACGCGAGTTTTCACAAAAACAAAGACGTGATCGTAGAGGTTTTTTTTCCAGAAAGAGATTCCGGAGACTGGTGATTATTCTATTGTAATACCAAAAGCAGCTAAATCCGACGGAGCCGCCTATGCAGTCATATTCACCAACGACAACAATGAGGTGCCTTTTTGAGAATCCTTTTTGAATTTTTTGAATTTTAAGTCTTTTATTTAAAAGTACATCACTTTCACAACTCTAATTAACTATTTTCTCAGGTTTCTTCGAGTTCAGTCGTCCTCGTCAAGAGACCGAAACTTGATGATACACCTGAAGGTTTGAAAAAACGTTTCTAGATGTTGCAAATAACGCAATAATTATGTCTCGAACTATTCCCAGCTATGTTTCACAAACAAACCGCATTACTTAAGGAGCCCATTTCCTGACTCCCCTGAAAGATACTGAAGTGGAAGAGGGCGATGTGCTAACACTCACTTGCAAAGTCGGCGGAAATCCATTCTCAGAAAACATTCGATGGGAAAAGGTAAAAAAAATTTTTGTTGCGAGAACTAGAATTCTCAGCTTTGGGGTTCCGTTTATCGAATTTCATATGTATGCACAGGACGGAGTTGAACTCAAGAAAGATGATCGAACTTCAATGAGAACTGCTCTCGATGGTACCGTGACACTCAGAGTTCGAGAAATCAAGAAAGAAGACTTTGGTAAATACAAGATCACTGTCGCCAATGAACATGGAACGGATTCCAGCGAAGCACAGGCTAGTCTTACGAAGCACATGTCTGTCTGAGAAAGAACATACTAGGCTGAGGAAGCACATGCTAGTATCATGAAGCACAGGTTAGTCTTTCAAAACAGCACGAGTTATGAGTTATAAGGTTTCATAACTCTAGTAAATCTACAAATCTAACATAAACTATTCCGAAGCATATGTTAGTCTAACAAAGCACATACTAGACTGAAGAAGCACACGCTAGTCTTATAAAGCACCTGCTAGTCTTACGAAGCACATACTAGACTGAAGAAGCACACGCTAGTCTTATAAAGCACCTGCTAGTCTTACGAAGCACATACTAGACTGAAGAAGCACACGCTAGTCTTATAAAGCACCTGCTAGTCTTACGAAGCACATGTCAGCTTAACAAAGCACTGGCTAAAATGACAAGGAACGTGCTACTTCCATTAAGCACTAGTTTTTTTCTATTCAAAACAGCACGAGTTATGAGTTATAAGGTTTCATAACTCTAGTAAATCTACAAATCTAACATAAACTATTCCGAAGCATATGTTAGTCTAACAAAGCACATACTAGACTGAAGAAGCACACGCTAGTCTTATAAAGCACCTGCTAGTCTTACGAAGCACATACTAGACTGAAGAGCTAGTCTTATAAAGCACCTGCTAGTCTTACGAAGCACATACTAGACTGAAGAAGCACACGCTAGTCTTATAAAGCACCTGCTAGTCTTACGAAGCACATGTCAGCTTAACAAAGCACTGGCTAAAATGACAAGGAACGTGCTACTTCCATGAAGCACTAGTTTTTTTCTATTCAAAACAGCACGAGTTATGAGTTATAAGGTTTCATAACTCTAGTAAATCTACAAATCTAACATAAACTATTCCGAAGCATATGTTAGTCTAACAAAGCACATACTAGACTGAAGAAGCACACGCTAGTCTTATAAAGCACCTGCTAGTCTTACGAAGCACATGTCAGCTTAACAAAGCACTGGCTAAAATGACAAGGAACGTGCTACTTCCATGAAGCACTAGTTTTTTTCTCTTCAAAACAGTGCGAGTTATGAAAGTTTCAGAGCTCTATTAAATCTACAGATCTAACAAAAATTGCTGAAGGTCACCGTGAAAAGTGCCTCCGAGATGCCAAGCAAACCTCGGTTTGTCATTCCCCTCAAATCATGCTCGGCTGCATTGGAATCTCGTCAAGAGTTCGCCGTGAAAGTTCGTGGTCTGCCAAAACCAAACGTTACCTGGTATCTCAACGGAAAGCCCATGGTGTTTGATGACAGAATCAGAGTAGACGACATGGCAGACGGCAATTACATCCTCACGATCAAAGAAGTTCGTATTTATTATAACCTTTCATCTTGTCAATTCTGAAGCTCTGGCTTGAGTGGTTTCTCTTCAGTCAAGCTAATTTCCATATTCCAGGTGCGAGAAGAAGACTTTGGAACAATCAAGTGCTCCGCTTCGAATGAATTGGGAAAAGATGAATGCCAGGCAGAATTTGAACGACTCGGTTTGTTTTTTCAGGGTTTAAAAGGTTTCAATGCAGTAAGAAGGTAGAAGTAGTGAAAGTTCACTGCTGCTCCAATGTTTCTTATTCTGCGAGAATTCGGGTTAAGTTAGAAAAGCTGAGTGTACAAATTCAGCCGAATTCCCCGTATGTTTTGTACAAGAACGGAAGCGAGCTCGAGATGAGCCTCATATAATAGATGAATGGTTTAGGAGAGCGACAATTGAAGGACAGAAGCGACGAGGGCTACGCCCCACGGTTCAATGTCCCTCTCTGGGACAGGTGTATCCCTGAAGGAGATCCGCTTTCCATTGAGTGTCACGTCGATTCCAAACCACCCGCAATCATTGTTTGGTTCAAGGATGGTGGGTATTTTATTGGTCTGTTATTTCCGAGCATTACAGACTCTGTCGAGTCCAACTTTGCAGAAGTTCAGCCAGAAAATCAAAGAGAGTGCCTTGCAGGCTTAGAATTGGAGGAAAAGGAGAACTTGGAGATAAGGAACTCGACCGACGGCGCTTGCCGACTTCGGATCACCAAGTTTTCGATGGAAGAGACCGGCGGGTACAAATGCTTCGCTAAGAATATGTACGGAAGTGCCGAGACCAGGGCCAACTACAACGTCGAGGGTCAGCCTTTTGCCGATCGTTCACTTTCATGCCTAAGATTTACTTAAGGTTATAATACTTTTTCTTCAGTGGAAGTTGTCGAGGAAAAGGTGGAGAAGAAAGAGTACGCACCCAGGTTCAGCCCTCCGCTGCAAGACCAAAATGTGAATGCAGGACAAACCATCAGCCTAGCTTGCAAGGTATAAATCATTTAAACAAAACTTCATCCCTCTCTAATGAGCTCAATATTTCTCGATATTCATAGTTGTAATCCAGTTGACGGTTACATGAGTATTTACAGTTGGGTAACCGTATATTTAGAGCAAACACGATTTTTTTTTGGAAGTTTAATTGTATTTTGGAGTCAAAAAGACAAATGATAGATTTTTTTATATTGTTTTGTTCGTATAGATTAGTGTACATATATAAGAAAGAACACAAAATGTACAGCAAAATCGAACTGTGATCGCAGAAAATAAAGTGAACAGCGTATCCGTTAATTGACAGACAGCTAAAATCCTCATTAGTACTATGTATACGCTCTGAAGGTGGATGCGGTTCCTCGGGCCAATGTGACTTGGTACAAAGACGGGCTGCCGATCAGAATCGATGGTGGACACTCCGTGGAGTACGAGGAAGATGGATCTTGCAGTCTTACTATTACGCATGCGAAAGATGAGGATGTCGGAGCGTATCGGTGGGTTAAAAAAACATCGTCTGTTTTCTCTTCGTGAAAATAGTCATTCTTACCTTGTTTGGATGATAAGGTAATTTTTTGTAGAGTTCACGAGCCAAGCAAAACACGGCTATATTGAGCTTTTGTCGCATATATAAAGGCATGAGTTTCAATAAATTGATTTTGACGATGATTAAAAAAAAGGTTTTTGAGAGCTCTTTCTTATTCGAGCCCGCTCTATAGTGAATTAGATAATCCGAAAAAAACTGCTTTCCAAATAATGACGACTTCACACACAGATGCGTTGCATCGAACTCTCTCGGAAGCACCAACTGCGGCTGTAATGTGACTGTGAAGACTCCCCGAGAGGAGATTAAAAAAGAAGGAGCTGAACCTTTCTTCACCAAGTCCCTGGTCGACTGCTGGGTCGACCGAGGCCAGACGCTCTCCCTCAAATGCGAAGTGACGGGAGACCCCTTCCCCGAGATCAAATGGTAACCTTGTTTCAGTCATTGGTTATTAAAACCTCAACTCTGGTGAAACTAAGAATAAACGGACGATTGAATATTAAATTTAGCAATAAGTCCTATGTACATAATGTAGTAGAAACGCGGTCCTCATCGGTAAAAGAGAGGTTTGATCCCGGCGTGTTGTAAATTTTATTGTGCAGTACTTAAATATTACTTCTTTGGAACAAGGAGCCATTGCTTTCGAACTTCAAACTCAAGTTTTTTGCTTTTTAGGTTCCGCAACGGTACCCTCGTCCGGTCGAATGCGAAGATTCAAATCGAGACCATCAAAGAAGGAGTTTGCTCTTTGACTGTGAATGAATGCTCGATGGGCGATGAAGGAATGTATCGGTGCGAGGCTGAGAACATACACGGAAAAGCCAAGACCCAAGCTGTCGCTCATGTGGAACGTATGTTACACTAACATCTTCCATACTCTCACAAAAATCCTTATACATGAAATCTGATTTTCCAGTTGAAGTCGGGAAAGCAGAAACCGTCAAGATGGACGACGGTCAACCACCGCGCTTTATTGTGCCGCTGGAAGACGAGACCAAGCCAATTGGAGTTCCAATGGAATTGCTTTGCAAGGTCACGGGAGTGCCCATGCCTCAGGTATCCTTTTGAATGGTATTCATGAAAGCCCTTGTAGAGGGACGAAGTAAACCTTATTTTCTACCAGTTTTTCTCTTTTACTTTGAGCTCAAACACATGTTACCACAGTTTTCTTAAAGATGAAACTTCACCTAGGTGAAATGGTCAAAAGACGGCAACATTCTGATGGACGACTACCGGTACGAAGTGACGGCAGATGTGGCCACAGGAGTGCACACTCTTCGAGTGAGGGAGACCGCAATGCAGGACGAGGGCACCTTCAGATGCGTCGCTACCAACTCTTCCGGATCAGCCACCACCAAGGCTTCCATCACAATCGATGGTATCACTCGAAATTATGACTCAACGATGATAATCGATGGTAATTCTCGAATTTGAATACAAAAGAGGCTTCAAACTTCCTCTGTGTTTAGCACCTCATAAGAAAAACTGAAAGATGCTGATAATATAAAAATGGTTGTTCAGACGGAAGTCTCTCCGCTAAACCAAAGGCTGATATATCTCCGCCCAAGTTCACCATCAAACTGGGTGACACCAGAGTGACGGAAGGACAACCTTTGAAGCTGCAGTGCAAGGTTCTTATGAAAATCAAGAACTAGATACATGTTTAACGTATGAAAAAATATCGTTCAAATTTATCCTATGTTTACTCTCTGGGCACTCACTGATGAGCCCCACCCAGAGAGCACAGAAGTCTGTCTGAACTTGGGGCGAAACAGACTTTTGTGAATTAGCGTCATCGCGGTGATCGATTATGATCGTGCTTGAATACTTTATCCCTTCAATCTCTTCAATCAATTTTCATAATACATATCAATCGAATTACTCGGCAAGTATTATTTTGATATGTCAGTATAAATTAGCTATTGATCAATGGACTGATTGCAGGTCGATGGTTTCCCTCAACCAGAAATAACTTGGCACAAAGATGGAGTCCAGTTAATGCAGAGTGAGCGACTCATCATGAGTGTATCTCCTGATGGAACTGCTACTCTACTCATTCCGAGCTGCAACATAGATGATGACGGAATGTATAGGTGAGTTCGCCATAGCGTTCAGCAACGTGAAATGAAAGTCATGACTAATCTGATGACTCTGAAGATCAAGTCTAACGGGAAAGAGTCAGTCAAAAATCTCAGTTATGTAAATATATGCAAGATGACTTTCAGATGAATATTCATTTTTAGCTTCTTCGTCAAAGAAAAACTGTGTTAGAGTGATGATGATGATTACTCTAATCAATAACACGGTTGTCTGAGAGGGGTTGTGAAAACATAAATAGAGGTTTGGGCAGAAGTGGCGTTGCGCTGAAGATTCTTGATAAAAGCATAACTTTTAAACCTTTTACTTCGAAAATTTCTTGAGACCATAGTAAAAATTTGGGTTTAAATGCCGGGGGAAAGGGTTTAAATGCCGGGGGAAAGGGTTTAAATGCCGGGGGAAAGGGTTTAAATGCCGGGGGAAAGGGTTTAAATGCCGGGGGAAAGGGTTTAAATGCCGGGGGAAAGGGTTTAAATGCCGGGGGAAAGGCATCGTGGAAGAAAAATCGTAGATACACCCAATCATATGCTTAAAAAAGTGAGAATATTGTAGCGACATATGAAGTTTTACGACTGTTCAGGGTGATCGCGAAGAACTCCTCTGGAACGGCCCATGACAAAGGAAATGCGATAGTGAAGAAGCTGCCGAGAGAGAGAAGAGAGCCTTCGGCCGAGGCAAATCTCTTCGACACCAACAAGGCACCGAAGCTGCTAGAACCGCTTGAGAACGTCCGAATACCGGAGAAGCAGCAACTTATTTTAAGGTGATGACTGGAACCAAGTCTTTGCCTCTTCCTCTTATAGATCAAAGCAAGTTCTCAAACGCAATACCAGCAAGAGTATCGGAGAGATGGAACAGCTTACAAAATTTGTTTGTTGTCTTAAACTGTTTTTTCCCTCTTGAATTAAACATAGCTTTTATAACTTTACCTTTCCTGAAGAGTTTTGTTGTTTTTTTCCTATTGCGTAGATGAACATACATAATTGAGGTGTTCTTCAAATCTTGAGCAATTCGAATGCGATCAACTATTTCTATGAGTTTATTAATGAGAAATTCTTGCAGGTGTAAGTTCTCTGGAGACCCGAAACCAACAATTAAGTGGTTCAAAGACGGAGAAAGATTATTTCCATATGGAAAATTGAAACTGGTAAGCAGTTTTATTTCTGCGCTTTAATCCACACATCAGTGCCTAATCAGAGAAAAACTTACAGAGCGAAACTCCTGATGGGTGGTGCGAATTGGTAGTCGACTCTGCCGTGAAGCAAGACGGCGGCGGATATCGGTTGGCCCCATCTCATTTAACCGCTTACCTCCATATCTTATGTCACATTCAGACGTAGTATTACCCATGTGTCTTCGACAGTGTAGTGGTAAAGCGATTTTTCCGGCTAGAGATAGACTGTTCTGTTCGAGTTCGCCCTGTGGACTAGCTTTTTCTAAGCGTTAGTCTACATCTCAATCAGGCGTAACTACCTTATGACTAAGTAATGTATGGCTGCTCTCAAGGATTCATTTAATGCTTAGGAATTTTCTCGATGATTTCGCCACGTTCTTAATCCTTTCTATGTTATCAGTTGTGTGGCTGAGAACATCCACGGCTCTGCTCGTACGACAGGAGACGTGTCTGTGCTGGGTGGTGCTCGCAAACCTCCCGCAGATGTAGACTCAGTCAAAGACGGGAAAGCACCCGGATTCTCCGTCCCACTCACTATCAAGAGGGCAAAGCCGGGCGAGAGTGTAACATTCGAGTGAGAATCACACATCCTTTTAGTGCGGGCAAAAGTCCATTTAACTCGACTCAAACGGTTGATTGAACTATCACACAGCAAAAAGCTAGTCCACCGGGCGGGATCGAACCCAACCATTTATCATCGACTCAAACGCTTTTTTGTCAATATCATGAAGCACCATGGTTCCGAACGATCCGTGGGGAAAAAATTATGGGATGTTCCGACGAGAAAGTAGTACTAGTTTTAGAAGACACAGACTCAAGGTAGCTGACTCTTTCTAGAGATTGGCTGCTTCCACGCGGTTGTTTGGATGGATAGCGGATTTCAGAAAAGACCCTTCAAAGAAGAAATTTCAGAATGTAATACTGAAATCATTACCTAAACGGAAACGAGAAGGTATATAAAACTAATGTGTTGCTCATATGACCTTATTCCAGATGCGTTCCCTTCGGCAATCCATTCCCGAACATCAAATGGCTAAAAGACGGGATAGAATTGACAGAAGATGGATCGAACATTCGATTCGAAGAGGGGCCAGATCGTCTTCAAAGACTGATCCTCAACGATGTTCGTGTATAGATTTGCTATGAATCTCTGAACGTTCTGATGCGCTGAATGCAATTTAAGGTTTCATTTGTGTCGGAAGGCTACTATCGCTGCGTCGCGACCAATGAGCATGGAACGGCATCAACAAAAGCAGAGCTAAACATCGACGGTTAATTTTTCTCAACGCTCCATCTTTTTGTGTCCTGTCTCAGAACTTAAATGAATCGTATGTTTCAGGAGACCGAATGGCGTTATTCAGGGTCCCAGTCGACGATGGAAATCCTCCTGAAGAGTGCAAGCCCAGAATAAGACGGGGTCTTCATAACATGAGCATACACCAAGTTGGTTTGCATCCGTTTAACAACAGTAATTTACTTCAATAAGGTTTGCATCTATTTCATAAGATGAGCTTGTATATAGTTGGTTTCCGTTTCGAGAAACCCGTCAGTGAAATAGTTTCTTTCAGGGTAGCATCATCGAGATGGTCGTGTGTGCTACCGGAATACCAACACCGACGGTGAAATGGTTCAAAGATGGCAAAGAACTGATATCTGATGGACCAGATGGCAAAAGGGTCATCTTCACCGATGAAAGGGGCATTTTCCATCTGGTCATTTTGAACGCGGACCCGGAAGATGAAGGTTTACTTTTATTGTAGAATTTTTCACAAATTTCACACTTTGTTTTGTCCATGCAAATAAAATTACTTTTTTTATGTTTTGAGAGGCTCTGAAAGAAATTTTATGAGAATTTTCAAGGTGAATACTCATTGGAAGCAACAAACAAGCTCGGTTCGGCAACCACGGAAGGCCTCGTCAGCATCATTCGACCTAGAGGCTATGAACTCGGACAAGACGATCGGTTAGCAGAGTAGCCAGAACTCTTTGGGAAACGGCAATTGGCTATATCAAAAATTAACAAATAAATGAAACCTAACCGTTCCAGAAATGGAAATCCCTATCCACCTGGATTTATCCGACAGCTCAAGAACAAGCATGTATTCAATAAGATGCCAACAATCTTCGACTGCTTGGTCGTGGGTCATCCCCCACCCGACGTGGAATGGCTGCACAATGGGAAGCGGATTATCCCCGGTGGACGCATAAAAATACAGAGATGTGGTTTGTTGTTCTTTGCAATTCGAATAGAACAGTCAAAAACAGGGACGGCACTAATGATGGGACTACTATAAACTGCACTACAAGAATAAAGCTGCTTACGAATTTCAGCGCTTTTCAATAAACAAAATGGTTTTTAAAAACTTTTTCTATCTCTATGGCTTTTGCTTTTTTCATTAGTTAAACTCCTTTCTCACTCCCAATAGTGCTAACATACATATGTATCCTAATATTAGCCTTCTTTGCTCTACCCTGTTATGGTGCGGGCGGTCACGAGAAAACCTGGAAAAAGTAATAATAACAACAAAAGTCACTAAATTTCTTGAAATTATTATTATTCTAAAAGATTATCCTCAAAGATCCATTACAGTTCAATCCTTAAATTGAAAGCTTGTTCGGTTTTGAAATAATCCCCGAGCACACTATAATAGATAGACAGAAGAGCTGTTGTTTGTAGAAACATAGCTGCTTTGAAATGAAAAGAGTGTTGTGGGATGTTGAGGAGGAGGATCGCACGCTCTTATCATCCTGGACACAACGGTCGAAGATGCAGGGGAGTATGTTGCCGTCGCTAAGAACTCGCACGGAACAGCCAGCAGCTCGGCTATTCTTGACGTAACAGGTTGGAAGTCCTCAACCCTTTTTTCCCACTACGAACGGAATATATGGTAGAAGTAAGATATGGTTAAATATTTGGTTGATAAATGTATTGTTGAATCATCGCACGAAAAAAGGCTATTTTACGGCGCGGGATCAAAAACAGCAGAATTTTTCCCGACTGACAGTCGCGCACGTTGCAACCACGTGCTGTTTCCTTTACAATGCGCAACCGACCAATTATAACTTGACGGGGATTATCCTCAAAGATAATATGAAACTTTCACGTGCTAGTTTTTCTATTAAAATTTTAATTTTTTTTCACAAAAAATGGTTAGAGGGAATAACGGAAGGTGTTCCTGTAAAAAGAAAACGAGTAAATACAAAAATTTTTTTTTAGAAAAAAAAACAATTACTTTTCGAAAATTGTAAAAATATTTCTCTAGCAACAAAACAGTTTATAAATACTAACAATTGAAGATGAAATGAAGCGAGAGAAAATTCTTAACAAAGCCCAAGGTTTACATGATTGACTTTCCAGTTCCTTACATGGACACAATCAAGTTTACCGGAGAATTCGACGTGACTCCTTACTTGACGGAGGAATATGGCTTCAAAAAGATGAACTACGCTAGTGAGTCTTTTGTTTCTTCTTTATCATGAGACTCTAAGATCTGGTTCGATGCGCAGGTATGCCGACCCCTCCCGACCGCGGACCTTTTATCAAGGAGGTTACTGGACACTATCTCACACTTTCTTGGATACCAACCAAGCGAGCACCACCAAGGTAAGTCTCGGAAGTTTCGAACACTAGTTTACAGCGGTTTTAAGGTCCTCGTATGAAAAGAGAAAACATCAAACATAAAAACAGAACGAAAACTGAGTTCAGGTACCCTCAGGTCACATATGTCATCGAGATTCGAGAGCTGCCCTATAAGGAATGGACTCTGGTTAGTTATACTTCGAGAGAGCTATAAAGAAGAGAAAACTTCGAAAAAGAGAAATTTTAACTTTAAAAAGTTGACGTCAAAGAAAGAATTTCTCTGAAACCCTTCAGTTGGACTACAACATTCCGGAGCCAGTCTGTAAAGTCCGCAACTTGGAACTAGGAAAGTCGTACCAGTTCCGGGTGCGAGCAGAGAACATCTATGGCATCTCAGAGCCCTCTCCCTCTTCCCCACCGAGCAGGTTGGCCGTGCAAATTCCAGGCTAACATCTCTATTTCTTCTCTTGAGCATGTTCTCCCAATACATGTACATATGTTCAACTCATTTTGCATGTAATTTTGCATGCAAGCATTTCGTTATAAAATTCCATTATGAAGCACAAAAAATTAGAAGTCGATTTACTCAGAAGTAATCAGCCATAAGTTACAGTAATCAGCCATAAGTTACTGTTTTCGAGAGAAAGTGACTAAGAGTAGCTTGTTTAAGCAGTTTATAATCAGAAGTCATTTGTTTTAATATCGGATTTCTCGGAGCCATTGACAAAAAATTTAGTCAACAAGAGTCATTAATGAATAGTTAGTAGCATTTTTTTAATTTGTATACAGTTTTTTCATTGTATAATACATTATAATAGGGGAATAGAGATAGCTCATGTTGTCTTACTGAGGTCTGTTATATCAAAAACCCTGTTTTATTCGTTTCTCAGTGTCCTCCGTCTTAGTTTGTATTCCCGGTGTATGTCCGTATCAGTTCTGTGCTCCCTGTTGACAGTCTTGATGAGAGGGATTCCACCGCTCACAGTCCCGCTCCCTCTTCCTCTCGATTCCTCTCTCCTTCCGGAGCGCGCTCCTCTTCTCGCTCCCCCTCGCCAGTACGCTACTACTCTGGCTACGCTGCCTCGGCTCAACCTGCATCCTCTTCGCCACAGCGATCCAGCAGCAGCGAACGAGTCAAGGGGGTTCCATTCTCGTCTCCAAGAAGAACCTCGCCTTCCCACTCGATAACCTCTAAGATGAGCTCTGCCTATGTCCCGTCCACAGCAATCATCCCTGAACCAATGCTCTCGTATAGGCCTTCCCGATATCTCCAGTCGCAAAGGTTATCCACTAATGACGCTTCATTCCTTATTTGTTGCACGTTGTCCTCCCCGCTATGTTACCAACCGTACTCGTTTCACTAATACCTTATTTCTCACAAGCGAATACCTCAGTCACTCTATCCATAACCAAAAAACAAAAATGTCCTCGAAACAGAAGAATGACCTAAGTTTCATACATTGCAGACTCATGGCTCCTCCCCAGCCCGTTCTAGATAAGAACAAGAGGATAATTCCCCTATTCGATCCTTATGCTGAGAAAGCCAGGTCCAAAGCTCATGCCCAGCAATACTGTCAGTTTTTTTGTCCAAAGGATTTAAAAGGAAGAAAAAGCTTTAAATACCAAGAACTGAGAACAGCATTTAAATTTGTTAAAGGGATATGTCTATTCAGTAATAATACCATTCATATTTTGGAGCTTCATTTTCTAGTTTCGTCCACCCTCACCATTTGAATGTTTTTTTGCGAAAAGACTTCAAATTAACGGTGTTTGTACGAATCGGTAGCTTCGAACGGAAACCTGAGGTCACGGGTTCAGTTCCCGCCAAACGCACAACATTCGTACGATTTAGAAGAAAAAACACAAGTCCGTTCACTGCTTACATCTTTGATTACAGCCTGCGCACCCTGGTTTGCCCCGGGAGTGCTCGAGAAGCGATTCTGTGCAGAAAACGACACCCTGACCCTCATACTGAATGTATCTGGATACCCCGATCCGGAGATAAGCTGGAAGTTCCGAGGAATGGATATCGATACGAAGGCGCCCACCAGCAAGTGCAGAGTGTACACTTATGGAGGGACAGAGACCACCCTCACTATTCAGCAGTTCTCTAAGGTGGTTTCGGAGAAAAGCTGGAAGAGAAAGTGCAACAGAGACGGAGACACACACACACACACACAGAGAGAGAGAGAGAGAGAGAGAGAGAGAGAGAGAGAGAGAGAGAGAGAGAGAGAGAGAGAGAGAGAGAGAGTATTATAACTACAGAAACATTTCAATTGCAGGAGAACGTAGGTCAATACCAGTGCATAGCCAAAAACGAGTACGGAGATGCGACCCAAGTCATCTACGTCGATCTCTCGACTCGACCCGTGTTCATTCAGCCTCTGGAAGATAAGGTCTTCACTGCTCCTAGCCCTCTCAAGTTGGACGTCCGATTGGAGGGAACGCCTTTTCCTGAACTCAAGTGGATGAAGGTTTTATATAAAACCCTTTATTTTATTTTCTAAAACCCTTTATTTTTCAAGAGCTGAGATCAATATAAAATACGTTTTTTGCAGGATTGGAGGCCTCTGGTCGAGTCTTCGCGAGTGAGGTTCATAAAAGATTCCGGGGGCTACTTGTGTTCTCTGGTGATTATGGATCCGCTCTGGAGAGATAGCGGAATATACTCCTGTGTCGCCATCAACGACGCAGGCCAAGCAACGGTGTCCTGCACTGTAACTGTGGAGGCTGATGAGCCAGAATGTGACGCTGTTCTCGCGATTCGTAGGAAGCAGAAGGCCAAGAAAGAGAAAGCGAGAGTAGTCAGAAGCCTTATTACTAGCAATGGAGTGGACCACAAGATTGACGAGATTAGAGAAGAAGACGAGGAAGGAAGTGTCGAGAGAAGCCAGGAGTAGACGGTGATATCTCGGGAGAATACCAAACAACGGAAAGTTGGACCGGCTGCCCACGGTCTCTTTTCCCTAGCTCCCTCTTTCATTTACTTTTGTGTTTTCTAACCTTTAAATCTTTGACATCTCACAACTGATTACGAGTATTAGCTTTGTGCTTTTGACTGATTGCACCGCTGTTGAACGCAGCCAAACCCTTCCTTCGCTTTACCATCTCTTCCTTTTGTCTAAATTGTTCACTTTGTTCCTCATATTATGTTGTCTGACCATCTTGATTTTTTTTTTAAAACTTGCGTCTGTTTTTTGAACAGACCTTTGTTCGAATTTCGACTCGAAAAATGTGCTTTGCATGCAAAGAAGTTCTACTTTTCATTGTTCACTTTCACACATTTTGGCTGCCATTCAAGATGTGCTCATCCAAAATCTTTTTTTTCGAAAACTAGGTTTTTTCTTCTTCTCCAATTCTTTAGTTCAAACTGGTGTTTACCCTCACATTTCGTACGGCGTAATATTTTTCAGCTAATGCTAGTCAACTATACCAATCCGGTCACACAGATTCGCTCACCATAGACTATTTCAAAGTAACACCGCTCCTCAATTCAGTGGAGGAAAGTGTTGGAGAACCAGTAGAAGAGAGATCTGCCCATTTCTCATTTGCTGCTTCTTTCTCATTTTTCTTCAGCTTGTCAGAAAGCTTATCTTCATCATCTACTTCCAGAGCTATGTTTAAAGATGATATAAGCACTATAAATCTTCAAAAATATAAAAGGCGATTGATAGCTTGAGATGACTTATTTAGTACTCGCTGCTTCCGGAATGTCATAAGGTCGAGATGACGTGAAGAGTGGACGCGATCGGCTGTCTACTTCCGGGTTGTGAAAGTGGCCGGCACTCCGCTAACGCTCCGGAAGGGGGACGCGCCCGGTACTCCGCATCCGCTCTCTCTCTCAACCGCCGTTTTTCTTTCTGTATTATAGGGCGATCTGTGACAATTTCTTTTCTGTGTATAAAAATGTTTACTCTCTCGTAATGCAGCAATAACAACAATATAACATGCTACTACGTGACCTAGTTATAATGGGCTTCGTAGTCCAATTTATTGGGGAGGAACGCGGATGGTCTTTTTGATGTGCATGTATGTACGCTGATTACACAATTGTTGGAGCCTTCGTTCGAAACCAAGAAAACTTCGAAAATCGTGATTCTGGAAGCTAAAGCGGCACAGTGAACTTTTCAAATAATATTGGATGGCTTGTGTCATTGTCACACACAAAGAAGATGGGATGGCTTATATCATTGTCACACACAAAGAAGATGGGATGACCTATGTCATTGTCACACGCAAAGAAGAACGGATGACTCATTTTCACACACAAATGGGATGACTAATTTCATTATCAAGCAGTGAAATCGCCACATACTAGAAAGCTTGGAAAAGAAGATCATCTTTGCAAAAACGTGTCGATTGGTATGCATTTAGGTTGATTTTTGTTGAAAAAAACAGCCAAAGTGTTCAAGTTTGTTTTTTTGAAAGAAAAGGTTTAGTGATCTTCAACCGTGTTACTTATTTTTCTACTCTACTACAAAAAAATCAATTCCTCTGTTCAGTTCAACTTTTCGGTTTGTGAAAAGGAGTTCCATTAGTTTTTTATATTGAAAAATGAACTATTTATGTGGATGAGTGAGAAGCCTGTAATCAGGGAATTGAAAGGATAAAGATACGACAACTTTCAACTTTGAATATTCACGGAATGACAATGAAGTAAATGATCAAGTCATCAACGATGTAAAAGCGAACACTTAGTTGCAGCACTACTGTTTTTATAAGCTTACAACTTTTGGAGTTAGCCAGCATTCAGTGACAGCTATTTCTGAGATTACACAAGAAAGACTCATCCCCCACACCTCTTTTTCCCCTTTCGTTTTTCCTCTTTCGAACTCATTCTCTCTCCCTCTCTCTCTCTCTCTTTCACTCTCTCCGTCTATCTCTACCTCTTTCTCTCTCTCTGTTTCTCTTTATCTTTCTTTCTCTCTCTCTCTGTTTCCTTTTCTCTCGCCTAACTTCTGTCTGCCTCTACCTCTCTTCATCTCTCTCTCTCTCTCTCTCTCTCTCTCTCTCTCTCTCTCTCTCTCTCTCTCTCTCTCTCTACCTTCTTTCTTTCTTCTCAACTCCCAGTCCTTCTTCTCGCATTTAATTAGTTCTGGAAGATCTTCTCACCGCCGACGTAGGCCTCTTCCTTTTCGTTCTGCCTGCCGAGTCTTCATGGAATCTTCTTGTCTACTACAAATGTTTGTTTACTTCTGACAAGCCCTTTCGGGTAGATCCATAAGGTTCAATCAGCTCGAGAGAAAAAGAACAAGAGAGAGAGTGATAAAGAGACGTATTGGTAGCCTGGACTCTCTTTTAGGCTTGAAAAAGAAAAAAACAAGTTTTTTTGCCCGGTTTTTTTTAAAAATTAGTTTTTACAATGATATTATCATCGCATGAATTATTTTTAAGAACAAAAACTACAATAAAAAACAATTTTGCTCCTAGAGCCAGTCATCTCAGATATGTATGTAAACACTCATTTACTGTAATTCTAACCCCGTACCAGAAGTCGAAAAGACTCACTTCAGAAAGCACAACTTACTGAACATGAATAAAAATTTGAAACATCGGTTGAACAAAAAAATTTTTTACGATGATATGAATTTGAGTTGGTAGGCTTGAGTTTCTAGATCATGACTCATATCGACGTAGGTATATGATGTATGTGTGAAGTTCCGGTTCGAGACAGCGAAAAAGATATAAAAAGAGAGAGATAGAGACAATCTGAGAATTAGAGAGGAAAATTAAAAAAAGAGAAAGAAAAATAGGAATAGGGAAAAATAGGTACAAAGAAAGAATGTCGAAGATATAGAGAGTAAAAAAGGGGCTTCATAAAAATTCAAGCAGTGGAATGTGTAACGAATTCGATTAGAAAAAGAGATGAGGACCTGCTGTCGGTGACGATTCCGCCTACTCCGAGAGGGTTCTCTCCCAGAGGAGACCACAGAGAAGTTGGTACCTTTCTCTCATCTTGTCTTAAAATCGCTTCTTGTGCGACGGTCAGTGCGGAAAAAAAAACAAAACAGAACTCAATTATTTTTTTTTAATAAAACAATAATTTCGATCAAAATCGAATAAATTTTTAAAGCGGTTTTCTTTCTAGTTTATGAAAAAGAAACCTTTATAGCTCAATCAATCTAACACTATAGTATCACTTGAAAGTATCGCAAAATTGGTTTTCATGTTCCCCTATTATTTTCCCAGTTATGCTCTCGAACCTTTATCTCATAAGCGATGTGGAACCTCTCTTCCAAACCACATTCTACGAATACCTCTACAATGGATTTTCTACCTGGTACTATTTCAAGAAAACACATATGTATGAGATAATATTAGAACGGTATTGCATTTCATGAACATTGGTGTTTTGTGTCTATGAAATGTATTATAAAATTTAATCAACTATAACTAAATAAACAAATAGGGAGACCAGCAAACGACAAAGCACAATATGAATCGGCGGTCATGAAAAAAGAGCGAGTTGGCCTACATAGTGAGTTGATGTACGTTCTTTCTTCATTCCTCTATTCGTGAACGGGCTCAACCCTTATAAAAGTTTGAAGGAGGTTTCATCCACGTCTTACGAATTTATTATCTATATTATGGGTAAAAATATTATGGGTTCGTTTCAAAGTAAAAAGGCTCGAAGTTTGAACTTATTTACAAATTTAAAACTTTTTTCAAGAGATTGGTACGGACATTCGTACGCCAACTTCTCCGTGCTCTTTCCAAGCTTCATGGCCAAAGAATAGCTCATCTCGATCTTCGCCCTGAGGCTATTCTTATTCGAAATCAGCAACTCATCCTTGCGGATTTCGGCCAGAGCAGGTAATCAATATGTTATCAAGTAATTAATATAGAGAATACAGAATACTGCTCAAATCAAAATCAGTCAAACCCAGGATTATTATTTGTTCCAGTTTTAAACTGGTGATCCGCAAAAAATATCAAAAATTCGAATAAATCTCTGAAAATGAAGTTGACAATTTTTTTCAAAGTAGATAATTTAGAAAGATGGTGAAAGATGGTATAACGGGAGAAACATCCGGGAGTCCCGAGTTCGTGGCACCAGAAGTTGTCAGAGGACTCCCTCTCACTCTAGCTACGGATATGTGGAGTGTGGGGACGATCACGTTCATGTTGTCAGTCTTCTTCATTTACCGATTTCGTTTATTGAGAAAGTTTCCGTTGTTTCAATATTCCCTTATATACTTATTTTGAGCGTTTCCGCTATGAATTTAAAATCTTTTTTTTACCTAAGGATGTTTTTCAATCGCAATAAGCATGAACGGTTGCCTCTGCCTCCAGTCTAAATCACGTTGTGATAGAATTAAATGTAAACTCTTTTGGAAACTTATCATGTTGAAAAATATCAAAAGGTCATCGTAAATTTTATTAGTAAAAAAAACCTTATCCAGTTAGTAAATGTAACTTTTTGTAACTTTATACATAGCTTGACGATGAGTAATGTTAATTCAGTTTCCGATTTTAGATCAGTTTTCAAAATACGGATCATTCAAGTACCTCATTGGCACGACAGTGTGTTGAGGAAGAACTTTTGTCATTCTAGGCAAATAGGCCAGAACAATACAAGATTTTTTCTTTAAACCATGTCAAGTAAAGGGAGTTAACCTCCGATGAAACAGCTGTTTTGGAAGATGATACGCTTAGGCTACATGTTTTTGACCACTCAATTTCCGCATTTGTTGCCACTTCTGAAAGGAGGTTTTCTACAATATTGTTCATTTCATAGTGTAAGAAACCGAAATTTTATTTCTGGGTATTTTTATGCATTTTCTCTACTGTTTTTTTTAAAAAGAATAACGTGACTCTGTTTTGGTTAAAACTATAAATAATATCCACCAACCAATTTTTTTGGGATTTAAAAAATCAAATTTTGAAATGTAAAAAAGAAGTTTAGGCATGACTTCGTCTAAGGATCGTGAAATTAATGGGCTTCTGAAAAATAATTGTGAGTAAAAAAAACAATTCATTTTCTTTGAATCTGGGATTCTGTTTTTTAACGTTCAATTTTTAAAAAAAGTTTTTTTTCAAAAAGGTCAGTTTAAAACCCAGAAACTTTCTAGCAAATTTTATAACCAAGGAAAATGCATAACTAAGAGGTGACGAAGAAGAAAAAAGTCTTGAAAATAGTTGCACTGAGAAGATCAAAGAATTTTGAAGATGATAATTTTAACATGATAATATTCATGGTAGAACAACAAAAAAAGTGTTTTTTTTATGTTAAATAGTTTTAACGGAATGTGTGGTACAATATTTTTGGTCACTAAGTTTGTTTTCGTTTTTGATTCTACAGTCCACAATTTCACAGAATCGCTGAATAGTGTTGGAGATCTTCAACGGTATTGAATGTACTCTCAAGTGGTGAATAGGGATGTCTCAATCTTTTTCAGCATTGAAAAAAAAGGTTTTGCCTATTCCGGACGAAAACTGGATTTTACAAAGGAGGGCGATGCCAGAAAGATTGGGCTTGCCATGAAACATAGGCCCATTCTCTCCATACTTTGTAAAACCCATTCAAGAATAAGTAAAGAAGCCTCTCGCTATTCTCTTGTCAAAAAATGATTCTAGCTAAGATAATCACCGATTACAAAGCAAGTGTAGACGGAGAAAATTTTTCCAGACTCTAAAATATCCTCAACAAATCTTTTAATAGTCTTTTAATAGTTTCACATTCTATAATTCATATGCACGAAAAGTTTTATTTTTCAAGTATTAGAACGAATTTCATCTCAAATGATTTATTATTTCTTACAAAAATTGCAACAAAAACAAAACAAAAAATATTGAGGTAAGCATGGACTATAGAAAAATATAAAAGTAAAACAATTGAGCAAATACAACATTTTTACTTTGGTTTTGGAGTAATATTAGTGCATTTTAATGATATTGAAGTATCAGATTGCAAGAAGTTAATTAGGCGAAATCAAACACTGATCAAGCAGCTTCATTTTTAAGCGAGAAGAGCTCGTAGTTGATTTGATTTCGCATGGAAAAGAATTTCAAGTTGACCGGGAGGCATTTGTTAACATTTTGGTAGAATATACCAAAAAGTGGGATGTTCAAGAAATGCGCATGTGGTGTATTGTACATATTGGTTGGGAGTTATGATGACCACATGGCGACATTCGAAGAATGTTGAAGTAGAGGCTGTAAAGAGCATCAGTTTTTCCCAACTATAGAAAATGGTATTATTCAAAGTATGCATTCCAATTTATGCGTAGCCATACTTTTCTAACATGAATGCAAAAATAAGGTTGAATATTCCGACAAAAGCGTGATTTCAACTATGCCTACACCCATTTAGTGTTTAGTTTTCAAGTTTTTGAAGTTTAAGTAGTAATAATTTTTTAAAAGCGTAGAACCAAACGCTTTCACAATCAGTTGGCTAACTTTTATATTGAAAACAATTCATTTAAAAATAATTTTTAACCATTTTCAGTTTGCTAGTCGAACTTTAATTCGAATATTAGTTTGAAATCACTATTAGAAAATAATAAGTTACTCTTCGATATAAGACGATGCTGGGAATAATTTTCGCCAAAATGCTCAAAATGTTGTTCCTCGGGCAGATTTCCCTTGAAAAACCAAGCTTTTCCATGGCAAGAAACGGAAAAAAGCGCCATGATAAATGACAGCAAATAACATGCGTTTTGACGGGCCTGCCAAGAAAAACCGTCAAAAAACAAGCTTTCTACTTTGTACTCGTTTTGTAACTGCTAAAGAAGGGACAAAATTTGTAACTGCTTATGTCACTGCCAAAAACGGGCTTTTTTGTGTACTTCTTTTTTTCCTGCCAAAATCGGGCTTTTTTTTGTCCTTGTTTTGTCTCTGCCAAAATCGGGCTTTTTTTTTGTCCTTCTTTTGTCTCTGCCAAAATCGGGCTTTTTTTTGTCCTTCTTTTGTCTCTGCCAAAATCGGGTTTTTGTTTGTCCTTGTTTTGTCACTGCCAAAATCGGGTTTTTTTGTCCTTGTTTTGCCACTGCCAGAACCGGGATTTTTGTCCTTGTTTTGTCACTGCCAAAATCGGGTTTTTGTTTGTCCTTGTTTTGTCACTGCCAAAATCGGGGTTTTGTTTGTCCTTGTTTTGCCACTGCCAGAACCGGGATTTTTGTCCTTGTTTTGTCAAAATCGGGCTTTTTTTTGTAGCCCCTGCAACTCCTTAGTCTCATTTCTGGGATGATGGAGGATCGCTCTCAGGAACTCTTTGGGGAGTGCCAATACTAGACTTTGATCTCTTTAAATGTGTGGTTCAGGCTTCGTCTTTCAACGAGCCGGATCGAATCTTTACCTCAAACTTGGGTAATTGAACCGACTACAATCGCCACACAAATCTTTACGTACTAGCGCAGCAACATACATTTTTCTCAACTGTTTACTAAACTCGGTTGGGGTACGTCGCTAGATGTGGTTAATATGTGGTCGTTGCGGAGCTTTGTTCAACGTACAAAAAGTGTTCCAAAAAAGAGCCGAGTTTGGCAGTGCCAAAACATGACACGAAAGAAAAACAAAATTGTCCCTGATTTGGTAGTGACAAAAAGTGTGTCAAAAAAGAGCCGAGTTTGGCAGTGCCAAAACATGACGCAAAAGAAAAACAAAATTGTCCGTAATTTGGCATTGACAAAAAGTGTTCAAAAAAGAGCCGAGTTTGGCAGTGCCAAAACATGTCACAAAGGAAAAAACAAAATTGTCCGGGATTTGGCAGGAACAAAACTTGGTCACAGAGTCATTCATCATTTGGCACTGCGAAATGGTGACCGATTCTTCGTCCCTATTTTGGCAGCTAAACAAAGACAAATAACGGAATTTCCTTCTCCCAAGTTCGCATACTCGAAATCTTGGCGAAATAAAGTTTTGGCTGAGGAACAACATTTCGAGCATTTTGGCGAAACTTATTCCCAGCATCGTCTTATATATAGAATAGCACAAACTGTCCGGTAGAGCACGAATATTCAGTCAAGGTCTGTTTCGCTCTTTTTAAGGGAGTTTTAACAAATTCTTTTGACTTCAATATTTATTCTAAAGCAAACTTTGGGTATTTCAAGCTATAATTTTCTTTTCTTCTCATGAATTCTTCTTCTTTTCCCTCTCAAGTCTACGCAAAAAAAATTGAACAGAAAAATAGAACAATGGAGAAAAAGAGTATCGAATTACAGTAATTTTTTGACTTCGAAAGAGCTCACAATATTCTAGATATCAATCTCTCTTGGGGAAATCACCATGAAAGTGGTTTTCTTCTTAGTGAATTATAAAATTATAAATTCACCGAGCATCTAATATACTATATGAAAGCTCACAATATTTAATTACCCAAGTTTTTTACCCAAGTTTGAGGGTAATTTGCATATCGCTGATGATGCTTTAAATAAAGCGAAACGTCCGAACTCTTTGCACGAAACCACACCGCATCTCTTCACTGGCACGACAAAGACTTTAACGGACTATATGAAAGCGTTTTATTGCCGTGAGACATGATTAGTCATCGAATCGATGACTGACATTTCACAGTTACTAACTGATCTACAGATGAAACGTAGATTGTAGCCTATATAATTTCGAATAGGGTTCTACCAGAATACGTCTGTCCCACATCTCAGAGGAACGCATACTTTGCCTCGAGGAGGAACAAGCGTGAGGAAGATAATAATTATTATTTTAAATTACCGAATATGGTATGTAAGCATCATAATCAACAAATAATGGTTAAGGACTAAAACTTTATTTCAAAAAATAGCTCATTAAGTGAATTTAAGTTTATCACGTTTCAAGTGGAAGACATTGAAATTTGAAAAATTTAGAGTGTCAAGTGTTAATTCAGTTTTCCGCTCGTAGCAATGTATTTAACTACTTCTCCTTTTCTAAAACCAATTCTTTTTCAACATAGATGTCTTAACGTGACGGGTTAAAATCGTTTTCAAATTTTTGGGGTGAAGTTGTTTTTTCATTGGCTATTAACCCGTTTTTTTCTTCAAAACCATCCATTTTTATTCCTAAAGGGTTTATTAGGCAAGAGTCTTCATATATTATGAAGAGTACCACAACTCTGCAGGTCGTGGTATAAACTCCATATAAATAACAAAGTTGTTCAGAGAAAACGAGAATAAGTCTTTCAGCTTTTTTACCGCTTGTGACAAAAAAGCATAACTTTGAACGGCATAGATTAGAGTAAACAACCTTCTGAATTGGTCGTCATGATGAGTCTTATACATAATAATATAATCTTTCTCGCGCTTGTTCCCGCCTCGCGGCAGGGTACGAGCTCCTCTGAGATGCAGGACAAACCTATCCTGGTAGAACCATCGGCTGTCCGCTATATCACTGCTAGTGTGAAAAGCAGCATTGCGAAGAAAAGATTCGTGCGTGAGCACTACCAACATTTCTTAGCCCCCACGGTTTGGGTGGATCTGTCCGGGGTGGGAGTCGAACTCGGGACTCAAAGATGAGTTTTATACATATGTATGATTTACGACTTATCCCTTGTTCTAAACAGGTTGATCTATGAATGAATATAAATCCTATTATAATATGAATTCAATTATGAATGTTATTTTTGGAACTTCAAGAGAATGCAATGCAAACAACATACAAGGTGCGGCAAAAGTCCAGGTGGACAACTTTGTCACTTTGCATCTTTTTTGTTTGGTCAGTCGTGTGATTTTTTGCTTGTATATTATTCATGATGTTGCTAACATATCCTGAAAAAAATCAGAATGATAACTCTTTTTGTTTTCCGGTAATGCTCTCTGATATGGACCGAGGCTACATTCTGCGCTTGAGCCAGTCCGGGCACATTCAAAAGCACATCGCCAGAACCACTGGATTCTCCCGTAGGACCATTGAAAACACAATACGTCGCTTTCTTGAGACTGGTACAACAAATGACCGTCCCAGGAGTGGCAGGCCAGTGACCGCGACCACTTCCTTCAACATGAGAAGCATCCGAAAATTCCAAACGGAGTCTCAGAAAACTCGCGAAGGAGCTGCGTTATCTCGGCTAATTCTGTTCAGACGATCGTCAAATCCCGCATGGGACTTCTCCCCATCAAGCTGCAGAAGAATCACGCATTGAAGGACCAGATGAAGGCGACCCGTCTTCGGAGATGTCGTGAACTGTCAAAGCGGTTCAAGCCGGTGGACTGTTTGGATATTCTCTTCACCGATGAGAAGTTGTTCAATATTGAGCAGTCCTTCAACCACCAGAACGATAGGATTTGGTCGAAATCGGTCAAAGTTGCCAATAAGAGTGGCCGTTACGTCTCGAGAAAGGGCCATCTTGCTTCTGTCATGGTCTGGGCCGGGATTTGCGCGACTGGCAAGACTCCTCTCGTTTTCGTCGAGCAGGGAGTCAAAGTGAATGACAATAACTACCTGAACGACATTCTCATGAAGGAAGTACTTCCCTGGAGCCAGGCTCACTTCGCGGGACGCAAATGGACGTTCCAGCAGGACTCTGCGCCCGCCCACAAGGCTAAAGTGGTGCAAGACTGGTGCAAGAGCAATTTCCCCTCCATGATCACATCCGCCGAATGGCCTCCGTACTCACCTGATTTGAATCCTCTGGACTTCTCTGTGTGGTCGGTCCTTGAGAGCAAGGCCTGTGCTTCCCTACACAAGAATTTGGAAAGTTTGAAGCGCGCCCTACAGAAGGCGTGGGATGATCTTGACGTCGCTTACCTGTCCACCACGGTGGGTGCCTTCCACAAGCGACTCTGCGCCTGTGTCAAGGAGAAAGGAGGGCTGTTTGAAATTTGAAAAAACAGTTATATCCCAAACTACTTGATAAAATTCTGATGAAAATTTTGTTTGATTTGCTCAATCCGTTAAGTTTTTATCGAAAAAAAAATGTCCACCTGGACTTTTGCCGCACTCTGTATAATACTTCAAAATGAAAAATTTTTGCGAGGTGCGCTGGAGTATGCACTGAGACAAAGTCGGGAAATGAGCCTTTCAACTTTTCAAGTCGAAATTGATTACTATTGAAATCTGAGCCTTTCAGATTGACCCGATCCTCTCCTTTCCACGGGGATAGCGACGCAGAAACACTATGGAACGTGGCCCAGGTTCTTTTGCTGTTACAAAATTAATTGTTAATTAGTTTTCTTTAAATTTTTGTTATTGAAGCTAGAAATAACGAAGATTACATGCTTTTTAAATTATTTTTTTTCTCAGAATGTACGGATGTAACGTAATGGTAGTGAGCGTTAACTATTACGCTGGAATTCCCAAGTTTGACCGCCATAAAGAATTATTTAACCAAAAAGAAGAGGAGAAAAGTTGTAGGTAAGTAGTGTTTGAATGATACTGATTTTTTCCCAACTAAGTGAATGCAAACCTAACCTTTTAGAACCAGTGACACCTTCCCGGGTCACTGGTAGTAGCTACTATCGCTCAATTTATTGATAAGAAACTTATTTTAGATTGCTAATTTTAGCTAAAAGGCATCCGTGTTTTTTCTTAAACAAGTCATGCAACTTTCTAAGGGCCTTCAAACTAAATTTTGGGTGAGTTGGTAGCTCAGTGGGAAAAGCATCACGCGGTAAGTAGTAATGTTGGGTATTGCCCGGGAGTGTTCTCTCCCTCCCTTGCCCTTGTATTGCGTCCCCAACACCAAAACACATTGGGTATTAGATATATATTTATTCAGGGACGTAAGATACGAAAGGGGGTCATGTGGTCAGGGCTTGGGGTTCATCCCCCTCTCTCTCCTCGCTTGCTCTTCGTGGCGTCTTTTATCTTCTTGCTCTTGGCTCCTCCTTCTTAGCAAGCTCCGCCTCCGGCTCTGGAATCATAATGATTAGTACAGGCTTTGAATTGCACAATGATTTATGATATTGCTTACACCTTCCACCTTACCATCAAAGACTGTCCTCAGTCTTTATAAAGAAAAAATTTCACCACTCAAAACATGCTCGACTATCAATTCAAGGTAATGAACAAGATTTCAACCCGAGGCTGCTCGCATGAAAATTTCAAGAGATTGGAGAAACAAAAGTTAAAGAATTGAGTCTCGAAGGCAGAAAGCCAATCACGAATATATTTCACAGATTATAGAAAATAGTACGTTTCAATATTGCGTGATGATGAAGTAAACTCGCTCCTCGCTTTCTGTTGGTTTTTCTTCTACATCCTTCTTCCTCTTCCGTTTTCTATTATTTTACCCAAAACTGTTTCTTCCCCTCTCACCATATTTTGAATCTCTTCCCTCTTTTCTCTCCATTTTTCTTTTCTCTATATCTCTGTACTGCTGCTGATTCACATGTCTTTCTTAACACTGAGATATAAACAAAGGTTGGCTAATCTGTCTAGGACAGAACGGCAGCTTCCCTCCAACGCCTTTTGAATGTGGCTTCCTCGCTCCGGTCACTCATATCGCCTAACCTTTTCAAAGCGTAAACAAATATGTTTTTTGGTTGTTTTTTTTTGGGGCCACAGCCCTTCGCACACATACACGGAAATATAGACAGATTATGACATTTGAAATCTCTGTTTCTTCCAAAAAGTACATAATCAGACTTAAGTGCTAAAGCTTTCTCATTTTCTCTACATTTTGATTGTTAAGCTGAGAAGTTGAATTGCAAAAAAAAAATTGTTAAAAATTCTAATTTAATCTACGGAAAAATTGCGTGATGATAAAGTGCTTAATATAACTGATATGAAAACTTTAGGGTAGAAAAAAGAGGAAAATTACAGAAAAATTTTACTGGAACAAAAATTTTTTTTAAACTGTTTTTTTATAAAACTAACCTCTGTCAGCTGCTTCGCTCCGACTCTCACGTGAACTCCATGGGTCTTACTTCCTGCCCATCTTCCGGGGACTCTCTAAAACACTATGGGTTTAACCTTTTTTCCATCTTCCGGGAACACTGAAACTCTATGGGTCTTACTTCTAGCCCATCTTCCGGGGATACACTGAAATCTTATGGGTCTTACCTCTAGCCCATCTTCCGGGGACACACTGAAATACCATGGGTCTTAAATTTTGCCCATCTTCCGGGAACACTGAAACATCATGTTCTTGAAAAGAACCATGAATGCTGTCGACAGCCTTCTTTTTTGATTAGGCGCAACTGCGCTTTTCATGCATGAACTACTAAAACGAACACAGTGCAACGAAAAAAAGTTTTTAAAAAAAAAAAGTGAAGTGGAGAGAGAAGTGAGATTTGCACAACAAAGGGGAAGGGGGGGCCCATGTGAAAGAACCACTCGCTGCTACCAGTAATGTTGGGCATTGCCCGCGAGTGTTCTCTCCCTCCCTTGCCCTTGTATTGCGTCCCCAACACCAAAACACATTGGGTATTAGATATATATTTATTCAGGGACGTAAGATACGAAAGGGGGTCATGTGGTCAGGGCTTGGGGTTCATCCCCCTCTCTCTCCTCGCTTGCTCTTCGTGGCGTCTTTTATCTTCTTGCTCTTGGCTCCTCCTTCTTAGCAAGCTCCGCCTCCGGCTCTGGAATCATAATGATTAGTACAGGCTTTGAATTGCGCAATGATTTATGATATTGCTTACAAAGTGGAGGCCACGGGTTCGTTTCGAGCCCAACACACAAAAAAAGCCTTGACTTTTTCTCTTTTAAGTCAATTGATAGAGCTTGAATACAAGGTTATTATCAGTTAAATCATCTTTGTTTTTCAAACAACACATTTTACAGTTTGTGGCGCCTTGTTAAGTGAGATAGTTTATACATAGCACTCGAATAAACTATTTCACGAAAAAAGCTAGTCCAGTGAGTAATCGACCCCAATCCTCTTTCTTGTGTTTGTCAGGGATCCAGTGAGTAATCGACCCCAATCCTCTTTCTTGTGTTTGTCAGGGATCGCTAGCGCTTGACCGGTTTCAAAATACACACTACCAGTCAAATTGGTAACGCGTGCGAACATCCTGAGAGCGGTTTAGTTTTGATTTTGCTCAGTAGAATAGATTTTTTGGTGTGTAATTGTTTAAATAATCTTGTCATTCTTCGGTTAAAGGGGGCCTACGTGATGACAGATGATGAATGGAATGAGTTCTCCCCTGATTCAAGAGAGTTTGTGCAGAACCTCCTCCAGACTCATCCTCTGTAAGTTTACACCCATACCACTCCTTACATCGAAACACCTTCTGAGATCTGACATCCATGAAATAAATTGTCAAGATGACTTTTGGGTCATGTATGGATAAAGAATACACAACTTTTTGTTTATTTTATTTTATTTTTTTAGTTTCGCTATTTTTCTTTCTCATCTTTTTTAAATTTTTTTTCATTCTTCCTGTTACCTTATATCTGTTTCTCTCTGTTTTGTTGTCTCTTCATCTTAATCTCTCTTTTGTTCTTTCTTTGGAATAGTTAAGTGGAAGCTCGAACTTAGAGTTCAGCAAGTGACGTGAGATTGAAGGCGCCGCATGAAAGTGGACGAAGCGCTGCGGCATCCCTGGTTGACGAGCCAATTAGAAGAAGATGACGAGCCCCTCTCCGCCGACTGCTTGAGGGAGTTCAAGTACAGTCACAAGTGGCTGGTATCTACACTTCTCTCTCCCTTTCTCTCTCTCTCTCTCTCTATTTCTTTCTCTCTCTCTCCTTCTCTATACTTCTCTCTCCTCTCTCTCCTTTCATATCTTCTCTCTCTTTCTATCTTACTATCTCTCTTTCTATCTATCTTTCTCTCTCTATCTCTCTGTAAACCTATTCTCCTTTTTTCTGTTTTTCTCTATTTCTTTCTCTTTTCTATGATTTTCTTCCCCTCTGTCGTTTCTCTCTATGCTGCTATCTCTCTTTAATTTTCATTCTTTTCTCTCTCTTTCTCTCAACTCCATTTTATTTTTCTTTATTAATCTCTTCTTTTTTCCTCATTCTCTCCTTTTTAATGTTTTTCAATGTTTCTACGGAGCTTTGCTTTTAAATTTTTTGATTCTGTATATGTACATAATTTTTTTTAAATTTTGTATCTTCTCAATTTTTTTTATATTTGAAGGACCGTCGGGTATTTGTGCTGCAGACTCCTTCCGAACAACTTTTGACAGTTTCGCAAGTTAGTCCATTTTTTTATATTCAAAATTTCATATCACGTCCGAAAATCTTGAAGATGAAGTTTAAGCAGAAATTTGGAGTTTTACAGAATTATCAAAATATGATCAGAGAAAAAAAGAGAAAGAAGAAAAGAAATTGAAAGAGGGAGGGAGGGAGCACGAGAGCCCGATATGACAAACTCATTGAGAAATAGGCCTCTTTCTTCTCAGTGTATATCGGGTGTTGGAATGGAGGGAGAAGATCATTATAACGTCAGAGAAGGAGGGGTGTAAAGGAGAAAGACGTAGAGATTGAGGGAGGAAAAGAGAACGAGAAGGGCGATGGCAGGTTACACAAGAAGTTCGGATGAAAATGCATCTGAGCGTCGAGAGATATGAAAGCAGACACATGGAAGGGTGATCGGATGGCTTTGATATATGCATCATGCAAGAGAATTTGAGAGAGGGAGAGGGAGAAGAAGATAGAAATATGTAGAGAGAGAGAGAGTAGAGAGAAAGAGAAAGCAAAAGGGGTTGGAAAAGAAAAGAATACGCAGAATTTGAGAAAGAAAAGAAACAGAGAAGCGATGAGAAAAGCGAATATGAAATAGAAAACTATAGAGACAATAATCCTTTAGGAAGAGAGAGAGAGTGTCATTCAGATAAGGGAAGAAAGAGGGGAAAACAGGAGACAGCCTGATGGGTCGCTTTGTCCATTAACAAATCTCCTACCCTCGAGCGATTTCCATCAAGATTTTAGGTGACCTGAAGTGTTGCTGAAATGACCCTTTTTTTATTAGACTCACACTTTACGCCTGCTTCATCCTCTCTCTGTCTCTCTTCCTGTCTACCTCTCTTTCTTTCTCTCTCTTACTCTCTTTATAACTCTCTCTCATTTTCTCTGATTCTCCGTTTGTTCGCCTCTCCCTCTCTTCCTCCTTCTCTTCATCCCTCTCTCAGTCTCTCTTTCCCTATACGATGTTCCTCTTTCACTCTTTTTCACTTCGAGACTTTATTGTTACAGCAACCTTCAACATCCATAGCCCAATCAGTCGCAACATCGTCTCCATCTGAATGGAAAATGTCTCAACCTTTGACGAACCCAGTTGCCCCAGCCCCGAAAGTATTAGAAGGCTCGCCTGCTAAGCTTCCGCCGATTCGGTTTGAATCTGTCTATGCTTTTTTAAACCGGTTCATGATCGATGGGAGAGACATGAAGCACCACAAGTTTTTTTGTTGAAATTCCCACAATTTTGTTGAAATTCCCACAAGAAATTTTTGAAATTATTCATGTTACTCTAGAACGAAGAAACTTGTGAATGTCGAATTTATTTCGAACGATATAGTCTCATGTGTTTTCAATCTTGTTGTTCAGAATTAAAATCAAAATTAATCAAAAATTAATTAAATTTTGTGTCTATGAACTCAATAGTTATTTTAAAGTGTTCCATTGGACGATTTTGGCCGGTTAGTTCGCCTGGAAGACCTTCTCCGTATTCCCCATGACGACTGGGGACGCCCGCTGGATAGGGAGAATGGACCTCCCGTTGACTTCCAGGGAGCGCCACTTCCCAAGCTTAACAAGAACATTCTGGTCAGCCGCAATCTAATGTTGAACGAAGAAAAGTCCGTGAGAAACTTTTAAGTTTTTCTTGGCAAAACTACTAACTGTTTGCAGAGAAACATTCCATCTGATGTTGCTGAAAAATTGAGAGGTAAGAGTCTTTCTTGCTCTCTTTGTTCCTTTTTCCTGTGTGTCTTCACCATGGGTGAGGGGGTCACAAAGTGGTGTTTTAAGATGAGAACTTAAATTATGGCTCACTAAGGAACCTATCTTTTTAAAAAGGTAAACTGCTACATACATATAATTTATGATAATTTTTATTGGTTCTTCATGTCATGTCGAGTATAGAATCTTCAACTGATCCTTCAACTGATAGATTAGAATGTTAGCCGTTTATAAAAAAAGTTAAAACTTTCTCAGTTCATAAAATTGTTAAAACATTCTAAAATATGCAAATTTCGATCATCAAAGGAAAAAACTGACGTAAGTGTTCTTTTTTTTTCATGACAATTCATTTTAATCTTTTTATATAGCTATTAAAAACCATATGTTATAAGAAATTGAATGAATATGTTCTGAGTAATATAGTAAAAGTCCTTTTGTTCCGTTTCACAGCTCTTCATTGCTGATAATCGTCTCATTTCGTTTACATATGAATAATCGACTTTGTATCCAAGCATAAAAATTTCACTACATAGGAACTTCGCTTGTTTTTCTTCAAAAGTATTTATAAAGGTGCCAGATTTGGTTCCATACCCGCCTCTACTCACGTGTTATGAATCCTAATAGTAAAGCTCTGCTCAAAAACAAAACAAAAATAATTTAGAAATACAGCACCAATGAGGATTCATTTCGTCCTGTTCTAATCGTAAGACTCAATAATTTGGAGAAATGATGGAGTCATGGCTCGGACAAAAACTAGTTGACTGAGTGGGAAACCAGCCCTTTTTCTTTTACTTGAACATCAGAGAAAGACTACCATTCAAATATTTACCAAAACTTTTCGAGAAGGCCGCGAATCGTATTCCCCTGTGCCGGCAGGAATGAGAAAGAACTTGCTTCCCCAGGAAAAGGGCGAAGCTCCTTCCGCTGCACTCCGTGCACTCTCCCCTAATCATAATCAGCAGCCACCGGCACCGAGTCCTGCTGCAGAGGTTTTTGCCGCTTCTATTTTTGTAGCATTTCTTTTTTGCAGATAAGTTTTCTGCTGCTTTTCTTCTTGCAGCCTATTTCGTGTCTTTTTACAGCATTTCTTTCTGCAGTTTCTGTTTTTTGCAACTTTGTAGCTTCTTCAACTTTTTTTTCGGCTTCTGCCTTTTTAGTTTTTTTTTTCTACACCATTTCTTTCTGCAGCTTCTCTTTTATCAGTTTTCTTTTTTGGCAGCTTATCTCTTTATAACTTCTCTTCTGCAGTTCTCCTCATTGTACCTCCATTAGGAAGATTCTATTTTTGCAGCTGTTTCTATTTCATTTCTGATTCAAACGCTTTATTAATGACATCATAGGTCAAGGAACGAAATTGGTTTAGGTGATTACCTATTCTCAAATTTTCGTTAAATACTATAGAAACGCAGAGGCGCGAATGGTGACCATGCTCGCTTTCAATTTTACGCTTTACTATCTCAAAAGATTTCAACATCCTTACAAATTAATTTTTAACCAGTTATTTGATGATTCAAAAGTTGTGATTGAGTCGGATTATAATGGTGGTTTTTCATAAGCACATTCTCGGCTGGTTTGTTCTCACCAAAGCTTTTTAACTTTCAATATTCACTTGGGAAAAATAAGCAAGGCAACTTTAGAAGGTCTGTAGGATTTCAAGTTCTCATTTGCAATAAATGACGCCATCTGGTTGATTTTGTCTGGGAACAACAAAAACCAGACAAGAAACTGAACTATTTGTCTCAATTCACATACCTATTCCTCCTCTAATACTTTCTTCCCCACCATCTCATCTTCTCACTCCCTCTTATCTCTCTCTTTTTCTCTATCTTTATTCTCTCTCGTTTTCCCTCTCTCTCTTTTTTTCTCTCGTCTCTCTTACTTTACCTTCCAGGCTCTTTTCCAATCACTGGTCCCCTCTCTACTTCTGCTGTTTTTGTTGTCTCGATGAAGCATTCTCGAGTGTCTCACTGCCTCCTTCCTACTCAATCGATTGTATGATCCCCTGCTGTTTTCGAAGCAATATCCTCCCTCTTCTTCAGGTTCCCATTCGTATGATCAAAGGTGAGCGAAGACAAATCGAAGAAGAGATAGCCAACAGAATCCTATCGGATATCTCTGAAGAGAACTCTATTGCTGGGAGCATCGGGTCCGTGGAGGAGTTTGAGGATCTTCGCCTGTGGCAGGTTACTTTTTATCTCACTCACTCTTTAACCTTCTCAACCGCCATACCCACCTTTTCTTCTCAGGCGACCATTTTTTTTAATCGCCCTATCGTCATTCTCTTTCTCGAGTTGCTACTCTTTATTTCAGTCGTTCTATCATTTACTCAGGGCATCAGTTGTCTGTTCTCTTCTTTCTAATTCAGATCTGAGGAGAAACTCAATATCCTTCAATGATCAATATTTTCCTTTGTGATTTTCTTCTTGCGTTACAAGCTTGACAATCATTCAATACATCTTCATTTACAGTTTAAAACCGACTTCTATCATTTTCGGCCTATTCCTATACAAAAAAGCCTGTCTGAGTTCTTTTAATGCTTCTAATTCTTTTCTTTTCTAATTCTTTTACTAATTCTTTTCTAATTTCTAATTCTTTTCTAATTCTAAAAATCAAGTTTTCAACTTTTAGGACAATTTTTTTAACGGTTCACGTATGTGTTTGTGTCAAAAAACTTGCGATAAAAAATCAAGTTTTCATTCGCTATTCATTTTTGAGAAACAAGTTTGAAGAAAAAAAGGTGAGAGTTCGGCGTAGGTGTTAGGGTCAGATTCTTACTATAATCTTTCTCGCTCAATGTGTTTTCCCTTCAGTTATATTATTTCAGCTCTTCATCAATTTTATTGCTCTTTTGAACATTATCGTTTAAAGTTTTCTGTACTTCTCTTTCTTTTACTCTTTTTTTTACTTTGGTTCAAATTCCTCTTCACAGTGGTTCTTCCCCTGAATTTCATTCGATTTCACCAGAAAGCTATCATAGCATGCTCTCGAATGCCATGAGATACTGTAGCATGTCATGAAATACTGTAGAACGCACGGGGGACGACGGTTCCTCCCTCTGGTGAACACTCCCGATCGTCTACTCCCCAAGGGGATTCCGATGCTTCAACACCGACTCTGACAATGCTCAACAACCCAGTATTCACAGGTGACCTATTATAGCGCTTTGAAGCAGAATGAATCGTTACCGATAACGGTAGGATGAATCTTTAAACGCATTTCAATAAAAGCAGACTGCCTCATGGTGAAGATTTCATGTTTCACAAAGTCTTGTTTAGAAATAAACAGGAGGATGGATAGTATAGAGTATCTTCAGTCAAAAGGTAACTATTGTCGAACAAATAACGTATAACACTGCTCTGATTTCAGTAGATGCATCGGGTTCGTCCGAAGATCGCAGAGAAAATGGTAATATAATAGAGATGGCTTCTGAAGGATATCACGCCTACAGCTCGACAGTAAGTTTTTTTTTTCAGCCAAACCGCTTGTACTGATATTTCCCCTCCTACCTTCCTCTTATCAAACAAAGAGCTAATTTTCTCTATCCTGTTTTTCTAGCTTGCCCCTATCGTTCTCTCTCCTTGGCTTACTATATATCTCTCTCTTTCTCTAACTCTCTCCATTTCTCTCTTTCTCTCTCCCTGGCTTACTATCTCTCTCTCTCTCTCTCTCTCTCTCTCTCTCTCTCTCTCTCTCTCTCTCTCTCTATCTATCTCTCTCTGTCTGTAATTATCTCTTTTTTCGCGCCTCACGCTAGTTTACTCTGCCACGCTTATCTCGCAATTTTCTCCTACTTGATAGGAAAACTCAAGCGAAGTACGAAACAGTTGTGTGGCTTTTTGCGCGCTCTGGGTGTCTCTGGGAAGTGGTTATGCTCGTGGTGAACCACCTTGGAACCCCTTTGGAACATTTACTGCCTCCAACGAAGATGTTCTACGACCGCACCCGCATTTCTTGCATTGGACCGAAGCTCCAGAAAGTAAACTAAAAGTTTTACAATTAAAACAAAAGTTTTACTAGCAAACCGCCACTTTTATAACGAGTTCATTTTTCAGAACGTATAATCATTAAGGTACTCGCCGCAGCCGAGAAAGACCCTTCCATACCAGTCGGGGCCCCTCTCTTCCTCGAAGGTCTTCACGAGCAGAAACTCGTCATTAACACAGCCAAAAACACACTCTCGCCTAGAGTGAACTCCCCTCGAAAATGCAAACCTGGTATGAAGTCGCCCGTGATGCTCTCTCCAGGCAAGGAGCACTCGATGGAGGTACTGATTAGTACATTTCACAAATGATTTTTTCCCGGTGAAAGTATTGATTTTCTCTTATTCTTAGAGTTACGACTGGGCCGAACAAGCATTCCAGGTTGTAATCACAACAAAACGAGGGCAGCCATCCTTCATCCCCCCTGATCAACAAGTTCCTGAGATAGAAAACGACAGCAGCATTAAGGTGAGTGTATACTTTCACTAGAAGGAACACGTCATCATAGTTACACTTTTGCAGGATAAAGAGAAGAAAGCTACGGAAGCCTTCCACCAACCAGAGTTCGAAGATGAAAGCAAGAAACGGAGAATGTCTAAAGTTGGTTCTCGTGCACAGTTGTAAATTATCCATCATGAGATTCATGTGAAAGAATGTTTCAAGTCGGTTCTTGTGTATAGTCGTTATCCATTTGAAATGAATGATGAAAGTGTTGAACCAGTTTGTTTACCATTCCACTCTGATTTCATCATAGGTAAAAATCTAACTGTATTTATTTTCTGCTGCATGCGCCGAATAGATGTATTATCTTACGAAATTCGATTATATTCATCTACTTTCAGGGTCCTAAAGATGATGATCTCGAGAAATACCGTCCGAAGAACTTTTTCAAAGAGGATGACCCAGGACCTGAATACGACATCGATGACTCGCCTTGGGATTCACATTATCAGGTAACTCTTTGAACTTGTAGATCAAGAGGAGCATTTATGGATCTGTTGAGATTGGCCCGGACACCTATCTGATGGCGACCAGAGGCCCTGCCTTCAATGCCCGGGTAAGGGACTATCGAAGGGAGCTGTGGGGGGACGGAGCCCCACTGGTTCGGCAGGGCTTCCTTGGCTACCGCAATGCAGACATCAGTGTGCGAGAGAGAAGAAGGTTAACCTGTCGTGAAATTGAGAATCTCTTGTCCTTGTTCCCAAACTTACGCTTTGTTTCGATATCAACCATAGAAGGCATCTTTATTCAAACATATTTGGAAGCGTTCATTTTTGATATTGATACTTTTGACTAGAAGAATAATGCTTTCATTACTGTCACATGTCGAGCTCAACTTTTTCATTCATTCATTAATTTCTGAATGAGGGGATATTAACTGAATGAGAAAATTTAAGATTTCATAAAGATTTGTTCGAATTTTAATTTTTTTTAAAACTTTTTTTCTGAAGACTGGTCATCCTTCGCGTTCAGATACACTGACATTCTTCGGGAGGGCAATGACAAGGAGAACAAGGTGAATGACAATGCCACTTCCATTTATCGAGATCCTTCTAAATCATCCATCGAGAGAATCAAAGAAGATGTCAAGAAGAGCGTGCCAAAAGCGACGGCCAAGAACGATGACGGAAGTAAGAATCTTCGAGTTCATTTATTTTCTTGCATTCGAACTGCTACCATAATTCTCTGTACGAGATCAATTTAATTTGTTTAATCAGAAAGAACTACAATAGTAACATTTATTTTTATATATTTGTTTTTCAATTTTATGTTTTTTTATATTTTGTAACATTATTATTAATTTCACATTATAATATTTCGAAAGAGAAAAATTATCATTTAATTGTATTTGTTGTATGGTCTTAGGTGTTATTTTGTTTTTACTCGTTTTTAGTTTCTTTTTTGTTGTTTTTCTTTTTTTCCTTTGGTTTTTTTTCTAAATGTTATAGTTTTAATGTTGAATCTAATCCCAATCTCTGGGCACTCACTGATTAGCCCGATCCAGAAAGAGTAGGAGTTAGTCTGTTAGTCCGGGGCGAAAAAGACTCTTACAAGCTATCGTCATAGCAGTTTATACATTCCAGGAAATTGTATGTACATATATTTACTATTACCTCTCCTTCCAAAATAAAAAATTTTTAAAAACAGCAATCGATCGGCGCTTTTTCAGCGTTTCAAGTTACGTTTTATAATAAAAACTTCAGCTTTCGCTCCAATCTTCTGCTCCCGGTTGCGTGACTGCGCATTGGTAGCAGGATTCTCTCGCGGGAGCGTCGCGTTTGAATGTAAGGTTATGGCAGAACCTACTGCTGACGTCACTTGGCTGCTCCATCAACAAGAAGTTGTCCCTGATCAAAGGTTTGTCATATTTTCCCATTAAAAACCTCATCACATTAAGAAGCATTATCATGTGCATACTCATGACAAAATGTTTCCTTCCAGACACATCATATCTTACCAGAATGGGTTATGTCGTCTCACGATCCAGCAACCAATCATCAGCGACCAAGGTTCATCGAGTCATACTTCATGAGTAGAATTTATAAGCTCTAATCACAATGACTAAACATATGAAACATGCCGCAGGAGTGTACACTTGCTTGGCCTCTAACAAACTGGGATCGGATAAGACAAGTGCTCGGCTCATCTCTGGAGGTATCAGCTTTTTTTTTTACAAAGGAAGTTCGTTAAAAAAATGATTGAGTGGGAACTTAACGCACGTCTTCCCTCTCCAGAAGACGCTTTTTTTACGGAATTAATATTATTGCACTTTTGAAAGCTTTTGAACAAATTCACGCAATACGAAAAGAAAGATCCCATTGCCTTCAAATCATCTACTTTTGCATTTGCTAAAACACTAGTTTTAATGGGGGGGGGAAACCCGTTCTTCATACTTTTGAGTAATAAAACATCGGAAATCGTATTTGAAGAGCCTCCTTCTCGACCGGGCCGACCCGACATACAACTTTCTTCTGACACCGAACTTTTCGTCACCTGGGAAGCACCAGAGGGTCGCACAAACCTCGAAGGCATCCTATACAAGCTGGAGTATCGTCTTGCGAGTGAGTTTGATATTTAACTGTTCAAAGTTCTGTGCACGACAAAAGTTTTACAAAACGATACGGACGCTGAATTCCCAATGGTGTTGGAGCGTTTTGATGTGAAGATCATTGAGAATTCTAAAACGATAGTTCATAGGTTTTTAAGATTCCCGCTATGAAGCTACTGTAGTAAAGAACTTTCGATTGTGATTAAATCTGATTTAACTTTAACACGGGGTAAGTTTCTTCACGGGAAGACGATTTTCAATTTTGCGGGATTGAGCGCGTTATAACCACACAACCGAGGATTCATTGCTATTTTGTATGATGTGATGAAAATTGTAACAGGATACCACTGCAGATGAGAATGACTACAGTGCTCCGTGGCACACTGTCGGAGACCAGATCGACGACGAGGCTGTAGTTGTGAAGCATCTCGAACCCCTAGGCATCTATCAATTCCGAGTGCGCGCGAGGAACTCCTTCGGCGTGGGCGACCCATCTCTCACAAGCAGAATCGTCCGAACTCATCAACGAGGTGAGTAATTTATCATTTATTCCTTTTGCTATACATCCACCATACGTTTTTTCATGATGCTTTATAGCATGTTTGAAAAATACATTAGGCATACAAAACTAATGGTGAACATATTCAAACCGCCTTTTCAGCAAGCTACCTCGAAACTTGATCAAAAGTATGAACCTGAATTATTTAAATTCGCAGTTAAAATGTGGTGTTCTATCTACTTTTCTCTTCTCATGAATTCAGAACTAAACTTTTTTGTCGTTCAAATGGCTGAGTTTTTCCCGTTCCTCGAAACTAAAAGGTCAAATCGCTGTATTCGCTTTTGTAATCGAATTTATTCACTTATTTGACAATTGTTAAGCTAATCTATTCTTTCCTCATTCTCAATTGTAAATAACTTTGTTCGTTTTTGCATCGAAAGATGTAGATACAATATATCTATATATACTATCAAATCTCGGTAGAGTAATCATTCTGAGTGAGAAACGACCGAAGAACTCGGATTAAAAGTTTTTTTGCTAACAGATGTTAGAGATTCATAAGTACATATTCACATTTCTTATAGACCCATCACCGTCTTTGTATATCCTCACATAACTCAGTCTCTCGTAACATTAAACGCACCGTAGCAACATAATCTTAGGTAGTTTTTATCAATGGCAAAAGGGTCTCAGTGGTCCAAAACCTGTTAATTATCGTGTGTGTTTACTAGGCTGTTGAGACATGGAGTCGACTTTTCCAGACAACGGAATATTCGATCCCTTTACCTAGGTGTTCCGAAGCTGCAAGTCGATATCCTGAGAACGGAGACTCGACTGACTGTCGTGAGTCTGCCGCAAGTGAAAAAAGGCAAGGCCCTGGAGGGAATCTCTGAAGAGAGCGAGGAGAGTGAAGTGGATATCGCAGACGAGAACTCGGAGACTGCCAACAGGGTTCCCATATCCGTCCAGTCACAGGACCCGCGGCAACGGTTCCAGGTGGGTCGGTTTAGTCGCTTTTTGTCTCCGGCCATCCCAACCTTTGTTTTTAAGCTGGAGGCTGTACTGAGTAAAGGAGAGTTCGCTGTTATTCGAAGTGCCATCGACAAAAACTCAGAGGTTTGGATCAAGTTTTGACCAATAGAACTCTTTCCCCCATCCATAAGCTTCAGTTAATCTTTCTTTCAAAACCTTATTTTTTCAGTGTGATCAGTAGAACAGATTCAGTGATTTTTTTCAATGATGCCTTTAAAATTCAATCAATCTTTTATTAAAGTTTCATTGACAAAAAAAACTCCGCCATAAAAACAAATTTTCTGAATTCAATCACTCATATTCTCTGCCCAGGTGAGTGCCCATTGCATGTGCATCATGAGAGAAGACACGGAGGAGAGCAGGCGAGAAGTGGCCCTTCTCTCCCTCTGCCAGCATACCAACGTCTGCCATCTCATCGCTGCCAACTCATTGTACTCAGAGACCTAATTTTTACAACCTGTCTTCTCTTCACATATTTGAATGACAATATGTCATTCAGAAATTTTTAATTTGTCATTTTCTCATTAATCAATGTCAGTCTGCCATTGTCATTAATCAATGTCAGTGTGCCATTCAGACACTGTCTGTCATTTAGCAATGACATACTGTCATTAGGTAATGTCTGGCTGTAATTCAGCGATCACAGACTTTGATTATGCGACGTCAATCTGAAAAGTCATTCAAATGACAAACCTTGCAGCTCTGGTCTTCTCTTCACATTCTGTGAGCGGGCGACAGAAGACGTCTTCGCACGCTTCACTTTCATGGACAGCTACACGGAGGAGCACATCGCCCACGTCGCTCGGCAGATCTGCAATGGCCTCCACTGGATTCACTTCAAGGGGTCTGTTTTGGTTTACAAGTTCTTTCCACGGTTTCAGGTTATTTTTTCCTGGCTTAAGAATAATTTGACAACTATAAACTCAGAAAAATATGGTTATTTTGTAATTTATGCCTATGTTCGAATGACCGTTAAAGCGTTTTCGAATGGAAATCGTCTGTGAGAAAAACCGAAGTATGAAGAAGAAGACAACTTTATGTAGAAAGCTCGATTCCTTTAGAGAACTTGGTTAGAAAAAATGGGGTCGATCATATTTCTTTTGTACTATATGACCATGGCGAGCCCGAACAGAAGCATTTACAGTATCAGTCCTTTCTCTCTCTATATTTCTCTCTTTTTCTCTGTTTCTTTATGTCTTCCTCTCTTGACTTTGTTTGATTGTCTCTTCTCTCACGCTCTCTTTCTCTTTCTTCCCTGCTTTCTCTCTCTCTCTTTCTTTGTCTCTATGTTTCTCTTTTCTTTTTTTTCTCTATTCATCTCACACCTTTTATCACTTGAGAAAGGAATGATTGCAGAATCGCCCACATGGCCATTTCCCCCCACACCGTCGTCTTCCCCTCCAGACGCTCATGGAACATCAGAATCGCTTATTTTGACAAGGCAAAGCAGATTGATCAAGTGAGTAAATTGGGCCTTCTGGTAGTTTAAACCTTAATTTATATATTTTTCTTTTGCTTGTATGTTCGCGTTACTTTTTTGTCTGCCCTACACTCTTCCTTCCTCTTTTTTCTCTGCCTTTTTCTCTCTCTCTCTCTCACTAACTGTCGCTTTCACTCTCTAACTTTTTTTAGTCTTTTTTTTTCTCACAGATACTCTTTCACTCTTTTCCTCTCTCTCTATCTCGTCTTTTCTCTCTTTTTTCTATATACTTGTATATTCTGCCCTTTTTTCATTTTCCTGTATCTTACTCTCTCTCTCTCTTTTCTCACTCTCTCTCTTACTAATTACTTTTTTCCTTATAATTTAGGATGAAGTACCTTCTAAATTCGATCAGAACTGGGCCCCGCCCGAGTTCTATTGCGAAAGATCGAAAGTGACAGCGGCCAGTGACATTTGGGGAATGGGTGTCATTGTCTTCTGCTTGTCAGTTAGAAAAATGTTATCGGAGATAAAAGGCGCTTTTTGTTCTTCTTTATTCTGCTTGCATGGTCGAATAATTTTCTGCATATTTGTAGTTTTAACCATACTTCACTGTCTTTGAACTGTGTTACTGAGACTTTGTGCGCATTTTTCAAGTTCTCTAGCGAGTTCATTTCTGAAAAGTTTATTTATTATTTTGATAAGTTCTAACTGAGAACTTTGTTTTTGAGGTTGGGCGGTTTCCATCCATTTACTTCCGAATACGATTCCTATGAGGAAATCAAGGAGAACGTCATCAAGGTCAGTCAACTGTATAAGGCAGAAAACCATTCCGTGGCTATTCGAACCAATAAAGATATGTACGTACGGAAAAAAGTTTTTCTTTTTGCAGGTCAAGTGTGATCCCAACTTGATCCCGGTTCAAGCTACGCAAGAAGCCTTGTCCTTTTCCACGTGGGCACTGAAAAAGAGCATCTTGTACTTACTTATTATGTTTTTTAATTCACTTATTTAATTTTTTTCAACTTTCAACTTTTTTAGTCTTATACTTATAGTAGTATTTTGATTATCCCTAGATCAATAATGAGTGCACGATTTTAGGCGTCGAATGAGAACGGATGAAGCGTTGAATCACAACTTCCTTTCTATTGAGCCTTCGCTGGCTAAAAGAAGAGAAAGTATCAAGTGAGTTTTTGATTTCGAATAGTTTTCATGGCATTTTTTCATTGTAATAAAAATATCCAGATGGTAGAGCTTTGTTGATGAGGTTGATTATCAAGATGCAATACAATCGATCTTATCAAAGAATTCAATTTCAACGAAGGCAAAACATTCTGAAGTCAATAGGGAAAAGTTCATGTCCTGTTTCAGAATGTTCATGTCCTGTTTCAGAATGTTCATGTCCTGTTTCAGAATGTTCATGTCCTGTTTCAGAATGTTCATGTCCTGTTTCAGAATGTTCATGTCCTGTTTCAGAATGTCGAGCAGCTGAATTAGAATTTTTGAAACACATTCTGGAATTTATAACTTGACTTTAATCGAAAAATTTGAAACTTAACTCTGATGAGCATTTAAATTTTTTAAACTCAATTCCAATCTAGATGAGTGGAAAAGACGCAATGGAAAAGTCAGACAACTCGGTCGCAGTGAATCAAAGAGAATGAGAAAAGTCAGACAACTCGGTCGCAGTGAATCAAAGAGAATGAGAAAAGTCAGACAACTCGGTCGCAGTGAATCAAAGAGAATGAGAAAAGTCAGACAACTCGGTCGCAGTGAATCAAAGAGAATGAGAAAAGTCAGACAACTCGGTCGCAGTGAATCAAAGAGAATGAGAAAAGTCAGACAACTCGGTCGCAGTGAATCAAAGAGAATGAGAAAAGTCAGACAACTCGGTCGCAGTGAATCAAAGAGAATGAGAAAAGTCAGACAACTCGGTCGCAGTGAATCAAAGAGAATGAGAAAAGTCAGACAACTCGGTCGCAGTGAATCAAAGAGAATGAGAAAAGTCAGACAACTCGGTCGCAGTGAATCAAAGAGAATGAGAAAAGTCAGACAACTCGGTCGCAGTGAATCAAAGAGAATGAGAAAAGTCAGACAACTCGGTCGCAGTGAATCAAAGAGAATGAGAAAAGTCAGACAACTCGGTCGCAGTGAATCAAAGAGAATGAGAAAAGTCAGACAACTCGGTCGCAGTGAATCAAAGAGAATGAGAAAAGTCAGACAACTCGGTCGCAGTGAATCAAAGAGAATGAGAAAAGTCAGACAACTCGGTCGCAGTGAATCAAAGAGAATGAGAAAAGTCAGACAACTCGGTCGCAGTGAATCAAAGAGAATGAGAAAAGTCAGACAACTCGGTCGCAGTGAATCAAAGAGAATGAGAAAAGTCAGACAACTCGGTCGCAGTGAATCAAAGAGAATGAGAAAAGTCAGACAACTCGGTCGCAGTGAATCAAAGAGAATGAGAAAAGTCAGACAACTCGGTCGCAGTGAATCAAAGAGAATGAGAAAAGTCAGACAACTCGGTCGCAGTGAATCAAAGAGAATGAGAAAAGTCAGACAACTCGGTCGCAGTGAATCAAAGAGAATGAGAAAAGTCAGACAACTCGGTCGCAGTGAATCAAAGAGAATGAGAAAAGTCAGACAACTCGGTCGCAGTGAATCAAAGAGAATGAGAAAAGTCAGACAACTCGGTCGCAGTGAATCAAAGAGAATGAGAAAACAACAAGACTTCTTTCAATTTATCGACTTCCTTTGCTTAGATACCCGAGCAGTCGACTCACAAAAACTGCCTATCTCACTCGGCAGCAGGAGAAGGATTTGTCTTCAGAAAAGCTAAAACAAGCCCTGGTCTTTTCCTGAATGCGATCAATCTCTTCATGCCCTTTTTTAATTTCGTAATGTTCAAAAAGCCGGTCATGATGAATACATCCAGATTTCTCTTTTTTGTATTATAGAAGTCGTGAGCATTAGAACGCTATAAGAATATAAAGACTCAAGAATAAGTAAACAAAATGAATCTTCTAAAAAAATTCTAGAAATAATTTTTGAAATCCGTCTCAGTTTTTTCTCTTCTTTACTCAGTGCATACAAAAAAAAAATCGAGTGAGTGTCCTTGGTTAATTCATAACGCCCTACCATATAGGTTATGGTTAATTCATAACGCCCTACCATATAGGTTATGGTTAATTCATAACGCCCTACCATATAGGTTATGGTTAATTCATAACGCCCTACCATATAGGTTATGGTTAATTCATAACGCCCTACCATATAGGTTATGAAAAGTTATATGAACTTACACGTTCTTTGAATCATGAATTCATTGAGTGTACATAAAAATATTGTTATTGATAAAGGAACTTTTTGTTGCTGTTGTTCATAACAACGAGAAAAATCTTTTTGTACAGTTTAATGGGATGATTTGGAATTTATGTTCAGAAAAAAAGGCAGCTAGATGCGATGAAGCTCGACGGGATACATGTGCCTCCGATATGAGCTAATAGTTTGAGAAGTGCGTGGAGCTGATGATAACAACAAGACCTCAACTCAACTCATGTTTTCTTGTAGCAGTTCAAAGATTAGAAAGCAGAGGTTTGAGCCGAAAACTTTCTTAATAAAAGCCAACATCAAAAATGACAAATAAGTTATAAAAATAATGATTTTCCCCCATGGCTAAAAAACAAGTCTTGAAACGTCGCTCAACCAGTGAAACGTTAGAAAGAAAGAACGTTTTTTAAAAAAGCCCTTCACCTCAAAATCACAGGCATTGTTGAACAAGTTCATTCAGAAATCAATTTATTCTAAAAATAAGAATTTCCAACTCCAGTTTGAACGTCCTTTTCTACCTGTATACATATGCTAATCTACCTGATCCATTTTGGAAGTTACTTTTTTCTAGACTTTTCTTGTTTTCTTTTTTTTTCATTCACAACAATAATCAATGAATTTCCATGATTTCTCACGAAAAATCCTCAAAAAAGAGAGGAGTAAATATATTTATTTATCTACTAAATTGAACTTTTTTTTATACTTTTGTCGTTTTCGACTCTTCAAATAATTTAAAGCATGTGATAGATTTAAAGAATGTTAAATACACCATAACGAACAAACGAGACTGGCGATGAAAAGTTGGGCGAGTCGGAACGTTGAAGATGGTTAGTTAGGCGAGTCGGAACATTGAAGATGGTTAGTTAGGCGAGTCGGAACGTTGGAGATGGTTAGTTAGGCGAGTCGGAACGTTGAAGATGGTTAGTTAGGCGAGTCGGAACGTTGAAGATGGTTACGCTTTTGAGATACGACCATGAGCGGGAATTCAAAAGAGAGTTCAGTTCAGAACGTAGCAGTCCATCGAACATTCCATGCATAATTATGAGAACGGAACGTTTGAGTTAAAGTGGGTATAAAATAAAGCCTATGCAGCTTCTCCGTATAAAAAACATTGGGTTAATTGTGCTCGAGAGATGCCTTCTCCATTTAGAAATGGAAAACTTTTTCACGAGAGCTAGTGCAAGAGTTAATTTTTGAGAAAAATTTCTTCTGGAGCAAAAATTTCAAAGTCGCTTGAAACATACGAACACAAAAATTAATCGCACTTCAACATCCCCTCCCACAGCAATTGCAATCCAATTTTCTCAACCCTCAATAAGTTTGTACAATATCACATGTTTTTTGGTTGTTTTTAAAATCAAGATATGTAATAACACGAAAAAAAATTTGACTTTAAGTCCTGCCGCGCCGCACGTTCAATCTCTGTTTTAACTAGGTGACCTGTCGTCGACCGGTCACCTAGCTCGTTGCTTGTGACATAAACCTTTGGTTTTCTCAGTTTAATTAACACAGAAGAAATTAAAAGGTCGCACAGGAGAGCGTGAGCTGGTTGATTCGTTTACGTACTCACTCTAAAACTATGACGTAAACAACGAGCAGTGCGAGAAAACGAAAAATTGCGCATACAGTCAGAGAAGTAGATTTAGTCAGAGAGTCAGAGAAGTAGAGATTTAGTCAGAGAGTCAGAGAAGTAGAGATTTCATATGCCAGCCTATTTTCATTACGAACAGAATGCAATATGTTAACAGGATGTAATTAGAAGCAGTTTGTACAATGAAAAGCGCAAACTACAAAAATTCCAATTCAGGAGTTATCAAAACGGATTCAAAACCCAATGAACGTGCCCTAATTGAACACTTCTAAACGTAAACCGAATTTCAAAACTAGAAAATTCGGTTCAGGACTCCGTGGTCGAAGATTTTTGACATAAATTAATGATCTTTTTCTCGAGGTGACATATGAGGTCACTATAGATAGATTAAACGTGCGGCTGTTTCTGCCGTGTTATAATGTGAAATACATAGTGAAGTACTACTGGAAGAGTAGTTTAGACCCTTCAGTGCTTATTTTCAAACTCAAATTTTCAGTAAGGGCGCATTATTAGTGATAATTTAACAGTTTTGATTTTTGGGAGTTCATACAACAGTTGATCAAAAACTAAAGAAATACGAAGTTTCTGAGCTTAAGAACATTTCATGGACCAGTTGCTTCTTCTCAAGCGTGACAATGTTATCATTATTTGAGAGAAAAACTGCTGATGCATTATACACAATATGTTCTAATAAAAATCAACTGGCAAAGTTAGACGTCGAAATCAGATAAATTGAAAGAGTCTTTAAGAAAATTGATTAGTTCCAAATTATGTGGTGACACAAAAGATTGACAGGAGGTCAAAGGTTGAATTCCGGAACGACACTAATAAGAGCGTTTACACGGAATTCTGCTTCAGGGAATCTCTCTAAGTCGGAAGACGATTGGTAAACAAAAAAAGTATATCAGATGTAGTGACAAAATGATTTCTTGAGAGACGGCGTCAATTGTATGTGATTGTAAGAAGGCTGAAAGAAGAAGAAGGAGGTTTCACTGTGAGATGAGTGATATGTCACTTCTTGTTCACCCAAGGCAAGCCGCCGTCTCCTGCAACTTCTGCTCGCTTTTCTTCTCTCGAGTCTCGTTCTCATCTCATTCTGCATTCTGATCACTCCTCTCTTCAGCCCGGTCTACTCTTACCCTTCATGAGAAAATTTCTTACTGACACACGTCTACCTTTCTATAACAGAGTGTGGATCAATGAGGGATCAGAAGTTGAATTCTTCTTGCCTCTTTCCATCTTTCTATCTCTCTCTCTTCCTTTCTCTTTCCTTCTCTTTCTCGATCGCTCTTTCCCTATCTTCTGTTTCTCTCTCTCTATGTTTCTTGACTCCATCTCTAGCTTCACCTCTCTCTCTATCTTTCTTTCTCTCTCTCTCTTTCTCTCACTTTCTTTCTCTTTCTCCCTTTCTTCATCTTTTCCTCCGTCCTCTCTGGAATTTTTTTTATACTTTTCTTCTTACTTCTGTCAAAACTTTCCCTCTATCCTCAACAACTTTCATTTCTCACCACTTAGTGATTTTGCACTGGCAAGGCGCCTCTCAACTCAGTCTTGAATAATGAATGAGATTATATTTAGGTGGATAACCCGGAAGATCCCAGCCATTTACCAATTATTATCATCAACGATTATTTCCTCTCATTTATTGGCTATACTTGCTTCTTCGCTTTTCTTTATTTCTATTTACTTCTTCTATCTCTTTTGATCCTTATCACGCTCTCTATCTCTCTATCTCTCTTTCTCTCTCTCGCTCTCTCTCTCAACCTCTGTTCATCTCTCTATTTTTTTCTTTTTTCTCCGCTGTTCTCTCCTCTACAATGTTTTCTTTCCCACACTTTCTTCCACCCATTGTACGGCATCAGTGTTTCTCCCATAGCGATATTTATCTCTTTCTCTCTTTTTACTTCTCGCTCAAGTTCAGATTCTTCTAACACAACTTATCATTAAATTGGCCACTCTTCTTTATCTTCCGATTATTTATGTTGATAGCCTTCTCTTTTATAATAATAGCTTTCGTATCTTTCAATTATCTTTCCTTTGAAGTTCGAGAAATTGAACTAATCTATGAATTTGAAGAATTATAAATCTAAATTTTTTAAATGTTTAATCTGATGTAACTCTTGTTTTCGATCTGAGAAGATTCCCTTTTTGAGATTGAAAAATCTGATACCCTGCTATGATTTTCCCACCGTTGATTCAAACCCTCTTTATTGTTATTTGGCGAGGTAAATATTCCAATTACTCCTTAGAATTCCAAAGATTGTTCATGCAATTCTGTCCTCTTTAATGCCAATTAGCAATTCAGCGTCACGCGGGAAATCTCTGAAACATTATATTTTCTGATACAACAAGGCGTAAAAATTTCTTAGGCAACATGGGAAATTTTTTTGTATGTTTTTTTTTTTTTTCATACATGCTCAAAGCTGGACACGATGATTCAGTTATTTTTAGCGAGTCTCGTGCTTCTAGCGCCAGATTTCTTTTTCTTTTTTTTGTTACCTATAAACCAGCAGTTTCTTTATTGACATTCTTCTAACCTTTTGAAATACTTTTAAATATTTTTTGTTCTCAGGTATATCCTTTCTTCTCTTTTCCTCATTGTCATATTTATTTTGTTTCCTTTGTTTTTTCAAGCTGATACTATTAGACGGAATAAGAAAAAAACTTATGATTATCGATTGGTTATGGACTGTTTAACAATCGGTTGGTTGAAGGGTGGACCTGGAATGCAAAAGGTTTGGATTTGGCTGCGAGAGAAGAAAACGAGTACAATCAGAAAGTGGCAGAGCTCGAATGACGAGAATGCGAGCCGATTCGGCACCAGCACGCAGGACTTGCCTGGTACTTCTTTTAAAAGGTCAGAGATGAGTTGATTAGTCTCTTTCTCTACTTCTCTCATTATGTTATTTTTCTCCTTTTTTCTCCCACTTCAATTTCCACAAATGTATGTATATTTCTGATTTTTCTTTGTTCGCTTTTTCCTCGTTTGGCTTTTTTTCATTTGAAGCCTCAATTTCCATTTATATATTTTTTTATTATTTTACTTCTCTTTTTTCTTCTCCTTTTCTTTGTCTTCTCTCTTCCTTTTTTGAAACTCTAGCTAACTCTCTTTCTTCCTTTTTATATAGTTTTTGTGTCTATCAACTTGCCTACCCGTGAATTTCCCTGAGATAGTTTTCCTTGTTTTCTTATGTCTTTTTTCGGTTTTCAATTGCAGTTCAAAGATCTTTTAAAATATTTCTCTTCTTTTTTATCTTTTTTTTCTTTTCCAAAGAAATTTTCCAAAAAACATGTATCACATTGAATTTGAATTGGGGTGTTTTTGAATGACGTAGTCTTTGAAAAACATAATCGTGGTTTGTGGCTTCTACTTGTCTCTCTCTTTTTCTCTGTTTTTTTCTCATTTCAGCCATCTTCTCTCACTTTCTCCTTTTTTCTTTGTCCCTTCACTTGTCTCTTTCTCTTTCCGCTTTTCCAGCTAATTATCTGCCAACCGTTCATATGTTCATGACGGAACGATGCGTGTTGAGGAAGAAGGTAGGAGGCAGCGCGACTTTCCTCACACGTTCGTCGCCCTCGTCTTCAGAGAAGAGGCTCGTCGATGGATATGAGAGCTTCTTCTCCCAGGCCGAGCCAGCCATTCGATCGGTCATCTATACTTCACTTTTTCCCCAATTGATTGATTTGATTTAGAACTTTTGTTCAAAAAGTGAAGCAAGAAAGTCGCCAGTTGATTTTCAAGTTATGAAAAAACCTCTCTGGAAAGATTTTTCTGATCTTTCTGAGACAACTTTTTGATCATAAACTTTTCTGATACGAGTTTTCGCGTTTAAAATCGACGCCTGCGTGTGTAAACTGTGTCACTGTTTATTTATATTTCATTTTTTAGGATTTCAGGAATTTTTATGGGAAGAGATTCGGGTGTTTATGGGAAGGGATTATAAAGCTATCTGATCAACGAAAGGGGAGGTAGTGATTAGTTGTCCTTATCAGCGGCTTTATCAAGATAAAAAGTGATTTTATCGATTGACCGCTCTAGCGCGCCTTTAAAAATTCAAATTGTTATCGCTGGTCATTCCTGAACGCAATATGTACAAGTACACGCCAGAGGCAACTCCACGCTTGTAATGAATCTAAAGTATATGATATTGAACTGTTAACTTCTATGAAAAAACATAGACGTCAATATCCGAGGGTGGGTTAAAAAAAAGAAATATAGTTGTTAATTATATCAAGAATAGGGGAGAAACTTAGAACGCAAGAAAAAAGGGTTGAAAACAGACAAAACAAGGTATTCAACGAGGTTAAGATTTGAGATCAAAAAATACGAAATAAATAGTAAGATGAGGATGGGAGAAAAATAATACAAAGGAAAGCGAGAGAAATTTCAGAAAAAAACTCAGAGTATGGGAAAATTTTAGCAATAGAGCTTCACAAACTGATAGAGACTTACATAAAGAAAGAGAGAGAAAATGAAGAAAAAAGAGAGGAAAGGAGAGAGTTTGATAGAAAAAGAAGAAAAAAGAGAGGAAAGGAGAGAGTTCGATAGAAAAAGAAGAAAAAAGAGAGGAAAGGAGAGAGTTTTATAGAAAAAGAAGAAAAAAGAGAGGAAAGGAGAGAGTTCGATAGAAAAAGAAGAAAAACGAGATTCGCAGAGAACTGAAAAAAGAGAATAGCAACGAAAAATGTTGACTAGAAGTCATTGGATTATCTATTCTTCGTTAAATATAAACTCAGTTGGGTTTTTTCGAGTTGATTTCATGGCTTTCTCCTAACAAGCGATGCTTCACTTACCAACAACAATCTTTCTCCAGATTTATTTTCTCTTTTCCGTCATTTTCCGCCTCCGTTTTCTCGTTTTATTCACTTGAATCCTTTTGGCCTTTTCCTTATTGCTTTTTTTTGGTAAATTTTCTATCAATTTTTCCTCGCCTTCTCATTGTCTCTGTCTATCTTGACTTCTCTCTCTATTTCCCTCTCTCTCTGTCTCCTACTCCCTGTCTCTCTCTCAATCTCTCTCTCTCTCTATCTCTCTCTCCCTCTCTCTCTCTCTCTCTCTCTCTCTCTCTCTCTCTCTCTCTCTCTCTCTCTCTCTCTCTCTCTCGCTTTCTCTGACATTTTTTTCCTTTTTGCTTTCTTTCTTCCGTCGGTTTCGGTGCACTTTCTTTTAATAAAAAAAGTTCCAGCCCAATTTGAGTACTTCTCTATTTCCATAAGATGTAGATATCGCATTATTTGTATGAATGGGATATGAATGATGTTCGAACTCATTCTCTCTCACTTCTGTTCTCAGTAGAAATATTTTCCATTTCCATATTTCGGCCCCGTCTCCATTTTCATACTCAGTAACAGTCTTTCTTTTCATTTCGCTTTTCCGTTTCCACTGCTAATGCCTTTCCGCTCCCTATTTCCCGTCAGTTCCATGGGAGTATGTAGAGAGATTTTGAAAATTGAGAATGACTTCATCATAAAAGGTATGGGATTAGTTGAGCTTGGCTTGCACTAGTCATGAGTATTAATTAGTATTAAGAAGTCATGAGTATAAAAACAGAGCCAAGGTGACACTTAAAAGTGTTGGAGAAAAGAAAAAACAGGGAATCGTTTTATATAGAAACTTAATGAAAAAGAAGGAAAGATAGATTAAGAGGGCTGGAAGAAGAGACGGAGATTAATTTAGTTGAAAAACACAGAAATCAAGCAGATGAGACGATCTGAGAAAATAGGAAACGGAAACAAGAGGAAAAAGAGAAGGAGAAAAAAGTCTGGTTTTTTTCATTTCTTGAATGTTGGGCATTCCGACTTATTATACTTAGTAAGATAATAATGTGCGAGTGTGACATTATGGTAGCGTGCGTTGATTACTGTGCGCAAGGTCTCAAGTCTAAACCACGATAGGCGCACAAAAAAAGTAATTCAAAACATGTTGATAAATCTCGCACGAATCTGAGTCTCCGCATTGCAGCTAACCATGACTTCGAATCCCAGAGTCAATTGGTTGTACCAGGTCTAATCTTTATCTCAACAATAAGTGTACCTGGCCGCGAGAAACAAGCGTGAGAAAGATTAATTGGTTTAAAACTCAATGACAAAAAATAGAATGTGCTATTTCTAGCACAGGAAAGCCTCGACGCGAGTTCCTCCGGCGTGCGAGCCAGTGCCTCCGCCAGACGCTCCGCCTGGTCAGGAGACTTCCTGGGTTGACCACCAGAAGAAGCCCCCGAGGAGTCCTCGACAGATCAGATTTCATCTCCCCGAGGTTTGTTGAGGGGTACTGGTTGGAGAGAACCACTTCCAATTGATTGTTTTTCAAAAAGATTTCAGTTACACGTGTAACTGGTAACACGTTCAAAAGTACAGATGGATGAGTTCGATCAAGCCCTGCAATTTATTTTTTTTTGCATGTAAGATTTTTTATCAAGGTCAATGCTGCTGAGTCAAATATCTAATGTTGGTAGTATGTATATAGATAATTAAGTGTACATATATGAAATTCATGTGATTATTGATCTCCACTATTCACTGATAAATAAAGTATAAATTATTTGTTCTATTTAGTTTTTTAAAAGCTTCTATTTGGGGTTGATTATTTAACGAAGCTAATTTTTAAGCTATATGGATTTTAAAAACCAACATAACTTAATAAAGTAAGTTCTTATGAAAGTATACGTCCATGAAGTAATTCTTTCTAAAAATAGAATCTAAATATTGAAGCAAACACAAATCTCTTGATAATAATGTCCCCAATACGCTGTCTTTAGAAACTACCTTTTCTTTGAAAAAATTCTTTGCCACGACAAGTAAGCTTTGTAAAAGTTCTAGAAGATTCTTGAGTCGATAATTGTAATTCTAGAAGAATCATTTAGTTATGTAATACCCGTAAAAGAGATATGATGAGAGACTCGGGCGAAGATAACATTGCTTTAATTCAATATTAAGAAGATTTGTGCTTCAAGAATTTTCGCTGAGCATCCTTTTTATGACTCAGAAAGGTGAACCAAAAGCTCATATTGTGAGTTTCCTATAATTTTTACGCTAAGAAAATTTACAAGGAGGATAGGGCATTATGAAAGTAAGAGCTCGAGGGTTGAAGAGGGGGAAGAAAAATGAGGAAGAGAGAGAGAAAGAGAAGGTGGAGGAAGAGAGAAAGAGAAGGTGGAGGAAGAGAGAAAGAGAAGGTGGAGGAAGAGAGAAAGAGAAGGTGGAGGAAGAGAGAAAGAGAAGGTGGAGGAAGAGAGAAAGAGAAGGTGGAGGAAGAGAGAAAGAGAAGGTGGAGGAAGAGAGAAAGAGAAGGTGGAGGAAGAGAGAAAGAGAAGGTGGAGGAAGAGAGAAAGAGAAGGTGGAGGAAGAGAGAAAGAGAAGGTGGAGGAAGAGAGAAAGAGAAGGTGGAGGAAGAGAGAAAGAGAAGGTGGAGGAAGAGAGTAAGAGAAGGTGGAGGAAGAGAGAAAGAGAAGGTGGAGGAAGAGAGAAAGAGAAGGTGGAGGAAGAGAGAAAGAGAAGGTGGAGGAAGAGAGAAAGAGAAGGTGGAGGAAGAGAGAAAGAGAAGGTGGAGGAAGAGAGAAAGAGAAGGTGGAGGAAGAGAGAAAGAGAAGGTGGAGGAAGAGAGAAAGAGAAGGTGGAGGAAGAGAGAAAGAGAAGGTGGAGGAAGAGAGAAAGAGAAGGTGGAGGAAGAGAGAAAGAGAAGGTGGAGGAAGAGAGAAAGAGAAGGTGGAGGAAGAGAGAAAGAGAAGGTGGAGGAAGAGAGAAAGAGAAGGTGGAGGAAGAGAGAAAGAGAAGGTGGAGGAAGAGAGAAAGAGAAGGTGGAGGAAGAGAGAAAGAGAAGGTGGAGGAAGAGAGAAAGAGAAGGTGGAGGAAGAGAGAAAGAGAAGGTGGAGGAAGAGAGAAAGAGAAGGTGGAGGAAGAGAGAAAGAGAAGGTGGAGGAAGAGAGAAAGAGAAGGTGGAGGAAGAGAGAAAGAGAAGGTGGAGGAAGAGAGAAAGAGAAGGTGGAGGAACGCCCAAGAGATGTAATGCGTAAGCGCATAGTTCCTCCGTACTCTCATACCATCTTGTAGTAATCTTCTGGTTATATGTATATAGTGAATATATAATTGTGTATTTTTGATTGCATCACTCACCTCGACCTTGCCTCCTTTTTCTTTCCTCTTGTTTTAAAAAACCTTTTCTCCCACTTCAGCTTTTTATGGCAAGTTTTTTTCTTCTTCGTCCTGCCTTTGTTTTAATGTATCTTCTTTCTCGAAGATTGAACTCGTGTGATGTTTCGACTTAATAGATCGAAAACCTCACTTATTACTACATATGATCGTAAGTAAGCTCATGCTCCAAAGATTCATATTCCTGTGTCTTTTATCTTCGGCTCTTCATACCCTTCACTTCTCGCTAAACATCAACCTTTGTCTTGAGGTTCAAGTTTCCATCGAGCCGATGGAGGATGGCAAGATCAGCTTTGGACGAGAGAGGTTTGTCTCCTCTCAAAATAAAGAAGCCCTCCTACTTTGAGTGAGAGAGAAAGAGAGAAGTACAATCTGTTGTCATCTTTCTTATTTTGCCCCTCAGGAGGGAACTCTGCTATTCTTGTCAGCTCCTTCTTCTCATATATATTTTTCTCGATATACTTCGGCTCTCCGGATGTTCAAAACCATTCTCTCATTTCCTATTTCCAGCCTTCCACAGAGGGCATCCGCTCTTTCATGAATATTGTAACGACTCTGGCATAATCATACGATTTCCTTTCCATCTAAAATTCCTCCCCCTTAGCCCAAATAATTGGTTCATAAGCTCTGAATTTTTTCTATTATTCTTAATCTTTCTCTTTTTTCATATCTTTAAAATCATATCTCTTTTACTCTTCATGTTCACTTTTCTCTATTTCTTTTCGTTTCTCTTTTTGTAAATTTCCTTTTTTCCTCGCTCTCTCTCTCTTTTTCCTCTTTCTCCTTTTAAATTTTTCTTCAAAACTTGTTATTAATTTTGGTTCAAAATCAAAAACTCCGGTCAGTATTGAAAAGCGAGTTAAATTCTTCTCTTTGGGGTCTGAATGAACTTCTCGATTAGCCCTGAACCCCGATTCAGGACCCCTTCCCCTCCTCCGACTGAAATCGAGTGGACGAGGCTGCGAATACCCTCCAACTCTATGCAATCTCGACCCGAAACTCCCGAGACTCCCTCGCGTTCTGATGTTCAGGTTAAAGTTCTATTTCTCTTTTAAGTTCCTGGTTCTGTGGAAACTGGTTTGTTCAAGACTGCATTGGACGAGGTTCCGACTGGGATGACGAGGTCAGGCAGTGAGAAACCCCGAAGAAATGCTGGTCCAGTGCCTAGAAGGCAGTCCACCCTTCAGCAGGTATTCATATCCTTGCTCTTTCTCAGCTTTCAACTAAGAATTTTCTCTTAGCTCTGACTATGGGAAAATATGTTTGGTCTCAGATCATTGTTATACATACAGAACTCTGTGAGAGAGCAGAAGTCTGTCTGAGTTGGGGCGAAACAGACTTCTGCTACATTATATTTTCAGCAGTGATATCTTAAATGTAAATAAATTAAATTTTATCAACTCTTTCACCTTTTTCCATAATAATAATACATATTAGGCTCAAAAGCTCATCACTATAACTTTGATGACCAATTATTATTTATTAATCGATAAATAATTTCTTTTTTGTTCTTGTTCTTTATTTATGGGCCGGAAGAAAAGCCAGTGTATTTTTATGATGACACGACTTTTAGGAAAGGATTGAATACTCATTTTGGACGAAAACAGTTAAAAAGCAATAGCAAAAGTAGCAAATGGTTCAATGTATTTCAAAAAAATTTTCTCTCACTTCTTAGGACTAGTTGATACGAATAAAGTTCAAAAGAATGTAGGAAAAATACTCCAATCGCACATAGGCAAGAGTTTCAAGGGTCTGAATAACCGTGGTTTTTTTTTTTTGCAGCACTCGAACGCTCGCCGGGTCTCGACAACCATAATCCCTCTCACGTTTGCCCAGATACACTTGGTTCGGTCTCTCTGGAGGCAGATTTATGTAACCAAGGTGAGAGATTCATTGAATAAGACCCTCTGAGATGTTTTCATGAATTTTAGTTCCTCGAAACACTACATCAATCATTCGTAGCCTCTTTCCGTCAAGAACTCCATCTGATGTTGTCAAATGAAAGCTATTCCAGGGACCGACCGTCATTGGAACAACAATATTTCACAGACTATGCTTCAAGAGCCAAGGGGTGAGCATTTTCTTTGTGTAAAGATTGAATGAATAATAAATGAAAGAACAAATAAAGTAATAAAAATAATTTAATGATATCTTTGTAACTTTACATCTATCTGCTTAGTTTTTGATGGCTTTCAACCTTTTGAATTTTTGACAAACTTATTGTAAACGTTTAGATTTCTCTCTAACTACATATTCTGGAGCCCTGCGCTTCAGTCTAAATGTTCGAAAGCGTTCATTTTTTGGGAAGAAAATTTGACAAAGCTTGAGAACAAATTGATTTTAAACAAAAAATGAAGTTTATAATTAGAACTTAATTTTTTTGTCCTTCTGCAAATGCAGGTTCAAAGTAAAACAATTTTTTTGATTGCAAAAAAACTTCGCTGGAAGAATGCGGTTAAGGTTCTTCTTGAAAGTAGTAGAAAGCTTAGAAGGGTTTGAGAAACTACAACTTTCGATCAAGAAAAAAAAGGTTTTAGCACGTATTTTTTGCCGCAGCTCTGCTTAATTTTTCTTTCGAGTCTTGATATTACTTATGATGAGGCCTTAGTGTCTGACAGAGCTTTTCTTTTGATTTCGCTCAGAGACATGGAGAAAGTAACAAAATAGAGGATGAATAAGGAGTTTTTCTGTGAAAATTTAGTTTTTGGAGAGACAAGAACCTGACACTGTTTCACTGAAACTATCGTCAAAAGAGACATTTTCCCCAAAAAATCGGTGAAATTCAATATAGAAGTTTTTATTCAATAATAGTAGCATTCAATAACAGTAAAGGACCAATAACTTTCTAGAATTTAGCAACTTTCTACGGTTTCGAATTTTAAACCGATTGGCCCATTATAAACTATGAAGTTTTATTTAACAGACAGTGAAAAGTGTTTTTAAAAAAAGAGCCGGAAGTGATTATCAGTAATTCAGAATAAAGTGAAAGAATTTATATAAATTAAAAAGAGAATAAGACCCAACATGAATGGAATGAAACAAGTTGGTCAGAGAAATAAGAAAGTGAGAATTGATATGAGAATCGATGTTTTGAGAGTAAGAATCTTCTGATAAAATTGGATTTGTCGATTCAGTTACATTTTTTTCCAATTTTCAAGGAAGCCGGAAAAGTAGATTCGAATGGTTGTAGCGCATCGCATGGAAGCGAGAATATTCTGGATTAGAGATAATGTAAACACGCATTTTCAAGGAATTTTTTTAATTGGTAGAAAAATATGAGAAACGAGGAAATACCCATTCGACTAAAATTAGCAGAGGTATAAGCTGAGAAGCCATTCTCACACATGTGGAAAGTGCAAAGCTCATTAGAGGAAATCCATTTCCAATCAAGAGGTGAAATCTGCAAAAACTTTATGTCTATGAAGTTTGTTTGTTGTCTATGTTTATGAAGTTTGTTTGTTGTCTATGTTTATGAAGTTTGTTAAAAACGCTTGGGAAACTTCCCCATAGAAACAAATAAGAAACCAATATTTTTGATCACGAGAGAGATAATTTTCTGCGTAATACTTTATGAAGCTCTACATATAAAAACTGATTTGGAAAAAAGGGAAGAGTTTCTCTCTTTTAATTTCATCCGCATGGAAGTAATAACTGCCAATAACAAAATAAAAAATAGTAATTTGGAAATAATCAATTTGAATTCGAAGGTTTGAACTATCTGATCAAACTTCTGATTGGCTAATGAAATATTACGCTTGGAATCTTTTGGTCTTTGAGCATTGAAATTTATCGACTTTTACCATACCTATGTAGTAACGCTCATTCAAGAGTAATTCAAGAGCTTTGTCTCAAAATGAAGCTTCAAAGAAGAACATCAAAAGTTTTCATGGAGTTTTTTGTCCTTTCCGTGACGAGCTTTTGATGATGAGATGTTTGACAAGACAAAAAAAGCAAAGAGAATTTCCCAGGTAAAAGATCAAATCCGAGCGGTTCCTCTGCCTCCTCAGTTCAACAATCACGACGAGTTCATCAAGGCGCACTGCAAGGCTGTCGCCGAACTTCTTGATCAGGTTGGTCATTGTTCCTTGAAATAGTCATTTAAAAAAAGATATTCCTATTAAACAGTAGTATTCTGGAAGGTTCAGTTAACTCGATCAAATTAAACATTTATGTGATATTTGTTTGATCGTTTAAGAAAAAACTTTTGAGGGAAAAATTAAATTTTAAAAATCAAACTTTTGAAGCAAACTGTGTCAAACAATTTGCTTCAAAAAACTTTTTTTGTTGTTTTTTTCTCCTCATTTGGCTTGATCAAATTCTTTCAAAGACACAAAGACGAATCACAGAATTTTAAGGGATGAAGGAGTTCCCGAGTGCATCACTTTTTAAAAAAATTTCTACTTCTTAATTATGGGCCTAGGAATTGATAAATACTTGATAATTTCTAGGTTAGTTAAATGATTTTGTTTATTTCTCTAACGAAAAAAGAGAAAATTTTTACGTGACAAAACTCCAAAAAAGATGAGGCATTCCGAGTACTAACCAGACAAATTTTTTAACTGCATTGCAAACTAACATTTATAAATAACTTGGCTACGCTCATTGTGCAAACAAAATTCAACTTTTTTTTTTTATAGAATTGTATCTTAACATGTAATTACTAGTGAAAATGGGGTTCATAGTAAATACTAGTGAAAATGGGGTTCATAGTAAATACTAGTGAAAATGGGGTTCATAGTAAATACTAGTGAAAATGGGGTTCATAGTAAATACTAGTGAATATGGGGTTCATAGTAAATACTAGTGAATATGGGGTTCATAGTAACCTAAAAACATAAAAAATTCAAATTACAATACTTCTTTGTACGATTTCATCTAAATAATTATAGAATAATCAAATTGTGGTTTGTTGCTCTAAGACACCAGCTAAATGTTTTCTTTTGTATTTGCGATGGGTTCCATCATGATAAGCTCGCAGATTGTGGAGAATTTGGACAACTTGGACGTGATGTCGGACGAGTTGTGTCGGGTTGGCAGAGTTCATGCGCAGATGGCCAGAGGGGCTCTCACAGGTCAGCCGATACTTTTTCGGCTTTTATTTTTGGTCTTACTTTTTTAATTTCATGAAACATAACGATTTTTTTCAATCAAATTTACTTCAGATCGTTATCATACTTGAATGTAACCGGTGTACGGTACTTTGAAAGGGTGCTTTCTATTTTAGAAGAAGAAAAAAATTACTGAAGAACTCGAAATCGTCGATATTCGAGCTGGAAATGCAATGAAATGTATCAATTATTGCAGCATTCGGAGAATTTCATGACATTTCAGCTTTTTAAGTTTCATAATCGAATGCATTTTTTTATTTGCAACCTCATGCAATAGTAAGGTATTCCGGGTATTCTTATCTTCAAGTTCAGGTTCTTGAGTTCAGTCAGATGTTAAACGAGTTTTCAGTTTTGAAAAGTTTTGAAAAGTTCCTTCTATTTTTTCTGCTCTAAGTCGATTCTACTGCAAGAGCAAACTGATACTAAACAAATTAAAGATACAAAGGGTATGAATTCTGACTGTACATGAATTCTGACTGTACTTCGCGGAATGAGCGTGCCAAAAACCAGGGAAGATGAAAGACCTTATAGACCATTATGACCAAACAAATGGTTTCATGAAGTCAAGTAACCCATTTTAGAACCCTAGGAGTAGCTGAGTTCTCTAAAGAGAAATTCACATAAGTTGAGCCACAAAAAAACACCCTTTCAAACGATTCTGAAAAGTATTTGACGAGTACTGGTTAGGCTTTTGGAGTTTTTATTTGAACAGAACTCTGAATTTCTATTGTTGAGTAATAGCTCAGTATGAACATATAGCTCAGTAGGAACATGTCGTTTAGAGCTATCGAATGAAAGAAAAAAAAGGTTAATTGAAAAATTGCAGGTAAAATGTGGAATGTGGTAGCGGAGACGTTTATCGACTGCACCCTGGAGTGGGGAGATCGAAGATGCCGCAGCGAGACTGTCAGGAAGGCCTGGGCTCTAATCATCGCTTACATCATCGAAAAGATCAAACTGGGCCATCATGAGCAGCGTAAGATGATGCTATCTGCACGCTCGTCCATGTCCAACATCGAGGGTCTTCCGATGTCCAGTCTGCGACTGCAGTGACCTCGCCGACTGGTTGAAGTGTCCTCGCCGACTGGCTGCAGTGATCTCACCGATTAGCTGCAGTTGTTGCCTGTTCGACAGTTGCTTAGACCTTCTCCACTCTGTACAGTGATAATGGTCCCCTCCTCGCCCCATTTTCACAAGCCAATTTTGCTCAGTTTTTGGTTGTGCATATAAAGAGAGACGCCGTCTTTCACGGAATCTTTTTGTACTGTATTGTTGATTGTACCAAACGGGTTCGTCATGGGTTCATAAGACATGTTTCGCTGAATAAAACTACTTTTGTCATTTTCGTCTGAAGTTTTCAATCAAAAAAGTTCTTCGCGTGTGCTTTCGTTTGGATGTGACGTGACACATGCCTTCGCTCACGACATCACAGATAAAAAAAACTCACAACATCAGAAAATGTGATACGACACAGGGAATGAAGGTGATTGCTTGAGCAGTCAAAGCTCATCCATTTCGAATAAGAGATGTCAACAAAAGAACGAGTGACTGAGTTTATGAATGTTTTTTTAAAAGTTACATAATCCAGTAAAATTTGAACATTGCCGCCTCTCATTATAATATAAGTAGAATATTGTGCTTCCTTTTTTATGAAACAACACCAATGTTCAAACTGAAAAGAAAGACAATGGCATGGGATTAAAATCACCGTTTCATATTATTTCTGTACAACTAGTGAATGGTTTTTTGCTGGTCTTTCTCGCATGTGACGTGACTGCATCAATTGGCTTAAAATTTTTCTGAGGCGTATATGGAGAAAAAATGGACAGCTGGTTGCTTTTTCGTATACGTAGTCCAGTAGTGATGTGAAAAGTGTGCTGGTTCCGTTTCGGAAGTAACAACTAGGTTAAAAGAGTTAAATATAATAATAATAGGTTCTTTTAGGGAACTTCTTTTTTAAAGTTATTATTTTCGTATCTGTTTTTTTTGTTTTTGAAACCTTCTGAGATGGTCGTATTCATCTTACAACGTTGAAGGCCTACTAGTCTACCATTCTTTAACCCGTGATGACTTTACTACTACAAAATATCTGTTTTCAAGAACTTAATAACTGTGAATTTTTGTGAAACACTAAAATTCTGCCTCTCAACCGTTTATCACTTATTTTCACAACGGCGTGAAAGTTTTCCAATTTTCTGTTCAGAATAAATTATTGATAAAAGAACCTTCGATCTTTTAAAAAAAAGAACATGAATATTCACTCAAAAATATCAGAAAATAGGAAGTAACAAGCACAAATCAACTAGATTTTAATTCCTTTAAAAAATCACAGATATGGAATGCTATTATCGTCGATATGTCAATTCCTTTTCTCTCTTATCTATTCATCTGAGTATCCAAGAATAAGCTTATGATGATCAAAATTCACTGTATTTCTTTTCGAAAACCTCATTTATATTCTCTGAAAACCAATTGGGCAGAGTCTGTTCCATCTTGACATTTGAAAACTTGTTGTCCGTTGCTGCTTTTGTAGTCTACGTGCATGAATTCATAGATTTTTCGATATCCAAGTTTCCCGAACATCTGCAATGAAGAAATTCCTAAGTTTTTCCGCTACTTCTGTAGTTTCTGGGTTACTACTGTGGTATACAGAAGTTTTGAAAAAAATGGAGATTAAAAATGAGGCGTTCAAAAAAAGTGCAAAAAATTTTGGGTCGAAATAGCAAAAATAAAAGCTGTTAACTGACGATCTGAGAGGCAATTGCACTCGCTTCAGCGATTGCGCCTTGAGCGGTGGTCTTTGTGTTTTCCATGGCGAATTCCAGCAGCTTCTTACCGTATCCACGACCCGTGTAAGAAATGGCTACCTAAAAATCAGAATTTTCGAGAACAAGTCATTAATAAACCCCTGATAAGAGTAGTAAAAAATAAAGTTGATATCGTACGCGTGACTTCAGAAGTCTGAATTAGTTCTGTGAAGACTAACGGGATGAAGATTACCCCTTGGAATAGTTTCAACAATTTGATACATGAGGAACTTCAAATAAAACTTCGTGAAAGCTATGAATTATGGCGTTTCATGTTTTAAAAAAAATACATTGATCAAAGTTTAAATCTAGATAATTTTTTTTAAATGGATTGAAGACTGACGGAAATGATAATAATATGGAGAAGGGTATTGATGTCCACAGGAACTCGATCCCACATCTGAAATCAGCTGATAAATCTTCGAGATGTAATTAAAAGCATGATATGTTTATTAAAGATCTAATTGATTGATTGCCAATTTCTGTTCATTGTTTTCTGTATGCCGATGATGTTAAGTTGTTCTCCGACTCGCCTGCATTACTCCAAGCCGATGATGTTAAGTTGTTCTCCGACTCGCCTGCATTACTCCAAGCCGATGATGTTAAGTTGTTCTCCGACTCGCCTGCATTACTCCAAGCCGCTATTGACATCGTACATGACTATGGCCTGACCTGGTCCGCTATTGACATCGTACATGACTATGGCCTGACCTGGTCCGCTATTGACATCGTACATGACTATGGCCTGACCTGGTCCGCTATTGACATCGTACATGACTATGGCCTGACCTGGTCCGCTATTGACATCGTACATGACTATGGCCTGACCTGGTCCGCTATTGACATCGTACATGACTATGGCCTGACCTGGTCCGCTATTGACATCGTACATGACTATGGCCTGACCTGGTCCCGCTATTGACATCGTACATGACTATGGCCTGACCTGGTCCTAGATAATTTTCATTCCTAAATGCTGTTCAGTGGTGCACTGCGGGTTTAACAATCTATTTACTACTTACCGTATTGGCGCAGATCAGTTACCTTCTGTTATTTCTGTCTTAGACCTAGGAATATTTTTCCATCATGCTCTCTCATTTACTCACCATATTAACCAAACGGTTTCTAAAGCCACAAAAGCTATGTATGTAATTCTTCGCTCTTTCAAGACATCTTATTATTTAGTACTAAGGCTTACATTCTTCCCCTTCTCGAATATGACTTTGAATTGTGGTCTCCATTGGCCATCGGTAATATTAATGCACTTGAACAAGTTCAGCGATCATTTAGTATACGCGTATTCTCGAGAGCTGGTCTTTCAGCAACTAACTATCTGTCCCGGTTGCGGAATCTATCGCTTTCTACTCCAGAATACCCTAGTCACATTCTAGATCTATGTTTTGTGCACAAGATTGTTCACGGTAACACCACAATCTGTAAATTAGACGCGCTTTATACTGAATTTGCACCCGCGACAGATCTCCAATGTATGTATTATCACATTTGCAAGGAATAAAGAATTGAATTGAATTGATCGAGTTCATTTTTTCAAGATCTCACCCACTCCTCGTCAACATCGCTCTTGCCATTCCCTCCGTATTTTGCTACCTGTGTTTGCTCATAGCACCTGTGTTTCTTGATACATCAATGAGTGGAACACTTTACCCGCTGAATTTGCAATGCTATCCTCTTCCTTTCATTCAAGAAGGCTACCCTGACACGTCTAAAGGAGGTAGTTCTTACTAATTCCAAGTTACAGTATGTTTAACCTACCGATTCATGTGATTATATTATACGTGTTTGAGTTTATTTATTTGTTATTTGTTTTTCTAAAATCGCATCTGCGTCTGCGTCTATCCCTTGTATTATACTTGTCGTCTGCGTCTATCCCTTGTATTATACTTGTCGTCTGCGTCTATCCCTTGTATTATACTTGTCGTCTGCGTCTATCCCTTGTATTATACTTGTCGTCTGCGTCTATCCCTTGTATTATACTTGTGTATATACAGGAATAAAGAATGTATGTATATTTTATCTTGTAATGCTAACGAGCTTTTAATTGTTTTTTTCTGTCTGCATTAAGCAATACGGTCCGCTTTGATTTATCTAATTTTTCGCTCACTTGTGTCTGATAAAAACAAGAAATAACTAAGTTTTGAACAGCGATTTTACTTTGACATCGAAAAATTCTCGTGAGATCTCGTGATATCCATTCTCGTGAAATTGAAAATACAGAAACTAAAATTCAAATTGTGTCGCAGAAGAAAAGCGAGTAACATTTTCTTCAAGTTTGTCGAGTAGCCCAAAGATGAGATTGGCCTTTTCACTGTTGGTTGGCACTTCTCCAAAGCCTCCATCTCCTTCTTCTTCGCTTCTATGAAGCAGATTCGCGAGGCAGACTCCAACGATTTCTTTTCTGAAAAGCTTTTTTATAATATGCCTCCGATTCAACCTCCATTTGACCAAGCAATCGCAACTTGAGTACGAGTGATCAAAAGAGCAATGTCAAAAGAGCAATGTCATTGAGCCTTACATACAGCCTTTTAGTGTTAGCTCCCACGCTAACACGCTAGCTCCTGGTCAATCTAAAAGAGAGTCGGTTCAATAACTTTTGAAATACTAGCTAGACTCCTACCTTTCTCCCCCCCCCCCCAATTCAATCATGTTTGAGAAGCGAATGTGTCGTAGATAAAGCATAACCTGACTACCCATGCACTATGAAAACAGAAGAGTAATCGAAGATGGGATAAAAATCCGTTGGACTCTACTTCTACGCGCGTTTTCTGAGAAACGAAAACATGTCATTTTTCTCACCAAAAGCTACCAATTCCACAAAATTTAATAATTATTCTTGTTCAATTATGATACTTCTTGAGATTCTCGTTATTCTTATTTCTCGTTAAGGGCAAATCAATTTTTGAAGTTTATGAAATTCTTTTTTCCGAGTTTTTAATTCAAATTCTCACTTTTCATTGAGCAGGACGCTGCTGATACCCGAGTTCAGTCCGATTTTGACAAGAGCTGAAATGAATGTTATCGTATTCCAGATTGGTTTCAAATATGATTCAAATATCGTAGGTTCCACGGCGCAAGATCGAACCGTTCGTCTTTCTGAGCAATGATGTTCCCTGTTAAATATCGAGAATAAAGAATAAATAAGCAATGAGAATACAGTGTTTTTTAGTGCTGGCTCAATCACCCTGTTCTCTGATCCACGCCTGCTCAAATTGTAAATGCTTAGTGAAGAGCATAGTTTTAGAACTAACAAAAAACATAAGGATTAAAGAAGATGATACGAAATAGTTAGTTTAAACTCATTGCCCGTCAAGCTTTTATTTATTATAAGACTTCGCTTAGTTCGTCGTTGCCAAAGCGACGAATGACCTTTTCGATGATTTTTAGAGCGGAAACACGGATAAGCTTGAATCAAAATACAATTTTTACATAAAAACTTCTTGTTTATTTGATATTGAGTTACTTTTAATCATAAAGCAGTTAATTAGGAAACCATAGAACATTTGAGAGATGACTAAAAGAGCGCTGTGAGAATATAGCGTGCATAAAATTTTTTAAAAAAACAAGTTCCTTTCCAAACAAATAAAATGTTTCTCTCTTTTAATTGGACCCTTTTAACCGAACAAACGGTGTTTTCTGAAGTATGAATCACTATTGCAATCATGACATTCAATTCTTACTCTTATTCTTCTTTTTTTGTTGAAAACTCATGATATTGAATATGTATGTAGTAGTGCATTTAATACTTATTACAATAAGTTCAGATAATCATGACATTTTCTTGGGGTTTTTTCGCATACATAGGACATTGAACAAGAACATAATTCATCAAAATCTACCTTCATCAAAATTTTAGTTTACTGGGGATGAATTCGAGATTCAACTGCTTAAAAAAATTACACGGAAAAAACTCCTTAGCTTCCTCTTCCGTCAGCTTCAACGTGGCATTCAGGGACTCTTTGTAGAGAAAGTCAGTGAGGAGAAACTTCCCGATCTCTTCTTCGTCTTTTTCCGTCGCTATTCTGATGATCGGAGGAGTGTTCTCCTTTTCTGACATTCAACTTCCTTAACAAAATCACATTAAGAAGTTCGCCTCCAAGAGAATGACCACTACCCTCAGCGTATATGTCTATAAAACGGAACAGTGGAAGATCGCACTTCCTATCGCGAAGCCTAGTCATGAAAACTCATAATGAATTCCTTCGAGAAGCGCCTGATTCATTTGGAATAAACATTGGACTCTAAATTTCGAATTCAACTCTCAAGTGCGCTTGGTTATCGTTTCAAAATATCAGAGACGTTAAAATAGCGAAGGGGAATTAGTCAAAAAAAATCATAGGAAGTAAAAAAGTTTTTAAAAAATACAGACCGCGATAAGGCGAGGCGTTCATTCGTTGATTAGGTTATAAAAATGCGGGAAAGAATACGAAACGGGTAGGCTCACGTTGTTAATGATGAAGACTAGAGATAAGTACGGGATCAGAGTCAGGGGAAGGCACAATGAGAGAGAGAGAGAGAGAGAGAGAGAGAGAGAGAGAGAGAGAGAGAGAGAGAGAGAGAGAGAGAGAGAGAGAGAGAGAGAGAGAATAAGAGAGATAGGTGCTAAAGAGAAATAAATAAATGCGCAGTGCAAAAGGAAATAGCTAGGAGGAGAGGAAAGCCGAAAGACTGCACATCGAAATATAAAACATCAGTGCCAGACTGTCTTCACATCAGAGTAAGTAAGCATCCTCACACAATTTCATCTTTTTCTCTTTTCATTCGTGCTTATAAAAGAGCAAGAATCAATAGACAGAGACTACAAAATCCGCTATTCTTCGAGAGCAAAATGAAGGGGAAAGATGTTTTCTCGTCGTCTTCTTCTCATGAATGATTCAGGGCCCATGGGTTCTCGCTAACAATAAACCTCAGGACTATTGCTAGCACTCAACAAGAAACTCAGCTGTTGTGTGAAAACATCAAGATTTACCCATTCCAGAATAAGCACGTGAGAAGAAATTGGAAGCAGTTCCTAGTGTTTCGTCGCTCTTTGTTGACATAAATATAGTTTTATAGATAAACAGAAAGAGAGAGAGAGAGCAGATTAAATATACCGGGATCTTTATTTGATAGAGAATCACGCACGTCAATATAGCTGCTATGCAACGAAAAGAGTCCAAAAATAATACAGAAAGAGAGGTATCAAGGCACAAAGGAGCAAGAAAAAAGAGCTATTAGATGGATATGAATGAAATTAGGTAAATTGACACGGAAATCGAGTAAGCGCGAGAGGAATAAAGTGCTCCGTTAGCGTTGAAATGCTCTCTCTGAGGAACTTCGTATTGAGAAGAGTGAAAACGATTATAACGTCTTTCAAAAACAAGGCTTCTTGTTATCATTTCTTCTCAGCTTGTTCTTATCAATAAAATCTAACTAATCATTTGTCGGTTCCACTCTTCTATAATTATGACTTTTCCTTATTCTTTAGTCGGACAAATTTAACGAGAAACACTCTTCATAGCTATTAGTTCTGAGAAATTTTTGTTTCAGATTCAGTTTGATTTTTTTTCAAATACAAGTTTTAAGGTTCATATTTAATGAGAGCGGGAAATACAGGGGGAAAATGAAAATGAATTCAACGTTCTCCATTCGATTTGAGCACCAGGTTGATATGTGCCCCGCAGATTAAAATGTCGTTGGTTAGTTTTCTAATGGCCTTTCGCCTTCTAAAAGTCTTTTTATCAGCACCTAGTTTCTGTACTGTAGATAATTCATAAACTTTCTAACGAAGACTCTATACCGATGCCTATTTTATTCATTTAACACAGCATTCGAAAATTAAAACTCCTGCAGGAGAAGAGCGGTTCGAGGATGTTTGCGACCACTGACCGATCTTAAACTGTCTTAGAAAATCCAAATTAAGCTATAATCCAAATTAAGCTATAAGATGTTACCATCTGTATAAAATCGTCTCTTTTTTGAATTTTCTGTGGGATCAATCAGTACAGAACAAGAGTTTATCACTAAAGTTATAGTGAACTCTTGTTGTCACATGCCAAAAAATTATGGAGGCTTAGACGTTTAACAATTCAAAATAATTGACCAACGATTGGCTCACTCGGTAGAAAATTAAACTCTATGTCTCGCAACTCTTGTTTCAAGTTTTTAATTTTGATACTTAAACGGCAAAAAGTCGTTGCTCATTCTCTTTATTTCTCAACTCATCGGCAAGACTTATCCAGCCAGCTTCTAGCCTTATATCAGCTTTTTAAAACTAAACCACTCGTGCGAACAATCTTCTTCCCATTTTCTCTTACCAAAAAATGAAAATAAATCATCGCAATTGTGACTTTTCATGACTTTTCATGACTTTTCATGACTTTTCATGATTCCATTCACCAAATAGATGATAGAAAACAAAGTTCTCAACTTGACAACAAAAAAAAACTTCAAATACCTTCAAGTCATGAGAAATCGGGCCACTAACTTTTTTCTAAACACATTATATATGTATCTACATATAATAGGAAATATGTATATCAAACGAGCCGATTGTTCGGTTTATAGCGTATTGAAATTTGACTGCGTCGGGAAAAAGCATAGGAATTCCCTTGATTGGAACAACAGTAGAGCTTCACAAGGAACATAGCAATTAGGATAAAAAAAGATGGCAAAGCAGTAATTAGAGGCTGGGAGACTGAAGAAGGCGGAGGGCTTCTCTTTATGGACACAATCACAGACTACTAATACATACATATTGGTACAGAAGGGTTCATGCTTGTAGGGAAAGACTAGAAACAGATGTTCTTCTTGCCTGGGCTAATATGGCTATTATCTCTCTCTTCCTCTCTCTCTTTCTCTCTATATCTATATCTATCTCGATTTCCCCCCTCTCTCTCTCTCTCTCTCTCTCTCTCTCTCTCTCTCTCTCTCTCTCTCTCTCTCTCTCTCTCTCTCTCTACTGAACTCTCTATGCCTTAGCCCCTTTCTACCCATTCTTTCGCCTTCTCTTTCATTATCGTATAAATGGGTAATGTTAGAGAAAGTGAACAACATATGAAAAAGGTTCATGGAGAGAAGCTTGTATGATGAGAGGTGAAGTACATATAAGAAGGGGAAGAAGAGAACAGATTGCCTTACGCAACTCCAAGGAGTAAGCAGAGGTGACACCGGTCATCGAGACTCCCTTTCCCTCCAAGGAGTAAGCAGAGGTGACACCGGTCATCGAGACTCCCTTTGCCTTACTCATTCTGGCTAGCTAAAATATTCTACGATGTTTCATTTCATCAGAACAGTTCTTCTGGATAAAGTTCCAATTAAGTGTCGGTCTTTTCCTACAGTGAAACTTATTTTTGAGCTATGAAGTAATGAGCCATTTGTATATTTATATTTTATCGTTGCGTTTGTGAAAAATAATCATAGATTCTTTCAACCAGCGTATTTGTATCTAAATTGAGTCTTTTGAATTTTATTAAAAACTTTATTCAATTAATGATTCTTTTGAGATGAGTGGCAGAAGAGAAGATACAGTCTCTGAATGCGAGGGAAGACAGGGATACCATCGCCGAACCGAGGGTCCATCCCAGAAGTGGGAAGGGTACGAAAATACTGGTTCAGCGTCCTTCCTGAGCTTCGATCACTACCCGATCTCTTGTCAAGCAGCATCTGAAGGGTCTCAGGGACCTTATGCGTTCTCTTCAGAATGGGAGGAATACCGTATACCTTCCGAAGCTCCCTCTCTCGACCACATTCAACCTAGTCTTCTACAAAATGCTTTCAGAGAAGAAAGGTGACACATTTCTGGCGCTTTTTTCTATTTTAAAGCTACTTTATCGAAAAACTCACAAGCCAATTTATCTAATTGATCAAACCAATAAGCACTATCGCACGGAATAGCAATGTGTCACCGTGGTGTAATGGTTAACACGCTCGCTCCCGGATAGAGAAGAGATGGTTGCATGGGTTCGAGTCCCCCCGGTGACTAGCTTTTTTCCGTGCGGTGGTTTGATCAATTTGTCTTCTCTACCAGGCGTCACTGCCTTAAAACTGTGTAACTGAGCATTTGAAGATTGACAATTTATCTAACTAACAGAATAGTTCATCCTTAATGTGCCATTATTGTCTATGAACCAGAACTCGGCAAAAAAATAGAGAAAAATTGGTATTGATTTTTTTTCAAGTTCGAAACTTTTTTCGATTTCAAATCAAAAAAGTTTTCGATTATTTTATTTGCCTCAAAAGTCTAAAAAACCGAGAAATCGAAAGTTTTCTACTTCTATCCGTGTTAATTTTTTTCTCGTTTTCCAGGTGTCATACATTTCATGTTGCTAAAAACAATTTTTATATTTTTGTTTATCAGAAAGCAATAATCAAAATAATACACAACTCAAAGTTTAGTAATTATTTGCAGCGGAAGTATAACGAGACAATATGTCTAGAATTAAGAGAAAAAATTTGCCAGTCATTCATAGAAGAATGCTCGGTAAACGTAGTTCTAATCACCAAACTTTGAATGAAACAGTATTCTTATTGTTTTATATTAATCGCAAGGGCTGATTATGGCGATATTTTGAAACTAGAGCCGGAAAGAGTTCGTAAACATGGTCTTTTAGGTGATCAATAATTATCCTCTGCCCTGCGCTGAAACGCTGTCAGTAGAAAAAACCAAGTATTTACGAGCGAGCTGTTTGATCAATTGGTATTCCGCTATTGACACTGATGATTTCCAAAAACTTAACGGTTTTCCTGATTTAAAGAGTTTCTTCTGATCTTATTTTTCGAGTTTTTTTCTCGTTTTTTTTTAATTTTCCGAAAAGTCAAAAAAATATTTTTTGACTGACTAAAAAATTGTTTTTTTTTCAAACAATTTTTTTAAAGGAATTTTTTGTTCTCGAATTTTCGAGAAAAAATGTGTTTTCGTTTTTTTTGTTTTTCGACTTTTCAAGAAACGTTATTCTCGAAAGTAGTCGGAATAACCGAAAACGAAAAATGAACGGCCCTGCTATGTAAACAGTTTTTGAACAAATGAGACAGTAGTTTAAATTGTTGACACGCATTAAGAGTCTAATTTTTAGTCAATGAAAGCACTGAAGGAATTTTTCAATATTATCCCGTGTTTTTCCCCCTGTTCAAACATATTCAATTACCAGATTGAGAAATTTACTTGAACAGTTCTTTCTTAGTGTTGGGAGCTCAGTTGACTCTGAAATTTAATGCATATGGATTTTTTTATATTACTTTTCAAAAAAGTTGTGCGTTTCAGGGAGATTTCTTTTGAATCTTTAACCGAAGATCTTCGAAAGAATCGTAAAAAGAAGACTTCTTCTACTGAAAAGTTAGTTTCTATTTTATTTGTTTAAAAGACGTCCGTTCTTTTTTCTTTTACTTTTTCTTTTCTTTTTTCATTTCTTTTTCTTTTCTTTATGTTTAAAAGACGTCTTCTAAAGTCTGTAACCTTATAACTCGAAAAGCTAGCAGAAAATGTGCATGTAAGATGGTTTACAGTTGATGAACTTTTTATATCGTAAGGATTCATAGGTTCAAGATTGTTTATAATGTTAATTTGAGGTCGATGTACGCAATGTTCTTCCGCTCGCAGCAAGCCTTTGTCAAGAAGGAGAATCCCGGGGCGACTTTCGGAGAGCTCTCGCAGAAAATCGCCGCGTCCTGGCAAAAAATGGACAAAGAAACTAAGGAGGTTCACTTCCATAAATAGTTGCGGGGAGCTTGCTGGTCGACGTTCTTAAAAAAGAAAGTGGCTCGTTTGAAATGCCTTCTTCTCAGGGCTAGTCATTCAATTTTTTTCTGGTCGAGACACAACTTTTTCAGGATGACTTTTGTCCAAACAGCGTTTTCCGGATCTCTTCAAACAAGCTGTTTGGAAAAAAACAAACTTTTTTCTTAATAAATTTATGTAGTACATACTAGGAATTCTGAAGTGAATTGGAACATGGTACACTTGAGATGTAGTACATACTAGGAATTCTGAAGTGAATTGAAACGTGGTACACTTGAGATGTAGTACATACTAGGAATTCTGAAGTGAATTGAAACGTGGTACACTTGAGATGTAGTACATACTAGGAATTCTGAAGTGAATTGAAACGTGGTACACTTGAGATGTAGTACATACTAGGAATTCTGAAGTGAATTGAAACGTGGTACACTTGAGATGTAGTACATACTAGGAATTCTGAAGTGAATTGAAACGTGGTACACTTGAGATGTAGTACATACTAGGAATTCTGAAGTGAATTGAAACGTGGTACACTTGAGATGTAGTACATACTAGGAATTCTGAAGTGAATTGAAACGTGGTACACTTGAGATGTAGTACATACTAGGAATTCTGAAGTGAATTGAAACGTGGTACACTTGAGATGTAGTACATACTAGGAATTCTGAAGTGAATTGAAACGTGGTACACTTGAGATGTAGTACATACTAGGAATTCTGAAGTGAATTGAAACGTGGTACACTTGAGATGTAGTACATACTAGGAATTCTGAAGTGAATTGAAACGTGGTACACTTGAGATGTAGTACATACTAGGAATTCTGAAGTGAATTGAAACGTGGTACACTTGAGATGTAGTACATACTAGGAATTCTGAAGTGAATTGAAACGTGGTACACTTGAGATGTAGTACATACTAGGAATTCTGAAGTGAATTGAAACGTGGTACACTTGAGATGTAGTACATACTAGGAATTCTGAAGTGAATTGAAACGTGGTACACTTGAGATGTAGTACATACTAGGAATTCTGAAGTGAATTGAAACGTGGTACACTTGAGATGTAGTACATACTAGGAATTCTGAAGTGAATTGAAACGTGGTACACTTGAGATGTAGTACATACTAGGAATTCTGAAGTGAATTGAAACGTGGTACACTTGAGATGTAGTACATACTAGGAATTCTGAAGTGAATTGAAACGTGGTACACTTGAGATGTAGTACATACTAGGAATTCTGAAGTGAATTGAAACGTGGTACACTTGAGATGTAGTACATACTAGGAATTCTGAAGTGAATTGAAACGTGGTACACTTGAGATGTAGTACATACTAGGAATTCTGAAGTGAATTGAAACGTGGTACACTTGAGATGTAGTACATACTAGGAATTTTGAAGTGAATTGAAACGTGGTACACTTGAGATGTAGTACATACTAGGAATTCTGAAGTGAATTGAAACGTGGTACACTTGAGATGTAGTACATACTAGGAATTCTGAAGTGAATTGAAACGTGGTACACTTGAGATGTAGTACATACTAGGAATTCTGAAGTGAATTGAAACGTGGTACACTTGAGATGTAGTACATACTAGGAATTCTGAAGTGAATTGAAACGTGGTACACTTGAGATGTAGTACATACTAGGAATTCTGAAGTGAATTGAAACGTGGTACACTTGAGATGTAGTACATACTAGGAATTCTGAAGTGAATTGAAACGTGGTACACTTGAGATGTAGTACATACTAGGAATTCTGAAGTGAATTGAAACGTGGTACACTTGAGACCAAAGCCAATGAAATCAGTTTTTGAAAGCTTCTCACATAGTTTTTTTTTTCATAAAATTTGCAATCCCTCGAGAAAGTCAAAAGCTAAGAAACAACTCATGAATGATGAGAAAAAAATTTTCAGGAGCTCCGGAAGCTTTCTGTCAAGTACAAGCACGATGAGATGCGTAGGAGAGCGAGTATTCGTGTACGCCAACTGTGTCACTACACAGTCAGTTCTATAATTTACGCCATCTGCCAAAGGTAGAATTATAACTTGTGATCTCATTCTTCCAAGAACGCAAAAAACTTATGTGGACTAAATTTGTCGTGGTGATTAATTTGGTATAGCAATTTTCTGGGTAAGCGAGGTCACAGGTTCGATCCCTGTCCAGTGTGTTTTGGTTGAAACGGACAAAACTAGTCCACGGGGATGGATTGAACCCAGCCTTTCTCTATATTTCTTCCGGGATATGCTTGAGTTTATAAACAAGACTGTAGTCTCAGACGTCAAGATATACTTCATTTAAAAATCTTTGTTAAATTTTTTTCTGATGCAGATAAGGGTACATTGTTAACATGAAGAAAAAATATGTACATAATTACTTTTGAGTTGAGCTGAAATGACAAAGAGGCATGTTAATTGTTTATTCAGGAGCAGACATACTCACCAATAGAGATGTTTGATATATTATTTAATCACTCGATACTACAATTTTTTAAGAATATGGACCAGCCACAGTGAAAAATCGAGCAGAGGAATCCACTAAAGTGAATAAAGTGTTTCAATGAAACAAATCAACTTGACGAGAAACACACGGAATGTGCAGCGAAAGACACGTTTTGTTGAGACAATTAGAAAGAGGGGGGGGGAAGAGAGGTGCTGTGTTGCTGTATCTTCTTTGTACTGGTTCGTGAAAGAATCAAGTTTGAGTTACTGGTCTATTAGATATTAGGAGAAATAGATCGAGGAGATACTTGAGTTCATTACGGAGACTGTAGTCTTACACGCCATAATAATATATTTGGTAATGAGTAACCACATTAAATGAAAATTCACCATTTTTGTATTTGTCTTCATATTAGAGTTTTTCTTCCGAATTTCGTGAGCGAAAAAGAGAAGATTAGGCTGTGATTCATGAAAGAATAGTAGAAAACAGTTGAAAAAAATCAAAAATTGAGTCAGATCTTAAAAGATAGAGGAGGCATGAACAAGACCGATGCGGTTATCATTTACATCAACATAATGATGTCTTCCTGAGTTAATAGTAGCGATTGTCGAGCGAAGATCGAGCAACGACTTTACGAAGCACTACCTGCTTTCTTCTGGCGAGAAGAAAGGACAAGAGAGATACAATTAGAAGAGAGAGGAGAAAGGCCGATAGGAGCAGAGATGAGCCCATCCTAGAGAGACAAAGGAGAACCGGCGGGGCAGTGGAAGGTGGCGAGAGACGCGCAGTTGCCGACTTCTCTTCTTAATTACTCTCCGCTTCATGGATATGTATAAATGCATCGCTAAATCATGACCTTCTCTTCTTTTTTCCTCTTTTCTGCATGTCTATCTAACTCTAAATTTTCATTTCTCTTCATCCTTCTCTCTTTTTTTAAAAATGGACTATTCAACATTAAAATTGCGTAATTAAAGCTGTGTTAGCAAAGTCAAATGAATTTTAGACAATGTTCATTTAAAAAAAATTTGTTTACTTTATTCTCCATTTAACAAATTTATATTTAATATTATTCCACAAAATAAATATGAAGCATAAAATGAGCAACCTGGATTTGTATTGGGTTCTTCTAATGGAAGTACAATCACATCCACACTCACATCAGTTTCCATCTTTTTTGTGGGCATGCTGAATCATAGCTACTGTTACTTACGAATTATGTTGTTCTTTATCTATATGAGTTACTTGATATTCAAAGTTAAGCAACCGTCTTACTACATAGCTCTGCGTTCTCAATTTATCCATTTTGTGACATACATATGTAACTCATATAGTTTCATTTGAACATAAAACTCTCAGAAAAAATTTCATTAAAATTCCTCATAAGATTATTGTTTTTCTTGCATATTTTTTGCAAAAAAAAACCAAAGTAAAAAAAACGCATTTTTAATTTGATAAATCTGACTCCCTGCTCGGTCGCGGCTTTTTTGGCAACAACTGAGGCATCCGTTCTTCAACCGGCGTTCCTAAAACATAAAAGAGGATGTAATCATTTTAAATTAAATTGTAATCATTTTGCTTAAAAATTGTGATCATTATAAAATTGACTTAAAAATTGTAATCATTTTGCTACGCTTCTGATATAAAGTATGAGAGGAACTCAAGATGAAAAAAAAAACATATTCACCATCGATCGACTTCTTGGCAGGAAAGAAGAGAGTGCTGATCGTGGATGAAGCGAAGTCAGTTCTGTATCTCAGTGGTTCACTTCCCGACGCCTTTAAAAACTATCAATGTGTCCGGATTTAGGAGTGTGGTATTATATAACTGGAATCGAACTGACAAGACTCGTATCGATTTAGGAGTGTGGTATTATATAACTGGAATTGAACTGACAAGACTCGTATCGATTTAGGAGTGTGGTATTATATAACTGGAATTGAACTGACAAGACTCGTATCGTTCTCGACTTCGACAAATTCATCTGGCAGTTCCTCATAGTCTATCAAGTCTTCGTCCTCTCCAATTGAAGCTGTCGTCAACACTTCTAATATTAAGGTCCTTTCGGGTGGATTAGGACCTGTGAATTTTCCAATCACACTTGAGTCTTAAAGGTTTCTCTCAACTAAACTGATTTTTTTCGGATACGTTAAAAGTTTGAAAAAAGAAGAAACAGAAAATAAATTATTTTGAAAAAAACAGAGAAATAATAAGAGGGAAGGAGAGACAAAGCATAATAGAGAGAGAAAGAGAGAGTAGGATATGAAAAAGATAGAGAGAGAGAGTGAGAGAGAGCAAGAGAGGAAAAAGAAAGAGAGAGAGTGAGACAGAGCGGGCGATAAAAAGAGAGAGAGAGTGAAAGAGAAAGATTGGTCCAAGTCATAATTAACATGTTATGAGCTTCAAATGATCATAGAATCAACATGATCTCCATACGTTGCGTAGATGAGTTGAAGTGAAAGAAGGGTGTTGCGGCAGAAGTTGGAACTGTATAGATAAATTGATTGCCAGCGACCGTGGAACCAGAGAGGCGATACTGGGTCCCAACCACCAACTGGCTCTCCGAATCTTCTGTTTCCTGGGTAAATATATTCGTTCAACGGTAAACAATCCTTTTAAAGCAAGAAGATCGTGATGGTAACAGCCAAAAAGAAAGCTCCTTGGAAACTGGATAACCAACTGGATAACCAACATTGCTAGAGTTGAACGAATCGTGTGAATGTGTCTCCTTTTCTGTAGAAGAGTCACCTTCGGATTTCAGAGGACTGTCTTTGAGAGGTGGCCTCAATTCAAATCGAGTCTTCAAAAGTTGACATCAAAACTTTTACAGATTTTAGTTTTTTTTAATTCCGAAACAATGGCAATTATAAAAAAAGGGTTTTTCGAAAATTCGAATCCTGTTAGGAAATTGTAAAATTCTCTGTTGCGACTCTATTTTGATTGAGAGTGGAAAAATCTTGAGCGAAACCTCGGCGAGAATATTCTAGAACCAGCTTCATGGGAATCTGCGATGGTCGGGAAAGGTGGAGGATGGTCATCGTGGAGGAAGACGGGCTTGAAGGCAGGACCCGGTGTGTGGAAGTGGTGATGTTCTTCTTCTTCAGAATCTTGTAATGTGGAAACTTTCAAGATTATTCGCGTTTGGACTCTGCTATAACTAGGTTAGTCACATTAGCATTGTCTCTTTAATCGATTAAATCGCTTCTCAATTGTCAGGCGTTGCACTAGAAAAGGCGTCAGCTCATACTTGGTAAAATCTAAAACTAACTCGAATGGCTTCCCCTGATAAAAGGTGGAAGATGTGGATGGAGAGGACCTCCTCCTTCTCTGCTCTCTGTAAAACATAGAATTAAAAATTAACTCTTTCTTCTCGACTTTTTTCTCTATCCATCTCTCTCTCTCCCTGTTTCCCTATCTCACTCCTATTTTCCCTCTCTTTTTTCCTCGCTGAATCTCGTCTTATTCCTACTACCTCTCCCTCATACTACTTCTTCACGTCTCAGTCTTTCTCATCTCTACCTGAAACTGAATGAATACGCGGACGTGGACGCTCGTGACTCTCCTCGCTCGAGATAGGCGGATGATGAGATGCTTTCGGGAATCCGCACTCCGGAGGCTGTAATACCGCATTCCCATGAATATTCAACTAGCGCAACTCTTATTAGTTCAACAAAAAGCAATTTTTCAATGGTGATAGTTCAACTGGATTGAAACCGAAATCCCATCGCATCCTCCGTCGGATTTGAAGCATAGTTGAACGGTGCACGTGAAGAAGACTTGAATCTGCACAGAAAAGATCATATTGTGTCGATTTTCAATAAATGACCTGTTGATCAGTGACTCAATCGAATCAGGTTAAACACCAGAAAAACTCCTACTTTGTCAGCGTATTTGAAGACTTTCGCGACGGCGGAGGCTATTAAAGACTGCGGATCATAGGAGATTTGAGGGATAAGAACGTCGTCCAAACTGCATCTGAAGATATTTGAGTAAATCAGTCTCAATTTTGGGTGCCTCGTTAATTCGATGATAGGCAGGAAAGAGTGAAGCGAACCCTCTGTCATCGAGCAACTCAAATTTGCGTCCGTTACCATCGTCCACGAAGCAGCTATGCACTAGGAGTCCGTAGGCAGGGCTGGCATCTGACCACAAATTCACACTTCATTCTCCTTCAGTTTTTAAGGAAAAAAAATTAATTATTTAGTTATTGTTCAAATTATTTGTTCATTCATTAATGTATTAGCTTCAAGATCGATGTCCAAGCTTCCACAATTTGACACCGTTAGACTGTTACTCATATTTCTGATAAGTGCAACGGAGAACGCTGAAAGTAGGGACACGGGAATATAGTAGTGGTTTGAATGATACTGTCTCAAAGTGGCCCAATCCTGCTAGAGACTGGGCTCAGCGATGTTGATGAGTGAAGGAAGAAGAACGGAAGTTGTAGCAACAACCGCTTTTTTGCCGGTCAGCATTGAAGCTATCAGATTGAAATTATAGTGATCTATCGACAGAGCCATTGTGGGCTAATTTCACCAAAAGTATCTAAAATCTATCATCAAAGTAAATATAGAAATAACTTTGAATAGGACATTAATGTCAAGTAACTTTCTGAGTCACGTAAGAACAGGTTGTATTGAATGCGTCTGACTGTTGTCGCACTGCCAGACGTGCACGACATCTTCACCGACCCGGGCGAACTTGAGCGGAGATCCAGATTGACTGCCTGTGAGGAGAAGAGACAGTGACATTACTTTCAGTCACGGTCACGCTTACCTTGCTTGAGTGAATACACACACGTTGGCAGACCAAACTCTTCCTCCACAAGTTCTGTTGTCATTTGTCTGCCAATCAAATTATTTGCCAATCATTAATATGAAATTTAAAGTTTTCAATGAAATTCAGAAAGGTTAAAAGCAATGGAAAGTAATTGATTTCGAAAATAGAGAGTTCAAAGAAAGATGTTACATAAACTAACTTGACATCTATTGCTGTATCAATATTCTTGACTGATTCAAGAAAGAAACATCGCACGTTAAAACCTTTGTCGGTGCTCGTCACAAAAACCTGAGCGAATATAATATTGAGAATGACAGTGAGAATGACAGTGAGAGTGAGTAGGCAACGAACCGGATGAAAGGAGACGATGAGAGTGAACGAGTATGTCACACCGCGTGGGTTCAACTGTCAATTAGGGATTCGTTTAGCTGTCAATTAATGTCAAAAATTATAAATATGTCAAATAATAATTTAAATATTGTTTCAGCTATCAAATTAGGGATAAAGTTTTCTTTCAGCCGTCAAATCCAGGTTTTAATGTCGTTTCAGCTGTCAAATCACGATTTAAATATCTACAAATGAGAGGCACAAATACCTTGCGTTGTCTCCTCATATTGCATTGTCCAAAGCGCAGCTCGAAGTTGATGTGTCCGGGACGCGTTTCTGCCTTAACCAACAGAGGTCGAGAAAGCGAAGAGGGATGAGAACAAAAAAGAATAGACCTGTTTGCCCTCCCGGGAACAGTCTGGATTCTCGGACTCGCCCTGTATCCACAGTCTTCCACTAAATGTGGATACAGTCTCCGCAGAGAAGAAGATTGATTCAGACCCACATCTAAACTATTATATTGTATGAATTCGAAGGATTTGGGGAAATTCTTAAGCAATATTATTTGGGGAAATTTGTTTAGATATTGAGCATCCAAAGGGATACATTGTTTATGAGCGCATATAGAGACTATGAGATAGCCTATAAAAGCAGCCTCGACTATGAGATAGCCTATAAAAGCAGCCTCGAGTATGAGATAGCCTATAAAAGCAGCCTCGAACCTTCGAACCTCACTTCAGGAGGCCCGAGAAGCCCGTTGTTCTCTTTCTCCGGGAAGGACTGTATCAAGGGAATGTGGAGAATTGCGAGGAGAAGTATCATGAAGCAGATTAGTATGTAAGAAGTGAGTGAGTCTGCAGAATTGCAGCACTGTTCCTCTCCCTCTCTCAACCTGCTGGGAGTCACTCCACCCTCCCGCCACATCCTTTATACTCTTCAGCTTCTTCTCTACCCGCGCAAGCTTTTTTCGCTCTTAGTCGCTTGTAGGAAAACTTCACTGGAGACAGTATTACTTTCGGTGATCATACAAAACTACGTACACTAATACATGTTTTCTTCATCTCTCTTTGTTTATCTCCTTTTCTCTTTTTTCCCAATCGCTTTCGTTGAATCTCTCTCTCACCCTCTCTCTCTTAAACTCTCTATTAATGTATCTCTCTAATTATTTCTCTCTCTCTCTCTCTCTCTCTCTCTATGTCTCTCTCTCTATGTCTCTCTCTCTCTGTCTCTATGTCTCTCTCCCTCTGTCTCTATGTCTCTCTCTCTCTTTAACACATGCACTTTCCCTCTCTTCCTCTCTGTATCCCCATCAGCAAATGACACACACAAGTTGAAAACAAAGAAAAGTTGCCGCGAGTTTGATCGAGTGAAAAAGAGAAGCCTTACCGCTTGGTCAGGAAATTCCAATGAAAAACACGAATTCAAATGAACGATTATGAAATTTTTTTTTTCGCTAAAACGACCAGATAGATAGATTCATGTAATCGTGATAGAAACGAAAACGTCACAATAGTTTGCTGGGTTAAGCTTTTAAATAAGATTAAAGTCTACCTGCCCCATATGGGGCAGGTATATGGCCATACGAGCTATTGATGAGGAAAATTCTTTAAATTTTTTATTAAAGAAAATTCTTTATTAGTTTTTAGAAAGAGGACAACTTTCTTTTAAAGTCATATTGGAAGGAAAACTGGGAGAAAAAAGAAAATTCTTTATTAGTTTTTTTGAAAGAGGACAACTTTCTTTTAAAGTCATATTGGAAGGAAAACTGGGAGAAAATAAGCACTTTTGTGAATTTGCAAGAATCTTCCCTATCATTATAAACAACCCTTTGTCTTCCCTTAAAAGACAGTTTCTGTGCCCACACCACATCTTTCATGTCAATATGTCGAGTATCTCATGTGTATACTATAATATAACTACGTATGTATGCTACACACTTCGCACCCGGTATTTCGCCATCGAAATTTTGCTTTTTTAAAAAACTTAATTATTCTTTAATGAAAAACATATAAAAATTATTGTCAAATTTCCTGTACGATTTGTCGTGGTGCGAACATCCGAGGTTACCTCGCATATATAAATACGTACAGTAGCGAACAAAATTATTTACAGAGAAATTAGTTTTCTGCCCATAACTCAATGAATGAATGAATCAAGCATTACGGCTATTGTTTTTATAATATCTTTACAGTAATTCGGAGCGTTTGAAGTCGTTTCAACGTCAAATTCATTTCCTTTTTCTTTGAAGCAAATTATGGAAAACCACTTTTTATACATATTTTCGTTTTCGTTTTTAATTTCTGATTAGATGTACTCGTTCGACTATTTTGTTTTTAGCAAAATTGGCAAAGTTCTCATGAGTGAAGATGTTCACCGAAATGTACAGGAAGCTATCATTGGAGATTGTAAACATGGGTTGAAGCTGAGGCAACTCTCCATCCAGTTTAAAATATCCAGCTTAGCAGTCGGCCACATAATTACTCTGACTAAAACTGAGGTACGCTTCGACAAACATGGGAAACCAAGAAACTTTTTTTTTTAATGCATCAGGGAATCCATTTGAAGCTGAAAAAAGGACCTTTTACGAAAAACTTCTCACCTCAGGAACAGAAACATTGCGCGCTTCTCACGCAAACAAAAAAGTGCCCTGCTTTCGACATAGCCAGCCGCTTTCGACATATATCGTTTCCCGGACAGTTTGCACCGTCTATCTGGATCATAAGACGCCTGGTCAAAGCTGGACGGCATGAAAGACGACCCTCGATGAAACATCTTATTTCTGTCAAAAAACCGCAAAGCACGCTTAGAGTGGATGCGGATTTATCGTCTCTGGACTCGAGCTAAATAGTCTAGAAACATCTAGACCGACGATTCGAAGTTCAATCTCTTCGGCAATGACGTGATTAGGTTTTTCTGTCGTCCCATAGGCACTCAGCAAGTTTTTTTAGAACCTACTGCCAACAGTCCAACATGGCGGAGGATAGTTTATAATTTGAGCTTTTTTCCGCTCTTGAAACTCGACCATCGCATCGTATTGAAGGTAAAATGAACAACTATATTTACGCAGACATACTATAGACAAAGATGTGACTATGAGGGGATGCGGTGGGGGGGGGGGGAGATGAAAGATGTGATGTGGTTCGAACTCCAAAGCACACATCTACTACGTAAAATCTCGTATTAAGCGTCGCTACGTGAATATGCTCGATTGGCTAAGTCAAAGTCCGGTGGCCGTATTCACCAATGTTGCGGGTAGGCCTAGCTCGGTAAGCTCCAATAAGCTTCCCGGGAAAAGCTAATTCCCGCGCCTGTTCGCGGGTAGCTAAAACGCTATCCACGAAGCCACGGAAAAAAACTCCCCGACACTTCCCGCAAGAAGACAAGCTTTTTTAGCTGCCCGCGACATTGGTGAATACGACCACAGATCTAAACCCAATCGAGCAACTCTGGGAGCATTTGGACAGAATATTGAAAGGAAAGAAAGCGAAGAACGCTTCTGAGCGCTTCGAGCAACTTGAGCTAGCTAAAAAAAATTAAAACCGATTTTGGTTTATTCTCGATAGTAAAGTCGAGTGTATGATGGTCATTTTCTAAATAAACATTGATTTTAATATCTATACAAACAAAATACATAAAAGATGTTTTGTCACATCAGTATTGATGTATGAATAAAGAAATAAAGATAAGCGAAATAACACAACAAAAAGAAAATTTATCAGACTAGAACGTAAATTAATCCAATGCCGTTTATGAATATAAAAAATACATAAATTTACTTCAAAGTACAACCGTATGACAATGAATATATGTAATATAAATGAATATTTGTAATATAAATTCGAGACATTAAAAATTCTAAGCATTTCTATATCAGGGCAAGAACTTTTAACGAATTATGTAGAAGGATTATCGCAATCTAAAGCCAACCATCAAGAAAGTATGTAAACTTATCATCTTGAAAGATAACCGCAACACATTATTCAACTAGGTAATCTGAGGCCGTATGGAATTACACGGTGGAAATTCTTTCCTGAAAACACTTTCCAATGGAAATACAGTTTAATGCGATCTCGGGATATTTGAACTGTTCACTCTTCGAGGACTATTTTCTTTTAAAAATAGTTTTACGTGCAAACTAATTGGAAAAAATTTCCTAAAAAAAACGCAGCTTTTTGCAGCAATTTTTTTTTGAAAAAATAAAGAAAGCGCATACGGCGTCTACAAATATCCATTTTACCACTAGAATTTAAATTTTACAGCTAAAAAAGCAAAAAATCTTGTTATATTAACGAACAAACTATTCAAGGACTTCTGAGCAACGAAATAAATCAAAAGAATGAGTTTTCACTGCCCCGCATCACTTCCCGTGAAGAGAGTTCTCATTGGAGGCTGAGTTGATCCTCCCGTACGGGGCTCACCATTCACTGGCCTGCCAAAAGCACTTTCAAGAACTAGAATTTTTCGGAACTAAAAAGATTTTATTAAGATTAACATGGAACGGCAGAATTTTACTTGGGGGGAGGGGCTTTTGTTTTAAATATGTTCGTACTACTGTAATTAATACACCATTTTCTCTGTTTTTCGACAAATTAAGTCAATGAATCGGCAAAAAAGTAATCTTGTCAGAAATTTTTCAGGCGATCTCGTTCCTAAGCCGTACGGTCTCGTTATCGTAACCTTTCTCTAGCCTTAGCATAAAAAACAGTGAGAAATCGCTGAAAACAGATAAGACAATTTACTTAATTAGACCGGTTAAAACAACGATATTGTGGCCAATTGCTCTATACGACCTCGTTCTTGAGCCGTATTAGAGTAGAGAAACATTGTGAAGGTGCATAATGGGTTTATTTTTAAAGATAAAGTGCGTAGTATTTAAAAAATAAAGTTCTGCTTTGAATTATGAATTAAAAATGCGAAAGTCTGTTTCGCCCCCGAGCCCAGACAGACTTTCGCTCTCTCTGGGCGGGGCTCTTCAGTGAGCTCCCAGAGAGACCGTGATATAGAAATAATAAGTAAATTTTAAAAAAACAAACTTAAATTATTAAACTAAATTGTAATAACGATAACATCACAAAAAACATGAACAAAAAAGGAATTTTCTTAAAAAAGAAAGGTCAATAGCGTATGAAGTAGTGATGAGATATTTAATAACAGAAAAAGAGATAGGGATGGAAGGGAATTGAGTGATCAATGATGATAGTCAATATGTTGGAACTGTTCAATGATCTTTTGATTGATATTGATGTATACTGTGTTATATTTTAGTGATATTGATGGGTTTTTGGTAATAGTTTTAATTAATCTACCTAATATTATATGATCTTGAAATTGATTTGACCTGTAAGAGTCTATTAACATAGTGATTCTGTTGAGAAAGTCTTCTATGTGTTTACAGTTATTACTAAAACGTAAAGTTTCACTGTATATGGTGTTAAGACCAATGTTGATGGGTATATTAGAGTTAAAGTGGGGGTATTTTATAACCTTAAAGTTGTATGCATCGGTTTTGTTGTATAGTTTAAACTTTGTAGTACCATCTTCTAAAATTTCTATGTCTAGGTCAAGAAATTCAGCTTTGTATCTCTGTTGATTAGTTTGTTCTAAAGTAAGAGAATTATGATATACTTCTTTTGTAAAAGAAATGAATATGGTCTTGTTTCCTAGCCGTACAGCTAAGAAGGAGAAGGAGAAGTATTAGTTTAGTGTAAAATTAATACTTTAAAATATATCACCTAAGCCTGAGCAAAAAAAATTGTCAAAAGTAACCTGACCCCCCCCCCTCAAGTAAAGTGCGCTCCCCTTCCCAAGTAACATCGTGGCCATGGAACATTCAAAACTACAAGAATGCAGAGGACAAGAACAGTATGACTCTCCTAGTGTGGCCTACTTATACTTTTCAAGTATAGAAAAGTTGCTTTTTTCCAATTTACTGTAAATTAGAAGTTCGGACGTTATTTGTGTGATCTTGACTCAATTTCACTGTAATCTTTCTGTTTTTAACTTTCTGTGCTTCTTGTTAAACTGCTTCGTTTACTTCAAATTACCTTTCAAATTGTTTCTTGAGCCGTTTTATTGAAAAGGAATGGATTACTTTTCCTCCAGAAATTCGCTAAATGTTTGGCGTAAGCTGTGAGAAGATGATAAAGCAATGATAAACCATGTATAAGTAGAACGGATACACTATAAACCTCGGTTCAGTGATAGTCGGGCTGGAGAGAGGCGTATGCTGTGAGAAGATGATAAAGCAATGATAAACCATGTATAAGTAGAACGGATACACTATAAACCTCGGTTCAGTGATAGTCGGGCTGGAGAGAGGCGTATGCTGTGAGAAGATGATAAAGCAATGATAAACCATGTATAAGTAGAACGGATACACTATAAACCTCGGTTCAGTGATAGTCGGGCTGGAGAGAGGCGTAAGCTGTGAGAAGATGATAAAGCAATGATAAACCATGTATAAGTAGAACGGATACACTATAAACCTCGGTTCAGTGATAGTCGGGCTGGAGAGAGGCGTATGCTGTGAGAAGATGATAAAGCAATGATAAACCATGTATAAGTAGAACGGATACACTATAAACCTCGGTTCAGTGATAGTCGGGCTGGAGAGAGGCGTATGCTGTGAGAAGATGATAAAGCAATGATAAACCATGTATAAGTAGAACGGATACACTATAAACCTCAGTTCAGTGATAGTCGGGCTGGAGAGAGGCGTATGCTGTGAGAAGATGATAAAGCAATGATAAACCATGTATAAGTAGAACGGATACACTATAAACCTCGGTTCAGTGATAGTCGGGCTGGAGAGAGGCGTATGCTGTGAGAAGATGATAAAGCAATGATAAACCATGTATAAGTAGAACGGATACACTATAAACCTCGGTTCAGTGATAGTCGGGCTGGAGAGAGGCGTAAGCTGTGAGAAGATGATAAAGCAATGATAAACCATGTATAAGTAGAACGGATACACTATAAACCTCGGTTCAGTGATAGTCGGGCTGGAGAGAGGCGTATGCTGTGAGAAGATGATAAAGCAATGATAAACCATGTATAAGTAGAACGGATACACTATAAACCTCGGTTCAGTGATAGTCGGGCTGGAGAGAGGCGTATGCTGTGAGAAGATGATAAAGCAATGATAAACCATGTATAAGTAGAACGGATACACTATAAACCTCGGTTCAGTGATAGTCGGGCTGGAGAGAGGCGTATGCTGTGAGAAGATGATAAAGCAATGATAAACCATGTATAAGTAGAACGGATACACTATAAACCTCGGTTCAGTGATAGTCGGGCTGGAGAGAGGCGTAAGCTGTGAGAAGATGATAAAGCAATGATAAACCATGTATAAGTAGAACGGATACACTATAAACCTCGGTTCAGTGATAGTCGGGCTGGAGAGAGGCGTATGCTGTGAGAAGATGATAAAGCAATGATAAACCATGTATAAGTAGAACGGATACACTATAAACCTCGGTTCAGTGATAGTCGGGCTGGAGAGAGGCGTAAGCTGTGAGAAGATGATAAAGCAATGATAAACCATGTATAAGTAGAACGGATACACTATAAACCTCGGTTCAGTGATAGTCGGGCTGGAGAGAGGCGTATGCTGTGAGAAGATGATAAAGCAATGATAAACCATGTATAAGTAGAACGGATACACTATAAACCTCGGTTCAGTGATAGTCGGGCTGGAGAGAGGCGTATGCTGTGAGAAGATGATAAAGCAATGATAAACCATGTATAAGTAGAACGGATACACTATAAACCTCGGTTCAGTGATAGTCGGGCTGGAGAGAGGCGTATGCTGTGAGAAGATGATAAAGCAATGATAAACCATGTATAAGTAGAACGGATACACTATAAACCTCGGTTCAGTGATAGTCGGGCTGGAGAGAGGCGTATGCTGTGAGAAGATGATAAAGCAATGATAAACCATGTATAAGTAGAACGGATACACTATAAACCTCGGTTCAGTGATAGTCGGGCTGGAGAGAGGCGTATGCTGTGAGAAGATGATAAAGCAATGATAAACCATGTATAAGTAGAACGGATACACTATAAACCTCGGTTCAGTGATAGTCGGGCTGGAGAGAGGCGTATGCTGTGAGAAGATGATAAAGCAATGATAAACCATGTATAAGTAGAACGGATACACTATAAACCTCGGTTCAGTGATAGTCGGGCTGGAGAGAGGCGTAAGCTGTGAGAAGATGATAAAGCAATGATAAACCATGTATAAGTAGAACGGATACACTATAAACCTCGGTTCAGTGATAGTCGGGCTGGAGAGAGGCGTATGCTGTGAGAAGATGATAAAGCAATGATAAACCATGTATAAGTAGAACGGATACACTATAAACCTCGGTTCAGTGATAGTCGGGCTGGAGAGAGGCGTATGCTGTGAGAAGATGATAAAGCAATGATAAACCATGTATAAGTAGAACGGATACACTATAAACCTCGGTTCAGTGATAGTCGGGCTGGAGAGAGGCGTAAGCTGTGAGAAGATGATAAAGCAATGATAAACCATGTATAAGTAGAACGGATACACTATAAACCTCGGTTCAGTGATAGTCGGGCTGGAGAGAGGCGTATGCTGTGAGAAGATGATAAAGCAATGATAAACCATGTATAAGTAGAACGGATACACTATAAACCTCGGTTCAGTGATAGTCGGGCTGGAGAGAGGCGTATGCTGTGAGAAGATGATAAAGCAATGATAAACCATGTATAAGTAGAACGGATACACTATAAACCTCGGTTCAGTGATAGTCGGGCTGGAGAGAGGCGTATGCTGTGAGAAGATGATAAAGCAATGATAAACCATGTATAAGTAGAACGGATACACTATAAACCTCGGTTCAGTGATAGTCGGGCTGGAGAGAGGCGTAAGCTGTGAGAAGATGATAAAGCAATGATAAACCATGTATAAGTAGAACGGATACACTATAAACCTCGGTTCAGTGATAGTCGGGCTGGAGAGAGGCGTATGCTGTGAGAAGATGATAAAGCAATGATAAACCATGTATAAGTAGAACGGATACACTATAAACCTCGGTTCAGTGATAGTCGGGCTGGAGAGAGGCGTAAGCTGTGAGAAGATGATAAAGCAATGATAAACCATGTATAAGTAGAACGGATACACTATAAACCTCGGTTCAGTGATAGTCGGGCTGGAGAGAGGCGTATGCTGTGAGAAGATGATAAAGCAATGATAAACCATGTATAAGTAGAACGGATACACTATAAACCTCGGTTCAGTGATAGTCGGGCTGGAGAGAGGCGTATGCTGTGAGAAGATGATAAAGCAATGATAAACCATGTATAAGTAGAACGGATACACTATAAACCTCGGTTCAGTGATAGTCGGGCTGGAGAGAGGCGTATGCTGTGAGAAGATGATAAAGCAATGATAAACCATGTATAAGTAGAACGGATACACTATAAACCTCGGTTCAGTGATAGTCGGGCTGGAGAGAGGCGTATGCTGTGAGAAGATGATAAAGCAATGATAAACCATGTATAAGTAGAACGGATACACTATAAACCTCGGTTCAGTGATAGTCGGGCTGGAGAGAGGCGTATGCTGTGAGAAGATGATAAAGCAATGATAAACCATGTATAAGTAGGACGGATACACTATAAACCTCGGTTCAGTGATAGTCGGGCTGGAGAGAGGCGTATGCTGTGAGAAGATGATAAAGCAATGATAAACCATGTATAAGTAGAACGGATACACTATAAACCTCGGTTCAGTGATAGTCGGGCTGGAAAGAGGCGTATGCTGTGAGAAGATGATAAAGCAATGATAAACCATGTATAAGTAGAACGGATACACTGTAAACCTCGGTTCAGTGATAGTCGGGCTGGAGAGAGGCGTAAGCTGTGAGAAGATGATAAAGCAATGATAAACCATGTATGAGTAGAACGGATACACTATAAACCTCGGTTCAGTGATAGTCGGGCTGGAGAGAGGCGTATGCTGTGAGAAGATGATAAAGCAATGATAAACCATGTATAAGTAGAACGGATACACTATACACCTCGGTTCAGTGATAGTCGGGCTGGAGAGAGGCGTATGCTGTGAGAAGATGATAAAGCAATGATAAACCATGTATAAGTAGAACGGATACACTATAAACCTCGGTTCAGTGATAGTCGGGCTGGAGAGAGGCGTAAGCTGTGAGAAGATGATAAAGCAATGATAAACCATGTATAAGTAGAACGGATACACTATAAACCTCGGTTCAGTGATAGTGGGGCTGGAGAGAGGCGTATGCTGTGAGAAGATGATAAAGCAATGATAAACCATGTATAAGTAGAACGGATACACTATAAACCTCGGTTCAGTGATAGTCGGGCTGGAGAGAGGCGTATGCTGTGAGAAGATGATAAAGCAATGATAAACCATGTATAAGTAGAACGGATACACTATAAACCTCGGTTCAGTGATAGTCGGGCTGGAGAGAGGCGTATGCTGTGAGAAGATGATAAAGCAATGATAAACCATGTATAAGTAGAACGGATACAATATAAACCTCGGTTCAGTGATAGTCGGGCTGGAGAGAGGCGTATGCTGTGAGAAGATGATAAAGCAATGATAAACCATGTATAAGTAGAACGGATACACTATAAACCTCGGTTCAGTGATAGTCGGGCTGGAGAGAGGCGTATGCTGTGAGAAGATGATAAAGCAATGATAAACCATGTATAAGTAGAACGGATACACTATAAACCTCGGTTCAGTGATAGTCGGGCTGGAGAGAGGCGTATGCTGTGAGAAGATGATAAAGCAATGATAAACCATGTATAAGTAGAACGGATACACTATAAACCTCGGTTCAGTGATAGTCGGGCTGGAGAGAGGCGTAAGCTGTGAGAAGATGATAAAGCAATGATAAACCATGTATAAGTAGAACGGATACACTATAAACCTCGGTTCAGTGATAGTCGGGCTGGAGAGAGGCGTATGCTGTGAGAAGATGATAAGCAATGATAAACCATGTATAAGTAGAACGGATACACTATAAACCTCGGTTCAGTGATAGTCGGGCTGGAGAGAGGCGTATGCTGTGAGAAGATGATAAAGCAATGATAAACCATGTATAAGTAGTACGGATACACTATAAACCTCGGTTCAGTGATAGTCGGGCTGGAGAGAGGCGTATGCTGTGAGAAGATGATAAAGCAATGATAAACCATGTATAAGTAGAACGGATACACTATAAACCTCGGTTCAGTGATAGTCGGGCTGGAGAGAGGCGTAAGCTGTGAGAAGATGATAAAGCAATGATAAACCATGTATAAGTAGAACGGATACACTATAAACCTCGGTTCAGTGATAGTCGGGCTGGAGAGAGGCGTATGCTGTGAGAAGATGATAAAGCAATGATAAACCATGTATAAGTAGAACGGATACACTATAAACCTCGTTCAGTGATAGTCGGGCTGGAGAGAGGCGTATGCTGTGAGAAGATGATAAAGCAATGATAAACCATGTATAAGTAGAACGGATACACTATAAACCTCGGTTCAGTGATAGTCGGGCTGGAGAGAGGCGTATGCTGTGAGAAGATGATAAAGCAATGATAAACCATGTATAAGTAGAACGGATACACTATAAACCTCGGTTCAGTGATAGTCGGGCTTGGAGAGAGGCGTATGCTGTGAGAAGATGATAAAGCAATGATAAACCATGTATAAGTAGAACGGATACACTATAAACCTCGGTTCAGTGATAGTCGGGCTGGAGAGAGGCGTATGCTGTGAGAAGATGATAAAGCAATGATAAACCATGTATAAGTAGAACGGATACACTATAAACCTCGGTTCAGTGATAGCTCGGGCTGGAGAGAGGCGTATGCTGTGAGAAGATGATAAAGCAATGATAAACCATGTATAAGTAGAAACGGATACACTATAAACCTCGGTTCAGTGATAGTCGGGCTGGGAGAGAGGCGTATGCTGTGAGAAGATGATAAAGCAATGATAAACCATGTATAAGTAGAACGGATACACTATAAACCTCGGTTCAGTGATAGTCGGGCTGGAGAGAGGCGTATGCTGTGAGAAGATGATAAAGCAATGATAAACCATGTATAAGTAGAACGGATACACTATAAACCTCGGTTCAGTGATAGTCGGGCTGGAGAGAGGCGTATGCTGTGAGAAGATGATAAAGCAATGATAAACCATGTATTAAGTAGAACGGATACACTATAAACCTCGGTTCAGTGATAGTCGGGCTGGAGAGAGGCGTATGCTGTGAGAAGATGATAAAGCAATGATAAACCATGTATAAGTAGAACGGATACACTATAAACCTCGGTTCAGTGATAGTCGGGCTGGGAGAGGCGTAAGCTGTGAGAAGATGATAAAGCAATGATAAACCATGTATAAGTAGAACGGATAGCACACGTCTGAACTCCATCCCGCTCAGTTCTCGTGATGCCGTCTCTGCTTGGAGAGAGGCGTATGCTGTGAGAAGATGATAAAGCTATGATAAACCAATGTATAAGTAGAACGGATAAG